>VRYO01001589.1:28639314-28668960 GCA_009812075.1 Sialia sialis | reverse complement strand
CAATCAGCGGTGTCAGAGAATATCTTCTTACACCTCTGTAGTGCCTTGACTTTTTTGAGGCAGAGAAAGTGCAGCTGATGGATAGAGAGCCTCAGGATTGTTTAAACCCATTAGGCCTCTCAGCTTTATTTCTAAAGATTAACAGAGCAGTAATTACAAATGTGAAGGAGGTCATGGTGAATTTTAGTCTGACTTTCTGTATATATAAAAAAAAAGCACAGCATTGCCATGAATTAATTCTTGCTTGAATCAGATCACGCTCTTTAAAGAAAACATTGATTTAAAATGTCATTTGACAGAGGATCCATGCGCTTTCCTTGTTAGTCTTTTTTTTTACCATTCTTAAGACACTGAACAGGAATTATTGTGGGCAAACCAAGCCTGTGGTCTGGAACTGCCATTTGTCTCGCTACCATGCTCTCATTAAACTATGTCCTCAAAATAAGGAATAAAATGAAAAATATTCGTGTTTATTTCCTTTACTGGTTAAAAAAATTTGTAATCATGAGCAAATAGAAAATATTTTCAGACATGTTTTTAATATCACTATATTTTATGTTTAAAATAAAGATTCTTGAGTGAGATCACACCTCAGGACAAAACCTCAAAATAAAGTTCCTCTTAAGGTTTAGGAGGATTTGTTTCTTCAAATTTTCCACCGCTTTATTTATGTGGCACAGGATTCTACATAATGAATGAATTAATTGTCCATTTTTATTGAGTTTGTTTGAAATATGGGCCAAAAAAAGCAAGATTTGACTTCGGTTGCAGCTGAGTGGAGTGTGTTGAGCAGCAATGTCATATGTGGTGTAGCACTCTCCAAATTGCAATTTACCTTTCTAACTCAGAAGAGTTAATTACTTATTTCTTCATTCTAGGAGACAATCTTTGCCTCAAACACACTCCAGCCATCAATTTCCATAAAATTTTTAAATTTCATTACAATTTTGTTGTGTATGCCAGGATTGAAAGCAGAATGCACAGCTGGGAAACACCTCACCCCAGGGATTGTTTATTTATTGAAAAAAACTTCTCAAATTTGTGGTTACAACTTCTTTACAGGTACATTCCAGGAAGAATTTCCTTGGAAATCCTTGTCATGGTTTGTTTTTTTTTTATTCTCTAGTTTTTTTTTGTATGCTCTGTCAGGTAATTATATTCACACACTAAACACCTAATTTCCAAGCCAACTGTACAGCTGTAAATATTGTGCTCTCATTGGAAAAACAGAAATTCTTTTTAACCCCCCATTGCATTTTACATTTTGGAAGGTGCTGCAAGGAGAAGCAAAGATTAAGTCGGTATGAAGAGATTTTATTTTTTTTGTTGCTTGCCTGTGCTTTTTTGCTCTTGGCAGCTGGAAAACAACAACCCAGAGTAAGTTAACAGGCACAGAGGATGCTGGAAAGATGGAAAGCATACGGGAAATATATTTACAGAGCTGCCAAACGCTGCTTTTGAGGTGCAATAACCCTGATGGAACAACTGTGCTTACTCACCACATCCTAAGAGAAAGGGTGACATCAAAATATGTAATAAAATAGTGGGAAAAAAAAGAAAAAAAAAAAGTCTTGTTGGAGTCCCTGGAGTTGCTGGAGCTCTGCTTAGCATGCTGCTCACAGCCTGGGGGTGCGGAGGAAACGCTCCCGGGGCTTCTCCTGGCAACAGCCCGGGTTGCTGGGAGACAGCATCGCCTAAATGGGGAAAACTTCCCCCAACTCGTGCATCCAAATGAGCCTCGGCTCCTGCTCCTGCTCCTGCTCCTGCTCCTGCTCCTGCCGTGATTCCCCTCTCTGCAATGAGAAAGGAATCCGGAGGAGCTTCGTTCACAGGGGTGTGTGTGGATGCTGCTCTGAGGGATCCTTCAAGGCGGTGTGATAAACGGGGATAATTGTTCCTGGGTGAGGGTGCACAGGGTTCAGGAGCTTTTGGAAAGGGATGTAAATGTCTGAATTTGCCAAATTGGGGGTGTTAAACCTATCAGTTATGCAAGATTATATTTACCCAGGTTGTTATTCCTGGCTAGGGAATATTTTATCTGATTTTTGTCTGAGTCCTGGGATATGTTTTGGCTGATTTATCTTTAGTGCAGGAATGACACTGAGTGGACATTCAGATTAACAGTGTGCCCTGGGTTCCACATGTTCTTCCATAATTAGGTGAATACATCCCAGACAGAGGCATGGAATTCTTTTTCCACAGCAGGTAGGAGAATGTGGGGCAAACTTTCCATTGCAGCAGGAACAGAGCACTGGGAAGGGCTCAGTGGTGCTGCAGCAATGCCCAGTTAGGCTGTCACAGGGGGAACAGGCACTGTTGTGTTTGCATCGTTAAAATGCATTTAAATCAGGGAAACAGTGCCCAAAATTCTGTTTTCTTCCACTTTTCTTACAGTGTCCAGCTCATATGGAGGTGCCTGTGGGATAACCAGCCAAGAGTCCTGGCTTTGCTCTATTAATGACCTCTCCATGTAGTTGATATTCAATGTAAAGCCTTTAAATTAGGGTTTTTTTTTTCAATTTATTGCCCAGGCTCAAAAGCTGTATTTTTATTTAACTCTCTACACCAAATACCAGTACACAGAATCACAGTTTTTTCCTTTATTTTCTTTAATTTTCCTGGTTCTTACCCATATACAATATTGTTAATAATGAAGGGAAGAATTTCCAGTCAGGTTTTCCAAATGAGAGTGAAGTTGTGGAACTGCAGAGGTGCAGCATCTTTAGTTCCTTCAAAACACACAGGGAGTAAATAATAAAACACCTAACCTTAACTGATTTGAGAAAAGATAAATGCAGAGTAGCCCTTGAGGCAGATTTAAGGTAGCTTGAATATTTCAGGTACTAATTCCTGCATCTTAGTCCTTTTGTGTTTCTTTGATGTACAGTATTTCCTTTTGAATTTTTTCAGCTTTAAAAGCTTCTCTGCTTTAATTAATGTCTTCCTGTCAAATTTATCCCTTCAAATTGCTGTGGTGTACATTGCCTTAACTTCAGGTTTCTGTAATTTTTATTGAATTTATTTTTACTTTGCAACCATTGAATTATTAGGCTTGTAATTTGTTGTGTGATAGGCATTGCTTTATCCTTCCATGCTTATCTTTTAATTATTATGTATGGAATCTCTGTGATATGGATACAGTTGATTATTGCACTTACTTTGTATCAAATTTTTATGATATGTAGGAAACTCGCATTTGAATTTCCAGCACAATTAAAATAATGCACATAAATAAACTTTTAGTACAAATCAGATAAAAACCTGTGCAAGAAAAACCAATCCAGGGATGGTTATTGCAGTTTCTTTTGTACTGCTCATAGGTAATTCCTGTTGCATATAACGCAAAATTGGAATTAGTGGAGATGGTTGGTTCTTTGTTTTGAAGATAAAATCTTATTTTCTGTTGAGAAATGTGGCCAGGTGAACGATACCTGTATTTTTACTGTAATATGGCCTTGATTTCTCAGGAATTTTACTTTCTAGGAGCCTCTAGAGATGTTTTCAGGAATGCCCACATTTCAGGGATGGCTGAGAAGCAGAACTCCAGTGGAAACTGATGTTTTTAGTGTCCTTCAACGTGAGACAGAAATCCCTCATCTTGAGGACATTTATTTAGACTTCAGGACTTTTGCAGCAGAGATTTGGTGCCTGAGTCTGTGGCTCAAAACTTAGGAACCCAGTGAGGAGTGAGAAGGGTTGTGCAAGGGACAGACAGTGCAAGTGTCTTTGTGTTTCTGACATTCCCCATTCACAGTTCACAGGTGAAATGTATTTTTTGGTTCATCAAACATTCAACTCCTGAAAATTTGATCCCAGAACTCCTGAAATGGAAGAATTGGGGGAATCTGGCATTGATGATTAAGAGGCTGAGGGAGGAGAGGGATGATTCCAGAGTCCTTGGTGGGACTGGAAAGGACTGGAACCTGTGTGGCAGAATGGGATCACAGGACAATCCAGGCTGGAAGGGACCTGGGGACATCACTGAGGTTGGGATCAGTAGATTGGCAGCTGATACGCTCCTCTTGGAGAGAAAAATGTCTGTAATCATCTGCTCCTCCCAAATGCTGAGTTTACATTTTGAAAAAAATGGCAGAATTCCAAGTCAGGGGATCAGTGGCTGATGTAGCAAACTGCAATAAGATTTTCTCCAAGATTATCAAAATCAAAATAACTGCCCCAGAGGTAACATTACAACATACAGGGTCTTTGTGGACTATTTATATTGCTTTTTTCTTTTGTTTATGTTCTTCCTTAAGGATTCTCCTTCTTACCTAAACAGGGATATGCAAACCTCCTCCTGCCCTTCCTGAGCTTGACCTGGGGAGCAGAGAAAAAATCTCAGGCAACTTCTAATAAAATCAGCTTCTCACAGAACAATAATGCCTAATTTCAGTAGGATCTTGAGTAAGAATTTTCCAAGTTACCACTCAGAATGGTAACAGGAAAGGGAAAAAAAGAGCAGGTAATATAAATATAAAATATAGTGGGTGGATTCTTAAGCAGAATGTCCTAATATGTCTTTATATGGAGAAGAGAAGTATTCATAAGCTGGCATAGAAATAAGTTTACAGCTGGTTCTTAAGATACTACTTTCAGAAAGTCAGAACTTAGGAAAAAATCCTTTTTAAAAAAGTGATTTTAGAATGTTCTGGCCCTCCTCCACTTGGTTAGCATTTCTCATAGGACCTCACACTTGGTATCTTCCCGTTGAGTGGCTTTAATGCATTTATTTTCTTATTTTCTGTACTTCTTGCTATTTGATGTAATCTGATCCCTTGTGCCAGTCTTGGTCATCAAATTGCTTTTCAAATGACTGAAGGATTCTGTCTTTTACTGGAGGAGGATCCCATCCCACTCAGGGAAAGCTGGATGCAGCCTAACACTGAATTCCCAGAGTGGGAATTGCAGATTGTTTCTGTGACTGTGAATGTGCCCCTGGGGATGTGGAGATGATTCAGATCATCCTGAAATCCTTGGAGAGATCCTGGCTCTGCCCTTTCCTTGCTAAACCAGTACATTCCTCTGAAGTTGCTGGATTTGGAACCGTTCCCATTTGGACACAACATGGTGTTTTGGATCTTGCTGGCTGTGACATGAGTCCAGAGGATGGGATAGGAAGGAGCCATCAGCAGGATTTGAGAATTCCTCCATCCAGTCCTTGCTGGGGTGGAATTGCAGACTCCCACCCTTTCACATGATCTCATTTCTCCTTAAGTCCTTGTTTAAGGAATCATCTTGGTGTTAAACATTGTCATACCAATTAAAACCTACTGTCCCGGTTTAGGGGACAGATGTTGCCAGAAAAAGGCAGGAGCTTTCTTTAAAATGGAGAATGAAAATCCCTCCCTCCCAGTTTACTATAATTTGGAAATTTAGGAGCTTTCAGGCAGAAAAAGTATGGGTTTAGGAATAACAGTTCTTTACTGATATATCTACAAGACAAACAAGAACAGCAGCTATAAAAGAAAACAGCAATAAGACAGAACAAAACTCAGTCCTTTTCCCAGTCACAGACACTCTTCTCCTCATGGTCCCGGTGGGGAGCAGGGCGGCTCCCTCACAGCAGCAGCAGCACGGCAGGAGCAGGGAGGCGAGGCAGGGCCGTGTCCCAGGTGGGAGACAGAAGAATTCGCTCACCGTTCCTGGGTCCCGGCGCTCAGCGCTGTTCTCAGAAGCAGGAGGTGGTAGCAGTGCAGGGGCATGCAGGCAAATCCAAACTGAAGGGAAGTAGAAAGAAGCTCTCTCCTCCACGTTCGAGCCAGCGAGTGTCCCCCCAGGGAGGAGAAAAGCAACCCAAACTCCCCAAACGCCAGCAATCAAAGCCAGCCAGCCCCCATGCACAGGAAGGAGCCATCAGCAGGATTTGAGAATTCCTCCGTTCAGTCCTTGGTGGGGTGGAATTGCAGACTGCCACCCTTTTACATGATCTCATTTCTCCTTAAGTCCTTGTTTAAGGAGTCATCTTGGTGTTAAACATTCACACCAATTAAAACCTACTCAGTGTTTGGTAATTTGACAATAGCTAAAAGCAAACTTTTTGAATGAGAGGCAAAAAAAAAATCACCAAATGTGTATTTTATCCTTTGGGATACCTGTGCAGAGACATCCCTGGGTATGTGAAAGTATTAAGTATGATGGAAGTGGAAAATGAGGAAAACCCAGCACTCCCTGGACTGATGGCTGGATGAAGATGAGGAATTCTGAGATACTGATCTCTGTAGAACCATTTAAAACATTTAATTAGTGAAAATTCATTTACTGAACACAAAGCATTTTGTACCTGAATTTTACAATAAATCCCTTTATTACTGCAAAACAAAGAATATGTTCTTATTCCTCATACCTGGAATTATGAGACCATAACTGGACCAAATTTTGGATGAATTCTCTTAGTTACTTGACTTTTGTAGAGCCTCCATTTTCATAATAATTGAAAATATTTGAGTATTTCTTGCCATAAGTTTATTTGCACTCCACCCAAGTTAACTGTGAGTGGATTTTATTATGAGTAAGTATTTCTACCTCAAGTTTGGTGCATTTATTTTTCAGTTTTTCATTTTTTTTTATTTTTCAATGCCACTCAGCCCTGTCTGTAACTGTTTTTCTCCTGAGATAATAAACAATTAATGGTACCCACAAGATTTAAAAACCCATGTTACACTTGATATTGGAAGTGTTCTGGGTGGTGGAGAGAATGGGAAAATATTTTAACTTAGGAATGCAAATTCTCTTGGCTATCCTCTGGAAACCCTCTGGACCTAAGGAAACTGGAGAACATGTTTAGTGGATGTGGATTTGGAATTTCAAATTGGGCTGGAATGTCAGCACATGATGAGCAGTTGAAGGATAATCCCACAGTTTTAGGAAGTTGTTGACAGCTCCCCAGAGAGTTTGGTCTTTATTTGCCTTGCAAAGCTGGAGGACTCCACCCCGCAGTGTGACCCTGCCCTAAACCCACCGGGCTTGTGGATCCACTGCTTTGATTTTCACCTGGATTCAGCTGTAACTCTCCATTCCTGGGGCTGATGTTTTCAGGAAAAACCACGGTCAGGCATACATGATGTTGTCAAAATGCTAAATGGTAAATGCAGGTGGTAGAGGGGCAGCTGCCAGGAGGAGACAGCCCATCCTGCACAAGAATTAATTTGGGATGTGCAAAACAAGCTGCCAGAGTTGGTCCCTGTATTGACTGACCTTGGGAATCTGCTGGACCTTGCAGGTGTAGTAATTCATGTTCCATTTTTTCATGCATTTACAGGCATTTATTCTTGTGTTTTGTATTTTTAAAACTTTATTTGGTTAATTCTTGAAATGTTGACTTCAGCTCTTGCTGTCTTCCCTTGCCTCTTCTGGGTGGCTGCAATATTCCTTCTTTTTTTCCTTCCCTCAGTATTTCTTCTCAATTTATTGGTCTCTGTGTAATAGCTGCAGTCACTCACTTCTATGTTCTTAGAGCTTCCCCAGTGTTTGGCTGTTTAATAATAAAACCCAGAAGAGTGGAGAGTCAATAGGAAATTCTTTGTTATCATCTCTGTATGAACAGCCCAGGTAAAAGGAGCCTTTTTTCCTGTCACATGATGCACTTTCACCCTTCAATAATAAATCAGCAAAGCATCTGGCTCCAAAATTAGACTCCTAAAAACCTCTGGCTTCACTTACCTCTAATGGAAATGCCCACAAATAACAGGAATGTGATAGCAGGAAGACAGAGTTAGCCCTGATATTCCAGATATCCAATATATCCCTGATATTCCAATGTGTTTATTTTTGAAATTAAAATATTTGAGGGACTATCACAGCCAGACTGACCTCGTATCAGGTGATCAGGGTGAAGTGTAACTCAGCTTTCATTGGTCCATGACACTGAGGTGTCCAGCAAGGAAGAGAAAAAGGGAAATAAAAGCTAAACCTAATGTTTAAAAGTAACTTTTTGGGATTGTATTCCAAATAGAAAGCTTAAATGAACGAGTTACTTCTTTTACTCCAAAATTTTCCACTTGAGAGGTGGGAAATCCTTCTCACTTCACAGGTGAGACAGGTGTCCAGGTGTGCCACACTGGGGAGACACAAAGGCATTTCACAGAGAGGAAAAATATGTGAATAAAAGGGAATATGACAACATCAGGAGGCTTTCACTGGGAGAATTTTCAATGAACAAATTCCAGGGGCATGAAGGTAAAATGCCTAAAACATCTTGGAATCCTTAAGGTTGGAGAAGAGCTCTAAGATCACCAAGTCCAAGAAGGAGAAAAAATTGAAATGAATGATGACCAAGGCACAGATCAGTATTAACTTTTTTCCTAATTCTTCAAAGGAAGACCAGCGATGGCTCAGATACTGCAAAATGATAAATTTGAGGATTTTTCTCTATGGGGGTAGAGGTGATATTGAAGGACAGAGCTTCACATGGTTCTGTAATAGTAAACAACAAAGGTGGTCAAATTTGGACTGGATTGGAAAATAGATGGAGTGATGACTCTAAATCCAAATAGTTGGATTTGACTCTTTCCGTATTTTGTGCATTGCAAGAGAATAACATCAAAGAAACATCAGTGGGACAGCTGGAGAGAGGAGAATGCTCAGGAGAAACGTGAGGGTGAAAAAGCACTTCATGGAGTCACTAATGCAGAAGCTGGTGCCAGGTCAGGTTAGCTGGGAGTTGTGTGTTGGATTGTTGCAGCATTCCAAGAAAAAATCCATAGAGTCTGTGCAGGAAGGAAAGGAAAGGACTGACTTCAGAACTGTGGGAGACAACAAGAAGAGCAAATTAGAAAAGCTGGGGGGAAGAACATGGTGAAAACGAGGCAGAAAATATGAAAAAGGGCTCAAAACAAGGCATAGAGAAAGTTTTATGTTTTTTCCTGTCTGGAGGATATCGAACGCTCAAGTGGAAAGTTCTTCATGTGAAGGAGCAGAAATGAAGCAGGAGAAGTGAGTTCCATTGGGAGATATCAACACCTTGGACTGCATCTTGGAAGGTGTCACTGGAGCAATTCCAGTGGAGTGGAATCCTTAAGAGGAGAGAGTGAATTAGGAGAGCAGCAAACTACACCTTGGACAAAAGGCTTTGAGAAGCAAGAGTGGATTAATTCCTGCACATGAGATCCCCTCTCCTTGGATCCACTGCCTTTGGAGCAGTATTTTAGGGATAAAATGAGGCCCTTCATCCTGTTAGCAAATTCTTTTCAGGAAAACATTTGGCTGCTCAGAAGTATATTTGTTTTTACTGACTTAACTTCCACTAGGAGTAATGAAGGAATAGTTAAAATAGTTCATCTCCAGTGGAATATTATATATATTTTTACACTTGCTGAACTCCCCTGTTGTCAATACATACATTTTTTGAAGGAAAACTAATTAAAAGCTGAGCATTTAATAACGATTGCTGCAGCAGTGTAGCCTTTCAGACTTAATTCCACTGTCAATAATTTCCATGAGATCTTTTTGTTCCCGTGTTGATGCCTGATGGTCTTTCAGTAAAGGCAAAGTGACACTTTAGTTTGCTGTCAAGTGCACAAAGAAAAGAAATAGATTATACAGTTTTTTTCCCAAATTGGCCCTGTCATGAGGATGCAAGGTGCAAATGTAAAATGAGAGCGTGTGCAATATTTTCAGGCATAAATGTGATTTTAAAGTTAATGATATTTCTTCTGGAGTTGGGAGATTACTGGGAGAAACATGGATGGGAGAACAGGACGAGGGGAACCTTGGGTGGATGTCTGATGTCTGAAGGGAAGAAAATTAACCTTTTTTTTTTTTTAAATCATGAGATAAGGTCACCCAATCTCTGACAGAATGGAATATTTACAAACAGAGAGGGATTTCCTTGGATATTGGGAAGGAATTGTTCCCTGTGAGGGCGGTGAGGCTCTGGCACAGGGTGCCCAGAGAAGCTGTGGCTGCCCCTGGATCCCTGGAAGTGTCCAAGGCCAGGTTGGACAGAGCTTGGATCATCCTGGGATTGTGGAAAACTCTCCCTACCCACGGCAGGGTATGGAACAGGATGGTCTTCAGTGTCCCTTCCAACCCAAACCATTCCATGATACTGTGAACTACTGAGACTCTCTATTGAATAAACTGAGAAAAATTAAACACTTCAGGAAGTATTTTTTCTCTTCAGAATATTCTATTTAGCTCATTAATGTAATGCATGTATTTCAAAAAGTTGGCATTTTGCCTTGGCAAATAGCTTGAAGATAAAAGAAAGTTTATTCCTGTAATTTTCCTCGCATGAATTCTTGTCATTTCGTATATCTTGAATGAAGTTCCAAATATAATTTTCTCTCCTTAAAGTCTTGCAACACATCAGAAAATTTCCCACCAGAGTTGACTGTTAATGCTGAGCCATTTCTGCTCCGAGTGCCACAAGAACTTGAGCTGTTGAATTAACAGATGACATCATTGGATCTATGGATGTGGGGAGATTTTTTTGTGTGTGAGCTGGGATCTGATTTCTTATTAATTTTCAGCCGATTTTTAATAACGGTGGAATTGAGAAGACGGGTTGTTTTCAAGCTGGAGTTCAGACAAAGTTAAAATCTGCGTGACTTCCGAGCGTGATCTTAATTCAAATCCATACATCTCCTGCTCCTGGCACCTTCCCATGAGTCTGGGGAGGAGAGAATGAAAACACATTATTTTAAGGAGTATTTGGTGCTTATTAAAATTACACATACGCCCGCCTTCCAAAGAGTCTTGATTTACTGCAGGTTGCTCGTGTGTCGCATGCGGACATTTTTAGCGAGCAGATTTCTTATCCCTGCGAGAACAGGGAATGGCTTCCAGTGCTCCACGATCCGGGAGCACAAACGTTGCATCCATTGTGCAAGGTAGGGAACCATGAAATCTATAAAGCCGATTTTGGCAGCGGCAGAGGCTGTTGGTGCCAAGATTTGGTTACTGACCCACAGTTTCCTGTTTGGAAATCTATTAATTGATTCGCAAAGAGCATCTTTTTTGGAAAACAAGGATTCAGACAGGCTGGCACAGGCTGGAGCTCCGCCAAGACTGCTCGGGAAGGTTGCCATGCTGGGAGCGAGCGAGCGAGAGAGCGAGAGAGCGAGAGCGAGAGCGAGGGAAGAAAAAAAAAAGGCAAGACTTGGCACGGCTCAGTCAAATCAGCTTCTTTTGTCTGCTGTCTCGGCTTGAGCTTCGCGAAAGAAAACCGTCCTGGGGTACAGAAAAAACTCACAACTTTTTTTTTTTTGGTTTTCAAACTTCCGTCGCTTTTTAAGTCTCTTGGGCTCTTGGGAAGTGGTGGTGACATTAAATGACGTCCAGTTAGCAGTGAGCAGAGAAATAAAAGCTTTTAATGAAGCCACCACTATGTCAGTTTGTACATATGGGAAATGCGATATTTGGTGATTTTTTTTTTTTTCCCCCTATGTCTGATTAAACTGTAAGGGAGCCGAGTAACTCGGAAGATTACAGAGGGAATGTGTAAATAAAAGGGAGAATTTTCATTTTTTTGCAGCAAAACAAAAACTTTTCGTCGACACAAACACGCTTTAAAAGCGAGCCTGACCTCCTGCGGAATACGTTCGGAACGGGAATTCCAGCGTTTCTCTCGACAGAAACGAACTTTTAACGGAACCTCCTTAAAGATTTCATCTGACCCAGCAGTGAAGTAAGAGTAGAGAGAAAGTTGTGACACCTCAATAGAAAAAGTGAGTATGTTCTTAAAGCCACAACATTTGTTTTTGCTGCTGGGTGCTGTCCTGGCTCCATGTCCCAGCCTTTAGGGACAAACCTGAAGACCCAGCAGGACACGCCGAAGACACCCAGGCTATTCCTGAAGGGCAAAATCTGAGTGTGGTTATTCTGCTCCTGCTCTCAAACATTCCCTTCCGTGCATCTTCCTAGAGAGCCTCTGAAATCGCTGAATTTTCTACTTTTGGAAGCAACAAGAGATGGAAAAATATCGGCTGCTGCCAAGTGAGGAATGTTTGAAGATGACACAGTTGATGGCACTGGATACGGAAACTTCAGTTTGTAGTTACAGGACCTGTTTGCTGCAAACAGGGGAAAAAAATCTGCTCTTTTCTCAGGAATTAAAGAAAATGGACTAAAAAAAAAAAAAATCAGTGACGGCTGAAGCATGGACGCGTCACGATTTCAATAAAATGAAGGACCTAAAAGTCCATTGTTTTCTCCAAAGGTGCCTGGATTTTCAGGGAGAGAGGTACCTGCCTTCTGATTTCCTGGGAGCAAATATGATCACACTGCCTATTAGGCCTGGATGTGCTGGGATTATCCTCCTGCTGCTGTGACAATCAGCATGATTATTTCAGGGAGTAACTGTAAACCCTAGATTTTTACGTCTCGGCTTTGCTTGGAGTAAGTATTACCCTGTCCTTAAAAACTGGATTGTTCAGCCTGTGAGATGTGCAATTCCTGGCATGCTGCACATTTCCCTCATTCTTCCCTGCTGAAGGGAAGAAACAACATTAACAGAAAGGTTTTTAGTAGGAATGTGTTTTGTGTTTTAACTGGCATTTGGATTGTGAGACTGCTAAAATTATTATTACATTAATATTACATTAAATCGGTTTCTTAGCAAGATCTGATTTTTTACTACATCAGTGAGCCTTTTGAAAGATGCTGTAGTTAAATAGTGGGTAAGATGCTGTTGTGATTAATATTTGGTGCACTGAAACCTTTTAATAGGGTTTCTTAGGGAGTTTTGAAGAAAAATTTTTATTATTCACACGGCAACCCTTGTCTTTCTAAATCCTTAAAAAATATCCTCAACAGCTCTGTGTGGGAATAGATATCCTGTGGGGGATTTCAGATGGAAGGGGAGTGTTTGGAGGAGTTAAGTTCTGCTCTCTGTGGTTCTTGTCTGTTGTTTCCTGTGCAGGCATTGCCATGGGATGTGCTCGGGGACACGGGGATGTGCTGGGCTGAGTTTGCATCACAACAGTGCCCTAAGTTTGTCTGACCATGGAATTCTGGAAGGAATTCCCTTTATTTGTCAGAAATCGTGCTGCTGTTTTCTTTATTCGTGACGTTCCGAACCAAATCTTTCCTGGGTGCCCCTATTAAAATTCAGAAAACAACAGAAAACATTGATGGTGCTGCCTCTAAGGGAAGTATTAAAATGACCATTACATTTCTAAGTGATCCATTAAAATAACTATATTTCTCTCCCAAGTACCCACATAATTTCATACATTCAGGTTTTAAGCATGATCAACATGTGGGTGCTTGCAGTGCATTTATAAAGAGAAATATTTATATAAATATTTCAACATCTGTAGGCACTGAAGTTACTTTGAAGCAGTTCCTACAATGTTGGAAACACTGTTTATCTCTGAAATATCCCATCAATACATTTTGGGCTCCTAAATGAAATACACACCACTGCACATTTCTTTTTGGCCTACATAATAAAATATTTTTCTTCCTGCTAAACTCTTCGATTTTAAAAGTTCATCTAAGTGGTGATTTTTTGGAAAATATCCCAACTTGGCAGTGTAAAAATTGAATTGGAATTGCAAGGTTTAAATGGTTGGGACCTGCACATTGGTTGGATTGCATGCAAATGGAATTTCTGGTGTAATTTGACATGGTTTATTGTATTTACATGTTTTCTTTATGATCTGGAGTTTTCTGGATACTTTAATCTGATTATTCATTGCCACCATTCATCTATGATCCTTAATTATTGGATAGCTTTAATAACTTCATAAATGAACAATTTGTGTTTAATTCTTAATGAATCCTTAATATCTGTTTTAGATTGGATTGTGCACTTCCTTAACGTGGCATATTTCAGTGTGGAGGTGAGAGTTGGTGGTTGGGGTTTAACTTCATTTTTGTTATTAAACCCCAGATAATAATTCACATTAGACCATCATGTTTCATACTGTGATGGACCAGTGTCTGATTTCACTTGTGGTGATTAGTAGGACATATAAATCAAGGTTTACTTTGCTGTTTTAATTAATGTCAAACTAGTTTGAGATCAAAATGAGCCTGGAGTGGGCTTAGTTTGTGCCTTTTATATTGATATATTAAAGCATTTTTTAAATGAATGCTTTCTCTGAACCCCTGTGGTTATGGGACAAGGAAGAGATGAGCAGTTCTCACTATGACTTTGGATTCTTCCTAAATATGCTTGTAGGACAATAATATAAATGTTGAGATGCAGTTTATGGAGGTTTTGGGTGTTATTTTGCACTCCTATAGCCATGGGAGATTATCTTGATATTCTGCATATGGTAGAACTCCATGTGCTGAGGTGTCCTCAGCATCTATAACAATATTAAAAAGAAAATTAAAAGTTATATTTGATATTTGTATTTTAAGGCTCTTTCCATTTACCATTTATTCTTTACCATTAATCCAGAATAATTGGGTTTTTTTTGTAGTCCACCAGTCCAAGGTGTTTTCTCTTGGCACAGTGGGATTGACTTGGGTGGAATTCCACACCTTTATTCCATACAGGCCATAGTCTTTATCCATGCCACAAAAAAATTGAGCAAAATCAATATTATTTTGTCCACTGTAACTCTTAAAATATCATTTAAGTGAGTGGAGTAACCTTTGTAGTCATTGTGGAGGAATAAACACCTTTATGATGTGATGAGGGAGGTTGTCCCATCAGTCCTGTGGGTCACTCTCTTTATTGACCATAAAAAATTGGAAAATAGAAGAAAAAATCTAATTTAATTTAAAAATATTCATTTATAATATTTTTAAGTTATATTGTCTGCTATATTCTCATTTATTTATCAATGAGGAATAGCTCACAGTTGTTTAGGATCTGACTGATTCTGATAATTTTCTTTTTGAAATCATTGTAGAAAGAATGGAAACTTGTACTGTTGGTAATTAAGGACACCCATGTTTTCCTATTTTTTTCTATAAGTTATGCCCAGTGTACATCTGTTCCTCTGAATCACCACAGCAGTTTTTCCATACTTATTGAATGCTATGGAATTGAAAGTGTTTTTAGGGATAAATGCGAAAAATTCCCATTATTGTCTTTCCTTTGCATTTGTTCAATCCTCTATTTTTGCCAGGATCAAGCAGGGTCTGGGTGTCATCTTTTCTCCTGTTTGCTGTGCCAGATTCTGGTTTGTCTGAAGTTACAACCTCCGTACTATCAAATTCTGGGGTTTTAAAACAGGAAATGCACAGTGTTTGCAGGACTGTTTGCTCTTATCTTATTAATCAACAGATTAATAGGAGAGAAATCAGGGATTATCCAATCCCTCAATTTGAGCAGGGACATCCTCCACTATCCCAGGCTGCTCCAAGATTGTCCAGCCTGGCCTTGGACATTTCCAGGGATGGGAAGTGATCACCTCCTTGGGCAGCTGGTCCCTGCCTGATGGCTCAGACACTTCCAGATCCACAGTTTAGGAATTAATCAACTCCCAAGAAGAATGTCTCCCTCATACGGACATAACAAAAGAAACTGGAATGTCTGAAGAAAGGTTTGGTTGACTTCACTAAACTCAACAAAAAGACCTTCCATATACATTAATATTAAAAGAATAAGAGAAGAAGCATGAAAACACATTGGGTTTTTTTTCACTGCTAAATTACATCAAAGTGGCAAATTTCTTTGACTGTCTTCTTGGATAAATCTGTCCTAGTTTGGAGGACAGGTGTCTGCTAAGAAAGGCAGGAGCCTCTCTTTGAAGTGGAGAATGTAAATCCCCTCCCTCCAAATTATTATAATTTTGAAATTAAGGGGCTCTCAGGCAAAGATATGGGAATTAGGAATAACAGTTCTTTAGTAGGGAAATTAAAATAGAAATACAGTACCACAAAGAACAAACACTGACAGAGTCAGAATACAACCTGACACCCCATCAGTCAGGCAGGGTGCTGGTAGCAGTCCAATTAAATGGTGGCTGTAGTCCTTATGCAGTGACAGATGTGCTTCAGTTGGAGCAGTGCTCCTGGACAAGGTGCAGTTTCCCTCCAAAGGTCCAGTGATGATGTGGAAAAAGTCTGGTTTTCCTCTGGAGTCCAGGGGAACAAGGGCTACCTTAGTGTCCCAAAACCCCTGGTTTTATCCTGGTGAGAAAGGTTGAACTCTTCCCCCTGGCTGGGGCAACTTCCAATGGGATGCAGTAATTTTATCAGTGCCACAGTGGGACTCAATGGCCATTAGCAGAAGATAACTCCTGGAGGAAGGATGGGTTGTGAATAGATAAAGAACACTGCCCCACCTGGTTTATAAAATGTGGCCATTAACAGGAGATGTCCCCTTTGGAAATAAAGAACACTGCCCCACCTGGTTTATCAAATATGCCCATTAATAGCAGATATCCCTTTTATAAATAAAGAACACTGCCCCACCTGGTTTTAATGGATGGCCCATTAGCAGACGATATCTCCCACAGAGATCAGGATCACTGCCCCACCCTCAGCAGATGGTGATAGAACAGATACCTTTGATCACATCCTGTACTGTAACCCAAGACATGCTCTTAAGAGTTCTTGCTTTTTTTCCTGACACGTAACAAGGGTTTAGTTCTCGTTCTCCAGGTGCAAACTTTGGATTTCAGCACTGAGAGCTTTCCATTGTATTGATTTTTCCTTGCAAACCTTTGTCCCTTTTACACCTCAGCACAGCACCAAGTGTGCAGTGTAAGAGTAGATACAGATTAAAAGTGCTTTGTTCCATGAAAGATCCCTCTGTGGGGTTTTTTTGAAGCCCCACAGCTATGTTTTTTCCAGTCCTACAGATAGGGATAGGAATAAAATCTGTTTCTTGTTCATCTAATGTATAGCAAGTAAAAACTAAGAACTCTCCAGACACCACAGTGTTAAGATGATTCAAATTTTTGTTTTGCACAGACAGTGACTTTGGTAATAAAAAATCCATCCCAGATTAAAGCACCTGCAAAGACAGACTGTGAGAAAATGTGTAGGTTCAGGAGGAACATACTCAGAAAAATCTCAATTTGCTTTGACCTGTATTGACAGGAAAGGTTAAATATGGTGGGTTGGGAAGTTTTACACTGAACTGTAGGTGGTATCCACTGATAAAATCTTCTCCAGGAAATTGGTAACCTCTTGTTTTAGGCAGTTTTCCCATTTTTGGTGTTCGCCCATGAGAGAGAGTTGTCCTTGTTCATTGTTCTTTTTTCTGATCTCTGTAGGTGGGAAGGCAGGAAGGACTTCAAGAAAGGAGAGGATCTCTACTAACTTAAGGCTTACTGCTTTTATTGACATGAAATAATCATGGAGTGAGGAATCCTTTGGGTTAAAAAGGACCTTAAATTCCTCCAGTTCCACCCCTGCCACAGCAGGGACACCTTCCACTATCCCAGGTTGATCCAAATCCCATCCAGCCTGGCCTTGGGCACTTCCAGGGATCCAGGGGCAGGCACAGCTTCTCTGGGAATTCTATTCCAAGGCCTCCCCACCCTCACAGGGAACAATTCCTTCCCTGTACATAATGTAAATCCACCCTCTTTTGGTTTAAATCCACTCCTGCTTGTCCTAATGGCTTCATTACCTACCTCTGATATGGCTTTTGTTTATGCCTATATCTGTATTTATATTTTATAAGTCCTTCCATTAGCTGTTCACAGTTGTGATGCATTTCCATGGCTCGAGGAGGTTTGTTCTGCTGCCATTACACTTCTGGCTCTACTTCTCTGTTTTTGTGCACCCAGTGTAAAAACTTCATATAAATGAGTTTTTGTAATGTTCTGCTGTATTTATTTTTTTTAAAGCTATGATTAAACTGCTAAACTCATAGTGTTGGTGTAATTTTACATTTAAGATACATTCTGCTGTTGGAATAAATCCCATTGTCCCAGTATGATGCTTTTCCTTTCATATGGATTCACGCTGTAGCACATAATTCTTTTTGGTGGAAATTCCTCTGAAAAGGAGCTGTTAAAAGCCAATATATTTGTTGTGAATGAAGCATTTTCAGCAGAGAGAACAATGTGGTTCTGCAACACTGTCTCACTTTCTCCTCTTGAAAATTGCTCTGGTGCAGGAGACTGTTGTGGCACTTATTTTTATAGTTGGGAAACATTATTCTTGTTATTTAATTCAGTTGCTGACATAATGAGTGCTCAGCTGTAATGAATATTTGATGTGTTTATGCTAATGTAAAGGCTAAACTATTGCCAGTTCTCTCCAACCTTTCTAACTTTTTTAGACAACAATTTTAAGAGCCATGCACTTTGCCCAACGTGTCTTGATGAAAAGGGAGAATATTTGTATGGATGCTCAATTAACAACTTGTAAACTCATTTTCTTGTGGTTTTAGCTGTAATCCTGTAAGATTTTAACTTTAAATGGTCTCTTTAGACTCATGAGAGACTTGGGGAAGGATCTGCAGTGTAAGTGTGTGGGACTCATTACTTGTTTTCCCTCAGTCAGCAGCTGGGCATTTTTTGGCAGATTTGGTCATTATCTAATTCCAAGCTATTGGAGCTGCAGGTGGAATAGTTCCCAGGAAAACACAGAATCTGCTTAATAATTTCCTCCTAAAAGCAGCATGAGAAAGACACAGATATGTTTGAAAGGGTGGAGATGAGAGGACAGAAATACTCCCAGGGCTGGATCCCGGTGGTCACCTGGAGAAGAGAAGGACCCAGGGAGAGCTCGGAGCCCCTTGCAGAGCCTAAAGGGGCTCCAGGAGAGCTGGAGAGGGACTGGGGACAAGGCATGGAGGGACAGGACACAGGGAATGGCTTCCACTGCCACAAAACAGGGATGGATGGGATTTTGGGAAGGAATTCCTGGCTGGGAGAGTGATGAGCTCCTGGCACAAGATGCCCAGGGAAGTGTCCCAGGCCAGGTTGGACAGGGCTTGGATCAACCTGGGATTGTGGAAAACTGTCCCTGCCCATGGCATGGGGTGGGACTTTAAGGTCTCTTCTGACCCAAAGCATTCTAGGATTTTTTAAATCCTGCATCCACCCTGCACTAAGAGCATTTCTGCATTTTATGACCTTGTAGCTCATGAAGTTCACAGTACTCTGATCACTCTTTATGAGCTTTCAGGGTTTTTTCTTACTCTACTTTTTTTTCCCTCTGCTCTATTGTCCTTTTCTTACATTAAGCTGGCTTGTCCCTTGCATGACCAATGTTCTTAAAATTGTCATTATCGCAATCTCAGTGCTCCCAACTGCAGACATCACCTTTGAGCTGTCTGTGAGATGGGGAGAATTTTGCCTGTGGTATTTCCTCTCAGCTGTTCCATCCTCTGGGATCAGGCACAATCTCCCTGGCAGGAATGATGCCTGATACTACCGGAAAACATTTCTGGCCGTGTCTCATTGTGAAAGGGCACAGTCCTGTGCCTCAGAGTGGCCAGGCATGCATTTGCTTTGTGGCTTCCTTGGTACAGAGCTCATTGACATAAATCTTTTGGGGATTCTGCAGCCAATGGTAGTTTGAAAATAAAAAAAAAAAATTAACATAATCACATAGTGAGAAAAATGCAAAAAATGATAGAAATAGGAGGAAGGAAACCAAGTAAAGAAAGGGGGGGATGAGAAAAATCCTTTTAGGTGATCTTGCCAAGAAGTGACTCCAGACAAGTTTTCATGTCACTTTTCTTTTGCTGTTAGGAACAGAAATCTCTTGGTTACAGAGAGTTCTTTTACTCTGCACCATCGATTTTCCTTGCCCTCTGTGCTTTGTGGTGAATGATCAACCTCCTGCTCTGGCAGGGAAAGGGAGTTTTATCTTTGTGTTCCTGGGGTATGAGGGAACAGAGCCAATTAAATTAATTTAATTTTGGACAGCATATTAAGAGTCAGTAATCCCATTGTATTACGGCTTCATGTCACTTAAAGCAATTTGTACCCTCTACTTGCTTGGATTTTTAGAGCATATTTGGATTTTCCTTTATGTTCACGAATTTTTTTTTTTCCTTTTCATTTGGGTAACTGCAAGGTCCTTATATGCATTTAAAAATATTCTTAGCTTACTGGTGTGTTTTATTAAACTTAATCTTTCACGTAGAAGATTTTATTTAAAGATGAGAGGGGTGTGTATGCATTTATAAAATATGTATTTATGTCTGTGGTAAAAGACTTTTTGCTCATGTGCTTCTTTGAGGTAATTAAACCATTTACATTTTTGCATTATAATGAGGCATTGAAAAGTTTATTTAAAGATTTTTTTTTGTTCTTCTGATAAATTCTCCAAATATTCTGGTGTTCAGCTCAGTTTGTACACCTGCTTCAGTTTGAGTTTCTGGGTGACATTTAGACCAAAAATACTGTAATTATTTTCTAGCAACCAATTCCAATTTAATTTGTAATGGTTAAAAATAAACTAAGGAAATGTGTAAAGTCCTTGTCTGTCCACCCTGTAGTGAAACATTTCCTTAAAAGCTTGTGGTGGGAGCTGGAGTGTCTCATGTTGCCTCAAATTCACAATTTTTCTTCTACAAATCATTTTTATGAATAAAAAGTTCATAGATTTAGGTAGTGAATGCAGTTATTAGAATTTAAAAGCGCCCTTGAGCTTCAGGCTGGCTTTTGTTCAATGCTGCAGTGAGGGACGTGCTGACCCTTCACTCGTCTTTCTGAGGGACACGTGAAAATAAAATTTGTCTTTTGCATGTCTCAGGATGAGACTGGGAGGCTAAAAGTCAAAATATCTGATGGAAAACTTGGAGTTCAGTTCCTAAAACCATGAATGGATTGAAAGGCAGGAACTCCACTGGTTTCTTCTTGAAGAGCACCTGCACAATTTGCTTCATTTGGGATTTCTGCTGGAGCACCTGAGTTTTCTCCTGCCCCTTTCTGTCCAGATGGGGTCTTTTGTATTCCTGGATTGGACACTCACATCTCAGAGTTGCTGTCCTTAAGGATCCTCCAGAGATGGCAGCAGCAGGGAGAATTCCTTCCTGTTACTTGGGAAGCTGTGAGGCTTTGCTGTGAAGCCAACTTAGATATTGTGGAGAAATTCTTCCTTGTGAGGATGGGGAGGTTGCCCAGAGAAGCTGTGGCTGCCCCTGGATCCCTGGAAGTGTCCAAGGCCAGGTTGGATGGGGCTTGGAGCAATCTGAGATAGTGGAAGGTCCCTGCCCATGGTCCCTTCCACCCCAAACCATTCCGTGATTCCACCCCAAACTATTCCCTGATTCCATGATTTCACCTCAAACCATTCCCTGATTCCACCCCAAAGGGAGCCCCTGCAATTACAGGAGTTGGAAACTGAGACATTCAAGGCATGATGAAGATGTTGCTACCTTCTCCTGCAGCTCAGGGTCTAGCAAATAAACCCTCTTGATGTATTAAAAAAAACGAACCAAAAACCCAAACAGATCCTGGCTCCTCGATTGTCAGCCTGGGAACTAGGAAAGCAGCCAGGATTTTTTTCAGGCTGCTGGAAGCTTTGCTCTCAGGCTTCTCAAGGACAGAAACCCAAAACAAAGATTGTAACACCTGCAGTTATGTGATTTTAGTACAGAGTGTGTTTCTAAAGGGATGTCCACTCCTCTGCCCAATGAAATTTCTCTAAATTGTTTTCCTTGATGTCCACTATTTAAATCTATGATTTCCTTCAATAAATGCTCTTTCTTGCTCTTGGAAGAAAGTCACCATGTTACTGTGCTTTTTCACAGCTCAGAACCACATACAGTAACTCTCAATGATAAAATAAATGATAGAAAAAATGTGTTTTCCTCGCTCCTGTGGGTGCTCAGGAAAGGATTTCAAGCTTCTTGTCAGAGTTGCAGAGCTAAAGATACCCCTGAAAATGATGCTTTGTGTGGATCACCTGCAGATTCCATCTTCCTGCCTGCCATTCCCAGTTCAGGAATCGCAATTTGGGAACAGTTAGAGGAATATCCTTCTCCAGCAACTCAGTATAATGTGCAGTGACTTTAATTTTGATGAAAAGGCTCCCTTAGATTATCCTTTAAATAGTTTTAATCATAACCTATGAATAGCGCTTAGCAGTTTCAGACAAAATTGGCTTTATATAAAATTGAAGAGCCTGGAAAAAAATGTTCTGTATTGTTAACTCTGTTTTGGCTGAGTTGAAACTTGCACCTCACAGGTTGTGCTGGGATTGGACTGGAACAGTGGGACTTGAGCATTTGCTATCCCCACACAGCTTCTGTCTGAATTACAGTAATTTCACGATTATAAGCCACACCTTTTTCATTGAAGAATCCAGCCTACCCCAGTAGTGCGGCTTATATTCAGGTGCGGCTTATCTATGGACAAATCCCAGTGAAATGCCAACCCGGAAGTGAGAGCTGGCTGGGAGGGTGCCTGGGGCTGCATTTAAAGGCTTTGCTGGTCTAAAAAAAAAAAAAAAGGTGCAGCTTATATTCAGGTGCGGCTTATATATGGACAAATCCCGTGGTCTACCCGGCTACTGGGAGGTGCGGCTTATAATCAGGTGTGGCTTATAACAGTGAAATTACTGTACATAAAATTGAGCTTTTCACGTTTTTTTTTTGTCAATAAGTGGAATTAAACCTATCTTCTCTCCTAACCTGGGATGTGCCACCTTTATCTGACAATTTTTTGACCAAGCAGCTGCTGATTCCAAAGTCCCAGTGCCCTTTAATGGGACAGCTTAAGTTTAATTGCTCATAAAGATCATTTCAGATATTTTGTGCAGTTCAAACATTGTGAAACCAAACTGTAAATTTGCCACTGCTGTCCCATTCCAAAAGGACGTTCCTGAAGCAGTTGGAACCCTGTGAGTTCCATGCCTTATAGCAGGAACAGCCTTCCAGGGCTTCCCAGATTTAATTTCTGCACTGTGACAAAATATTTGAAGCACATATGTTGAAAGTGGCTTTCACAGCCTGTATTTGGGCTTTGATTTCATTGGAAGGTGTGTGAGACTGCTCCTTTGGAAAATCAGGCTCCTCTAATTACGTAGGTAACATATTTTAAAATGTTAGAGTCTGCCTATGAATCATTCCTCTCCCATTATTAGAGGTGACATTTCTATTTAATTTCCCAGTGGGATTCCATTTAATGTTTTCAAAACAACATCAGTCGACATCATATTTGTTTTGCTTGTTTGCCTTTACAAAGACAATTTTATGAAAGGAATTGCAAAGTTTTTAAAATGGAATAAAGAAGAGTTTTTAGAGAGGAAATATTTGTAAAACTTCCACCTGCTATTTTCTTTCAAATTCAGTACCTTGAATAGATGTCAGATTCGTGAGGCAGCTGGGACATGTCTAAATATTCTCAGAAACAAAGGATTTGGGAGTCTGCTGAATTTTCTTATTTTGATCCAGTTCCCATCCAGTGACTTGTGCATATTTAGTGCTGTGAATGGAGCTGGTGCTTTGCTTTTAATTCACACATGAAGAATTTAGTCTATCCCTGGAGTATTCAGAGCATCTTACCAGGAATATATTTTTTTTTTAAGCTGGTAAATTGAATTTATGTTACATTGCTGCTCTGATGGGACACACAGAGGCTGTTCTGGATATTTCTGTTCTAAATAAAAGTGATTTTTGACCCTGAGCGCACGTGGCACAGCCTGGAGTTGTCTCACAGGTCAAGGCAGGGTTCAGCCAAGAGGACAAGACTCTGTGTTCTCCAAATAATCTTTTTTTTTTTTTTGTATAGGACAAAGGCTAATTGTGGCTTGAAGTTTTATCAGCTGTCACTGATAAGATTCTGGGATATATCTGAGTCTCTGCCTTATTTTGGGGTTGGTGTATCAAACATGAAGTGAAACTGCAATGTTACAAAAATTATAAATAAAGAAAAAATGTTTCTGCTGCTGGGCGAGTGTGAAAAGGGAGGGGACAAGCAGAGAGGGGAAACAACGTGTGAAGAATAAGAGAGACATAAAATCTTAGTGTGCTGCTTATTAATAGGATTTATTGCTGCTATTTGTAATAACCCTGATTGAAAGCATTTCTTTTACGTTGTGTGCTTGGTATTTCCCAGGAAATTAGAACAAAACATTAAATGTGTTGCTTTCCACCCCGCATCTCCTTCCCCTTCCCCTGATCTTTTTTACTTGGGAGGTTTTAAACATTTATGGGGGAAAACCATTTTAAAAAGGGCATGTAGCACCAAGGTAATAATCACAGAGCTGTGCTGCTTTATGGGGCAATAATCCAGTTGCCTTGTTTGAAAAAGCTACTTGGCCTTCATTCTCCAAGGCTTTTCCTTAGGGAATGGGGCTGGATTATTGCCTTGTAAAACAGTGCTGCATCCCTCTTGTTGATTAATTATAAATCTCTGCTCATGGAGTACTTTCTGTTTTACAGCATTCCCGTCCCTTTCCTTCGCGGCTTTGTCCTGCTTTCTGAGAATTCACAAATAAAAACTGAGTTTTTCTCCCCTTGTGTGTTAATCTCCAGTCTGGGAGTTCTTCTATGAGCATGTTACACATTTATTTTCTCCAAATAAAGGTGAAGCACAGTTACTCCATTACAAGTTTCTCCACTTCTTTTCTGTGGCCACTGGGATGTATAAAACTGCAATAAATAAATGTTAGCAAGGAACTCAAGGAGTACCACCCATATAAATTTCCTGACTCTCCTTAGGTTAAAGCTGGGAATTTGATGCCCTCATGGTGCCACCATCGAGCTGTTGTCACCCAAAGATGGGTTATGAACCCCTAAATGTTGTTGATTGATCTTTTTTGGGCTCTTCCATAAAATTTTAAAGTCTTTTTTCCACTTCCTGAGGCTTTCTGGGAATGGGAAGGAGCAGTCCAGAAATAGCTGAAATAACAAGAAGCCAGACTGGTTTCTGGCAGGACATTTTCCAAACTCCAGGTAAGCTGGCAGGACAGTCAGGTTGGAAGTGTTGCCAAGCAGGGGTCCAAATTGATAGAACCTCTCCAAATTGAAGATTATGGGATTTGTAACATCACCTGTAATTTGTGTGCTGAAGAGGAGCGTGAACAATGTTCTGATGTCTTTTTTGAGGAGTGTTTGCTCGGTGCACAATGAGGGAGTGGGTATTTTTGGATGTCGCATTAATGATTTGTGCTTGGCAAAGGGGCCATCACCATTCCTGATTTATTTATGTATCAGCCTCCATACAATGGGCACTGTGCTTGGAAATAATTTGAAAGCTGAAGCTCCTGTGTGTGACCAGCAGTGTTTGATATGGAGGATTTATCACACCTCTAGCTCTACATCAGTGATGATTATCAATTGTTTTCTTGATGAACAGCAAAACCGTGACAGGGAAAAGTGTGATTGCATTAAGGAAAATATTCTTCATAGTCAAGAGTGTGAATCACCAGCCTTGGAGAATTTGAAAACTTGTCTGGAGGTGACCCTGAGCAGTTGGATTGAATTCTGGATGTGTTCCACTATGAGCAGGGATTTGGGGCTCCACACCTCAGTGATCCTTCCACACTGCATCCTATGACTGAAAACAGGAGGTGCTGCTATGGATTCCAGAATTTCTGCCATGCCAGACAGCTTTTGTGTGTTCTCACTGCTTGTAGGAGCCATCTTCTCACTCTCCTGCTTTAGATCCAGAACTGCTCAGCCAGGTGGAGAAACTTCTGGATAAGTTGGAGAATCCATCCTTGGGGTCTGTGTGTGTGGGACAAGCACGAGTGTTCTGCTCCCTCAGTTTTAGGGGCACCAGCAGACGTTGGTGGAGTCAGCTGCTCTCAACCAACCAGTAAGGTGGGGAAATTTACAAACTTTCCAAATGCAGCAATTTCACACATATAAGGCGCACTGGATCATAAGGTGCACTTCCGGATTGCCGGCAATTTCCCGAACTTCATCCACATATAAGGCGCACCGGACTATAAGGCGCACTTTTTTTTTTGCACCGAGGATCCGTGCACAACAAAGTAATGAATTAGTAACGGAATCGTGTGGTCTTGGGGCTGCCACGGACTCAGCTCGGCTCGGAGCTTGGTGGGCTCACACTTCCGGGTTGGCAAATTGCCGAACTTTGTCCATATATACGGCGCACCGGACTACAAGGCGCACTTTAATTTTTTTTCAGTGAGGATCTGCGCACAACAAAGTAATGAATTCATAACGGAATCACACGATCTCAGGGCTGCCATGGGCTTGGCTCGGCTTGGCTTGGAGCTTGGTGGGCTCACACTTCCAGGTTGGCAAATTGCCACACTTTGTCCATATATAAGGCGCACTGGACTATAAGGCACACTTTTTTTTGCAGCGAGGATCTGTGCACAACAAAGTAATGAATTAGTAATGGAATCGCATGATCTCGGGGCTGCTGCGGGCTCGGCTCGGGGCTGGGTGGGCTCCCCTCGGCTCGGGACTGGGCGGGCTCGGCTCTTCCGGGTTGGCAAATTTCTGAACTTTGTCCCTATATAAGGCACACTGGCGTATAAGGTGCGCTTCTGGGTTTTGATCAAAATTTCAGTCAAAAGGGAATACATTTCTGTCTATGATAGGCTATGTCATCCTAGTTAATGAGTTTTCTGCTTTTCACTCAGTCTGACCACTGTTAAATTCCTTCAGCTGACAGAGCATTACAGCAACACTCAAAACAGCTTTTGGGGAGGTTCCTGGTCTATTGTGGTTCCTGGTCTGTTGTGATGCTTTTTGAGTAAAAAAATACACAGGCAGTCTGCAGGACTCTCTTGGATCACAAAATCATGGAATGTGCTGAGCTGGAAGAGTCCTTGAAGATCACCTCCTTCCACTTCCATTGGCAGGGACGCCTTCCATTAGACCAGCTTGGATCAAAATTTCCTTAAATTAGAATTTTTCTCCCTTTTCTTTCCACCTCAGCTTCATGATTTCTTGTTGGTTTTGTCTCTGCTTCTGTTCCTGACAGCTCAGTGACCTCACACACTGAGATCACACAATTTTTTTGGCACTCCATATGCAAGAACCTCTTGTGCTTGCCTGAATTGCAAGGAGGTTATTAATTCCTGGTGGGGTCACTCCTCTTTCTCACCCAATAAGGCAGAGCACAGGTTTCACAGTGACATTCTGTGCCCTGCTTTTTGTGGGTTTTATAAATACATGCAGTAACAAATGGGTGTTATAGACACATAAATAGGAGATTGCTGTGTCCTGCTATTGATTTTTGTTTGAGACCAGACACTGACAATTCACCACCTGATGGTGAATTTTGGGAGCCTGATCCTCAGTGTTGTTTTTGAGGGAATTCATGATATCTCAAGAAATTCTTGATGTTTGGATGAATGGCAGAGTCTGCCATTCTCTGTGTGAAATGGTAACAGGTGTGATCGCCCAAGAAATGAGAATTTTTCAGTTCTTTGATGTAAGTGATTGGTGTTGATGACTCCTCACTTTTAAAAAGGTCTCTTGAATATTAGAAAATCACAGAATGGTTCAGGTTGGAAAAGACCTTTAAGATCATCAACTGTTAACTCAGCCCTGCCAAGCTATCACTGAACCATAGAATAAAGGTAAATATTTCTCAGTTTACCCACATAAAACAGTTTAATAATATCAAAAGGGTTTTTATGAACAGTACCTTCTGATGAGTGGTGTTTATTATTTACAATTATTTGCAGTTATTAATAATTTATACTGTGCATTTTTATTTCTACTGTATCTAAATTTTGGGTAGAATGGATAAACATGTTAAACTATCAAAGAGATTATTTACTAACAAGTGGAATTAGGAAGAATGCGCAGGTAGGAGGGTGAGTTTTGGGAAGCAGCAGAAGGTTACTGTGTTCATAAAGGGCTGAATTGCTGGTTTTGGTTGCAGCAAATCTCTGAAAAGGTTTCTAATGAAGAACCAATTTAAATTTAGAAAAGAGGAATCCTCATGTGCCATCACCTGGTTTGGGACATGCAGGTTAATAAATATTTTCCCTTTATATATCCTCAAGAGAGACATCCCTTAAAAATGAAATACATCCCTGCACCCCCACCCCCTAATTTCTTATTGTTTTGTGCAAATGAAGTCAGAGCAGGAGGGGGTTTTAACTTCACTTAGAGAAATAATTGGTAGGATATATGATGCAAATAAATTGGCTCAAATTTTCCCTTAATGTACCTCAGCTCCAATTCTCCTGCTGCCCTTGTGAACTGTAGTTATTGTGCTGGCACTGGAGGTACCTTTGAAGAGGCAGAGCTGCCTGTGGCAGTCGAAGCAAAATCAGAAGAAAATTTAAATGATTAATTAATGTAATCTAGTGTCTGTTTTACCAAAGGCTTTCGGGGACTTATTGAGCTCAATTAATGAGAGAAATTCCAGCGGCAGGTTTGGAGAATGGGTTTTTGAAGAGTGGAAATGACACAGCTGCTGCAGGGGAGGTGATCAGGCACCTCTTCATATTAAACCACCTACTGAATTAGGAGTAAAGAAAAATACTCTCTAAAAGCTTTTACTTTTCAGTTAATTATTGTTTAGTGTTTGTAAAAATCAACCTGGTACTGAATTGCTTTAAAGCTGTAAAGGACAACAGGACATAAATCTCAAGTGTAGCTATGAGCTTTAAGTGTCCACATTCCTAAAAGGGACTGGAAAAAAAAAAATGGAAGAACCCTGGGGGGATATGGAAGAGAGGTGGAAAATATTCTAGGAAGTTGCTCTTCTCTTGGAGGGAGAGCCAGGATCTGAACTGACTTTTAGTTCAGCTTGATCTGTTGTGTGTTTTAGGATTCAGAAATACCTGCAATCAAATGAGGAAGGTAATAGAAGTAAAAATCTTGAGATATTTAAAATCTAGAAATATTTTTATCCATTTAAAATTTTTGTTATCCCTCCTAAATTTGAAAAAGACAGTGATGAACTAAAATATCATTATTTCATACTGTCACAGGCAGGTTTGGGATTCTGGAAGTTGTCATACTTCAGTTCCTTGCTCTGAGCAGGGCAGTCTTCAAAGTGTGGGCCTTGCTCATTGACTTCCTAAAATCTTCAAGGTTTTAATCCTATTTTTATGCACCTTGTTCTTGTGCTTAACTCCGTCCATTGTGAAGAATATTTTCCTTTTGTAGAAAAGGAAAATTTTCTTGCTGCTGATATTTTTGTTTCAAAAACATTCAGCTAATACTTTTGAAGCTTCTGCAAGGTTTGTTTTTTTGTGTGTTATATTTTTTTTTTCTTTTGTAATGATTTATTGAAAATGAAAAAGAAAAAGTGAAGGTTTGCACTGTGTTGGGTAATCATAGGTTGGAAGACTTGTCTGGAGGTATGTGGAGGTGAAGTTGCCCAATCATCTAAATATAGATGGCTGTCTATAAAAAATATTTTATTTGTGGAAAGAAAAAGTAGATTTTCTTTTCCTGAGCTGTGTCTATTAAGAGAGTTTTTAGCAGCCAGAATGTCAATGACAAAATGAAAATTATGAAAAAGTATTTTGCAGTGTAGGAAAAAATGGACCTCCTCTAACCTGGCTCTATGGACTAAGCATAAGAATGTTAATTTAAAAGATATGCTAATTATTATTTCTCTTTCAAGAACAGAGGCAACAATATTACCGAAGGTCTGACTGACAGTCAGGAGGCCAATTTGACAGTGACAGAATAAAGATTTGGAGGCAGAATTACAGAATCAAGATCACTCAGGTTGGTAAAGAACTCTAAGACCATTAAATCCAACCTGTGACTGACCCCACCTTGTCACTGAGTGCCACATCCAATCATTCCTTGGAAACCTCCAGGGATGGAGACTTCAAACCTCCCTGGGCAGCCCCTGCCAATGCCTGACCACCCTTTCCACAAGGAAATTCCTCCTAGTGTCCTGAGGTAAAGTGATTGACCTGGTTTGAAGG
>VRYO01001589.1:28614986-28628056 GCA_009812075.1 Sialia sialis | reverse complement strand
CTCCAGCCCCTCCATGTCCCTCTTGTCAGGAGGAACTCCTTTGTGGTTAGAATTCCTCCAGGAGGGAGAAAAGAAGAGTTGTATCAGTAAGGAATTAATATCAAAGAGAGAAAAGGCATAAAGGCTTTGCAACACACTTAAAAAGAATCAATAAAAATGAAATCCTTCCCCTCTAATTAGAGGGGGAAAGGGAGAAGCCACAATACTTTGAAATAACAGAGTACTCATTTTCTCCTGTAATAAAAACTGTAAATGTGCCCCATCAGGAGTGACATTGAGATACTGAGGGGTGAAACATCTGAACTTCAGTAACTGCTGCCATAAAAAGGGAATTTCCAGGTAATGGGAATGTTTAGAAGGTGGCAAGCCCGGTGTGACATCAAATTATGTGGCTCTAGTGTCTCTTTGACATGACATCATAAATAATCCTGTCTTCAAGTTATGACTTAAAAACAAATTCTAAGTGTAAATGCCAGGACCAAAGATCTGATTTGACTCTTGATTTTATCAATTGTGGATTTCTGGCAGGCTCAGTGCTGAGGTTAAATCTCCCAGCAAGATGCAGTCTCAGATTCCAAGAGTTAATGTTAACAGAATGAAGATTAACTCATCCCTTTCCTCTAAAAAAACCCCCTAATATTTCCAGCTCAGCTTCTTAAAAATACACATTTCTCTGAAGGAAGTTTTTTATGGTAAATCTCTGGGTTACTGAGCCGGTGGAATTATGGATAAATGCTGCATTTCACGGAGAAATATGACATATATTAACTTTCTGTTTCATTGACATATTCTGTTTACTTTGCCGAAGTAACTACTGAGAGCAAAATGATTACATTTTAAACATGTGAAAAACCTTGTTGTTTCATATGGGTGGTAAATATTCGCTCTGCTCCATCTAAAAATTAATTTAATGTTATTTATGTAAAACTTCTTTTAGAAAAAGGGGTTGTCTTCTTTCACAGTATTTGAAGTTTTTTGCAAAGTGCTGCATTGTGCATATAAATGTTGATTTTTCTGGAAAATGTTTTAACATTGAATCTCACTTCAACGAAGTAATTTCCACAAATTTCCTCTTAATTCTAATTAGAATTGGACCAGTATATCTTAGAGACCTTTTAACATGGTGATTGACATTTTAAACCAGTTGGGGGCTTAAAAATATACAATTTTGAGGACTGAAATTGAGTTAATTGCAATAGGTAAGTAGCTGAATGCATGATTTATTAATTTTATTAATTTTACACAACGAGCACCTGTAAAATCACGCTGAGGGGATCTTTCAGCAAACAGACTTGAAGTTCACTTCCAGGCAAGGGGAGCAGATGAAAATGTGCTGATGTTATTCTTGCAAAACTGAATCAACAACTCAGAAATAGATTCAAAGCAGTGATGGAGGAATTATTTTGGTCACTTCCATGCTCATATTTATATTTATCTGAATTCCTTCCCAAGTTCACTCCAGCTGTGGCATTGGGAGGGATGCACAGGAGATATTTTGCTGCTGCATTCAGTCTATATAAACTCTGTTGATCAAATTCTTGAGAAAATATTCTACTTCTTAAAATAGCCCCACTGAATAAAGTGACCTGAATGTGTACACATATATATATATCTATATACTTCTTTTTTTTGTTCTGTATGAATAGTTCTCCTGCCCAGAGACATAAAGAGCATTTCCAGCTCAGTTATTCCTGCTTTTCAGAGCAGGATGCAGCAAACATCTCCTTCCCAAGCTTTTGTCTTTCTTTTCTTCATACCTATTCAGCTCTAATAATAGCTGGACAAAGTAAATTTTGAAGATTTAACAAGCTGAAAATTGTTTGATTGCCGTTCAGGCTTATTTATTTGGTGCCAGCTCATCGTTAAAAGCTCTTTAAAACTGCTATTTTTGCTCCTTCCTGGCATTCTTTTCTGCAGAATTCTTTGATTCTTGTCATACCTGCATGGTTCTGCGTGAGGTCATTTTATAGGTCTTAAAGCTTCTTGGATTTTCAGCATTCAGGATATTTAGGAAGTTGATAATAGACTGATTTTGTATTTATATTCTGCATCCAAGTAGGTGCTGCTTTGAAGGGAGGAATACAGGGTTATGCAGGGTTGGGTAACTTCAGAATTACAGCTTTATCACCTGTATTTTTAATTAGTTTGTAAATGCTAAAACACTACATTTTAGAGTGTTCAAGAATTTTTTTTTTCGGTTTTCCCCTCTAATTTTCAGGGAAATAATTTGCATCATATGCAAATTGGAACTAGATGGCCTTCAAGGTCCTTTCCAACCCAAATAATTTGTGCTTCTGTGGTTTAAACTAAGGCAGAAGGAATCCCTTCTGGAGGGCTCTGCCCAGTATGGGGGAGCAGCTCTGCTCTTCCCCTCCCTCTTTGAAGAGATGTGGAGATTTCACTCTTCTATTATTTGAATTTTCTCATGTAAACTCTCCATCGTGGAGAGCTCCTGCCAGGCTGGGAGTGGAGGGTGGTGCTGCAGGAATTTGGGATGGATTGTGCGAACAGAAAGTGTTCGCTTGGGTTGAAAGGGGCAGAAATCCAAATGCAAGCAGGGATTTCTGGCAACTCTTTCATGTCACTGAGAGCAGATGAGGTGTCCAAGGCTCTCCTGGAAATCAGGAATAAAAGGATTTTATAAGCTACTGGTATAAAAGGACATTTTTCTTTTAAACAAGTACAAAGTGAATTATGGAATATGTTGACCTAGAAGGGACCTTCCAGGATCATTGATCCAATCCCTGGCCCTACAGAAACCCCAAAATCCCACCCTGTGCATCCCTGAGAGCATTGTCCAAACACTCCTGGAGCTCTGGCAGCTTTAGGAATGTCACCATTGCCTGGGGAGCTGTTCCAGTGCCCAAACACCCTCTGGGAAAGAACCTTTTGCTGATATCCAGCCTAACCCTCCCCAGACACAGCTCCAGCTCTGTTTCTTGACACAAGTCCACCTGGGTCCTGTCCCTGGTCATGACAGTAAAACAACTTTTGCCTTGGTGTTTTGGTGTTTTGGTGTTAGTTGTTTTGGTTTCTCACTGTGTGATAACGAATTAGTAACGGAATGGCGCGATCGCGGGGTTTACTGGCAGGTGCTCAATTTGCAAACATTTTTCATGGATCGGTGCAGCCTTTAAACACAGCCCCAGGTGCCCTCCCCATGCTGTGGGCCCTGGTACTCTCTCCCACCCCTGGTGCCGGCTGCCACAGCTCCTGACGCTCGCAGCTCACGCTTCTGGGTTGGCAAATTTCCAAACTTTGTCCATATATAAGGTGCACTGGATTATAAGGCGCACTTCCGGATTCTGATCAAAATTTTAGTCAAAAGGGTGCACCTTATAGTCGTGAAATTACTGTGCTGTGTGTTTTTGTTGGAAGGGGGATCACTAAAATTTGAAAGCTGAATGCTGTCTCTGGCCCAGGGCAGCAGGACCACATTGGATAGAAGAGATTTCCCAAAGTCTTTAGTTCCCATCCTGCACAGAGCTGATCACTCAGGACTTTGACTGTCAGAGAACCAGGGAGGTTCTGTCTCTCCAAAGCCTTCCAGGTTTGTGGTAAATTCATTATTCTTTCTTATTCTGAGTTGGAATCCCCACTGTTTCAGCTTCTCTTTGTTGCCTCTTGTCCATTTAGTTTACACCTGCAAGAAGAGTTTGGTTTCGTTCTACATCCTCTAGCTGGACAGAGAGCAAGAAGGGAGTTTGGGAAAGGAGGGACAGGACACAGGGAACGGCTTATACTGCCAGAGGGCAGGCATGTGTGGGATTTGGGAAGGAATTGTTCCCTGGGAGGGTGGGGAGACCCTGGAATAGAATTCCTAGAGAAGCTGTGGCTGTCCCTGGATCCCTGGAAATGTCCAAGACCAGGCTGGATGTGGCTACATGAGCTACACAGCTGGAACTACACATTTTATATCTCAAAGGGGTCATTCTCATTGAAAGATATCAGATATTGATCACTTAAAACATGTAGATGATCTCCAATTCCATCTCCAAGTTCCATTTTCCTCGGTTCCATGTTTGCTCCCTAAGCAATGCCTGCAAAGCAGGTGGCTGCAGTCGTTTGTTTTCCAAATGCAAAATACCTAAAATTGCTATTTGCTTTTGGAAGCTGAAGTTATGGAAATACCATAAAATAAACACAGAGAGGATGAAAAGAGGGAAATTTATAAGATATATAGGAATGTGTGGGTTTTTTTTAAAACTGTCAGGATCTGCCATGAGCTTTCAGATGTTAAATACCATATTGTCTTCTTATTACTTTTATTTTATTCTCTTACCTTGGCTATTACAAGAACAAATGATGATGGAATTTAGAGGATGAGCAGCAAGGATCAGGAGATTGAGAGTAGTATTTGCAAGTCCTTAAAGATGAAGGCAGCAGAAAGGCAAATGACTTCCAAAAAGGGCCATTTCATGGGGTAATTTATCCGAGGTGGCTTTGCCATTTGTTGTATCATTCCACTCCTGTTGCCATGGGAACCAATTTTACTGTTGCAGTGATTGTTAATCAGGATTTGTAGTTATACCATTTCTACCACCAGGCCTTATATCCTTTCAGATTAAATCACAGCTCTTGTTGACAGTGGTGTTCATCAAACATTATCGCCCGAAATAAAACCTGACCAACCTTCCTGGCATTTTCCTCTCCATTACCAGAATCAGACAGCAGAAGCTTGAGTTAACTTTTACAGGAACTCCAGGATTCTGCTTCCGTTCCATCTGTCACTCTTGTACAATTCCAGGAAAAAAAATGGAAAAAAAATTACCAAACCAAGCCTTGCAGTCTGCCTAGCAGTATAATAATTTCATTTTTCATTTAAGGGGAACTAAACTGAGTATTCTGGAGGTCCATTGTCTACATATCCCTTCTTTGAGCATCTCTTAATGTAGAATTAAAGCTTAAGGTCATCAGAGCATAAGAAATTTGAAAACAGAGATATTTATTTTTATGGAGGATTCAACACTCCATGGTTAGGTATCTAAAATATTCCCTGTCCTTTCAGTCTTCCCTCTGTTTTTGCAGCTGCAAAGAGGTGTTGGCAGGAATTTGGACAAACAGATAGAGGAGGATCAAAGGGTCAGAGTGTGACTTCCCTGGTCCTGGGCTTGTTCTCTGTAGGGGGAATAGAAATGGGAAGAATTCTTTCCATCTCAATTTTCTCACTTGGTAACCTGGGTTGAAATATTTCTCTGGATGCTGAGAGCTTAAACCAAGCTTAAACCAAGATACACATTTCTGCTTGATTCTTTTAATACATCCCACCATTTCCTTTGCTGCCAAGAATATAATTTAACTTCAGGAAAAAAAAGAAAAACATAAGCTGTTGATAAATTGTAAATTGATGAAACATTGCGCTCAAAACTCACAGAAAAACATACGAGAAGAGTTACAGTCCCTGTTCCTCTCAGCAGGGGTTTTATGCTGAAGTGATGACCAGTATTGCTGGTCTGAGATGAATTTAGTAGAATCATTAAACAAAACACTTTTCTCTGAGCCCAGACCTCTGGTGGAAGAGCTCCTGTTCTTCACTCCCCCAGGCAGCTCCTTTCACTCACACCACCCAAAGTTGTCACCACAAAATTGGTGGTGGATTTTGAGCTGCAGTTGGGAGGATCACATCATCTGAGCACAGCCTGGGCTGGGGCTTGTTTTCCTGCCTGCTCTGTTATTTGAGTGGCATTTTGGCAGAGTTTCTCAAGTTCTACCCCAGAAGGATGTGCCATTGCAAGTGTTGTTCCCAGATTTATGCTCATCATGGAATCACAGAGTGATTTGAGTTGGAAAGGACTTTAAAGCTCATCTTGTTCCACCTCCTGCTATCCCAGGTTGCTCCAAGTCCTGTCCAGCCTGACCTTCATCTGACAATATGTTACCAGTATGATCCTGCCAGGTAGCATTTCATGTGACATTTGACAAACCACCTCAGATTGATGCTTTTTCCACCCCCTATAAACCAAATTCTCAGCATCTCTCCTTTCCAACCATCCCCTAGAGCCAGGCCCATCTATGTCACAGTTTTGTTTCCACTTCACTGTATCCCAAGTACACTGAGGGATGCACAATCAAAACATTAGCAAGGTGTTAGTCACATTGTTTTGATCCCTCTCCTGATTTTCTTTCTCCTTTCCTTCTCCTTTTTCCCATTCTCTGCTGCCAATGCCCAGCCCCCACTATAATTCTGATTGGCTAAATTAATTCTGCAGCATCCTGCTGTGAATAATTATGTTCATCCAGTGTGGAGCTGGATGCCTTTCTCTTCCCCCCTCCTCCTCCTCCTTGCCTAAATTATAATGTGACAATTGAAGCTCACAGCTGGCTCATCAGAGGTGGCCAGTTTGGGAATTGGCACATCTGAATGTGCCTCTCCGTTAACTCTGGGCCTTGATTGCTTAAGACAAGACATATGTAAACCCCCTGATTATTCCCATTTTGTGTGGCTCACAAAGATCCTGCTTCCAACTGCAAAGCTGTTGTGTTGTTTGTGGGGGGAGGGGAAATTACAGGAATTCTTCTCTTCCCCTCCCCACAGTTCACTCCAACAATAAATAGCTGTCAGACTTATGTCAAGAATGAAATTATAGGAGCACATGAGGCCTTGATTACATTGTTTTGGATAGATTGCTATTAGCATACTGAAATGAAGTCTAATTTTTCAGTGCTTTAGCTCAGTCAAGAATCAAGCGGCACAGGAGGGGGAAGGGATGTCACCCACGGGATCTCAGTGATGTAATTCTGGGCAGTTCTGGAGTGCCATCCTTTCAGTTACAAGAAACACAGAAATAAATAAATACATTCTGCTGAAATGTTTGGGGAGGTGGGAGCTAAGGCAGAGCTGGTGCTGCTGAACAAAGTGTTCATGGATTTATTGAGGTTGGAAAGGAGCTCTGAAATAATTGAGGGCAGCCTGTGGCTGATCCCCACCTTATCCCCAGCCATGAGTGCCGTGTTCAGACATAAAACCTCCAGGGATGGGGATTCCAAACCTCCCTGGGCTGCTCCTCCACTGCCTGAACACCCTTTCCATGGAGAAATTCCTGCTGATGTCCAGCCTAAACCTTCCCTGCTGCAGTTCAAGGTTTCGTCCTTTCATCCTCTCCCCGTTCCCTGGGATCAGAGCCTGACCCCCCTGGCTGTCCCCTCCTGTCAGGGAGTTGTGCAGAGCCACAAGGTCCCCCCTGAGCCTCCTTTTCTCCAGGCTCAGCCCCTTTCCCAGCTCCCTCAGCCTCTCCTGGTGCTCCAGCCCCTTCCCAGCTCTGTTCCCTTCCCTGGACATGCTCCAGCTTCTCCGTGTCCTTCTGTCCCCAGCACTGGAGGTGTCCCAACAGAGCCAGCACAGAGGGACAATCACTGTCCTGTCCCTGCTGCCACCCCAGAGCTGGGACAGCGAGGTGGCTTTGGCCTCTTGCCCACCTGGGCACACACATAAAGTGTCACCTGGTTCAAGTTAGGTGTCCTTTGTGAACTATTTAAAGACATCTCAGAAGGAAATTGGTGCCTATTTAACCAATGCTCACACAGCTTCCATGTCATTCAACAGGTTTGTACAGTCTTTCCACAATTATAAGCCGCACCTGATTATAAGCCACACCTTTATTTATTTATTTATTTTTAAAAGCAAGGATCCATGTGTGACAAAGTAACAAATTAGTAATAGAATCGCGCCAGCACGGAGTTTGGTGTCAGGTTCTCAAGTTGCAAACAGTTTTCATAGACCAGCGAAGCCTTTAAAGGCAGCCCCAGGCACCCTCCCTGGCGGCTCTCACTTCCAGGTTGGCATTTCGCTGGGCTTTGTCCATAGATAAGCCGCACCTGAATATAAGCCGCACTACTGGGATAGGCTGGATTCTTCAATGAAAAAGGTGCGGCTTATAATCGTGAAATTACTATACTTTGAAGCTGAAAATAGAACTTATTTCTTATGGGTTCTTTGCATAATTCAAAGCACAGTACCTGTTTGTGCTCCTCTGGTGATCCATCTGTGGCACAGCTATTTTGGAGGGCAAATCCTTTTGCGTTTTTGTTGTTTCCCTTTGTGTTTTTGTTGTTTACAATTTTACACGTCGTTCCCTTAGTTTGAATGTCTTTTGTTTTGCATTCTCTGAGCGTCCTAACCTTTAAATGTTTTCCTAATATGAGAGTTCTATTAGTCACAGGCACATTGCTGGAACTGTCTCTGTTTTGTGGGTGGAAGGAAAGAAAAAGTTGTTTTCACTGATTCTTTAAACAATTGACCAGGAGTTTGCAGAGGGTCAAGATCCATTTGGGTTCACTGGGACAACTGAGAGCAGCAAGAACAGAGCACAAGCTGTGCACAAAAAATCTATTTACAGCAATGTGAGTTAGTCCTGCTCTTTCTGAGTAGCCAAGTGCTTGGTGAGAAGCACAAGACACCCAAATCAAGCATTTAGCAAGGATTTGTACCACAACAAATCATGAGCTTGCTGGATGACACATTCTGTGCAGAAAGTTCTTTTTGGAGTGTTTTTATCTTGCTAATTTAAAAGGCTGAGCACTTGGACATGACTTTAATAGAAGCTGCAGAGGAGCAGGGTAATTACAGCTAATTCCATCTGAAACAGCCCTGCAAAGAAACCAAATTCCTTGGTTGTTTTTTAGAAGGCAGTTAAGACAGCTGCTGTTCTGGAGGATTCTTTTTACTCCAAGAAAATGGTGTTTATGTTGTTGGAAGGTTGGGAATCTCTTGGTTCAGTGGCTCACACAGCCTGTGGAGCTCGTTGGCAAAAGCTGCTGGAAATGCCAGGAGTTAGAGAAATTCAAAGAAGAAAAATCAATGGAAAGCTGTTAGACAGTAACTGCAACTTCCAGGTGATGCCTTTAGTGAATGAGAGATCTGTGAGGAATTTCCACAATGCCCTGGTGCTGTTGCACTGGGAAACATCTAAAGAACCATCAAAGAAAGGAGCCCAGATGTGGTTTTGGCCAGATCCAGCATGGATGTTCTCAGATTTATATGGAATACTGAGGTGAGAACCTTGGTGGGAATCTCCTGAAATGAAAACCAAGCCACCTTCAGCCCTTGACTTGCTGTGTGACTCCCAAAACCTCCTTGGTGGCCAGATGAAATGATACAGCCTCGTGTTCTCCCACTGCAAACACTTTCATCATTGGGGAATATTTATTTTGCATTTTTTATTATTGAGGAATTATTATTTTGCAAGCTGTCTTGCCCTATGTTATGACTGTGAGGCCAAAGCATTAAACTCAGTGTATGAAAATTTGCTATGGTGGTTTAAGGAACATTTAAAATGTTCTCTGGTTGTAAGTCAGAGCTTGGGGATCACTTCTGGACTGTCTGATGGAGCAAGATGAGCTTTGAGGTCCCTTCCAACCCCAAAACCATTCCATGATGCGATGATTTTATGAACTCTATCACAATTAGGTGAATAACACTTTGAAATAGTTGTAATAAGAAGGTCTTGAAATGACGTGGATCTCAAATAATTGAAGTTAATGTTAAGCATGATTTCAGTTCCATTGAAATCAGAGAGGAAAACAAAATAAATGGAAGAGGGTAAATTCACAGAGGAAAACAATTTTCAATTGGGAATTGCAAGATGAGCTTTGAGGTCCCTTCCAACCCCAAAACCATTCCATGATGCAATGATTTTATGATCTCTATCACAATTAGGTGAATAGCACTTTGAAATAGTTGTATAAAAATGTCGTGAAATGATGTAGATCTCAAATAATTGAAGTTAATTTTAAGCATGATTTCAGTTCCATTGAAATCAGAGAGGAAAACAAACTTAATAAATGGAAGGGGGTAAATTCAGAGAGGAAAACAATTTTCAATTGGGAATTGCAAAAAGAACTCAGAGTAGAAGTTGAGAGATAGGTATTAAAGAGATGTATTTTAAAATGTGCCTAAATGTCATTTTTAGAGTCGTAATCCAATGAAGAATCCGGAGAACCCTACATAACCTTTCAAAACAAAACAGAATTTGTGGTTAGAGGGCTGCCAGTTTTCCAGTCTCTGCTGAGTGAACTTTTCATTTCACTGTGGTGAATGTGTGGTAAATATTTCCTCTGAGCACTGGAGTTACAAGTTTGCAAGAAATTAATGACAGGAATTGAGCTGTGAGACATTTCAAGTGCTTCACAAAAAAAAAAAAAAAAGAAAACAAAAAAAAAAGGGAGAATGCAAACTCATCTTGGAATCCACAGCACTTAATAAAAGCAGCAAATGAAGTGCTAACACAGCCAGAGGGAAAATTGTTACATCACTTGTTTCCTGAGAAATGGGAGTTTCAGCCACAATTAAGGCAGCCCTCCCACACTTGTGACAATGCTATTGATGAGCCAATCAATGATAACTAACTACAACCTCCAAATTACAGAGTTTAAACCACATTACGTTTTATCAATGGAAACAAACCAATTAAAGCTCTCTAAATGAGCACAACTAATCAGGAATGTATTACATGCTAATTGTGACCAAAATTCCAATTAATGTGTGGATACATTACATCATATCCAAGAATGTAAAAAAAATGTGAAGTAATCGTGTTCCTCGTGATCTTACCATGAATTCTGGGACCTGCCAGCAAGAAATAATTATAATTTTCTGTCTTTTGTCAATTTGTTCTTGTTAGAGAGATGGACTTTATTTATTTTATATATTTTTATATATTTTATGTATTTAATATATTTTTATACTTTTTATATATTTATATATTTTTATATGCCCAAAGAAGCTGTGGCTGCCCCTGGATCCCTGGAAGTGTCCAAGGCCAGGTTGGACAGGATTTGGAGCAACCTGGGATAGTGGAAGATGTCCTTGCCCATGACAATTAGTTGGAATTAGATGATGTTTTAGACCTTTAACCATGATATGATTAATTTTATTCATTTATTTATTTATATATTTATATATGTAATACCTGGATTAGTGTGTCCCAATCCTAGGGCGGCCTCAAGGTGATACTCCCAAATCTGCCTTTTTCTTTTTATAATGCTGCTTCTATCATCTCCTTTTAAAGAGATGATTGAATATTTTAATATTCTTCAGGAAAACAGAAGTGCTGGGAAGCATTAGGCAGTGACTGGCAAACAGCTGACAGCAGGATAAATGTGTTTGTGTGCGACCTGCTCGCTGAGCAAAGCAAGATTTGTGTGCTGAATTATTGTGTGAGGAGTGCCAACAAATCATGATTTCCTCTTTGTAAAATGATTGGATAATAATAAGAATTTGTATCAGCGTCCCTCTTAATTTTACCTGTAAACTGTGGTGAATGTCTTTAAGAAGACAAAAGGGAGTTAAGTATGGAGCTCTGAAGAATGAATGGAAATTGGACACTTTACAAAGCTCCTTCTGAAGTGATTAGTGTGAAAATGAGCAGTAACAGCGTAATATCAACTTGATTCCTACGTGGGAAATACGTGGGGGAAGAATTGCCAAAAACCTGAACAGCTGCTGAGATAAAACTGCACCTTAGGGGCTGGGCTCAGCTCAGGGTTAACACACCTGAATTTGGGGCTGCCTCAGTGCAGTTTTTTCCAAACTCCTGTTGTAGTTTCTGTTGTTGGCTGTTGGTCCTGCAGGGACGTGGGGGTGTCCCTGTCCTGCTGGAATTTCTGGGGCTACAAATGAGGTGGAAACAAATCTGTGCAACCAATCAGCCCTTCTGTCTCATTTACAAATCTGATTTTTGATTTGGAGAAGTTGTGGGTGGGACTTGGAGCAGTCTGGTCCAGGTGAAGGTGTCCCTGCACATGGCAGGGGGTGGAACTGGATGAGATTCAAGGTCCCCTCCAGCCCAAAACTTCCTGTGACTCTGTGACATAATCCAGAATTTTCCTGTTGAGTGAAGGAAACTGGGCAAAAAAATTCTTTGATTTAATATCTATTTGGGACACCTCTAGGGAAACATAAAGCAGGAAGAAGCTGAACTTTACCCAAGAGCTTTGGGACAGGGATGCTCTCAGCAGATGTGGGAAATCCAGGTTGCTGCTGTCTAACAGAATTTTGAATGATCTTCCTCTGCTTTTTAAGGGATTCCCTTAGAAAGTGAAGAAAACACTTTTTTTTGGGTAATGCCTTTGACCCTTAATTGTTCAACTTGATGATGCTCAGAGGTCTTTTCCAAATTATTCCATGACTTTTTTCACTTAATAAATAATAAACATTCACTGTAGGAGGGAAGTGAACCCAAACATCCCATTTCCAGAGGATGCTTCAGGTGTCCCAAGCTGGGGCTTTGAGTTGCTCTTTATCCACTACAACAACAGTTTGATGGTAGAAGAGATAATCACTGTGTGATCTAAAATACAATTTTCACTGAGTGCACTTGTGAGAATTTGCAGATAAATTTTAGGAACCTTGAAGCAGGCAGAAAAAAAAGGGATCGAGGTGTTAAAGCTATAGAGAGCGATGAAATGACAGCTGAAGTGCAAATAAACTGTGTGAGGTGTACAGAAAACATAAAGTGCTCAAAATTGTCTTACAAAATGATAGTGGGATTTTTACAGGTTTGGAATTCACAGTTGCAGGAGCTGAGGAATTTCAGAGAGTAAGAAATGTGATCCTATTAAAAATGTCAAACACCTCGAATAAGGTCATTATTCTGCCCTACTTGCCTGGTTGGAGTGCTGTGTTCTATTTTGGACACTCCTTTAAAAATAGCACAAACAAACTGGGTTGTAATCAACCAACACACTGAATTTTGCAGAATACAATTTCGGTAGAGATTTCAGTAGGATCCAAAGTGTTTCCCCTCGATAAATGAGGTGAGGGAAGCTGAGGGACCACAATCAGCAAAGAAGGGAATTTTTCCACTTATTTAACAGAATAGCAGAGGATTCAGCACTTTGCATTTCTGCTTGAATGGTGTTAAGGGTCATTTGGGGATAAAAAGTTCAATTTTATGTGTCAGGTTTCTTGCACAAGAAGCTGGAGCTGAGCAAAGCACGCCAGAAATTAAACAAATTCTGTTGCAGTAGAAATCGCAGTTTTCCTCTTGCATTTTAAAGACTAGCAAGGTGAGGTAATGTTCTTTACAGAAGTGAAGATAATAAATCAAGATAAAAAAGAATGAGCTTCCAGT
>VRYO01001589.1:28592041-28603259 GCA_009812075.1 Sialia sialis | reverse complement strand
AGAGGGGGAAGGGGAAAAAAAACAGCAGCAGCCAGGGCAGCAGCAGCAGGGGGAGGAGCAGCAGCCAGGCAGAAGCCAAGCGAGCAGCAGCAGCAGGGGCAGCAGCAGCAGGGGGAGTAGCCACAACAGCTCCTTGCAGACAGCGAGGGGTGGGGGGAGCGTGGGCTGTGCAGGGAGAACGGTAGACACAACACCAACCTGAGACAGTGCGCCTTATAGTCGTGAAATTACTGTAGTTGAACCAAGTTTCATTCCCACACCTAAGATAATATTTTAGTGATTTGCTGGAGTCCCAAAAAGTCAGATATGAAAGACTTTATCCACCACTCTCTGCATGAAATACAACAAGGAAAGCAATTTAGTTGCATTTTGATTCTCAGTTCACTGTCCAAGAATTTTATATAATTGTTTATTAGAGATTATTGTAATCTCTACTACAATAATTAAAAGATGAAAAGCAATAAAAGGAAATAATCCTGTTGCACAACAACGGGGCTGCCTGACTCTGTGTGTTTTCTTTTGCAGTTATTAACCAGCAGAGATATTTTTCTAGTGAAAATCATGTTTCAAGAATTGTATTACCAGCTAAACAATTTCAAAAGCTGCATTTAATAATATTGTAAAATAAAACTATTTCCTATGGTTGACTGAATAATGCAGCTTCCTCGAATAGTACAACCCTTCACTAATTAACTGGGTGCTTTCATATCAGTAGCTGATTATTGCTTCTGGAAACAATCATTTAGCCACTGAGAGAGGAACAACACATCTTAATAAAGACATTTTTCCTCACAGATCAGCTCATTAAAAATTTTCTAGTGCGTGTCATCTGCAAGGCTGTAAAGTGGCTGTGACTGATCCTGTGAAATTCCGTGGGTTTGTGGCTGTAAAATGGGGATATAACAGAGGTGGCCAAATGGTCAAAGGATTGTTTTGATGAAAGGAATCTGTTGGAAATATTGATATTAAAAATACAATGTGTTTAATTGCTGTTGTGAACTTGAGATTAAGTCGGAATGTTCCAGAAAAATGCAATTACAGTGAAAGCATTTCTGCTCTGACTCTGATTTTGATTTGACGAGACAGAGTTCAATAAAATGAATGTCGAGCATTCATTTAACTTAAACTAACGAGCCATCCTGAGTAGAGAAATCAAAAGTAAAAATATCTGTATAATGACAAGCAGCCTTCACACAAACTGGGCCATATTTTTTCCTGCATTTGAGAACTCTACAGATCCATTTCAATATTTGGATGTCCCTTTAATTGTTGGCACTTATCTAGAAGTGTTTTTTGTGCTGTTACCCTGGTCAGCAGAACCATCTCAATCCTCTGTAAAGGTTTTGTTGACAATTATGTAATTTTAATTCATTTGTATAAACACCAGTGAGGAACAAATCTGTGAGTCACAAGCCCTGGCCAAGCTGTGTCAGCCAATCTTTAATTTAAGAGTGTGAAGTTCATTACCAAGTGGTTCTATTTGGACACTTGACATTGCCTATAAATCTGTTTGGCCAGACAGAGGTGGCCCCTCAATCATCTCCTAAATTTTGTTTTTCAGAAGGACAAATCATGTGGTGGGAACAGGACTGACTCAGGAGGTCTCAGGTCGAAGCAGGGTCAGACAATTTGTACGAAGTGTTCCAGAATTTCATCCTCACAGTCCTCCCCACATCAATTGGAGCCTTCCCTCTCAATTTGTGCAAGAGGAAACAGCCCTAAATTGTGTCAGGGGAGGTTTGGGTTGGATTTTGGGAATAATTACTTCATGGAAAGGGGCAATGGTGGAGTTCCCATCCCTGGGGGATTTAAGAGTTGTGTGGATGTGGCTCTTGGGCACACAGATTTATACCCAAGTGCATCCATTTGGATGCAAGAAAATAGCTGAATTTTATCCAAGATTTGTGGATCATGGATGCTCTCAGTGGAGGAATCCAGCTTCCTGCTCATTCCTTTGCCTAACAGGATTTTAAATGATCATCCTCTGCTTGCATAGAGATTCCCTTGATCAGAAGAAGAAATGGCAATTTTTTGGGTAATGCCTCCAGCCTGGCTTAGACACTTCCAGGAGTGGGGCAGCCTCAGTGCCAGGGCCTCACCACCCTCACGGAGAGAAATTCCTTCCCAATATTCCATCTAACCCTACTCTCTGTCAATTTGAAGCCATTCCCCCTTGTCCTGTCACTTGAGGCTCTTGGAAAAATTCCCTCTCCATCTTTTTGTTGGTTCCCTTCAGGTGCTGAATGATTGGTCTAGGTGAGAAAAGGATCAGAGCTAGTTGAGCTTCCAAACCTCTTTGACTCCCTGGAATAACTCTTGGCTTTTTGGGGGTGAGCAGAGCCTGTGTGGAGATGAGTTGGTGCCTTTTGCTCCCAGTAGAGTCTCAGGCAGGAATAAATTCCTTATGCTTGGATCAGGAATAAATTCCTTATGCTTGGATCAGGAATAAACTCCTGCTCTCACATTCCTCTGTAACATCAGAGAGAACAGCTTTGATATTTATTTGTGCAAAGCCTTACAAATTCATTCTACCTTCAATAATATCAATTTGATTTGATTTGATTTGAGTGTTTCTCAGTAAACCCAGCCATGGGGAGGAGTTCCTGCATTTCCTCTCCTCACTTTCTGTGCCTTCGTCAGCCCCTGCTCCTCATTTTGTGCCTCCACTGAGTCATCAGCACTGGTCTAATGGACTGGAACAGCCCAAGGTGGATGGTAATTACTTATTGAGTTGCTGATAGCCCAGATGAGAATAGGATTTATTAGATCAGGAATAATGAAAAGCTGTGTTTAATGCAGAAAATTTGGAGTCTGAAAGACGAGTGTCTCAATTTATATAGATATTTCTTTATAGGAAAGAAATTAAAATAGTGGTATAGGAAGGTTTAAAATTAATTACATGAATGATGCTGTTCCCAGTTGTTTCAGGATTCCAGATGTTTTGGGCTGAGATCTTTTTAAACCTTTTTTACCTGCCATTGTTGGGGAGGATTAAGGGAACGAAACCTGTACAAAGTGACCACTGATATTTTAACTTTTCTTTTTATTTCTTCAGATGAATATGACGTTCTGCCTTTTCTTCCACTCCAAACTTTCATGTATCATTGCAGGCATAGACCTGGCTTCCTTTATTATCCCCCAAAGTGATTTTCTTGTTCATCATCGTGAAAAGTCCTTTATTAAAAGTTCTCCCTCTGCATTGTTAAATAAAATAACAATAATAACAACAATGATTTGATTTAACTGACACATCAAGTTGGGAACATGGTGCTCCACTCTACAGGATAATGTAGAACATTAATGGAGACATGACCCTGAGCTCAAAAAGAATCTTGAAATTGCAAGGATTCAGAAGAATAGGGAAGATTAGAAGGATGCTTTGTGTTTTGCTGTAGAGCTTGGTTTAGAGATTCTGTTTCTGTGGTATTTTCCTGAAATATGAAATATTTTTTTGAGCATCAGTGTCACAAAAAAATCAGCCAGATCCTTTCAGAAACAATCAGCCTGTCATTCTTTTCAAGTTCCCGTTTTTATGGTGCAATTCTAACCCTTTGTAATGAAGGCTTCCAGAATCCCATGGCTGCAGTGAATAAAATTTGAAGTGGTTTTCCTTGAATACCTTTTTCATTTGGAAGAGAAACTTTGCCTTCATTGGAGGGGCTTAGATCAGCCTGGGATAGTGGAACTGGATGAACTTCAGGATCCTTTATAATTTCTGACTCAAAACTATTTTTAAACTTACATTACCCTATCTGATAAATCATCCTCCCTCTCTCTCTATTTATATTGTATACACAATTTTGGTTGCCAATTTTCAAATACCAGGGAAAGTTCAGCAGTAACTTTAATAAAGGCAGCAATTATATTTTCATTATTCCCTCACTGCTTGTTAAATTGGGTTTGGAGTGTTTTATGGATCTAGAGCAATAAACATTATCTTACTTTGAGAGGTATTATAAAGTGTTGAGAAAAACATAATTATTGCTATTGGAAGTGTTTTAATGTGAGAAGGTCAGAGAAACTTAATTATAGGTTTTTTTCACCAATTAACTTGATATTTTTGAGCTTTGGTAATATCATTTAGAGCCTTTCATCTGTGGACATCACCTCTTAATCTTTGATAGGAGCAGGCAAAACTTGTCTGAATTTTGGCAGCAGATATCTTTGTACAAAGATGAAGATTCCTCCTCTTTCCAAAATAAATTGAAGTTCAAAAATAACACAAATTCAGAACAGTAACTTCCAGGCTCTACTCCTTCTGTGAACTGCTTGCCATAAAATTTGACACGTGGAGAAAGTTGTAGCTTAGAAAGAAACTTGAAACTCATCACGAGGAAGGTTCTCTTGGTTTTGTGATTAAATGGGCACCAATCCTGTTAAAATACAATTATTTTCCTTGAATACCAGTTGAAATAATACCCAGGAGAGTGTTTTTTACATTATTGAGTGCTGAGCTCTCAGAAAAATCTGCCATCAGCTCAATGGGAGCTGCTGAATCCTTGTGGAAATCCTTGATTCTGTAGCACCAGAGGCTGCAGCTGAGGCAAGAGAAAAAATCAGTGCAAAATTGGAGTCACATTTGTGACACTGTTTCAGCAACAGAAGGGTAAAAATATTGTAGAACTGTTGTGGTTTTCTGCTAAATAGACTTTAAAAACTCTGGGCACTTCGTTATGTTTGTTTCTGGTAAATCAAGACACATTAAAGGACTAAAACCATCATTAGTTTTGTCATTTTAGGAAGGAAAAAAATGTTAAAAGCCCCTGCATCTCTTTTATGCCCCAAAAATGTGTTTTGGTTGGCATGAAACCACAAGCATTATCAGTATTTTCAGTGTATGACAGATCTGAAGATTTCAATTCTGTTATTAAGATCGTTCAGAGCAAAAAAAGACTGGCAAGAATATAAAACTTCTTAACTAGGCATTTTATTAATTAGACCTTTATTTGTTAATAAAAGGAACTTATAGGGAAAAAGGAATGTGCTGTGGATTTGGGTACAAGTACTTTGTATTTCTTGATTGAGTGAAAGGTTGGATTTCTGCTCTGTAAGGAAAGTGGATTCACTGTTACTTTTGGAATTTTATCTACTGAAATGACAAATTTGGGGGTTCAACTAATACATAATAACAGTCAACCCTTACTGGGCTTTGCTGGGGTTGTTTTCTTCCTCAGAGGAGTGAAATTCATTGGAAATGTAGGATTCCCTGGCAAATTAAAATGAAATTAGGTGCTGCATTGGAGATGACAAATCACTTATTACAAATAATAAAAAATGTTGGATTAATTTGGCCAATCTCCCCCCCGGCCAGTCACCCCTGGCTCCATCACATCACAACAGGATAAATGTCCTCAAGGAATGACTGGAATATTTTAGCTCATGACTTTAGGATGAGATGAATCATGTTTTGAATTTCCAGCCTACAACGTTCCATGCTTTATTTGTTTATCTCTCTTGCCATAACAGGTTGAAATGCTCATTTTGATGATTTTTCAGAATACATTCTCATTTTCAGCTGAAATCCGCTGCGATTTGCGGGTCTATTCATAGAAATGAGCATTAAAAAGCTAATTTCAGCACGAGGGAGCTAAAATCTCCCATGTTTCTTAATCCACAATCAATGGAGAGACAGAGAGTGGGAGAAAACCTTGTTCACAAGGAATTTCAAGGCTGAAACCTGATTTTAGATTGTCTAAATTGCTGTCTGCTGGCAGAGCTCAAGGAGTGTTTGGGCAACACTCTCAGGGATGCACAGGGTGAGATTCTTGGGGTGTCCTGGGCAGGGCCAGGAGCTGGAATTCATGATCCTGGTGGGTCCTTTCCCTCTCAGGATATTCTGTGGATCCAGCTCCATGGTTCTGTGGTTCAGTCTCAAACCCTGGCTCCCTCTGAGAACTGGTGTCACTTCCTGAGGTTTGCTGAGCAGCCAAACTCGTCCTCCTTCATTTCAAACCCTCTTTTGCATCCCATCCTAAATCACTCATGGGTCCAAAATGGGTTTGCTGTGAGCCATCCCTTCAGGAGGGATCCTGTAGGTGCGGTTTTGTAGTGGTTGGTGGCTGGTTTGGTTTTCAGTGGTCACAACTTTAGAAGAGAAACAGTTTGAGCCTTAAATTTTGGAGTGATTTAATTGGCTTAAGGTAAAAGTGAAAAAAAAAGACATTTGTTACTTACGATATATTTTATATTGCAACTATCATCACTGATGATAACTGAGAGATAACATATTAGCCTTAAACTGTGTCAGCTGCTCATGATGAAGTCATAACAATTTTTTAGGATTGGGGTAACTACTTCCAATTTCACTTCAGAAATGTTTTTTATTAGACTGCCTTCCTCCTCCTCTCTATATCATAATATAGTGAGCCCTTACCAGGCTTGATGAGCTTGTTTTCTTCCTCAGAGCAGTGAAATTAATTGGATACTGGATTCCCTGGAAAATTAAAGTGAAATGAGGTGCTGCATTGGAGATAAAGCATGACTTCTTTAACAAATGTGTTCATTTGGCCAATCACGCTGACCCTATACTAACATTGGCTCTGCTGGACATGGGGAAAACCTCTGGAATCTTCGTGAAATCGTGGAATAATAAAATAGTTTGGATTGGAAAAGATTTTAAAGATCATCTGTGCCACCAACCCACACCTTGGTTCTCACCTTCATTTTTCCGTCAGCGGTAAAATCACAATTTCCTTTTCCTCAACAAAGCCCAGCTTGGCTCTCCCGTTTTCCCTTCACTGTGCCGGGGGTGGAATCACCAGGAAAAAGGCTGGAGCAGCTTGGGAGGCTCAGCTAAGCGTTGGGGCTGGTCATTTATCACTGTCAGTGGGGCCAGGGGGGAACGAGGCATCGGAGCGTTGGCGCTCATCCGTGGAGCGACAGCTGATGGGAGCCCAGTGCAGATAATCCACCAAGGAGCGGGGATGTGTGCGAGGGAGATACTCTATCACCACCGCACACTGCTCCCCACGGCTCCACCAGGCCAAAGAGAATGGCAGCAGGGCTTGGACGGTGGTGGGAATCGGGATGTACCGCTAAAATGGGGTTGGGTTGTGGGGTTGTCCCCTCGGTGCTCTCGGCGCACCCTTCGTGCCGGGTTATCTCCAAATGATTAAAGCAGCTATTAGTTGCTAAAAAGGTTATTTATTGTGAAGGCACATCAGTCTTCCAAGGCACAGTCACAGACGTTAAAGTCCATTCTAAGTTTTAGCGTAAAGTCCCCAACAAAAGCAGGAGCTGTCCCCAGGGATCCTGGAGATGCTGGTGACGCTGCCAGAGCTCGGATCTTCTTCTCAGGTGTTGGAGATGCTGGCAGGCACAGCAAAGAGATGGCAAAAAGCAGTGACAAAAGCAAAAAGCAGTGGCAAAAAGCACTAACTCTCCCCCACACATAAACTTATATAGGATTTTTCCAACAAGCTAACATGTAACCTCAAACCACTACTACTTAACCTATTAGAATCCTAACTCCTTAACACGCTAAGATAAATATAAACTACGTATACGATCTATCTTGTTCTATCTGAAAAATGCAAGCAGTATTCTCACTGGAGCTCTCTTTTGTCTAAGTAGTGTCTATGAAGGAGCTTCTGGAGCCTCTTCTGAAAACATCAGTGTGCTTGATAACCTTCACTAGAACTTTTTCTTCTACTCTGGCATCTTAAACCTTTTATTGCTAAAAGCACTGCAGCTCTCACTGAAACTTACTAACTGACTGACTTACTTACAGTAATTTCACAATTATAAGTCGCACCTGATTATAAGCCGCACATCCGGGTAGCCCACGGGATTTGTCCACATATAAGCTGCACCTGAATATAAACCGCATTCTTTTTTTAAAAGCGAGGATCCATGTGCGACAAAGTAATGAGTTAGTAACAGAATTGCGCCAAGGTGAGGTTTGGTGTCAGGTGCTCAAGTTGCAAACAGTTTTCATAGACCAGCGAAACCTTTAAAGGCAGCCCCAGGCGCCCTCCCCGGCCGGCTCTCACTTCCGGGTTGGCATTTCGCTGGGATTTGTCCATAGATAAGCCACACTTGATGATTAGCTGCACTACTGGGGTAGGCTGGATTCTTCAATGAAAAAGGTGCGGCTTATAATCGTGAAATGACTGTATACTTATTTATCCTAAAACTCAAACTCACATCTAAACAAACTTATGCTCATTCTTCTACTTAGACTCCCATTCTATGTGTGGGTGGCTTAGCTTGTTTCAATCCATCCAAGGGTTTAATTCAATTCCTGCACTCTGGCTTCTGCCTGGAGGATTCAGGCAGACCCTTGAGTCACTGACTCCAACAGGTGGATGCTGTGGATTTCTGGATTCTTAAATCCTGGTGGATGGAGCAGTGGGGATGTGTGGGGGGGCTCTGGAATGAGAATGGGATGGCAGCGTTCTGGTGGAAAGCACTGGGGGTTTCACATCTGTCACAGCTTAGATTTGCTGATTTTAACATACTTATTTTCTGCTGTGAGGTGGAATTAGGAGTAAAAGCAAGGCAGGCCTAAAGCTTAAAGGTTGAAAAGAAAAGCTCTATTAACAAAAGTTCCACAAAAAAAAAAAAAAACAAACAAAAAAACTCAGCTCTATTAACCCAAACTGCCAAATATGTTATTATTATTATTATTATTATCATTAATAATAATAGTATGTCCAATCCCCTTAAAAAACCTCAAAAATGACAATATAAAGAAATAATAAATTTTGAAGAAAAGTTTTAAACCACACCTTCTTCCTCTTTTTTACACTTTTTTCTCTTTCTTAACAACAACATACTGAAATAATTCAGTTAGATACTAACTTAAATAATCTTTTTCAGTTCCCTTTAGGGAGAGGACTATTATTTTTGTCTGGCTATAAGGATTTTTTTCCCTAAGAATTAAAAAACAGAAAAAACTAAATTCTCCAATTAGTTTTTCAGACTGTTAACAACTAAATCAGCTTCCAATTAGTCCCATCAACTCACAGAGGAAGTTTTCAAGAAGAAAGCTTCTGTGTATGTTCTCCCCCCAGGTGCCAATCAATGTAAAACCAGCCCAACATCTCAGTTTAATTCTGCTGCAAAGTTCAGGAATTATTTAGAAACAGCAAAACCTGCCCTGGCAAATCAGGCCTCAGCAAATCTAAATATTTAAAAGAACAAGAAAAATGTCTTGTGATATAAAACTGAAATTACAGCAGAAAAATCTGATAAGGGGAGGTTTATGAGTATTTCCTACAATGTTCAGCGTAAAAAAAATTGGGAATTGGGGTTGTTCAGCCTGGAAAAGAGAAGCTTTGGAGTGGCCAAATTGTGGCTCCTTCCAGTACCTGGAACAGGATCTTTAAAGTCCCTTCCAACCAAAACCATTCCATGATTCCATAAAATATTTCCCGTAGGTGTTGATTAGCCAGCATGAGAATATCCTGATTCCAAAAATTCTTCTTCTGCCATCTAATAAAAAGTTTTGAGTCTTGAATTTGGTCTATCTGCAGCTCCAAACTTATTGTTTGGAATTTGCTGTTATTTTTATTAACTGTATCCCATTTTGCATTTCATGACAAATCATATGCATTGACTTAACTGGGGAACATTTTAATTGAGCACTGCTGGAAATTTTCCAATAAATTAACATTACATGTTTTTAACAGATGTCTGAAGTTGACATTGTTATTAGACATTGTAATTAATAGAAGTATTACCCAAATTAAAATCTCAGAGCCTCAGAAAAATTAAAATGTAGGTGACTGAGTGATGTTAACTTATTAATATAGAGTGACTCCTGAATTCCCTCCACTGGGTTTTATTAACTCATTAAACACATTTTTCCAAGTAGCTGGAGAGGGAGTTGGACAAACCCTTTGGAATAAAGTTCTTATGAATCAAGACATGTTTTACCAATGATGTTGTGATTCTTTAACCTGCTCTAATCTGCCCAAAAGTTCCTTTCTGGAATGTTGTAAAGTTTAAATGTCATAGAATTGTAGAATTCTAGAATGGTTTGGCTTGGAAAGGATTTTGAAGATTGTCCAGTTCCAATCTCCATACATGTAATTAAAGATTTGAAACAACACAGCTCTGCTCTTTGTCTACAAATTCATGGCTTGCCAATAATTTCAAAGAGTTTTTCCCACTTTGAACATGTGTGTCAATGTCCAGCAAAAATTATCTTGAGTCTCATTTTGAGAAGCCATGGACATAAAAATAAATAACAGCTCATTGGTGTTCTGTGGCACGAGGCCTAACTGCCCTCAGAAAATGAACAGTCTAAATCCAAAGTTGTTTATGTAAACATTAACCTGTAAAAGGAAATTGTAAATAAACAATGTGATTAAAAGCAATTAGGAGGGGGTTTTTTAGGTCTGCATTGTTTTACATGGCAGAGGCTTCCTTAGAATTTGGCATTTCTGGTGCTGATGTTGGGCTGAGCAGTGCCAGGAATTCACTGACCAGCAGGGATCAGACCCCAGCCCGTGGCTTTCCAGAGATTATAGAAGTTTATTTCTCCCATGAATCTTCAGGCCTTCCCTCAGGTGGTTCCTGCCCTTTTTAGACAGTTTTTCCCTCAATAATTATGGGATGGAAACTCAAATTCCATAACAGGGGAACAGAGTGTTCCAGGAGCTGCTTTGCCTCTCTCCGTGCTCCATCCTGGAATTCCTGCCCAGAGCTTTGTGCTGCTTCCCATTTTTCATAGTGCACACACCACGTTCCAGATGAGCATCCAGAGCATGTTTTATTCATGTGCTGTTCACCCCTTACTTGGGATCATTAATAAAGCTGCTAAATAAACCCAGGTTTAACAATCCTGCACTCCACACCCCACTGGACATCTCCTCCTGCTCCCTCCTGCTCTGTTTATCACCATCCTTTGTTTGCATCTCTTGCTTTTCCAGCCTGTCTCTGCCATTCTTACTCAAACTGGTTAATGTAAGGGTTTCAAGTGGAGTTTGGAGAGGTAATTATGAAGTAAATCCAGCTGTATTTTATCATCTTCATTCAGATCCTGTGCTAACAAGAGGCTCCATGCAAAGCAGGAAGGGCAGAGATGGCTTGGATAGTCCTTGTAGGTGGATAATTCTTTAAGGCTCTTCTGTTTTCTTTTCAATTTTATATTTCAGGGAGATGTAGACTTCCCATCCCTGGAAGTGTCCAAAGCAGGCTGGACAGGGTTTGGAGCAACCTGAGATAGTGGAAGGTGTCTGTATTTTTATTACAGTAATTTCACGATTATAAG
>VRYO01001589.1:28580655-28591041 GCA_009812075.1 Sialia sialis | reverse complement strand
GGGAGGTTAAAAAGAAAGTTTAAAAAATAAGAACTGTGTTATGCCAGAACTCCATGAATTAGATTTTTGGGAAATGAAGAGATGTGATAATACCAAAAATATCAAAAATACCACAAGAGTTGATTAGTTTCTGTATCTCATATATCTGTGTTATCTTTCTGATCTCACAGCCCTTCTAGACAGGGTTCTTACACAATCATAGATTCCTTTTGCTTGGTGTCATTATTTTCCTCTGCCATTGTTTCCTTTGCTGTTTTGATCCTGTATTTTACTGTTGACATTTGTTCTGGTTCATAACCCATAATCTCCATTGGTGTCAAGGCAATATTTTAATAAATATTTGTGTACACACAGGTACATCTAATCCTTCCCCTGAACGGATCCTGAACCTCTGTGATATTATAGGTGGAGTTCATCCAAGTTTGTCACTACTTTCCTTATGATCAGTGCTCAGAAAGTGACATTTTAAAGTATGATTGGTTTTATCTTGAAGAAAACAGCGTGTCAAATGAATCACCACACGAGTGTCTCGTTCTTCCTAGAGTACAGGAGGATCCAGGGCTGAATACTCAGATGTAAATATCCTGTGTGAAGGATAACAGCTGGGTGTAAGGATCCAAGTTTAAGAATATTTAATTTAGCCTGAATTTTTGTACCCCAAACCCCCAAAATTCAACAAGCAGAATGTGTGATGGGTCACCTTTATCTGGCCCTCATGGACTTTGTGTGGGGGAAAGTCACATAATCTCACAATCCCAGAATTGTTTACGGATCCAACCATTCCTAACTACCAAGGCCACCACTGCCCCATGTCCCCAAGTGCCACATTGATTTTAAATCCCTCTAGGGATAGGGAATCCACTCCTGCCCCAGACAGCTCTGCCAGGGCTGGACAGCCCTTTCCAGGCAGGAATTATTCCCAATATCCAATCTGAACCTCTCCTGACACAACCTGAGATTGTTCCCTCTCCTCCTGTCCCTGTTCCCTGGGAGAAATCCCAATCCCCCCCTGGCTGTCCCGTCCTGTCAGGGAGTTGTGCAGAGCCAGAAGTTCCTCCCTGATCCCCCTTTTCTCCAGGCTGAGCCCCTTCCCAGCTCCCTCAGCCACTCCATGGTTTGTGATTTCCTTTATTCACACCCCAAATATATCCCTGATCCTCAAATTTTACTCTCACACCCTGTCTTCTCTGCCCCAGCTGCCACAAATCCACTCCCCCACTCCCACTTTCCCTCTACCCCAGGGGATTGGGAATTTCACAATCACTATTTCTTCTTCTCCACCTCCACTTCCACCACCCTCTTTTTATTTATTCATTTTCACTCCAAAACCTCATTTTCCTGCCTCTCCTGGTCCATTTCCTGGCAGGACCTGCAGAACAAACCCAGTGTGTGATCTCTGGCCTTTAAGCAGCACCTCTGTTTTTTTCTGAGTGTGTTTGGGAGGCTGAGCTGACACTCTGTGCTAGGACACATCACATTCATCAGTCAATTCCTGTGTCCCAATCTGTTTAATAGCCTGGATGCAGAGAGCACAGCATGTCACATTATGGGACATCACCTCCAGAATACATTTCCAAACTGGTTTCTGCTGCCACTCTTCCTTTCCTGAGCTGTTTTGATCAATAAACTTATTTTTTTACAACATCTGTGATTATTGCTTTCCATTGAGTGATACCAGCATTTTGTTAATAATAGCTGGGATCCCTCATGTGACGGCAGCACCACAATACTGCAAAGAGTTGTGGATCACATAATTCAAATAATTCAAAATTCAAATTGATGGATTACTGTGGCACAGCCACCTCTCCTTTTAATTGGTCATGAGCTGGCAGCTGGTTTCTCCTGATGGAGGATGGAACTGCAGAAGTGAAAGGTGAAAGAAACTCAGCAGATCCTGTTCACCATCTCTTTGCCAGTGTGTCCTAGTTTGGAGGTCAGGTGTCTGCTAAAAATGGCAGGAGCGTCTCTTTGAAATGGAGAATATAAACCCCCTCCCTCCAAATTATTGTAATTTTGAAATCAAGGGGCTCTCAGGCAAATTCAGGGGAATAGGAATAACAGTTCTTTATTAGGGAAATTAAAATAGAAATACAGTACTACAAAGAACAAACCCCAAATACTGACAAAGTCAGAGTACAACCTGACACCCCATCAGTCAGTCAGCGTGTTGGCAGCAGTGCCATTCAATGGTGGCTGCATCCTCCTGCAGTGACAGATGTGCTTCAGTTGGAGCAGTGCTCCTGTACAAGGGTGCAATTTCCCCCCAAAGGTCCAGTGATGATGTGGAAAAGTCTGGTTTTCCTCTAGAGTCCACGGGAGAAAGGGCTAACTTAGTGTCCAAAAGCTCAGTTTTGATGTTGGTAAGAAATGTTGAGCTCTTCCCTCTGGTTGGAGCAACTTCTAATGGGATGAAGTAATTTTAGCAGTCTCACAGTGGGACTCAATGCCATTAGCAGAGGATAAGTCTGTGGAGGAAGGATGGGTTGTGAAAAGATAAAGAACACTGTCCCACCTGGTATAAAAATATGACCATTAACAGGCGATATCCCCTTTGGAAATAAAGAACACTGCCCCAGCTGGTTTCAATGGATGGCCCATTAGCAGAATATCTCCCACAGAGATCAGGATCACTGCCCCCACCCTCAACAGATGGTGATAGAATAGATACTTTTTATCACATCCTGTATTGTAACCTAAGACACAGTGCTGAGGATCCAAATGACTCATCAGAGGTGGAGACATAAATGACCAGGATTGGGGATCGATGTCCCTGTGCTGAAAATATCCTTTGGGAGACAAAGGGATTTGAACTGTGACACTGGAGAGTTCATCTGAGATGACAGGAGGTTTTCTTATTGCACAGGAGCTTTTAGAACTGACAGTTCTGCTCATTGAACTAGACCTGAAAAGAAAGAAGAGCTTCTGTTTCATCACCAGCTAGGAAGGATTTATGGATGAAATTCTGCCATAAATTAAAAATCTCATCCCACTCAAAGAGAGCAGCCTTCTCCCTTGTGTGCCTCTCTTTATTCCTTCAAGAGCCCCAGTGAATTTCTGATTTCCTGCTTTTTTTTCCATTGAGTAGTTTTTGACATCCCAGAATTTGAAATCCAGATTCCACCTTCAGGAACAAGGAAAAATGGGGGATCTTAGTTGAGGTTGGGAAAGGGGGCATTTAGCAAGTAATTCCTATTCCTTCAGAAGGATTTCCTCCAATCTTTCTCTTCAACAGCTAATCTTTCTCTCTGTCCTTTGCAGACCTTTGTGAAACCACCTCAAATGCATTTTCTGGTGTCCAGAAGAACTTGGGAGAGGGGATGGATATAAATAAAGCAAATGATTTCATTCTCTGTTTGAATAAGTAGGGATTTGGAACAATCCCATCTTTGTACAATTTACCAAATCCTTATTTCTGGCACAATTTGGTACATGAGATGTGTGTGACTCCTCTTGGCACACACATCAGATACCTTTTTAGGGAACTAAACCTTTTCTTTAGGGAAATATCTCTTGGGTTATGAAACAGTGAAAAAATAAATAAACATTCCTAGGTTTAAAAAACAAGTATTTAGGTCTGTAAAAAAATGACCTGTTTTACAGAAGTACTGGGTAGTTGTGGCTTTCACAAGTGAAAATTGAGCAGATATTCTGGAGCCCAGAAGTTCTTACAATCAGTTAATTTACTCAGGCACAAGCACAAACCAAGGTCAGATCCCTGTTTTTTAAAGCAGGTGAACAAAATAGAATTAATTACAGTAATTTCACGACTATAAGGCGCACTCTTTTGACTAAAATTTTGATTGAAACCCGGAAGTGTGCCTTATAATCCGGTGCGCCTTATATATGGACAAAGTTCGGAAATTTGCCAACCCGGAAGCACGAGCCCACACAGGCCCGAGCCGAGCCTGTGTTTAAAGGCTGCGCCGATCCGTGAAAAATGTTTGCAAATTGAGCACCTGCCAGTAAACCCTGCAATCACGCCGTTCTGTTACTAATTCGTTACTTTGTTGCACGTGGATCCTCGCTGCAAAAAAAAGGGTGCGCCTTATAATCCGGTGCGCCTTATAGTTGTGAAATTACTGTGCCTTATATTCAATTTTTGGAAATAATTACCTGTGAGTTCCCTTTATAACACCTTAAAATAATTCTTGTGTTCCCTGATCTGTTTTTTCTCCCAGATTCCCAACCCGTCTGCATGGTGATGTGATGGGAAATATGGGAAAAATGTGAAAAAAAAGAAAAAGGGGAAAGGAGTCCTTCAAGTAGCAGCTGATTTGCTTTGGGTTGTTCCCATCCCTGCTTTTCCCTTTTCCTCCTCCTCTCCCTTGTCCCCATTGTGGCTGTGCTTTAGGAGATGGAGGAGGCTCCTGGTAATTGGTTAATCAGCTATTTTCAATTCAATTCCTGGCTGTACTTACCATGGAAAATTAACAGTCCTTGCGTATAAATATGACCCCTACTCCTGGATTAATTTGATTATGCGAGAATCTCAGTTTTCATTTAAAAATAATAACTTTCTGGCTGCTCTGATAAAACAAGTTTGGATATGTAATCTAAATATTCCTTAATGGCTTAAAAAAAAATTCAAAAGACAAATATGAAGAACATATGAATCTCTTGTTAATAGAATTTAAATATTCTCAAATCTTTGCTGTGATTGCTAGAGACTGAGTATTTTGAGACTGAAAAATTCCTGATTTTCATTCACTGCTGGATCAGCACTCTCTGGAAGCCAAACCTTTTTTAAGCATCCTCATTTGGGTCCACAAAAAGGGAAGTGATGTTCATTAAATGACTGGGGGTATCTTAACCATGAGTTCTTCAAGTTTCCCTGGCCTGTAAATCTTGTTGGAACTTAAGCTGGGCTAGTTTGAAAGGAAATATTTTTTACAGAACTTTCCCATTTGAACATATTTCATTGGTAAATTTATGTGTTTGTGGGTGTGATGCCATCAACCCATGGAACTGGGAGGATAAATGAAATGTGTCCTAACAAATTAAAATGTGCCAGAGAACAGGTCTGAGCATTGGAACTCGATTGTCCATGCTGATAAATTGCTGGGATAGGATCAAACATGATTTCAGCTGGGCTAATTAACTCTGGGATGGTTTGGAGATAAGATTTGAGTGGTTTACTGGCACAAACTCATGGTGAGGGCAGCAGGAGAGGGAGATGGTTCTGCTCAGGCTCATGAGACCTGCAGAGGTGGGACCCAACAGCAAAAGGATGTGGAAGTGCTGGGATGAATCCAGAGGAAACCACGGAGATGTTCCAAGGGCTGGAGCCCCTCTGGATCCAGGCTGGGAGAGCTGGGGATGCTCACCTGGAGAAGAGAAGGATCCAGGGAGAGCTCAGAGCCCCTTGCAGAGCCTAAAGGGGCTCCAGGAGAGCTGGAGAGGGACTGGGGACAAGGGATGGAGGGACAGGACACAGGGAATGGATTCACACTGCCAGAGGGCAGGGATGGATGGGATATTGGGAAGGAATTGTTCCCTGGGAGGATGGGGAGATGCTGTAATAGCATTCCCAGAGAAGCTGTGGCTGCCCCTGCATCCCTGGAAGTGTCCGAGGCCAGGTTGGATGGGTTTGGATCAACCTGGGATAGTGGAATGTGTCCCTGCTCATGGCAGGTGGTGGATTTTTAGATGATCTTTAAGATTCCTTCCCAAACCATTCCATGATTCTGTGATAATCCAGGACAGAGCTTGACCTGCAGTCAGTGCCTCTTAAGCCAAGGGCTGTTGTAGAACCATGTTAGAAACTATCCAGTGATAGGTTTAAAAACTTAGTAATGCCTAAGAAATATTGAGGATCTCTTCAGCAACTTTTGATTATCTTTCCATGTATTTTGGATCTGGGAAGGATTATTTCTGTCACAATCAAGAGAATCTAAGGAGCACAAGGCAGGCACTGCACCTGGCTGAAGCAGACTTTGCCTGAAGCTGAAGTTGAATGTCAAGTCCTCTTGGATCTCTGTTGCTTTCAGCTCCTGCTGGTTCTGTTCAGCAGGGAGCAAAGTGTGTCACAGCAATATCTCAGGCTTAGTTTGGAAAATTTAGAGTTTTGGCGGTTGATGATGGAGCAGCTTTTGGAAGTTTTGGGAGATTGTTCATGAATTTATGTTTGTGAAAATTCTGACTGCGTAGATATCAATAAAATAAAAAAATAAGAATCTATTCCTTAACTTTACTTGGGAACTCTGAGGAACAAAGAGATTAAAAAAAAGATATAGATACATCTCTGGAAGTGTTCCAGGCCAGCTTGGACAGGACTTGGAGCAGCCTGGGATACTGGAATGTGTCCCTGCTCATGGCAGGGGTGGCACTGGATGAGATTTAAGGTCCCTTCAATCCAAACCATTCCATGATTTGATGATCCATGTCCTTCTAATTCAGCTTTTCTGTACCCATTAATGGATGGACTCCATAAATTGACTGTATTTGGGTGGAATGTGCTGAAATGGACTCACAGCCAGCCCAGTGCTCACTGGAAATCTCTCCATGGCTCAGTAACCCCAGGTTTTATCCCACTTACTGCAACCCCTTGTCTCTGGAATGACAATGAGCTTGGAAAATAATTTTTTCTTTCTGTTGGCAAGCTACGGGGTTAGTCCTATTTTTCCCTAATTCCCAAGTATTCCTGATTTTCTGGAGTTAGTCAATCCAATTTGTAGATGAGAATTAAAATATTTTCACATGGAAAACTGTTCATTGTTTAGTTCTCCTTCGGGAGAGTTGTTGTTACTTAAACATTATTACTTAGGTGTTGTTACTTTCTTCTTAAGGTTGAATGTGTATTTTGTTAAGGTCCTTTTAAATTTTGTTTTTTTTTTTTTTTTTTTTTTTTTTTTTTTTTTTTTTTTTTTTTTTTTTTTTTTTTTTTTTTTTTTTTTTTTTTTTTTTTTTTTTTTTTTTTTGTTTTTTTTTTTGTTTTTGTTTTTGTTTATTTTTTACTATTTAATGCATCTGTGCAGGAAATACTGGAAAAAATAGTGAGCCAAAGTATGAATGACAAGAAAATGAATCATTTTATCTGGCTGAGATCTTCAAAATTAAAGTGTGAAGACATTGGGAGACAACTTGAGAACTCTGAAAATATTACTTTCATTCAAGCCTGTCTCACCTCTGAAAGTTTAATTTTAATTTTAATATATTGAAAGCCTGGCCATTTGAAATGATAACTGCTTCATACATCATGGATGTCACTCACTCTGTAAATGAAGGCAGCTATCAGGGTGAGGGCAGGGTTAGTTTATTTGATCTTACAAGATGTTCCATAATTTTTCTGACTGTTCACTCCTCTCCTGTGGCTGTAGATCAAGTTGGGAATACCAGCTACAGCTAACGAGGTTGAAACCTTGCTCATGTTACTCCCCCTCTGGAGCTTCCCAATAATTTTCTTCCCAAAGCCCCTCTCTTGAGACACAGGACATTCAATTTTCCTAAATGCCACCAATTGACTCGTGCCACCTCTTGCTCCATCTGCTTTTCCCTTCTCACTGACTCTTGGTGAATGGTGGATGCCAGCTGGGATTAGGGATGTGCCTCCCTGCTAATGGCAAATATTGTTTCTGGAGAATTCACAAGTGAGCCCGCATTCCTGACCTGGTTTGTTCCTCACCAGCATCAGGGCTAAATGAATTACAGTAAATTCACAATTATAAGCCGCACCTGATTATAAGCCGCCCCTTTTTTATTTTTTTTTAAATTAAAGCGAGGATCCATGTGCGACAAAGTAACAAGTTAGTAACAGAATCACTGCCATCTGGGTTTGGTGTCAGGTGCTCAAGTTGCAAACAGTTTTCATAGACCAGCGAAGCCTTTAAAGGCAGCCCCAGGCGCCCTCCCCGGCCGGCTCTCACTTCCAGGTTGGCATTTCGCTGGGATTTGTCCATAGATAAGCCGCACCTGAATATAAGCCGCACTACTGGGGTAGGCTGGATTCTTCAATGAAAAAGGTGCGGCTTATAATCGTGAAATTACTGTAAAATAATGCATGCACTGAGAAAACATCTTGATTTCCTCCCTGGGAAATGTTTTGTGAACAGGAAAAACAGAAAGTTTTATTTTGAATTCAGGCAGTTTCATTTCTTGCCGCCACTGCTTAAAATGTGCCTTAGTAGCAAAAAAATAAATATGGAGATAGGAATGGAAAGGTTTTGAGCTACAAGAGGGCAGGGATGGACGGGATCTTGGGAAGGAATTCTTCTCTGGCACAGGGTACCCAGAGAAGCTGTGGCTGCCCCTGGATCCCTGGGAGTATCCAAGGCCAGGCTGGATAGATTTGGAACAACTTGAGATGGTGGAATTCCCATGGGAATTGTTCAGGTTTCAATGGATCCATGAGAAATAAACAATTGAATTTATGCAAAGCAAATACTCTATCACATTTTAACTTGTCTTTTTTTTCTTCCCCTTCCAGATAAACATCATGTCAATGGGAACAGAATGGTTGAACCTTTCCCAGAGGGAACACAGATGGCTCTGTTTGGTAAGGCATCAGTTTGAAAATAAAACCTCAAAGCTCTGTGGTGTTTCTGCCTTCCAGATTTCTTAATTTTAGCCTGACTCCTTTAAGTTTCAGAATCTGGGCTGCTCCTGCCATTTTCCAATCACTGACTCCAGCTAAAACCATTGGGCATTTTGGGAGATGTCCTTCATATGTCATTTCCATATTAATAAATACACTAAAAATGTTTTTTTCTTAGTTATACAAACAGAAAATGTAAATCCTGTATTTTGTTCCCTAAAAATTCCAAAATAATACCTTTTTAATGTATGATCATTTGTCCAAGATCATTCACTGGTTCAAACAAAATTCTGAAGGTGATCCATGATTCTCCACACTTTAAACCATGCAAGGAACTCCAGCTGTTTGGGATCTCCTGGACTTGGAGGGGTTTTACCATTTAAATGCCCCAAACCAAACCTGCTGGTTTCTACCTGACCCTGGGAACAGTCCTGTGGAATTCCTGTTAGGAACCATCCGAGCTAGAAAAGAAAAAAAAGTTTAATTTCTCTGTATCTCTTTTCTATGAAAATGTCATTCTTTGAGCCCATTTTGAAGACTTGAAAAGGTGTTTCTCCAGATAAATTAATTACTTCTGGAAGCAATAAATATCCTAAAATAGATCAATATCTCCCTTTTCCAACCAAGATCTGGAATTTACCCATATCTGGGAATTGTCAGAGTTCTCATTTTGGGATGTGCTGATGTTAGTCCTTAAGGCAAGCCTTTGGGATTTACTGGGAAGAAAAAAGTGGATTTCTATGGCAAATATTAAGATTTATTGCTGTAGAGAATGAAAATTTTCCTAAGGCTGTTTTGATACAACTTCATTGTTTACAAGGGATACATTTCTCCATTAATGTATGCAGGATGGTCCAAAGTGCCTTAGGAAATGTATTATATTCTATTAAATGTTTTTCTATATGTGGTACTGAAATAAATATTAAATCACTTCTTGATACATGTTAATTTAATACTCCAGAAATGATCTTTTTAATTGGTGATGGCAAAAAATCCTGGTGAGTGTGATCTTTCCTGTGGAATTAATGTTGGTGAAGTTTCATGGTTGAAAAGGGGAAATGGTTTGTGGGTGTCACCCTTGAGTTTCCAACATGATTTATTCAACTTCTCTTCAGAGTTCCTCCAATCCAGTGCTGCCTTTCTGTCAGTGACTCCTTCTCTGTGGATTTTGGGAACATAAACAAATTCATGGAATGGTGGAATGAGTGATGGTTTTATAATTTTATTTTGGAGCAAATGGAAGATAATTTGAACTGTTTAAGCTCCAAGGCTGAAATGGATTTAGAGATTCTTCTTTGAATTTCTTACAGCAGGAAGGGTCAGAGGGTTGTGGTACAGCCTGATATTGATGCAGTCTTTGCTGTTTAGATATTTTCTTTTAAAAAAGAAGCCCCTTTATTAATTTAATTTTAAAAATTTTTCTGTGTCATGTTGAGATCAGATTTCCAGTGTCTGTGATGAGTGTTGGTTCTATCGTTGTACACAATCTATAAAAATTCACAGAAAGCAACAGAATTTAATAGGAAAAGTGCAAAACCTTATTAAACAGTGCACTTTGAAGCATTCCTGAGGAACTCTGCAACATTCCTATCAAGCCTGGGAACTCCCATTCTTTTTCAATTGCCCTAGATTTTCCGCAACGCTGTGATTGCAAATGTTGGGCTCGAGTGGTGAAAGCTCAGGCTGCTACCATCTGTGCTGTGAAGGAGCAGAAAACCTCGACATCCTGATTTTTGCTGTTAGACCTGCACTGGAATAGTGCACAAACATGACTCTGATGATAATTTGGCATTTATTGGCATTGACATCACAATCTGATGGGAGGGATGGGAAAAGGGAGCTGCAGTTCATTTTTC
>VRYO01001589.1:28528959-28539877 GCA_009812075.1 Sialia sialis | reverse complement strand
CTCCTGCCTCTCCTGCTCCCCAGCAGTGCTTCCATGCTGGAATTTGCCTGGCAGCCCTTTGGAGCAGGATGGGAGGAGGAGCAGCTGAGAATTCAGCTCATTCCCTTTCATTCCTGGCTCCAAGGCTGACTGGGATGACCTTCAGCTCTTCCTGCCCATTGTCCTCACTTAGGAAAAAGGGATATGGTTTATCTTATCTTCTAAGGGGCTTTGAAATCCTGGGATATATGGATTTTTCTGGGACTGAGTGTTGGAGGAAAGCACAGGCAGCAAGGGGAACTCAGGATTGTGTTTTATCTCCTGGAGTCAGAGAGATTTTTTGCTGATATATTTTGGTATTTATACACCTGAATTATTTTAGTCAGCTGAAGAGAAACTATAGATCTGAATATTTAGCTTAATTTTAATTTTAAAGTTCTGATTGCTCTCAGGTCCTGTAAGATGAAATAAATGCTCCAGTGTGTAAAATCTTCTTTGGGCACCTTATAATTGTCCACATTTTGCAATATTTAATATTGCAAACTACATACAGTGTCTATCCCCCAAATTGCTCTGTATATTTAACTTAAACATTATTTTAACTGAAATAAGGTTTCAGACAGATCTTTACAGCTCTGCAGGATGTGACTTTCTGGCTCCATTCATTCCTTACACATGGAGTGAAAATTCACTAGGTTCATTTGATTTAGTTTTAATTTCTAATCAAGTTACTGACAAAGTGTCTGCTCCTGAAGCTTTTGTAATTTTAATATTACATACAATAAAAATGTAATAACAAAGGTTATATTGGTTTTAATATTAAAATAGAGATGGACTGTACCATGTTGTCTTGTTCACTGACAGCCTTCTATGAAGACTGGGTTTTAAAAATCATTCTCCTGCAGAAATATTCTAAAATCATTTTAAACCTCTTCTCCAATGAAGGTTTTTTAATTACCCCTAGAAGTATTTGAAAGATGTTTTTTTAATCTGAGTTGAATGCAGCAGAATTTCAGTGCTACAAGCCAAGGCAAATCTAATTTCATTGTAAAATTCCTCCATTTACAGAACCAAAATAATAATAAAAATTAAAAAAAAAATTACACTCAGCAGGGAGAAAATAAAAAATCCCCAAAGCCAGAAATTTCTGCTTTTGCAAGGATAGTGTTGGTGGTGCCTTTCCCTTTGAAATAATTCCTCCCTAATTAGTATCCCGATGTAATGGGTAAGTGAACATATTTCACAGCAGCAGCTGTTGGATGCTCAATGACTGGAAAATACGGCGCTGGTGAAGTGTGTGGAGTGCTCATCCCATCAGGAGGAGTAAGTTAATCATACACAATTCACTGAGCACTGGAGCTGCGTTTGCAGAGCAGGGGCTGCCTTTTCATTGTGGCGGGCCCTTTTTCAATATCTTGCAGGATCTTTTGTCTCAGCCCCAGCAGTTTTGGTTGCATCCCTAAAACTGTCAGTCTTCCTTATTTTTTGCGAGGGCCTAACAATTCCTCCTTCACAATGCAGCTTAAATTGGACCAGATGCTGCATCAATAGAGCAGTCTGCCCATCTCAGAGGCATTAAGCCCAAAATTATTTAGAAAATTGAAGCCTTTAACATACTCTGGATTAATGTGATTAAGTAGAGCTTGCTTTAATTCATAGCCATCTATTCCTTTATTAATAGCCATTTCATCAACAGGAGCAGCACATATGGGGACAAGATGACTGAAAGTTAAATTGATTGCTGGAAGCCTGGAAGAAAAGCATTTAATGTTTCAATAATAACTGATGTAAGACTTCACTGCGGGGCATTTTGGATAGATTTAGACCAGCTTATAAGCACAGTATTTATTAGTATCTTTTAATTTTTATTATAAGCTTGCTAAATGGAAGTTAGTGGGGTTTCTTTTGTATTATTTTTATTTTTAATCCCATCTTTAAGTCGGCATTTCATGTGCAAGATTTGTAAAGGAGAGTTTTTCATGTGACTCACAACAGCTGGGCCAGGCCACGGTGGAGCTGGGACTTCTGGAAGGCTTAGGAAGAGATAAAATAGAGCAGAGAATAATTTGTTATGGCTCTTTGCAACTTTTCTGATCCTATAACCATTCCAGGGGCTGGAGGAGTGTGTGAGAGCTCTTGTGTGACCCAAAATACAGGGGGCCATCCCTTACACACTTAAAGCCCATTTCTGGGGAGGGTTCATGTTAGTCCTGGCTTATTTCCCTGCTCAGGAATTCCATCAGGAATTACACATGGAATCTATGTGGAATCATGGAATCGAAAAGTCATTGGATAGAATGACAGAATCCCAGAATGGTTTGGGAGGGGATGGATCTTAAAGCTCATCTCATTCCACCTCCTACCATGGGCAGGGACACCTCCCACTATCCCAGACTGATCCAAGCCCTGTCCAGCCTTGGCTTCCCTACATGTGTAGGGAGAGGCATTTACAGGATGATCCAATACATGGAATAACCATTCTAACAACTGGCAATTGAAGAGATCTAATCCCAGTGCCTGGGAACATTGCAAAGATCAAATCCCAGTACCTGGGACAGCTCCCAGTTCTCTGTATTTGCAAGTCTGTCCTAAATTCTGCTAAAGATAATTAAGGTATCAAAGTTTCTTGGTATGTTCAGAGCGGTCTGATAATAAATAAATAAATAAATCTCTGATTTAAAATGGAGAATGAGGAGAATGAGCTGTGATTTAGGACCATAATTAGAGTCGAGGAGTAAGATCCTGGAAATTGAGCTTGGAAGTCTTTACTCCAAGCTCTCACGGGAAGCAGAACCAACTCCAACTCATCAGGCTGTCAAACCTGAAAACTTGAAAATATTCAGGAGCAGCTCCAGGCTGGAGGTTGCAGAAGGGCTGCACTGCAGGACTGTCCTCCTGGTGACTGAGGTTCTCCAAATGTCCTTGTGGGATGTGGCCATTGTCACTTGCTGGGCTGTCATCTCTGATGAGGAAAGAAAATGTGGAGATATTGGGGAGGAATTGTTCCCTGTGAGGGTGGGGAAACCCTCAAATAGAATTACCAGAGAAGCTGTGGCTGCTCCTGGATCCGTGGAATGTCCAAGGCCAGACTGGATGGGGCTTGGATCAACCTGAGATAGTGGAAGGTGTCCCTGCCCATGGCAGGAGTTGGAACAAGATAATTTTTATTCTCCTTTCCACCCAAACCATTCTGTGATTCCAGATATCCTAAGAAGATAAATAATGTCAAGCATTTCTCCCTCAGTGTTACAAAACTTTATTTTATTCCAGGTTGGATTTATGTAACCTCAGCTTTTGGCCACAGGATCTTGCAGTGCAGCAAAACCAGAGCTCATTTCAATATGAGAAAAAAAATCTCCAAGGAGTGGTAGCTGTGAGAAAGGAAATTTGTGGCCCTCCTTTTGTAAGACTTGTTCCTAAATTCCAACAGTTCTCCAAGTATTAGGGATGTACAAATCCATAAATGAGAGCACAGTAATCCACACAGTTTCCATATATTAATTCCCTGAATTTTGGTTTTTGAAATAAATTAGCAGTAGGGTTTGTTTTTTTTTTTCCCCCTCATTGTCTTCTAAATAATCTTGGGCATCCAAATTGGTCATTCCTTTTTGGATGGATAAATGTCAAGGAATACTGGCTTCACTTGAATTAAAAATCCCTTCTTTGCTTTGCTGAAATTATTCCCTTTAAATAAGAATATAAAAAGGATACAAGTGACCCATAGTTGAAAACTCTGAACAGAAATAATGGATAATCAAAACCAATGAATGTTCATTAGGCTTAAACTGGAGGTAAATGCTTTTACTGGTCTAATGTGAATGATGATATTTACATTTTAGCAGAAGAAAAAAAAGCAAAAATACTTTTTGTTTTGTGTGAGTAGCACCGCGCTGTTTACTGGAATTAATTTTACTTAATTGTATTAGTGGCTGAAAGAAAGGCTGCTCTTATTGGCTTATCCCAGCATAATTAATCATCATAATAATTCATTTTACGTGACTTCTTGAGGTTAAGCTTTGGTGGAGCCATTCATTAAAATTGAGAATTAATAATGTCTAAAAGGTTGGCCACCAAAAAAAAAAAGGAGAAATATCTGTAAAGATTTATTCAAGGCCAATGATTGATCTACTCCTCTTTGTTTTTTAAACCTGGTTTCAGAGCTGGGTCGTGCAGCTGGTGTTTGATCTGGTCCTGTGGTTAATGGGCTTTGTGTTTTTCACTCTGTAAGAAAATTCTTCTCATCACTAAGTGGGAGATTTGTGCTCAGATTCCAGGAATGAGGAATTCTTCTCTCCACACTCAGAAATGGAATATTCTGGAATGGAGCCTCTGATGATGCCAGGCATGGAGCAAAATTCTTCTCCCTTCGTGAGGGTGGTTGGGAAAAATAAAGTTCCAATCAAAGAGCTGAAGTGAAAATGAATTCCCAGGATGATTTTCTGCCTCCAAACTCTTTTGATTAAAAGAGTTTTCAGGGGTTTAAATGTCTTTTTATCAACCACACAGCCAATTTTGTCACCTTTTGTGATTTGAACTCTCCTTTGTTGCTCTTTGCAGACATTTGTACCATGCACTCAAGACTTCAAACTCCTGATTTCCCAGTTTCTGACCTTACTTCAATTTTTAATATCTCTACTACAATTTTTCATATCTCTGCTGGGCAAATTTTTAGCCCCCTTCTTCAATAACCTTGCAGAAATATCACTTGAAGAGGGGCAGCACCTGTAATTTATAATTAAAAGAAAAAGCAGGATTTCTAAAGCTCTTTGAGGGAAAATATTATAATTGAAATATTAAATATAATTGTAATTAATTATATGTCTTATAGCTGTTCTAGATACATAAATTGTCAAAATTTTATCTTTTGAATCTCTTTAATACTTCCTGCTAAAGACTTTTTCTGCAAATAGTTTCTTGGGCATTTTTAGAACTTTCTAGAATTCTTGTATTAATTTTGGTGGTCTTAGAAGTATTTGTCTGGTGCAAATTAATTCTGAATTTTCAGAATTCTCCCTTTTTGCCCTCTGAGGGTCTGTTTGTCATCACAAACTTTGCTCTGTTGCCTTCTCTTCGCACTGTGATGCTCTCTGGTGAAACCAGGTTGCTTTTTGCAGATTTATTTTGGGGAAATCAGGAGGGAAATAATGATCTCAATCTTATTTATATTTATAACAGAACTGTCAGAGTAGTTTAATAAAAATCACCTATGAAGGAGAAGCGTTCAGAGCACAAATACAGAAATTTATCCTCTTTTTTTTTTTGGCATTCTGGTCTCCAGTTCTCAGGTATTAAGATCTGCACATTTTTTTCTGAGCACTTTGGTGATTTCCAGCTTCAGAAAAAGTCAGAACTGTCACATTTCAGAAACCAAACCTTTTATTCAGAGCTCTCCTCTGAGTGTCTCTTACCCAGTAATCTCTTACTGGATTCACCCTAGAGAGACAAGGAGAAAAACACAATTTTTGTCACTCTGATAGAAAATATTAAATATTAGAATATCTCACTCTCATTTCTTGGTTTTTAAATTCCAGATTAGTTAATATTTTCCAGCTCTCCAGCTTGCTATTAATAGATATCCCCAGGTATGATATTTACCTTCATTTATTTCTTCTCAGTGCATGACATATTCCTCACATTCCTATTATCCCTTGCTCTCCATTACACCCATTTATTTAAGGAAATTCTTCCTGTTGCATAACAGTGGCACAGAGGCTTTGCAGCTAAAAGCCGGAAACTTTTCAGGAAAAAATCATCATTTTTTTCAGTTTATATTGACACTAAAACAATTCCCTTTATAGATGGAAGCAGGGTTATGTTCCAGGTATCCAGGTATGTTGTTTATGTATTTATTATTAACTTTTAAAATCTAACCTTTTTCTATACCAGAGCAGACCCCCAGTGTTGCTTTGATTTGGGACATTAGATCCATTTTTATAAATCATCTCTTTAAATTATTTTCTGAAGACTTGGGTCTTCTGCTCCTGCTGTGTCCTGGGATATCACTCCCTTTCCAGCCAGAGGGGAGTTCTTGTTTTCCATTTGCCTTCTTCAGAATGAGTCACAGTTGAAGCAAATGGGTAAAACTCAAGGGTTAGATGGGGGTGAGGAAGGGTTAGATGGGATTTTGGGAAGGAATTGTTCTCTGTGAGGGTGAGGAGATCCTGAAATAGAATTCCCAGAGAGGCTGTGGCTGCCCCTGTGTCCTAGTTTGGAGGACAGATGTCTGCTAAGAAAGACAGGAGCTTTTTTTTGAAATGTACATAGTAAACTCCTTCTTTCTAAATTATTATAATTTTGAAATTAAGGGGCTCTCAGGCAAAGATATGGGAATTAGGAATAACAGTTCTTTACTAGAGAAATTAAAATAGAAATACAGTACTACAAAGAAACAAACCCAAACACTGACAGAGTCAGAATCCAATCTGACACCCCATCAGTCAGTCAGGGTGTTGGCAGCAGTGCCATTCAATGGTGGCTGCATCCTCCTGCAGTGACAGATGTGCTTCAGTTGGAGCAGTGCTCCTGTAGAAGGATGCAGGTTTTTTTGAGATTTAGTGATGATGTGGAGAAGTCCGGTTTCCCTCTGGAGTTTAGTGGAGAAAGGGCTGCTTTAATGTTTCAAAACTTTTGGTTTTATTTTGGTAAGAAATGTTGGGCTCTTCTCTCTGGCTAGAGCAACTTTTAATGGGATAATGAGGTAATTTTATCAGTCACACAGTGGGACTCAATGGCCATGAGCAGAAGAAACTCCCTGGAGGAAGGATGGGTTGTGAAAAGATAAAGAACACTGCCCCAGCTGGTTTCAATGGATGGCCCATTAGCAGAATATCTCCCACAGAGATCAGGATCACTGCCCCACTCTCAACAGATGGTGATAGAATAGATACCTTTTATCACATCTTGTATTGTAACTCATGACACCCTGGATCCCTGGAAGTGTCCAAGGCCAGGCTGTATGGGGCTTGGAGCAACCTGGGATAGTGGAAGGTGTGGATAGTGGAGGGTGGGACTGGATGAGTTTTAAGGTCCCTTCCCACCCAAACCATTCTGTGATTCCATTATTTTCCCTGAGGAAACAATTCCTTCAGCCCAAAGTATCTAACAGTAACCTAAACCGAGCAGTTCAAGTCTGAATTTTACCCAAACACAGAATCTGAAATTGTTGGTCACTGAATCTTTCCTGTAATGGGATAATTTTAAGTATGAAATCCCAGAATGGTTTGGGTTTGAAGAGACTTTAAAGGTCATCCAGTTCCACCCCCTGCCATGGGCAGGGACGCCTTCCACCATCCCCGGTTTTTCCAAGCTCTGTTCAACCTTGGGCACTTCCAGGGATCCAGGGGCAGCTTTTCTGGGCTCCAATCCCCATCCAACTTCCAGGGGCTTCCGACTTTGCATAACCCATTTGTCAGGAAATTCAATTTATTGGAATGTAAAAGCTCCATCCATTGGATGTGTCTGTTAAGGGTTAAATTTGGGCTTTAAATGAGAATTTATGGATTTTTTTTGGTTCCCAACTCCATTGCTAAAAGATTTCAACTCCACTCTATAAAAATTATACAGAACTTGTGGTTGAGTCAGTCTTCCTCATCAACCATGATGAAAAGAAGATAACTCAAAAGTCCCAACTCTTTGCACAGATGAGTTTGGCCTAGAAAAATCTTCATTAAAGCCAAATGAACAAAGGAAAAAGGGAAAATTCACTCACATATTCCCTGCCTTTAAGGCTGGTAAGGTCTCCCTGCATAACTGAATTGGACATTTTTATATTATAGATCATTATGTTTCATCGTGTCACTGTTTTATCAAGACCTATCACTTTTTCCTTTACATTTGGCTGATATTTGACTGCAGTGTCTCTCCAAGAAGGAAACCTGATTTGGTTTGAAAATGTCAGGAAATGGAGAGGTGCTTTATAGGACATGGGTTTAGAGGAGCAGCCCAAGATCCAGTGGTACAACTGAGCAGGAACCATTTTCCATGTCCATATGTAAAAGCTGTTTTCCATTTGGAATTCCCATATTTCCATCCCTACCTCGGACTCTCAGTCTGATTTCTCAAAGGCTCCTTTTGCATCCCCTTCCTGAGGCCATGCTCATCCCCCTGTGCTAAAAACCTCCAGAGGTTTCATTTGGAAAAGGTAAATTCATCTGGCACTTGGTAGCTGTCACTGAAATGACTTTTCATTTATTAGTGCCAGGGTTGATCTCACCAGAGCTGTTCTTGCAACCCCTTTTCTCTTTGACATCCCCAATTCAGGCCCTATTTCCTTTTATTGCAGTGAAATGCCATGCTTATTTCCACCCTTACCTCAAAAGTTGTTCCCCATTTGCAGGTAACCCTGTGTGTCACTTTTTCCCTTCAGGATAATTTTTACCTCTGACTTCTTTAATACATTTTTGATTGAGTGGCCCCAGCACAGCAAGAAATGGCTTTGTAAGACCATCCCATCAGCTCCTCATCTGAGTTATCCACAGAATTTATAAATTGAGACTTTATATTTCTTTCAAATTCCTGATGAAGGGCTTTAAGACCAACAGGCACTGGAGCAGGCTCTGCAGAGGACAGATAAAAATGCTGCCATTCAAGCCTTGTTCCCTTTGGACAATTTTTTTTTTTTTTACAGATGTCATTTAGACAATTCTTAATCCACTTAACACATGCACTATCGATATGGGGGAGTGTTAATTTTTTAATCAGTCATGAAGTAGTAAGTCAAATGCATTAATAAAGCCTAAGTCCCATCCATGCTATTACATCCCACATTTATTACAGCCAGACTTGTAATTTCAGGGGAAGATGAGATGGAGTTTGGCTGACAAGACCTGTATTCCATAGGACCATGCTGTTAATTATAAGCCTATCTTTGACATTTTTCCTGCACATAGCTGAAATTAAACCAGAATATCTTTTCTAGGAGCCCATTCCAACTGGGAACAGCACCTGGCCCACAGGACCAGACAAGAGGGAGTCTAAAATAATCCTGTTTTAAGGGCTTGTAGTGTGGACATTCAGCATATAAAAATATAACCTATAGTAAGTACAGTGAACAAGGAAAGTTTGGCCATCTCCTTTTGTTCCTACAGCTTTATGTAATTTATTTTCCCCCTTTTAATGGCTGTTCAATGTACAGCCATTTTGCAAATAAAAAGTGTTTCTAGCAGTGGTCTTGCTTCCAAATATTCTGTTCAGCAAAACCAATCAATACTCTGTTCATCAAACCCATTTTGCTGCTAAAGAACAGACAGGATTTGAGCAAACAACAGTGAAAATTTTTACAGCTCTGCCTCAGAAATTTTAAATACTTGCAAATAAGAAACAGGTTCATTTAGTGCTTTTGTTTGGCAGATTTTTTTGAAAAAAAAACCCAATATTTTTTGTGAAAACTGCCAATCTTTTTTAATTTAATTCAAATAGTTTACTGAAAAATATGAGCACAATATCAACATGTTCAACCCTTTTTTTTTACTGGCAATTTTATTCCCTTAGTTTTCTTTTTAAGGGGTAAAAAATGAAGTGATTCTTGAAGGCACCAGAAATAGCAGTTCATTGTTTTATCAGCAAATTTTCTTTATGAATTTTCATTTACTGGGTGATTCACCTATCCTCTAATAAACCAAATAAATAAAATTTTATAGCATTTTCTCTTCAGAGGCACCACACTGTAGTTGCTGTATGTGTGGCTTTCTGTAGGCATTAGAAAATACTTGATTTTCTGTGGTCTAGGCAGAAGTTTCTGGAAGTTTCCAGAATTTATGGACAATTTATTTGATTTAGAGCTGCAGGACTGGCCGGCCCATAGTGATAAATTGGCTTCTTGATGGAGAGGATTGTCATGTTTTGATAAAACTGGATAAAAAAAGAGTGTGGATCACACTGAGAAGTTAAAGAATGTTATTTTCTAAAGCAGAAATTCACAGTGGTTAATAAACCAAGCATTATCTCCTAGTTCAGTGCTGGTAAAGTCATTAAAGTGCTTTAAAATATAAAGAAGGAGGTAAAATAAATTAGCCACGTTAGTGCCAGTGTAGAAGTAAAAAGTAAGGGTTTGTTCCATTAAGTCTTTTCAGTGTTGGGCAGAAGTTCAAATAAAAATATTTTAATGGACCCTTCTTAAAAATCTGTGAATCTAGGATTATTTCCATTCTTCTCATCCTCATTTATTTGAAGGTAGAAAGGGGACAGCCAAAATGTGGGATCTCAGTATTTTAGTGCTGAACATTTGGTTTGTTTATTTAACGAATAGGAAGGCAGTGGAAATTTTGGTTAATTTGCAATAACCATGACTTAATGAAAATTCGCGGTTTGGAGAAAGAGATACTCCAAAGAGTTCTCCATGATGGATTTTTTGGTTGTGTTTTCAATTTGGGCCGTGATTTTTGATAACAGAGTTTGGTTTAACGTTTAAATCAGGGAGTGCTGAAGTTTGGTTGTATTTCTTTACATTCCACGTTGGCGTCATGGCCCTGGCAGAGGTTTCCCAGAGCAGCTGTGGCTGCCCCTGGATCCCTGGAATGTTCAAGGTCAGGTTGGATGGTGCTTGGATCAACCTGGGATAGTGGAAACTGTCCCTGCCATGGCAGGGGTGGCACTGGATGATTTTTAAGGTCACTCCCCACCCAAACCATCCTGGGATCCCAAAGAGGTTCTGTTGCTGGTGTGACAGGGGCAGTTCAGGGATTCCTGGAAGAGGTGAGAAAAGAGGGAATTATTTTCTGAGAACTCTTTGAAAATCTGTGAGAAGTCATTATCTGCTCTTTATGGAATAGACTGGGAGCAGGAGCTGTAATGGATAAGTTGTTCCTCAAACTCTGGGCCATTCTTGTGATGAAGAGTTTAAACAGACATGAGTACAAATAACTGGAACAAAACATCCTTGTCCTCCCTTCCAACCCAAACTATTGTGGCATTCTGTGATTTACTGGAGTCAGGACCTTAT
>VRYO01001589.1:28492412-28517542 GCA_009812075.1 Sialia sialis | reverse complement strand
ACTGTAATTTTCTTTTAGAGAGGCCTGGTCTAGTGGAAGGTGTCCTTATCCATGGCAAGAGTTGGAGCAAAATAATTTTTAGGGTTCTGTTGAACCCAAACCATTCTGGGATTCTGTGGAAACGTGTTTGGGAGGAATGAAAAATCCACTTGCCTCTTTCAGCACGGTCCAAACTGGATGCTTGTTTGGGTGCTTCTGCTCCCCACATTCCTCAAAAGTATCCAGTCATTCCCAGCCCACAGGAAACAACTCAGGTACGGCCACAATTCCCATCATTTTTCATTCCTTCTGTCTTTCTGTTTGGATTTTTGAATCAGTGGCACAGAGGAAGCCAGGACTCCATGGTTCTGGTCACTCTGACCACAGAACAAACCTGTGGCCAGTGCTGCTCAGAGTCTTCTGGAATTTCCTCTCCAGCCTTGTTAATCCTTTGTGAATACCCAGAGAACCAAAGTCAGTGTAAAGCATCTCATTCCCCTTTTCCTGTCAGGGCCAAGTGCTTATCTTGACTGTGTTTGTGCAGGAAATGTAAAGCAGGGCTGATGTTTTTCCATCTGTCCTACAACAAACTCATCACCTGCCAGACTCGTTCAGAACATCTCTCAGTCCATATGTTTTGTGTATCCATGATAAAGAAGAAATGTAGGAGCCCTTTCTCCTCCCTGTGACCTTCCAAGCACGCTGGCATTTCGCCTTGGTGCTGATACAGGAATTCTCCAGATTAATATCTGCTTTTCTGTTGTGCTGACCCAGTTTGCTTGCAGAGGGGATATTTATTTCTCCCCAGCTTTGAAGGCCTGTACTTTTTTTAGACATTGCATAAGGAATCTATCATCTGCAAATAATTAAAATTAGACACTAGAAATGACATTGTGTTGCTAATGAGCAGATGTGTCTACTTATACCAGTGGAAGAACAGCTGTACACATAAAAAAATGCTGCAGCCACCCTAAACCAACATTTGGTATTCTGCTACAGGCCTGGAACTTCATTTGGAGATTAAAAGGAAAAAAATAATCTCTCCCTGTAAAATATAACCAGTTTCATGCTTTGCCTTTACATTTTTGTGACTCACTTCCCTTTATAATTTGAGTGAGATTTGTGAGCCTCCGATTAAAGCACCTTTGTTGTGCATTTCAAACGTTACTAAGAGCCTTGATGGTCTCAGCATTATTACAAGGTGTAACAAAAACCAGTGGAAATACAAAATCTATTGTCACCAGGCATATTAAATATATTCAAAATAGAATTACCAGCCCCTCAGGGAGCCATTCTTGGTCCAATACTCCTCAATATTTTCATTAGTGACTCGGAGGATACAGTGAAGAGGATGCTAATTAAATCAGTTGTAAAGACATTGCTGGGAGGCTCTTGAAGGAAGCGAATAAAGCACAGCTCTGTGTTGATAAATTAACAAAAGCCATGGAAATCGATGTGCCAGGACACAATAAAGAGAAATGTCTGGTGGCTCCTGCAGGGCTGGACACTCAAGAATACAACTGGGTTGTTTGATAGGAGATTTTCTCTTGCCTTCTTCTAATTCCTGCTCTTCCCAATGAAATCCCACTGGTGGGACAGTTGATTGAGGCTGATTCATCCCACCAGCAAAGAATTTAGTCCTCTCCCCAAAATCACCTCTAAAATACCTGTGGTCTGTGGGGGTTTTTTTAAGAAGTAAAGTTTTTGCCAGAGTTGCACTTTGAGATTGCAGCTTCACCTCCTTCCTGAACTGAAATCTTGTTTTTTTGTTCCCACTCTTTGTGTTTCTCCAGGAGTAAACAGGCATTAAAAATAAATAGGTGTTATTAGGCCGCTTTGCATCCCCAGGAATTTCAGCTGCCGTGCCCTAATTTGCATGTTAGACTCTTCTTTTCCATATAAATTAGAACAGACTTTCCCTGACCTATATTTGCAGTTTAGGAGATGATGTTTTCCCTGTTTTATCTTTCTTAATGAAGGGGATTATTAACCAAAGCAGTGGTTGCTGAGGTGGGCTGAGCACTTTGCATTTTGAAGTGAGTGGTGCTGAATCAATTCTGGCTCAAGGGCAAAAGTTCTTCTGGGCTCTGAATTCCTCTTTCAACTGCTTTTAGGTTCTTTATTTTACACGTGACAAGGATGTGTGGACCATTTCCCCAGGACTACTGAAAATTAAAACTCTGGCACTGTGGGAAACATGAATCCACCTGAGGGAGGTGAGGTTTATACTGGATATAAGGAAGAATGAGACTATATTAAAAAAATTAAAAAAAAATAAATATATAATATCATGTGGGATCCTTCCAACTCAGACTATTCTGTGATATAAGAATGAGATGATCTTTAAAACTCCTTTCCAACTCAAACCATTCCATGACGCTGTGGCTCTATCCATTAAGCCAACAGGAATGTGGTGGGAATAACAACATCTAAATTTTCACGTGTTTGAAAAATTAGGGGAGGGCAGCCTTAGAAAATCTTTTTCTGCAAAATTTTTTGATGGATTGATCCTAATCCTTAGGCAAGGAAAGCAATAGATGAAGTCAAAACAAAGAGATACCAAACATTGTTTTCTTCTTCAAATAATAGTGAATTTACTGTACTTGGGTCTGGAAATCTGAGGCACTGAAGCGTGGCATCATTAATCATAGTTTATGGTGATTATTAGTAGGCTTTTAATCTTTGTTTTCGTGTATAATTAGGTACAAGGGGTCAAAGCTGACTCTCTTCTGAACAACAATATTTTCAGTGAATGACTGTTTTTCTCTGCCTGCAATTTCCTTGTGCATATTTATAAGAGCACACTTGTCTGTGTTTTGAGAGAGCAGTGTCCCACGAGCATATCTGCTGATAAAAGCAAATGACAACACTATTATTTTTATTATCACTAATTATTTTTATTACTACTGCAACAGCACCTGGTGGATCAGAGTGGGTTTGGATTCGTAGTGCTGGCAAATGCCTAAATTGAGGAGAGGCACTAATGAACAGCAGATAAATGAAGAAAAAGGAGAAGGCACGTGAAGAAAAACAACAGCAAATCTGTGTAGTTCCATAGCTGAGCCCATGTGCTAATTGGTCTGAATCCCTGCATTTCTTAATTATATTTTTCTCCATTATCAGTTGTTGTCCAGCTTTTGGTAACATCACAACAAAGTTAATCCCTGACAAAAAACAGCAATCAGGGCCTGATTCCAATGCCCAAACAGAAATGCCTTTGCTGTGTCAGATGCATTTGGGCATTATTCCTGTTTTCCAGCTGTCCTGGTTTGGAGGACAGGTGTCTGCTAAGAAAAGCAGGAGCGTCTCTTTGAAATGGAGAATGTAATCTCCCTCCAAATTATTATAATTTTGAAATTAAGGGGCTCTCAGGCAAAGATATGGGAATTAGGAATAACAGTTCTTTACTAGGAAAATTAAAATAGAAATACAGTACTACAAAGAAAAAACCCCAAACACTGACAGAGTCAGAATCCAAGCTGACACCCCATCAGTCAGTCAGGGTGTTGGCAGCAGTGCCATTCAATGGTGGCTGCATCCTCCTGCAGTGACAGATGTGCTTCAGTTGGAGCAGTGCTCCTGGACAAGGGGCAGTTTCCCAGAGATGATGTGGAAAAAGTCTGATTTTCCTCTGGAGTCCAGGGAGAAAAGGGCAACTCCGTGTTCCAAAATCTCAGTTTTAATCTAGGTAGGAAAGGCTTGGCTCTCTCCCCTGGCTGGAGCATCTCCCAATGGGATGCAGTAATTTTATCAGTCCCACAGTGGGACTCAATGGCCATTAGTAGGAGATATCTCCTGGAGGAAGGATGGGTTTTGAAAAGATAAAGAACACTGCCCCAGCTGGTTTCAATGGATGGCCCATTAGCAGAATATCTCCCACAGAGATCAGGATCACTGCCCCACCTGGTCTCAACAGATGGTGATAGAATAGATACCTTTGATCACATCCTGTGTTGTAACCCAAGACACCAGCAGTTAGAAAATGTGGAGCTCATTTCTGCCCTCTGTCATGTCCTCCAGTCACTTCCATCCCTGCTGCATGCATTTTATTTGGGATTGAAGTCTATCAAGATCTCCAGTCAGGCTTGTCACAGCAGCACAGCCAGGAGGGATAAAGGCTCAGCCAAATCCATTTAAATTTAGATGTTTCCATGGGCATGGAAGAGCTCAGCTCCCACAGGTGTTGGGAAAGCTCTGGTCACCACAGTTGACTCAAATGAGGCATCAGTGTTTGGTCAGTTTTGGTTGACTAAATCAAAGCTGAGCTCCAGCTCCATCAATATTGATAAAAATTTCATTCCCTTCCCATGTTCATAGAATCATGGAGTTGTCTGAGTTGGAAGGAAAATTGTTTCATCCCACTCTATGCCAGGGACAGGGACACCTTCCACTATCCCAGGCTGCTCCAAACTCCATCCAACCTGGCCTTGGACACTTCCAGGAATCCAGGGGCAGCCACGGCTTCTCTGGGAATTTCATCCCAGCCAAGAATTCCTTCCCAATATCCCATCCATCCCTGTCCTCTGGCAGTGGAAGCCATTCCCTGTGTCCTGTCCCTCCATCCCTTGTCCCCAGTCCCTCTCCAGCTCTCCTGGAGCCCCTTTAGGCTCTGCAAGGGGCTCTGAGCTCTCCCTGGATCCTTCTCTTCTCCAGGCTGGACATTCCCAGCTCTCCCAACCCAGATCCTCCAGCCTTTGGAGCATCTTTGTGGCTTCCTCTGGAGTTTCTCCAGCAGGCTGAGGTTCATCCAGCTCCCAGACAGATTTTTAAAAGAAAGTACCTCTGAAAAAGCATAATGCCTATTTATGGCAGAAAATGACTAAAATCCTGCCTAAACCCAATCATTTAACTTCTGATTAAAGTGAAGTCAAGTTTGATTAAAGTAGAAGTCCCCTACAATAAGTTTAGAGCCATTAAGGATGATTTATGTGCATAATTCACTCTTCTATTCATCTGTTCTGCACACCACTGGTAAATATGAATTTTCAGTTAATAATTAGAAATGGATTAACACTTTTGTCTGCCAGTGATACTTGAGTTAATACTTGAGCTTCGTTACACTCATCCAAAACAAACCTGTGAGGGACTTTTTTTTTTTTTCCTGGGCTCAGGTTGATGATGCACTTCCTACAAAAGTCAAAGGGCATTCAAAAATGCATTTATATATTGGTATATCTGAAGGAATTAATAAATAATGAATACACGAGGAACTTTTGTTATAAACCAAATCTTCTTTGAGAATTTCTAGTTTTTAAAAATATGTATAAAATATTTGAAGTGTTAGGGCTTCTGGTGTGTGAATCATGGAATGGTTTGGGTTGGGAAAGACCTCAAAGATCTTTTAGTATCAAAAGAAGACCAAAACAGAGTTCCCTCCTAAAAAACCTGTGTGTACTGAAAACTTTCTAAACCTTGTTGACAGTGTAAAACTTTTCTTTATTAGGCACAAGCTCAATAATTCTTTTGAACCTCCTGAAGAAACTCTTTCTTATTTAATTTATACTTCCTGCACCACAGCACCTTGAAAATCATCCATAACTCTCAATGCACAGCACTGTAACAAAAATCTTCCTTATTAACATTTTTCTCCTTTAATCATGTGCCATAAAGAGTTTTACTTTCCCCTGGCAACTTTTAAGCTGTATGGATGTAATCATTAGAGTGAGTGATGACATCAAGCCAGGGTGACATGGTGCAATTGATTTTTACTAAATAATGATATGATGAGCTGGAAGAAGGAGTTTTATTAGTCTTCACTCAGCGAGGATTGATTGGGGAGAAGAAAATGACCAATCCCTATCTCAGGTTGCTGCAGGTATAAGAAAATAAGTGACAGCTGCAGAAAAGTCTATAAATCACGGGAAAAATTATGATAAAAATAAGAGCTATGAACTGCCCTTTAAAATTTCACTTGATGGTAGAGAAGAGTGGAAGAGACCTCAGCCATTTATCTCCATTATGCCTGGGATCCTCCGAGAATAGCAAAGTTGACGGATGATGCCATTACATTTTTTTTATTATTTTTAAATGGAGGGAAGATAAGGAGCGGTGTATAAGTGTTACTTTCAAGTCATTAGAGGGTTGAGTCTTCGAAAGAATTCCTTGATTTGGCCAATAAAATAAAGTGTCTTTTGCTTTAGCTTTCTGTAGGTAATGTATTAAACATCGGCTTTTTTTGGAAACAAATCTGCTTGTTTGCAGTTTCTGAAGGAAAAAAGCAGTACTGGAAAAAAAAATACATTTTTTATCAGAGAATCACAGAATGGTTTGGGGTGGAAGGAAGTTTAAATATCTTCTCATTCCACTCCCTGCCCTTGGGCAGAGACACTTTCCACTATCCCAGGTTGCTCCAAGTCTTGTCCAGCCTGGCCTTGGACCTTTACAGGATGGGGATTCCACATTCCAGTCCATATTCCAGTCATTCAAACCAAAGGAGAGCCAGCATTTATTGCTTTGATGCCAAAGAACGTGAGGGAGACCAAAACTAAAACTAAAACTAATTCCTACCCAGGTGCATCAGAAGACACCAAAGTGCTGGTACAAAATGGATTTTTAGGGCCATTTCTTTGCCTCTTATCTGCACTTTGGCAAGGAGCAGCTCTGCCAGTGGCAGTGTGTTCATATTCCATGGCAGTCTCAACCTGGGAATCATTCCTGGACAGGATCTGGGAGCCCATCACAGCTCCCTGCTCTCTCCAGCCACCATCCTCTCACCCCAGATTTCCATTTCATATCAAGCTCCTGAGGGCTTTTTGTGGTTAATTGGTGCTCTGGGCTCTGCTGGCACACTGAGGATGTTTTCTGTTCTCCAGAGTGGTCAGGGCTGAGCTCTGCTGAGGTGCTTTGCTCAGCCAGAGGGAAATTCCTGAATGTGATCCATGCCCAGCATCTGAACACATTTGGAGCTCCAGATGTCCTCATCTACCCTGCTTCTCCAGAGACAAGAGCTTACAACGACAGCCCAGCACTCACACAGGATCTGGGCTCTTGGATTTTGGATTTTTTATACTTTGGCACCACACAGCCACATCCAATTCCCACATATTTTTATCTTTTGCCAGAGAGGTGCAAATTCTCTGCTTTTCTCTCTAAGATCAGCCTCTCTATCAAATCTCTTTGACAAGAGGTTTTCTGGCTGTTCCCATTTTCTTTGTTTCACTGGTGAGTGCCAGGCTATTTCCTTGGATGTCCTTGTTCCTGTTCCTGCTGGATGTGATCCTGATCACTGGTCAGGTACACAGGATTTGCCTTTTCCAGTATCTGTCTTGCCCCACTGATTTTATTAGTAGATCTGGATGAGAACATGGGAAGGATTGTCCATCCCAGGGCAGTGCTGGAGTCCCCATCCCTGGAGGGATTTAAAATCCATGTGGATGTGGCACTTGGGGACATGGAGCAGAGGTGGCCTTGGCAATGCTGAGGAATTATTTGATCTTATGATCTCAGAGGCCTTTTCCACCCTTGGTGATTCTCTGATTCCTCAGGGTTAATAATTTTTTCTTACCAATTTTAAGAAGGAACCTATTTATCATCTCTGTCCTGAAAGAAATGGAGGTTCAGGTCCTGCTGATCCATTTCCCTGTTATCCTTGAGGAAAAAAGATTCATCTCCTGGAGCTACCCAAAACACTATCCCTAAACTGGCAGATTTTGCACAGAAAATATCTTTGAGACATCTCTGTAGACACAACCAGCATTTCCCAAAAAAAATCAGTTGCTCTGAAGATGTTCAGCTGATGCTCTGTAGGAATTGTTCCTTCTCCCAGTTAAGAGTTTAATCACAGATACATTGTGGAGTTTTTAAAGAGCCAACCAGAGGTTTTTTAGTCAGTATTTTTTTTAAGACAAGACTGTTAAGCTCAATCATCCACCCGCAAGTTTAGTAAATTGAATTTCTTGCCCTGTTTGCTAATTGTTGAGTGGTGAATCTCAGTACATCAGACTTGCCAGAGGGTTTAAAAAAATCAGTTTGAGATGTTTGTCCATGTGAGGTTCACTGAAAATAACAACAGCAAAAGTGGCACTGGGCCATGTCTGTACATGGGGAATTTATTGTTATCTCATAGTCTCAGGTGTGTATTAGCCCCATAATGTAGGGGATTTAGATACAAAATAATTCCAACAAGGGTGGGACTGGGTGATCTGTAGGGTCCTTTCCAGCCCCAGCTGTTTTATGATTTTGTGATTCTATGAAAATGTATTTCCTTAAAGTGAATCCCTCAGGAATGGAATGTGGCTTTGTTCAAGAGATAAATGCTCTTTGTTGCTTGGATGTTCTCTTATTTCCCACTTGGATTTTGGAGACTTTGATTTTAAATTGCTCTTCCCAATTTAAACAACTTTGGCAAGGCTGAAGAGCCCCATTTCTCTATTTTTCTGTTTCATTTTTTTCCTCTAGAAATGTATTTTTAATTTAGAGACAGTTCTTCTCTTAACTTTCTCTTCAATACATTAATCAAGCTGACTAGCTCCCTGATACTGTGTCATGGTGGCACATGCAGATGTTAAATAATCTGATTTTTTTCACTGAGAGCCCAAATTCACACTCCTAAATTCGTGCTGGAAACCAGCACCCTCTGTAGTGATCCTCCATTTAGAGAGATTTTTGTAATCTCCTCCCTAGCTGGTTGTTAAACAGTTTGTTAAGCAATAAATAGATTTGTAGAATGTGAAATGCTTAAGCTCAAACATCAATCAGCATTAACATACCCTGGCAAAATGAAAGCTTTCCTGGCCTGTGCTCATTTTATCCCAAGCTTTACCAGAGCTCCCTGCCACCCTGGAAAATCTTCCAAAGGAATGAGCAAAATATCCTCTGGTAGCACTTGACATTATTAAGTATTGATGAAGAACATTTTTATTATATTTTTTTAAATTGTAATAATGCATTTTAACAGCTAAAAAATAATTCAAATAATCAGAAAACTTCAGAAAATGTTTTGGAATCAGATTGTTTCGTGTAACTGTTGGTCATCGAATGGAGTTGTTGTCCTAATGCATATTTTAAAATATTTTTGTGTCTTGTCGTTCATAAATATTTCAGGCAGGTTTTGTTTGTTTATTGTATTTCCCTTTAAATCATTTTTTTGTTGCCTTGGGGAGTCCAAGAGGGATAAATCTGTGATTTAATGAGGAGTAGTGAGTTGATGGCATCTTTTCCCTCCAGTACCACAGGCTCTTCCTCCACCCTCTGCCCTTTGCCAGGGGGGTTTCAGGACATCCTTTTCCTTCTCCTTTCCCCTTTTCCTTCTCCTTTCCCCTTCCCCTTTCCCTTTCCCTTTCCCTTTCCCTTTCCCTTTCCCTTTCCCTTTCCCTTTCCCTTTCCCTTTCCCTTTCCCTTTCCTTTTTACTCTTCCTCTTCCTCTTCCTCTTCCTCTTCCTCTTCCTCTTCCTCTTCCTCTTCCTCTTCCTCTTCCTCTTCCTCTTCCTCTCCACAATCCTGGGAGCTGATGGGAATCCTCAGAGAGAGGTGGCAATCATAACACCAATCCTGATCGTTTCCAATTTGTCCTGGATTGCAGCTTTTTGGGAGCACTCTGCTTCAGAAACTCCAGCTTTTTCACTCCCCCAAGTTCATCCACACCACCAGACAAAGTCAAAATGAACACATTTTATTCCAGCAAAGTGTAAAGTTGTGTTCTCGAGCTCAAAATTAGGAGCAAGGGGGGAAAGGCAGTGATGACAAAGCTGCCAATGAAGCTGAAAATGTGCAAGTCCAGATAATTCTTGATGCTAAAGCCACTCTGAGGCTGTTGTTTGACCTTAGGGAATGATCCACAGCAAAGCTGGGATGGGAATGGGAATGGGAAGAGAAAGGGAATGGGATGGGATGAGATGGGATGGGATGGGAATGGGAATGAGAATGGGAAGAGAAAGGGAATGGGATGGGATGAGATGGGATGGGAATGAGAATGGGAATAGGATGGAATGAGAATGAGAATGAGAATGAGAATGAGAATGAGAATGAGACGGGATGGGATGGGATGGGATGGGTATGGGAATGAGAATGATGGCAATGGAAATGGGAATGGGATGAGAATGGGAATGGGATGGGAATGGGAATGTTATTTAGGGAAGAGGAATGGGAATGGGAATGGGAATGGGAATGAGAATGAGAATGAGAATGAGAATGAGAATGAGAATGAGCGTGAGAATGGAATGGGAATGGGGATGAGAATGGGATGAGAATGGGAATGGGAATGTGGGAATGGAATGGAATGGGAATAGGGATGGGGATGGAGATAGGGATGGGGATGAGAATGGGATGAGAATGGGAATGGGATTTAGGGAAGAGGGATGGGAATGGGAATGGGAATGAGAATGAGAATGAGAATGGAATGGGAATGGGATGGGAATGGGATGAGAATGGGAATGGGAATGTGGGAATGAAATGGAATGGGAATGGGAATAGGGATGGGAAGCAGCAGTGGCTTTCCAGGCTTGCAGTGCCAATCCAGATCTGGGCTGGACAGTTGTCACCTCTCTGCTTTGGCCCAGTGTTTTGTAGCTTTGTAGGGAGAATCCATCCCATATTGCAAATTTGTACACTAACAACTTCATGCATCAAGTTACACACACCAGCAGACATATCTCAAAATCCTGGTGCCAAGATTGCCCATCCAGCCTGGCCTTGAGCACCTCCAGGGATGGGGAGTCCACAAGCTCTCTGAGCAGTCTGTCCCAAAAATAATTCTTTTTATCCAACCATATTTTGTACCTTTCTCCCATGAAGTTGTATTCCCACATGACAAGAAAGTTTAAAAGCACTTGATAAAATCAACTTTTTTTGTAACCCTTTGCATGGTTCAAAATCAGTTTTTTAAAGAGTGCCTTCATTACAGTGACTGCAGATTAATTATTTAAGGTTTGACATCTGTATTTGATTATTGTGTGATAGAACAAAATCATAAAATGCTCATAATTCATTTTTGTGGCATTTAGAAGGAGATACCAGCACTGAATTCCTTCAGGATTCTTTAACCAAAGACTTGGACTTCCTAAAACTACCTGCTGAGTGTGCATGGAAGAAACTGTGCTAATCCAGCTGTGTGTAACAAGCTGAATTTAGTGGGAGGTGTCCCAGGCAGGGGTGTGAATGAAATGAGATTTAAGGTCTCTCCCAACTCAGCCCTGTTGGATCCCAGAAACCTGGAGTTTTTTGAGCTTTCTGTGCTTTCTGGCACTGACCCTCTGGAGCACATTGCTTTTGACCGAGGCCTTGGAGAATCTTCCTAGAATCACTGATGTGTAGTTAAATAGAAGTGTGTGTTTTCACATGGTGAAGGGTTTTTAATTTGAGCTTTTTATAATGTAGTAATAGGAATGGGACAAGATGGAGGCTTTTGGGTGGTGTCTCCTTCTTTATTCATCTTCCTTCTTCTTCATGATTTCAGGCTGTAGTTTCTGGTTGGATAGTTAGTGTCACACTGAGGGTCATGAGAATTTAGTTATTGGGTTAAAAGTATAAATAACATAGATGTTATTTCTCTGTTTAGCTTTAAGAGACCTTGTAGCAGCTGCATTTGTCTCCATTTTACTTCTAGCTGGTTGCTGAACTTTCTGTACTTTAGATGAGATTTAAAAAACACCCAAGCCTGAACACAAGAAAATCCATTTAGTTTGTGTATTTTTTAATCTTGGCTCTGAGTGAAGACAGAAGAAACTCCAGACAAACCACCATTAATTAACACCTCCACCATTATCCTGGGATCCTGTGGAATGGGTGTGTTTTGAATTTCCCCCAGCAGGCAGGGAGGGAGGGAAGCTGATCCCATGTGTTCTGTGCCCCTAGGGATGCGCCAGGGGAACGATGTGGGCACTCAGTACCGCTCTGCCATCTACACCTACTCCCAGGAGCAGATGGAAGCTGCCCTGAGATCCAAGGAGGAATATCAGAAGGTAACACTGGGAAAGGGGGTGGGACTGCTTCACCTGTGAGCGCAAAGATGTCAGCAATTAACACAAAATCACTCCTTGTGCTGTGCACTCTCATACTGGTTTGAAAGTAAAACTGATGAGAGAACTCCAAGTCAGAAATACAACTGAATAGGAAAAAAGAGAAAAAAATGAAATACATGCAGTAGTACAAAAGAAAAAAACACTGACAGATTCAGAATACAACCTGACACCCCACTAGTTAGGGTGGTGGTAGCAGTTCAGGTGAAGTGGTCTTGCTGAAGTAGTGATCAGTAGAAAGGTGTGGTAGCTCTTGTCCTCTGGAATCCAGTGGAAAAAGGGTTCCCTGATGTTCCAAATCTCAGTTTTTATCTAGGTGGGAAAGGCTTGGCTCTCCCCACTGGCTGGAGCATCTCCCAATGTGATGCAGTAATTTTATCAGTCCCACAGTGGGACTCAATGGCCATTAACAGGAGATATCTCCTGGAGGAAGGATGGGTTGTGAAAAGATAAAGAACACTGCCCCCAGCTGGTTTAACAGCTGGTCCATTAGCAGAGGATATCTTCCACAGAGATAAGAATTACTGCCCCACCTGGTTTCAGCAGAGGGTGATAGAATACAAACTTTTGGGCATATCTTCACATTGTAATCTAGGACAACTCTCCATGCTGCTGTTGCAGCTCCTCAGTCCAATGCCCAACTTGCTTCATAGTTGCTTACAATTCCAACTTTTAGGAAGTTTTTTTGGTGTGTGAGTCATTTTATATTCATGCATAAAGAAAAATCGTTCCTTACGCAGAGGTATTTTGAGTCTCTTCTACGGATTTATTTAAGAGAAATCTGTGATCTTAAAACTATTCAACCTTCTCTGGACCCCCAATCCTGAAGGGTGCACCCAAAATCCCAGATCCAAATGTTCCTGAACATTGCTGACGGATGATTGAGCTGGATAACTCAGGATCTGCCACCTCATGCTTATGAAAGGCTTCTATGAAGCCTTTCCATAAATGTCTTGGATGAGATGTGACAGCCTGTGACTTACTGAGAGTGTTTGTTGTGACACAAGGATCTGTGTGAGAGAACATCGACCAATTCCCTTTCTTACACAGAATTTTCCCCTGTTTTCTGGGATAGATGGATTCTGTCTCTTCCCTGCCATGTTATTATTCAAATAAAGGTGGAGGGATTAATATCCTGCAGTGTTGTTGGTTGTATTGCAGTGCCCACTGCTCTTGTCAATGCAAAATCCAGATTCTGCAGCAGAAAAATATTAAATTGTTATAATTTATATGAAAAAATCACCTGGGACATCAGGACAGTAAACTCAAGTAATACTAAAAGAAAATCAGTGTTCATGATATGTAATTATACAATCACCTCACTGGTGTTATGTTAAAGAACATATTATGTTAAAGGAGTTTTGGTGTATATTTGATATTAGAAATTAAAAACACTTTTTACATCAGCCAGAAGGTCCCAAAAGGCAGCAGTTTGGTTTTTTGGCAGCGTGGGTATGACTGGGTGAGCTCCTAGGGCTGGTTCCTAGTTGTAATTGGAATTATTTTGAGTGCAAAGCGGTGCTCAGAAGTGCAGGTAAGTGATTTTCAGATCTGATAACTGTGTGTGTAAATGAAATGCTCAATGACATATTTTTTTCTCATGGGGATAAGTCAGTCTTGCAGGTGTTTATCTGGTGGTTTTGGAAGATATTTGTTATTCAAAACTTCTTTTTGCTCATTATTTACCTTAGATCCACTGCTTTTTCAAATTATTTTTATTGCTTTCTTTTAGCATCTGCTGACCAACATTACCCTGCAAATCTTACAGCTTTAATTTGCTTTCCCAACTCTATTATCCTCTGCTGTTATTTGTCATTAAATAAATACTGACATGAGAGCAAAATTGCCATGTGTGAGATTGCAATATGATATTACAGAAATTTCCATCATCAAATAGATTTCCTTAATGGCACCATTTAAAATTTACCTACTTTGAAAAGTGTGTGTAATTAGTACATTTATATAATTAGGCACAACTGTAAGTGAGCACATGTAGAGTTTGTTTTTGCACTGAAGTGGGGAAGGAAGGGACGGTGTTTGCTAGCTAAGGAAACCCAGCAAATATGCGCTGAAATTCCTTAGGGATGTGTGTTTCCCATGTATTATTAACAACAATATCTCCAATATTATCTACTGGGGTATTGCAGGAGCAGTGGAATGGTTGTGTGGGAAACATACTGAGCAAACAATTTGTTCAGGAATCCCTTTTCGTATTAAATGCTGTGCATTCCATTATTTTAATGTAAATGGAATATTGCCACTTTCCTTATTATTGCAGCGATTTAAAATAAATATCAAGCTTTTCTGGCAGTGACACACGCCAGATAATCATGGGTAAAAATGTGGGAATGGCACAATTTTTTCCTGATAAGCAGTGGTGCCCTCAGCAAGGGAGGAAGGACTAACAAATATTACAATAACTGCAGCGTGCATGGGTGACTCCAGAGTTTTCTGGCACTGCAAAGGAAGGAAAATAAAAATGTTGTTTTTTTGTTTTTTTTTTTGTTCACTGAATAATTGTGCATGTGTTCTTAGACGTGGTTTGAGCCAAGAGACTGAAAGAGCCCTAAAAATGGCCTTCAACCAGAAAATGATGGGTTTGGGTTTTTTTCCAACTGGCTCCTGGTGTCCAGGGAAGGGAACAGAGCTGGGGAAGGGGCTGGAGCACCAGGAGGGGCTGAGGGAGCTGGGAAAGGGGCTCAGATGGAGAAAAGGAGGTTCAGGGGGGACCTTGTGGCTCTGCACAACTCCCTGACAGGAGGGGACAGCCAGGGGGAACAGGATTTTTCCCAGGGAACAGGGACAGGAGGAGAGGGAATGGCCTCAAACTGTGCCAGTTGTGGTCTACACTGGGATATTAGGGAAAAATTCTTCACAGAAAAGGTGAGCAGGAATTGGAATGGGTTTTCCAGGTCAGTGGTGGATTCCCCATTCCTGGAGGGGTTTAAAAGCCCTGTGGATGTAGAACTTTGTGGATGTGGATCAGTGGTGGCCTTGGCAGTGCTGGGGGATGCTCACATTCCATGATCTCAGAGCGCTTTTCCAACCCCAGTGGTGCTGGGATTCAATTTTAAGTGACAATAATCAGATTTCTGACCAGGCCGTGAGTGACACCCACAGCGTGCCCCGAGCCCAGGTTACCCTGCAAGGTCACATCTGTCTGAAGCTGTGGAACTTGCTGCTGGTTCCTGCAGCTGCTTTGAGGGCTGAGAAGTTGCAGAGCACTGAATTCACATCAAGCTGTGGGGCTGGAGCTGCTGAGGGAGCTGAGTGCAGGAGTCAGTGACAGAGACTGTAGTACAATAGTGCTGCTGCCGAAGGGGGACACAATGGAAGTGTAATCAGAAAAAAACATCAAATGAGGGCCAGGCCTTGCTGAAATCACTGTGAATGAGCAGCTTTGCCTGAAGCTGAGGTTTTTTAATACAGGTGAACCTGAGGTTACTCAATTTTCAAGACAGCTGTTTGGCTGGGTTGGGTTTTCAAATGAATTATTAAAGCAATTGTAATCCAGAGAGTGAAATCTGGGTGGGAAGAAGTTTGTATTTTTTTTTTTTTTTCAGAATGGGATATTTTGTCAAACACTAGAACTGGGTTTTAAGGCTCCAAGAATTACTGAGAGCCTCCCTTTCACGGATCACAGAAGGGTTTGGGGGGAAGGGACCTTAAAACTCATCCAGTGCCACCCCCTGCCATGACAGGGACACCTTCCACTATCCCAAGCCCCATCCAACCTGGCCTTGGACACTTCCAGGGATCCAGGGGCAGCCACAGCTTCTCTGGGAATTCTATTCCAGAGCTTCCCCACCCTCCCAGGGAACAATTCCTTCCCAATATCCCATCCATCCCTGCCCTCTGGCAGTGGAAGCCATTCCCTGTGTCCTGTCCCTCCATCCCTTGTCCCCAGTCCCTCTCTGTCTGTGGTGTCTCAGGAGCTCGAGACACCCACCTGTGTTGCTTGTCTCTGTTTCCCAGCCTGAGCACCGAAGAAAGAGTCTGAGGATGTCTTCTGTAGTTTCCAGAGTTGTTTTTATATCTTATCTAGGATGTTCTTTCCCTGACCAGCTGAGATCTGTTCAGCAGGTCAGTCCCAGGCACACTGCCTGCCCCATGGGTGGCATTATCTTTTTATACTGCAAACTACATGAACAATATTTATCTATTCTTCCAATACCTATCACCTATATTGTACAGTCCAGTTCTACTCTAAACTAACCCAAAAATGCCACCATGACCCAGAAGATGGATGCCAAGAAGGAGGAGAAATAAGGACAGAACACGCCCAAACTCCTCCATCTTGACCCCAGACCCCTATCCTAAAAAATCTCAAAAAACTACTTTTTCACCTTATAACAAACTAACTTATACTCTACTCATTTTTTGTGACTTGTAACTGTTCATGCAAGGGTGGCAATTTTTCCCAGAGGTTGAAATCAAAGCCACAGGGGTCCCGGGCTCTGTGCCAAAGCTTCTGAGTCCCCTGCCTGGGTCTGGAACCATCCAGGGAAGCCAGAGGGATGTCCTGGGTTCCCACACCTCTCCAGCTCTCCTGGAGCCCCTTTAGGCTCTGCAAGGGGCTCTGAGCTCTCCCTGGATCCTTCTCCTCTCCAGGTGAGCACCCCCAGCTCTCCCAGCCTGTTCCAGAGCAGAGATTTTGGATGGATGCATTCCATGGAACGAATTAGCACTGGGCAGTAGAAGATGCAGCAATGTCTGGAGCACTTTAGCTGACACTGGGAAGCTTTCCTTGGCTTTCTTTGATGTGGAAACAAACCAACAAAGCTCTCAGGTGCAAAAATAAGAGTTGTAAATTTGGTGTGAGGGAGAAGAGATTGAGAAGCTGGAGTTTCCAAAAGCCACAAGCTTTGGAGCAGCAGCCTGCAAGGAGGGGAAGTGTTCAGTGTTGGATTTGTCAAAGCTGGAGGAAGAGCTGTTTACAGACCTCTGGGATCTGCAGTTCTGAGTGGTTAATTCCATGAAGGAATGCCTGGCAGCAGGAATTCAAAACCTTCATCTGTGTTTTTATCTGACATGCTGTGTGAATTCAGAGCAGGCTTTGCCTGGGTGATGGTTTTTCATGTGATTTTTGGCTGGGAGAAGTTAAATAGCTCTTTTAAAATGAGATTGTTTTTATTAAAGCAATACAATAGTCAATAAAAAAATAACACCTGCTTACTCCTCTTCAAATTATGTCTAATTCAGGGCTTTATGTGTCAAATTATCTCTGCTTCGCTCTGCTGTGAATGGCAATGACTTGATTCCTGATTGATGGTGGTGGCTCTTGTGGAGACAAGCAAAGCTGATCTGATAAACTGAGCCATTCTTTGGTTTGTAATCACTTTTCTGTGCTGCAGAGATGCCCTTTGTGTGTTCATCCCTCTCAGAGAAAGCTGCACTGGGCTATGGATGAGGAGGTTTTGTGTGAGCAGTTGTGAACTCTTTTCATGTCGCTGTAACTGCAGAAAATTTGGCTTTGACACTCTGATAAAATTCGGGCACCTCACAGCAGGAATATCTCCCAAAACTAATCCTAATCCATTCCTTGATGAAAGTGGCAGCAAGATAAGAGCATTAATGGCATGAACTTAGGATGAACTTGTGGATGTGTCTACCTCGACTTGAGCAAAGCCTTTGACAGCAGCTCCTATGGGGTTCATTCCTGGAAAAACCAGCAGCCCTGGGCAGGTTCCCTCTGGGCTGGGTTAAGAACTGGTGATGGCTGGGCACAGGGAGTGCTGCATTGGTGACAACAACCTCCTGCAGCTCCAGGCTGGGGTAGAGGGGCTGGAAAAGGCTCTGGGGGTGTTGGTGACACAAGCCAGGTGTGCCCAGGTGGGCAAGAGGCACCTGGGCTGTGCCACTTTTGGGGTGACAGCAGGACCAGGGCAGTGCTGTCCCCTGTGCTGGCTCTGCTGGGACACCCCCAGTGCTGGGGACAGCTCTGGGACCCTCCTGACAAAAGGGACAGTGAGGGGCTGGAGCGTGTCCAGGGGAGGGAACAGAGCTGGGGAAGGGGCTGGAGCACCAGGAGAGGCTGAGGGAGCTGGGAAAGGGGCTCAGATGGAGAAAAGGAGGCTCAGGGGGGACCTTGTGGCTCTGACAACTCCCTGACAGGAGGGGACAGCCAGGGGGGTTGGGCTCTGCTCCCAGGGAACAGGGACAGGAGGAGAGGGAACAGCCTCAAGTCTCACCAGGGGAGGTTTAGTTTGGACATCAGGAGGAATTTCTTCTTGAAAAATGTGATTAGATGTTGGAAGGGGCTTCCCAGGGAGGAAGCTTTGATTTAATTTGGGCTTTGATTTAATTTGAAGCTTTGATTTAATTTGGGTTGGATTTTCACAAATGTAAATTTACAGCTGGATTGAGAGGTGCCTTGTACAAAACTCCTGCTGCTACTCCAGACAGAGGACATTGCTGCTTGGGCAGGCTGTGGTACAAGAGTCAGCTCCATCACTCTGGTACAAAATGCCTGGTGTAATCCCAGGGAGGTGGTGGATTCCTTAAATCCCATTTCATTCCTCTCCTGCCATGCCAGGGACACTTCCACTGTCCCAGATTGCTCCAAGCCGCATCCAGCCTGGCCTTGGACACTTTGGGGTTGGGAATTCCCTGAGAAAAAGAAATGCCACCATCCCATGCTGAGTGCATCCTGCTGCTATTCCTGTTCCCCAGGAATGCAGCACGTGGTGCTGATTTTTATTCATGCTGAGAAAAGCAAGATTTCTTTTTTTTTTATAGCTTTCAATTCTGCATTTGTTGTCTTCACTTGATACAGGCCAGGCATTTCACTTGGCCCTTTGACTGTTGCAAATACTGTATTTGGATTTAGAGCAAGGAGCAGCAGGATGAAACCAGACTTTGTGTTTTGCAATCATTTTTTCATCTGAGAGGTCGTGGGGGTCATTGAAGGAGCTGTTTGCTTTATTGCACTGGGAATGCAAAGTTTATATTGGACATTTAAACTAATGCTAGAAATTGCCCTGTAATAAACTAATGCAAATATCAAATGGATTTGACTCCAAGAGTGGCTTGTAAATAAAACATTTCCTGCTTGGTGTGGCTTGCCCTGTTCAGCCTGCCATTAATGTAAAAACACGCTGGATTTGTGTAGACATCCATTTTCATGTTCTTAGGCAGATGAATTCTCAATCTCCGGGGCAGATCCCCACGTTGCTCCAGAAAATGAAGATTTAAAGGGCTGAGCTGTTGTTTGAGGGGTCCTGCCCTGTGTGACCTGGCACAGCTCTCCTGTGGGTCCTGGGTCCGAGAAAAGTGGAGGAATGTGCCCTGATGCCAACACAGAGGTTAAATCCCTTCCCATCAGCTGGAAGTGTTTTCTCCCATAATTCAGTGTATCTGGGATCCTTCTGAAGAGCCCCTAGTCCAGGCTTTCCAATTTCTTGATCTTGCTTATGCATCTGTTACAGCATTCTCAAAGTGTCCCCATTAAATGTCAGGGGCATAAATGTGATAATGACCTGAGTAATGATGGTTTAAGTGAACACAGGATTTACAGGGGACAGGATGGAATCCCTTCTCTTCAGGAAGTGCTCCAGGAGTTCAGTTTAACTGAGAGATTAGTTCTGGGGAGGACAGGATAAAATAGAAAAAGATCAAGGTAAAAGGAACGTGATGGTCTTGTTCTCTTTGGGTTAAACAGAGCCCTTAAAACTGACCTAAGGAAAAATTTCCAGGAAATAAACCTGAGGATTCATGTCCATATGTGTTCAGCCTCATCATGTGTGAAAATGTGTCTTCATTCTGCTCTGCCCTTTGGATCCATCCATGTCCAGGTGAAGGACAAGATTTGAAGTTTAAATCTCTGCATGGACTGAGAGAGGGAGAGAGATTTGCCTGGGTTGAGGTTTCCATACAAATTTAAAAAATCAAAAAAAGCCTTTTTTAAAGTGCCATGTGCATTTTCTATGAGCATAGGAGCATTCCTTCTGCTCTCCAAACAGTTTGTTTATCCCTAGTGCCAAACTGTGGGATCCAAGAGCACTCCTCAAACCTCCTTTTCTCGGGCACAGAAGTGTGCCTGAGCCAGGATTTAAAAGAATACTCATGGAACACTTTCCTACTGTTTACCCAGCTCTGAAATACAAAGCAAAAAAAAAATGTACCTGAGCATAATGACACTTCAGGAGGTTCTGAGCTCCACAGAGCTCTCATGTGGAAATGACAGATACTCAACATTTATAAAATATCCTGCTCAGGCCTCTGAGTATGGACACAGGAGGGTCCACTTAAACACTCAGGTCCCCCTGATTTGATAACCAGGTTGTTGAGAACCAATTGTGCTGACAGTTCATCCCTGCTGGAGTTGTTTTCCAGGTGATGTTGCCATTTGCTTAAACAACTCTCAAGATTCCCTCACAGGACCCAGTGCAGATCATCCACAAGCTCAAAATCCAGAGCAGCACCTTTCAAATCCATGAGATTACAGTAAAAGTTGCACCTTAAATCCTAAAATTTGATCAAAACCCAGAAGTGTGCCTGATAATCCGGTGCGCCTTATACATGGAAAATATTTGTTTTGCTTTGTGTGTACAGCTTTTGCTTTACCTATTACAGTAATTTCACGATTATAAGCCACACCTTTTTCATTGAAGAATCCAGCCTACCCCAGTAGTGCGGCTTATATTCAGTTGCGGCTTATTTATGGACAAATCCCAGGAAGTGAGAGCCGGCTGGGGAGGGCATCTGGGGCTGCCTTTAAAGTCTTCGCTGGTCTATGAAAACTGTTTGCAACTTGAGCACCTGACACCAAACCCCGTGCTGGAGTGATTCTGTTACTAATTTGGAAAAAAAAAATTAAAAAAAAAAAAAAAGTGCGGCTTATATTTGGGTGTGGCTTATAATTGTGAAATTACTGTAAACTTTTATCTCAAGCCACAGGTTTGCTTACTTTTACTCTTCTGATTCTCTCCCTCGTCCCACTGGAGTAGAAGGCAGTGTGCAAACAGATGTGTGGGGTTTGGTTGCCAACTAGAGTTAAACCACAACAAAAAGTCTTCAGAATCAAATGAAATCTCACAACTGAAGGGCACTTCAGTTGTTAGTTATGAAGATGACACTCCAGGATCTGGAGCACCAGAAAATGTCTAATGATTTTGTTTTTCCTTATCATGGCCTGACTGTTCTCATGGTCTGATTCTGCAGTTAATTAGTGAATGTGTTTGAATGAAAGGAAAAGCATTTTCCCTTCTGTGTCTGCTGGATGCAGCCAACAAGTACCTGGATGTTCCAGATCTTGAAAGCTTTTTTTTACCTTATAACAAAGGCTTTGTTTTAATTTGGGCTGGATTTTCACAAGCATATATCTACAGCTGGATTGAGAGGTGCCTTGTATAAAACTCCTGCAGCTACTCCAGACAGAGGACGTTGCTACCTGGGCAGGCTGTGGTACAAGAGTCAGCTCCATCACTCTGGTACAAAATGCCTGATGTAATCCCTTCCCTTCCCTTCCCTTTCCCTTTCCCTTTCCCTTTCCCTTTCCCTTTCCCTTTCCCTTTCCCTTTCCCTTCCCTGTGAGGGGAAAGTGGGGTCTCTGTCTGTAGTTCCTGGTATTCTCATTTTCTTTTGCTTTAGAAAAACTGAGCAGAAAGAACAAAGCATTATTAATGTAGTCAATTCCTTCAGTGTCACCATTACAGCTATCAAATATTTGCAGTTCTGATAGCAAATTCGTTGTTTTTGCTGCAAGGAAAGATCAGGCTTTGCCGGAGTGAAGTTGTTGTTCCTGCTGCTACATATTGGTACAGTGTGGTTTTTATTTAGTGATTTTTATTAACAAGGCAGAAAAATAGGCTTGGAGCTACCCAGTGACCAGACTGAAAGGAGCACAAGCTGAAATATGTTTTATTGTCATAGTATTCCATTAGTAATTTGTTTGTTTGCAAAAGTTGCAGAAAAAAATGTGCGCCTTATAATCCGGTGCACCTTATATATGAAAAAAGTTTGGAAATTTACTGTTAACTGACACTGAGCCTTATAATCCAGACCGCCTTATAGACATGAAATTACTGTACTTTGGGTTTCCAGTAATGCAGGAGAGATAAAAATCAGCCCAGGAGTTTGGTTCCTCTCAGTATTTTTGTTGCCCAAAAAACTGTCATGGCATTGTGTGTATTATTTTCTGTATGAAGTGTGCCCCTACATCAAAGAGCTCTCAGCTTTGGGGAAACCAAGGCAAAACTTCCTGGAAGGAGAAATCAGCACCATTGTCATGTCTGGTTTCATCTTAAGATCTTTTTTCATCAAGGGTTTTTTTTTTTTTTTTTCATGAAGTTTTTTTTTTCCCCCCCTTTATTGACTTCCACAGATTTCTGGTCTTTCCTTTTGTTTTATCATGGAGTCCCAGAATCTCAGAAGGTTTTGGGTTGGAAGGGACATTAAAACTCATCCCTGCCATTGCAGGGACACCTTCCACTATCCCAGGTTGCTCCAAGATCCATCCAACCTGGCCTTGAGCACTTCCAGGGATCCAGAGACAGCCACAGCTTCTCTGGAAATTCTATTCCAGGTGCTCCCCACCTCACAGGGAAGAATCTTCTGTCATTTGATGATGTCCCTCATCCTTTCCTCCTAATTCCACATTTTCCCCAATCCTCAGAGTTTTCACTTTTTTCCCTCGGCTTCATGTTGCTGAAACGCCTTTTTTTTTTTTTTTTTTTTTTTTTAATCCTTGCAGACAAAAAAACCCTTGTATTTTTTCTAGCTGACATTTATTAGGTGTCATTTACTCACTGGGTCTGAAAGTGAATTCAACTACCCAACATAAAGTGGACAAAATATATTAAAATAGACAGTAATTTCACTAGACTATAAGGAGCACTTTTTTTTTTTTGCAGCGAAGATCCGTGCAGAACAAAGTAACGAATTAGTAACGGAATGGCGCGATCGTGGGGTTTGCTGGCAGGTGCTCAATTTGCAAACATTTTTCATGGATTGGTGCAGCCTTTAAACGCAGCCCCAGGCACCCTCCCCATGCTGTGGGCCCTGGCACTCTGGCCCGCCCCCGGCACCAGCTGGCCTGGCTCTCGTGGCGTGCGGCTTGCACTTCTGGGTTGGCAAATTTCCAAACTTTGTCCACATATAAATTGTACTGGATTATAAGGCGCACTTCCAGGTTTCAATCAAAATTTTAGTCAAAAGGGTGCGCCTTATAGTCATGAAATTACTGTATTCCCTGTTCCTGCTGCATCCTGAGATACGTTCTAGGGCAGGGCCATGGAGTTCTGTGCAGGAAGAGTCATCAAAGACTGAGTGATCACTGTTAGTGAATCCCTGCTCCAAGCCCCAGTATTAAATCCTGTATTTCATCCTGAACTTTCCCTGATCAAGCAGCCTCCTATGGATTTTTGGGGTTAATGTATTTCCATTGTGGCTGCTCCTTTCTCCTGTGCTTTGGTTATTTTTAGTTGGCTCAGTTAAACCAGGTCTTTTTCAAGTTTTAAAGGAGTTGTATTTAAGGTGTCCACAGAAGAAAAAAAAAAATCTCTTTTTCACATCAAGACCCCTTGTGAGATGGTGGGGAAGGGCAGGTGGAAGAGCTGTATCACACAATGGGGGAAGTGGAATTTTGGATTTTTTCAGGGAAGCCATGGAGCAATTTGAGATTGAACTCCATTCCAATGATCTCAGTGGTGCAGGACAGTGACTCTGACCTTCACCTGATCTCCCAGCTGTGCCAGCATTCATTTTAAAATTATTTCTGTGAATTGATCACTGCAATTCCCAACAATCCTGGTGAAGGTCCATCTTAATCCCGTTATCATTCCCTACATCAATACCATTTTTGCACTCTTTTTTTTTAATTAAAACAATTTTATGGTACTTAATCAAACACAAAATGTTCATTGCATTGAATCTGCAAATTTTCCTGTGTCAGCTGAACTTGTAATAGCATCAAAGACAGATGTTGGGTTTATATTTGACCTGTTTTCTACAAAAACATTGATTGGCACCGAATATATTCCCTATCATTTGAATGTCATTTTTTTCTGGGGGAGTGTATGTTGCTTTCTTTCTTTTTTTTTTTTTTTTTTTTTTTTTTTTTTTTTTTTTTTTTTTTCTTTTGTTATTTTTTGGTGGGTTTTTTTTGGTTTTTTTTGCTTTTTTGTTGGGCTTTTTTTGTTTGGTTTTTTGTTTGTTTTTGGGTTTTTTTTGTTTGTTGTTGTTTTGGTTTTGATTTGGTTGTTTGTTTTTTACCCACATACATATTGGTCCAGTATTTGTATTGTCTTATTTTCCCTTTTCAAGTGCTCAGGGAACTGGTGCTCATTTCCTCTTCTAAAATTTTCAATATTCATCATCTATTGATTATGTGAAACCCACATTTTCCTTAAAAAGCTTAAAAAATTAGGCAAATTTGGCTTTATTCCCAGTGCTTCATGCTGAAGGACACCCAAACTTCAAGGTATTTGCACTCCTTAAAGATATTTTCTAGATATTCCTAGGTAATCTAGATTTTTTTAAAATATAAAAACCAATAATTAGATTTATATACTTATTTATTAAATATTTTAATAAATACAGTTGTATTTGTCACAAATGGATGAGTGGCTGTCCTAGAAATATAGAAAAATCAGTTTTCCCCAGCAATGACAATTTTCAGCCCAAACCATGAAGTTTTGTGGAGATTAAAACACCCAAAGAAAAATTAAGAGGAGTTGTAAAATTGCAGTGAGGGATTGTAGCATCCCTTCTCCTTCTCCACATACACACAGAGAAATGTGCACTTTTAACATCATCATCATTTTATTTTCTGTAATATTTTTTATTTTTATCTCAATCAGCTAATTATATCCTGGGTGGTGATTTTTCATCCAGCTCTTCTTGCCCTTATGTGTATGTGGCTGCTGTTTTATGTGCCAACAATCCTAGGAAATATATTTCCCCATTATCCTGTGATATATTATCACAGGGAAAACCTTCAGTGTGAAATTAGGGGTTTTCCAGGGCTGGAGAAATCCTGATTTCTTTCATTGCCCTCTAGTGGGCTTGAGCTCTTCTGCAAGGGCAGGGAATGAGGAGTTGTCCCCTTCTCTTGGTGCCTGTAATTGTTTGAAAGACAGGTATCTGCTGAGAAAGGCAGGAGCCTCTCTTTGAAAGGGAGAATATAAACCCCCCTCACTCCAAATTATTGTAATTTTAAAATCGAGGGGCTCTCAAGCAAAGATATGGGAATTAGGA
>VRYO01001589.1:28473098-28485257 GCA_009812075.1 Sialia sialis | reverse complement strand
CCACCTGATCTCAACAGATGGTGATAGAATAGATACTTTTGGTCACATCCTGTGTTGTATTCCAAGACATGGAGTCATCCAGAACTGGGTCATGGAGTGAGCTATGGTTGTTGGACCCCAGTTTGAACTGTTTTATTCTCTGTTCCACATCCAGCTGGAAGCCAGGCTGACCGAGGTGTGTTAAGCCTGGCCTAGCCTAGGCCCAGGTGCTGCCCTGCCCTGGACACACTCCTCAGCTGTTGGGGTGGTCACTGCCATGGATTTAGTCTTGTCTTGCTTAGGAGCTCCAACACCCAGGAGAGGTCTGGGGGTGACAAGGGATGGCTCCCAACAGAAAGTTGCAGCAGGAACAGATCCTTGGAGCAGCAGGGTCTGGCTGCTCCGTGTGCCCAGCTGGACCTGAGTGACTGGTGGGTGACTCTGCACATTCAATTTTCCAGGATGAATGAAGTAATTCCATGGAATTACTTCTGGGAATGAGAAGCATTTACACTGGTTCCTTGAATTATGATGCAATCAAGGAATACCCCTACAAAACCCTCCTCAGGCAGATGGATGTCACCATGCCTGCTGAGGAAATTAATGGAATATTTGGCAAAAAACCCATAAATTCCTCTGGTGGTTGGAGATTCTCAATTATCCAAGCAGACAAGGACCATTGGATGGGGCTTCCAGCTGCCTGGTCCAGTGGAAGGTGCCCCTGCCCATGGCATAGGACTTGGACCAGGTGAGTTTTTAAGGTCCATTCCAACTCAAACCATTCTGTGGTTCTGTGACCTGGGGACGCCTGTGAGTGACACTGTGAGGCACTGGGTAAATCTTGGATCTGTTAGCCAAATTATTTTGTGTAGAACTGAGGAATGGGGTGGTCAGGGAACATGGAATTATTGACTTCAAAAAGACTGTGATTTGTTACCTAGCAAACAAGCTGAGCAAGGAGAGAGATTTTCTTTTTTAAGAAATAGTGAAAAATAAATATATATCAGGAAGAAATGAAAAAACTGTTTAGGGTGAAGAACGATGGTAGCACAAATCCAGGTGGGTATAAATTTCCCATTTTTATGTTTAGGGTTGGAAATCAGATGTTTTGTAATCATTAGAGCAGCTGGGTTCAGGAACAGCTGCCCAAACAGAATAGAAGAGGTGAGAAATCTCACAGTTTATTCAACAGGGCATGTAAAGTTCATGAAAGGATAGATGTGAGCTTGCAGTGGCAAAAAACTCAACTGAATATCATGGGAGAAGGTTTTCCAGACCTGTGGCCCCATCACTACAAAGTGCTACTATTTTATGAAGCCATTTCTCTTCAATTTTTCCCCATTTAAAAAAAAAGCTGTGACTACATTAAACCATTGTACTGCATCCTGTGCCTGGCCATTATGAATTTATCGATTAATTGGGGGAGCCAATTCATCAATATTCCATTTCCTGGGCCCTGTGTTTTGTGTGTCCTACTATTCCCAGCTGTTTGCGCAACGTCACAAGTTGCAAAGTCAGATGGACTGAAAAGATTTGATGTACAGAAAATCAGCAAATTCTGTGGCCAGGGAGAACTCCAAGGTCTTCCTTCCCTTCTCCAGCCTGGATATTCCCAGCTCTTCCAGCCTGTCGCCATCTCTGAGGCCTTCTGGACTCTCTCCAGCAGGTCGTATTTTATTCAAACTCACACACATCCTATTTATTTTTAAATTAATTTTACCATTTCCAGCTTAAAATATTATTTCCAATGATAAACATTAACATAATGTTCAACCAGTTCACCCATAAATGATAGATGTAGAATTTATTTCCACCACTGAATTCAGAAGGAATAGAGATCACAAGCAGCTTAAAAAAGCTGAAATTAGCCTGTTCAGGTATGAATAAATAGAATAAAAAGAGCTGTAATTCATGGAGTAAAATGATAGATAGTCTGTGTATGGATGCAAAAAATGGTTTTAGGTCTTTGAAACAGATCCTCTTTTCAAATTTCAGGCTCCATTTTGCCAAAAGTTATCAAGTAAATCCTGGATGTTGCTGGTCCATGGTGTCTGCTGCAGGAGTAGAGCTTTCCTGTCAGGAGCTGTATGTAATTCAGGTGATCAGAGTATCTGAAAACACGGCTGAATATTCCAGCATATCCCTGATGTGGAGAACTGGATTGCAAATGCACTTTGATTCTTTTTTAACCTATGAGGTTAATGATTGCTTTGATGACAGAACTGGAATTGCCATCTGTCACAAGCTCTGTGGGATGACCAAGCTTCTTTTGGCATCGTGTTTTTCCTACATGTAATGTTTATTATTCCCAAAATAATACAAATGTGGGACAGATACTCTCATCCTGGGACTGCCTGCCATGTGATGGTTTTCTCATCCTCACACTGCACTGGTAATGCAGTTCCATTTCCATGTGCCTCCATTGGGCTGTGAGGGACATGATATTATTTTATACACAGCTTAGAGGGAGGAAGAAATGCTGCATCCCACTGATATATCTATTTAATTAATATTATTTCCCCAGAGAAGTTTGCCAGAAGCTTTCTGGAAAGTTGAGAAAAAAGGGTGTCATTGTTAGATTAAAATATCCTCATTTTCTTGAGATCCTCCTCAAATTTATCAGAAAACAACAACCCTTTCCTCCTGGGCATTGGGAAGCTGAAAGCTCAAATCTCCTGGTGCTGACAAAGCAGGGGAAACACTGGAATGTTTTCCCAGAAAAGCTGGCTGCTCCATCCTTGGAAGTGTCCAAAGTCAGGTTGGACAGGGCTTGGAGCAACCTGGGGTGGTGGAAAGTGTCCCTTGAACATGGAATGGGATGGGATGATCCTCAGGGTGCTTTCCATGATTCCATGATTCTATGATTCCATGATTCCATAGTTCCATTATTCTATGATTCTATGATTCTATGATTCCATGATTCCATGATTCCATGTTTCTGTGGTTCTATGATTCTGTGATTCTATGATTCTATGATTCCATGATTCTATATTCCATGATTCTATGATTCCATGATTCTATGATTCTGTGATTCTATGATTCTATATTCCATGATTCTATGATTCTATGATTCCATGATTCTATGATTCTGTGATTCTATGATTCTATGATTCCATGATTCTATATTCCATGATTCTATGATTCCATGATTCTATGATTCTGTGATTCTATGATTCTATGATTCTATGATTCTATATTCCATGATTCCATGATTCCATGATTCTATGATTCCATGATTCCATGATTCTGTTGCCACATTGGAAGGGAAATGCAGAAACACATCCAGTTTTGTCTGAGGCTTTGCAGATAAAAGGAACGTTTAACTACCACACCAAATTGGAAACACTTCCAGGTGAGACAGCAAAACACGTGGAATTGTCACTAAATGATCAGGCAGCTGTGTAATCCCTTACTCAGGTCTGAATCAAGCTTGTGCTCCAATTCTGAGAGAACACACTCCCATTGTGAGCCTTGTTGTGACAAGGACTGCATCTAGTGGGAGAAGTTTGGGAACAAACTCACATTCTGGGCCAGAACGAAATGAAAAACTCATTCCACACAATGGCAAGTTCACAGAGTGACACCACCAAAGCCTTGTGCAGGTATTTTTCCCTAAAAACAAGTGAAGGAAATCTGTGGGATGTGTCACTCTTTCCTGTTAAAAAGATCCCTCCATGTGGCATCCCACCCTGTCACTCCTTCCTTCTCCAGGCTTTTCCTTGGCATTTTCTGATCTAGAAAACAATAAAGGATATTTGAACCCAAGGTGGGTTTGTGGAACAATTTCAGAAGCATCAGATTTTTTCCCCTCAGTGTTTCACATTAAGCAAATCAATCCTGAAGGAGAGAGCTGGGGTGTTACCGCGTTTTTCAGTTTATTAAAGTGTTGCTGATGTAAATCCTCCTGACCATTTTCAATTACATAAAAAGGAGGAAAATAAAAGATGAAAAATTAATTGTCAGCTGCTTTCATGAGCTGTACTGACAAAATGTGGTGTCTGTCTATAGGCAGTGAATAAAATACTTGGGGTTTCAAGTTCTGGGAGATGGGAGATAAGGAAAAAAAATCCTTGGATGTTTTGGTTTTTTTTAACCCCTTTTTCACAGTTTGCCTGTGGAACACACTGCAGACAAATTTCAAACCCCCGTTTAGAGTGCTTTGCCATTCAATTCCCATCAAAACCACAAATGGAAAAATCAATATGCTTCATCCAGCTGGTCCAACGTTCCTCAAATTCAACCTGGAAAAGGACAGGTTGAGAGTGGCTTTTTCCTTTCCACTGTTAAAAAAAACCAAACAAAATCCAAACGAACAAAACCTCAGGTATTTTAGAGTCTCACCTCTGAAACTTGAAATAAACTCAGAGCTCTTTTCCTCCACACTTTGTCCCTGCCCATGGCAGAGGGTTGTAACCTAATGATCTTTACCACACCTTTCAACCCCAAACCACGCTGTGATTCCGTGATTAAATGTGACTTCTCACAACCTCGCCTGGCTGTGACTCTGGGCGTGTGGGTTTTTTTTTTTTTTTTCAGCTGTTGTGCCAAATAAAAGCGAATTCCTGCTTGGGCTCTGCGGGTCCCTGCGAGCTCCGGGCTCCCTCCAGCCATGCCCGAGGCAGCGCTTGCAAGTCCCGAGCTCTTTCCGAGGGGGAACCTCAAAGGATGCTCAAGGAGCTTTTGCATTTTGGGAGGAGGTGGCGGGATCGGGTCCCCGGAGCACCGGGGATGTTTTTGCTGACCCGTCTTTGCCGGCAGCAGAGGCGGAGCGTTGAGCGCGGCTGCCGCGTCAGCATCATTTTAATTAAATAAAAATCGCTTTATTTAGCTGGGCGGATGGCACCGCTCCTATTGCAGCTCCCAGCAGAGGACTGGAATGCAAATGGAAAAGATTGGAGCAAAGTGTTAGAGTAGGAGAAAACATCCGAACGAGACGTGATGCTACTGCGGTGACAAAACTTGGCTAAAATGTGAATTCGCCCTTCATCTCAACTCGTCCTGAGCACGCAGATCGCATCCCCAGCTCCTGCCCAGCCTGCAGCCTGCGAGCACAGGCTCGGGGTGTGGGGCAGAGTGATTAAAGCAGCGTTAATTAGCATGCAGGGAGATGCTCCTCGCCCTGCCGGAGCGGGGCTGCGAGCGCTCCCTCCTTTTGTTGTGACAGCGCTGCTGCTCACGCTTCCAGCCTGGGCTAATGAGACTTAAAAGCTGAGCTAAATTAGGGAGACTGGGGAAGGGGAGGCAGGGGTAGAGACTGGCTGGGATGATGGAAAAGCGTGGGCTGGTGGGAAAGGCAGAGAGAAGGAATGGAAGATGGGGAGATGCACACGGGAGTGAGCAGGAGAGCCCGAGCAGGAATTAAAGCTTCTTCTGGATCTGGCATAATAAAGGTGGCTGAAGATTAAGGATTAAAAAATGAAATAAAAATCCAAAACTTGCAAAACAAGAAAAACCCAGTGGAATGATGCTGCCAGGCACACGGTGGGATGCTCAGGGGCGTTCTGTGCAGAGATTTTGACTCAGTGATGCTTGTGGGTTCCTTCCAACTCAGGAGATTCTCTGAGACATAAAAGAGGAGCAATAACGAGGATATAACACACAAAGAGAGATAAATGGCTGGAAAACTGGAATATATCTGCTAGAAAGAAAGAACATTCCAGCCATCTCATTTTTTTTCCTACAGACTTTAGACCATGAGTGCTCAGAACCAAACAGACACCGCAGTCCTGGTCCTATATGGTATTTTTTAACACTTGCCAAATGGTGTCTGCTAGCTTGTAACAGATGTAAAGGATTATTTCCCAAATCTGCAAGAATTGTCACTTTGCACTTGCAAAGTGAAGACGTCTTGACTGGAAATACAGGAAGGATGAATTATGCATGGGAAGGGCTGCATGCCTATTTTTAATGGTGCATGGGCATGGGCTAAAATATCAATTTTTTTGCCTCAGCTTGTGTTTAAAAGTGGGGTGAGTAAGGAAAGAATGAGAAGGTGAAGGGGGATATCTGCCTTAGCAATGTGTGCTGAGTTTTGAGGATGGCAGAGACCCCAACACTGCAGAGCAATCCTGCTGTGAGGAACTGAAATTAGTGTGTAGGAAATGTTGGTAACTTTATACAATTGTGGAATTGTTTGGATTGAAAAGGACTTTAAAGCTCATCTCATTCCACCCCTTTCCATGGCAGGGACACCTTCCACTATCCCAGGTTGCTCCAAGCCCCATCCAGCCTGGCCTTTGACACTTCCAGGGATCCAGGGGCAGCCACAGCTTCTCTGGGAATTCTATTCCAGCATCTCACCACCCTCACAGACTGGAATTCCTTCCCAATATCCCATCTAAATCTCTCCCTTTTCAGTTTAAAACCATCTCCCCTTCTCCTATTATGCTGTGCTGTCCCAGGTGATAGATACTCCCTGCTCCCTTAAAGACCTCTCAGATTCCATATTTATATCCAGTTGTGAAGGATGGGGAGAGTGAACACCTGAACATCAGAAAGTTTGTATTGGAGGAGAGATAAATGAGATAAAGAAATATTTCCTAGAGCCATTTGAGTCTTTAGAGGAGTCTGAGTGAAATTCCAAACGTGCCCAGGTTGTAGCTTCACTGCATCACAGTGCATGTCAATGGGAATTAGAGTGCTGAAGTTACAATATTCCATTGTAAATTGAATTTTGACTCCTTGGTTGATTAAAGCAGATTTATTTCCAATATTTCTATTACACTTTGCGTGAGGTGAGTCAAAAAACAAATTGTTTCTTAGAAAATATCAAGGTTATCAAGATTTCTGTGCTTGCTTTTGCTTCGCATTAAACCGAGATTTAGAATTATTTGATTTGTGTGTGTGTGAGAGAGAACAGAGATCCTGAGAGAAGGAGAGTTTGCTCATCCTGCCCAGATTGTGATGTCTGTGAGATTGCTCTCTAGCACTGATTCCTGGATGATCCTGGTGAGACGGGATCTCCTGCCCTGGCATGGTGCAGTCCCCTGATGGGAGGTGATTCCTTCATGGCAAACAGCAAATATTCCTTGGATTTTTGTGGAGAGCTGTAAAGAGAAGAAGGTTGATCGAGGCAGCACAAAGAGCTGGAAGCAAAGCTTGGTTTGGGATTTCCTCCAGCACCTAGTGATGAGTGGGATCTTGATGGGTGTTTCTCTTGGATAATTCTTCCATGCCTTAGGAGACAGCAATGACCTCTCAGCATCCTCTGCTTTACTCTCTTTTTTATCAGCCAGCCAGGGAATATCCTGCTTGACACTGGTGTTAAATTCGTACTTTGCTCTTTGGTAACTCATAATTTATCACCAGTGTACAATGGAGATGAGGTTTGTTGGAGAAATTTGTAGTTAGGTAAAAAGGCCATCAAAACAAATCCACATGCTCTGTGGGAATACTGCTGTGGAGCTGGAATTGCACACCTGAAGGGTTTGTGTGCTGCTTCTGAAATATTTACGTCACATGCAGTGCCTCTGACAAGTTTCCAGAGTTTTCCATGTTTTTGTTTTTATGATGGTGTGGGAAAACAAGTGTGGTGAGGAGCAGCTGAGGGAGCTGGGGGGCTCAGCCTGGAGAAAAGGAGGCTCAGGGAGACTTCACTCTCTTCTCCCAGGGAACAAGGGACAGGACCAGAGGAAACAGCCTCAGGTTGTGCTGGGGGAGGTTTGGGTTGGATATTGGGAACAATTTGTTCACCAGAAGTTGTTCAGCCCTGGCACAGCTGCCCAGGGCAGTGCTGAGTCCCCATCCCTGGGGGAATTTCAAAGCCCTGTGGATGTGGCACTTGGGGACACGAGTCAGAGGTGGCCCTGGCAGTGCTGGGGAATGGTTGGGCTCGGTGATCTTTTCCAAACCAAACAATTCTATGTAAAATCAAATGCTTGACAGTAATCAGGAAATCACATCCCAGCCACAATTCCATTAAATTGCTGGCACACCCAACAGCTTTTTGAGTAAAACTGAACCCAATACTCCTGTAAATTCTGGGAATGTCACTCCTGCCACGTGTTTGCCATCCTGACTTTGTGCCTGCTGAATCCAATGGAAACAATGAATCCATTTTTGGATTGTAAGCTGAGGAATCTGCGTTCCATCCTTTAACAAACATCTCTTGGTTCCTTGGAGAAAAAAAATCCTTTGGATGTCATGGGGTTTGGAGGTGTTCTCTGTTCTCATGGAGTTGCATCTTGTGGAAATCTGGGATACTGGGAGTGCCCTGCCCATGGTACAGAAATGGAATGGGATGAGCTTTAAGGTCTTTTCCAACCCACACCATTCCAGGATTCCATGATCACAATGACCTCGAACAGACAGATCATTAACCAGCATGAATAATCACAATTCTGGGATTTTCCAAGCATTCCCTTTCTTTCACAGAAATGGAATGGGATGAGCTTTAAGGTCCTTTCCAACCCACACCATTCCACGATTCCATGATCACAATGACCTCGAACAGACAGATCTATAACCAGTGTAAATAATCACAATTTTTTTGATTTTTCCAGGCATTCCCTTTCTTTTATGCTGAGGTTATGACCCATATCCTTTCCAACTAACAAAATCAGACCCAATCCTGCTTTCAGCAAACTCAGAAGCCTTTCTGCAAATGGTGCCTGAGGAGGCCCAGGTCTTGCAGCTTTCCTTCTGTGCTGCTCCCAGTTGGAAGATTTGGGATGAGAAGGGTGAAAGGCAGCAGTGCTGCTCTTCATCTGTGCAAGTCCATTTGTTGGGTAGGCTGTGTTCTTTTACTGCTTTCCTCAAATGCCATTTTGCAACAGTAAAATGCTCACTAAAAATACTCAAATATTTTTAGTTGTCGAGGACGAGTCAGATTGAGCTGCACATTTCCCTCGTGAGTAGAAGTGATGAGTTTGTGTTCATTAACTCGGGGCCATCTGGTGCAGACATGCTGCAGTCTGTGAATCAAACATGCATCAAACTCCAGGGATCAGAACAACGCCAGACCTGGGCTTTGGGGGGCTTGGGGTGGAGGGAGGAGGAAGAGGATGGTGGATACATAGATTTTACTCTTTTTAAAAATTAACTCTGCTCTTCATGTTGCACTGTTTTTAAATTCTGTTCCAAGCTCATCAGTGACCATTTCAGCAGCCTTCAGGGCGCTTGTGTGCCATTAAAGTAACAATACCCATCATCCCAACTATTTGGTGCGCAAAATAATTGAACAGAACCGTTTCCCTGCGTTTTTAAATAATGCATCTGGAGGGTGTAGCTACACAGATGCAACCGAGAAATAAATCTGAGCTCGGTTTTTCTGGAAGTCAGTGGTGTTTCCACTCATTAACAGGATGGGATTTTGGAGAGTTTCATAGGAAGCTTTGGAAAAGTAAGTTGTAGTTAAAGGCTCTGATTCCATCTTAAAGATGTTTTCAAGCCAGAATGATTCTTCTTCTTCTTCCTCCCTGTGAGGGTGGGGAGACCTGGAATAGAATTCCCAGAGAAGCTGTGGCTGCCCCTGGAAGTGTCCAAGGCCAGGCTGGATGGGTTTGGTTTAACCTGGGAGAGTGGAAAATGTCCCTGCACTTGGTAGGGGGTGGAACTCGATGATCTTCAAAATCCTTTTCAACCCAAACCATTCCATGATTCTATGAAATCTGCTTACCAGCCTGGCAGACATTATACATTTCTCCCCCAAGTGTCTCCAGGCTTTCCTCTTCCTGCCTTTCCTCTTTGTTTATTTAATTATTTAATTTTTTTTTGTGGGCTCTGCCTTCATCTCTCCCAGTCTCATGCTGTCAGGGCTTGCAGCAATGGCTGGCTGTGCCCAAGATGGGGAGAAGAGCTTGTTCTAACCCCACACATTTTAAGAGATGATCCAAAGCCACCAGAATTCACTCACAAACCTGCATAACTCTGTGAGTTCACCACAGAATAACTCAGGCTGGAAAAGCCCTCCAGGGTCACCACTGAGCCGTGTCCCCAAGGGCCACAGCTCCATGTCTTCCTATCAACACCCAAGTTTCTGGAGAAGAATCCCATTTCGTTTATTTTATTAGATGTCCTGAGGTGAATTCTTCACATCTGTCATGTGTTCAGTGGCTCTTAGACTAAAAAAGTTGTGTTTGTTCATGAAAAGGATGAGATGTTCTATTTCCCTCCTGAATTTAGAGTCAGGCTGTAAATGAGAAACAAAATCTCAAACAAGCTGAAATCCAGGATGAAATCCATACAGGAGAAAAGGAGAAGATTTGGGCCCATAGTCTGTCACTAATCTAATTTTTAAAAATAGTTTTTAAAAAATATCTATCATTAAGGAGCAGGAGTTAGCGATCACTTCTGAGCAAAGCTCATGTTTCCATGACAATCCCCCCGTCCCTGGATAATCCACACAGCATAATCTTGTCTGTCCTGCTGGGAGGTATTTGGGCGCATTTGGAAGGAGAAATTCAGAAACTCAGAGTCATGCCTTTGAAAGAGTTTTGTTTTATGTAAAGATTCCCATTCTTTTCATCACACTCTTAACTGCCTGGTATTAATGGGACCCAGTCAAAGGAGATAACAGCACTGCACAGCCCCTTGTTTCCTTTTTCTGCTCTCTTTGAGTCTCCTCATCAAAATGACCGTCCCTGTTTCTTGACTTCCTGCCTGGATTCAGTCACTCTGCTCTCCCATTAAGGGCAGTTTTGTGAATGACATGTTTGAAAGCTTTCATTTGCCTGTGAGGGGAATGACTGCTTACTCATCCCCTTTGGGAGAGCGATTTACCTTCCAAAGAAAACTCTTTTTTTAATACTTTCTGCTAGAATCTTTGGAATTTTCTCCATGCACTTGTTGGCTGCTCCTTTGGGCCACCTCCAGGAAATAAAACACAGGTTCATGCTCATTTAAGCAAAATAATGGGTGACTTTCAGGCTCTGATGGCTCATTTTTCACAAAACTTTTGCTGTAGGACAAGGCGATTCTCTGTCAGCTTCTGCTGAGAGTTGTTTCAAAGTTGCACCAATTTTTTTCTCTGTAGGGTTGCTTCCCCCCTTCAGTCTCATGATGTTTCAGTTTGACATTTGGATTTTGGGCACTAATAAAATTCTGGATTCTGATGGTTTTCAGTTTGACTCTTTGGATTTTGGGCACTACTAAAATTCTGGATTCTGATTCTTTTCATATTGCCTGCCTTCACTTAAGCTCTTTGGGACCAAGGGAATGGCATGAAGCTGAGGCAGGAAAAGGTTAGGCTGGATTTTAGGAAGAGTTTCTTCCCCCAAAGGGTGCTGGGGCACTGAAGAGACTCCCCAGGGAATGGTCACAGCTCCAGGGCTGCCAGAAATGTTTGGACAATGCTCTCAGGGACAGGGTGGGATTTTTGGGATTTTTGCTCTGTGCAGAGCCAGGAGCTGGACTGGATGAGTCCCTTTAGGATATTCTGTGATTCCATGAACTTTTTATCCTCACTTTATGGCTTCTTTTCAGAGCAACTGCAGCAAGTTCTCAACAAGGCTCAGCAAAGATGAAGTTCATAGATTTTGTCAAAAAAGAATTGAGTGTTCATCACAGCTCTTGACCTTGCCTTTCCTCGAGCTGATATAATCAGAATCTTCAAAGCTGGAAAACACCTCCCAGATCACCAAATTCAAGCATCAACCGTGTTCACCACTAAACCTTGTCCCCAAGTGTCACAAAGACATTTAAAACTCCCCAAACCCACCAAAACCTGACCCAGCAGAGCTCCCGGCTCCCAAGCACATCGTGCCTCATCCACCAGGACTGCTGGCTCCTGCAATTTGCTCTCCACACTTTTCCTCACTGCAAGCCACCAGGCAGCTATTTCCCATTTCATGGAAATTACATGGTTTGGTGCAACACTCAGTCAGACAGAAATACCTCAGCAAAGTGGTTTTCAATTTGTTTTTCACTGAGATGCTCACTTGTGCTTTCCTGGGGAGACTTTGGGGCTGGGAGCAGAGATCCCAGGGGCTGTAGGGGTTACAACAAGGTTATTTTCACAGATATGCACTTGCCTTGATTCTGGTCTCTTTTTGGTGACTGCATCTTGTGTCAGAGATTAAAAAGAAGGAATTTTATTCAGTCTCTTTTCCTTGTTATTAGTCTGATTCCATCTTTTCCTCTTTTCTCACCTTTTGGAGCAGGAAGTGGCCTTTCCTACAGAGACTGAATAGGCTCAGCCCCAACAAACTCAGCAAAGTTCAGGCTTCTTGAGGGGGATTTCAG
>VRYO01001589.1:28439894-28459930 GCA_009812075.1 Sialia sialis | reverse complement strand
TGTGGCTGCCCCTGGATCCCTGGAAGTGTCCAAGGTTGGACAGGGCTTGGAGCATCCTGGGATAATAGGAGATGTCCCTGCCCATGGCAGGGGTAGAACTGGGTGAGCTTTAAGGTCCCTTCCAGCCCAAACCATTCTGGGATTGTACGATTCAAAATCGAGTCCAGCCTCGTGCTTGGCCCATCCAGATGGAAGCGACAGAGGCCCGCACTGAGGGGCAAGCACCAGACCAGGCTGGACAGCAGGGATAACATTCATCCCTGTGGAAAGAGCAGCTTTGTACAAGGCTTGTGTGACCCTGAGCCCTCATGTGGGGTGGGAGTGGTGCAGGGCTTTGAAGCCATCAGGGCCCAGCACAGAAAGGAGCCCTCAGCGAGGCAGCGCCGCGTTCGCGCAGACTGCGACAGCGCCCGCTCTCATCTCTGCTAACTCCCATCCAAAAAGTGCTGATTGGGAGAAGAAAACTTTCAGCTAATTACTGTCATATTTTTTTTTTCCCTTTAATTTTTTTTTCCCCCTGTGAGCTCTGACTACTGTTCTTAATTTCCTGACCAGCTTGCGCCCTTCCCCCGCGCCTCTCCGAGCATCTGTGGTCGTTTCAAATTGAGCTGTACTACCTGCTGCTCCGACTTTCCAACATACCCCACCAGTTGGTTTGCCAAACAGTGAACTGCCAGCCATCTGCCATCCGAGGCAGAATTTACATTGTTTCATCTTAAAATAACGCCTTCGGAATATCAAGTATCTCTCGGCATCAGGTTTTTGCGCGCTGAAAATCGGCCAGGATTCAAAACAAATACCAAATGTGCCTTGGAAAGGAGCGGGGAGGGGAGTCAGGGGGGAAAGTTGGAGAGGTAAAGTTTTTGAATTTGCTGGTTACCTGATTGGGAGTGAGATGACAAGGCTGAGAATTTTAACCTTGGAAATGCAAATTCGTTTAGACTCACGGAATTTGGGAATGGTTCGGGTTGGAAGTCACCCCCTGCCATGGATTCCACTATCCCAGGTTGCTCCAAGCCCTGTCCAACCTGGCCTGGAACATTTCCAGGGATGATGGGGCAGTCACAGCTTCTCTGGCCAACCTGTTCCTTTTTATAGACAGAGGCAATTCCATAGGAGCTGATGGGTTGGAGCAGCAGGATCCAGGACTGGTTTCTGTGCATAACCCGGTACCCTCTGACAATTCTTTTGAGTCAAACACTCCTTGGGCCTCAGTTTCTCTGTGTTCAAATACTTAAAATTAAGTATTCATAGGTTTCTGGCAGTCAGGTTGCAATGTGTGTACGGTTTTCATGACTACACAAGTAGCTGTGAATTAATGAGGCAGTTCATGGAATATCCTGAGTTGGAAGGGACCCCTGGTTCTGCCCAGGACACCCCAACAATCCAACCCTGTGCATTCCTGAGGGTGTTGTCCAAACACTCCTGGAGCTCTGGAAGCTTTGGCAATGTCACCATTCTCTGGGGAGCTGTTCCAGTGCTCAAACACCCTCTGGGGAAGAACCTTTCCCTGATATCCAACCTCAACATCCTCGGCACATTTCCAGCATCCCCTGGGTTCTGTCCCTGGTCCCCAGCCGAAACGAGTGCCTGCTGTTTTAGCAGAGCATTTAACTTCATGGAGATCTAAATTACCTGAATCCTTAATCCCAGTGATTATGAGGAAAAATAATCAATGTACTAAAAATGAGAAGCACATTCTGCTGTTTTTTAGTAAATCATGAGGCTTTAGGACATATCCCTGCCCACAGGGGGAAGACTGGGACCATGTGATGTTTAAGTTTCCTTCCAAGCCAATGGTACCATTTTCTATCTCAGTGACAATGCTCTAAAACGTCTTTTGAACTCAAACATCACCCGCCACTCTGCACCTGCAGTGAAGGTCTCCGCAGGTGATGTTTGCTTGTAAAACTTCCTAAATAAAAGAGGGATATGATGTCTGACCATGGTTCCTCTGATCAGTCATGGTTCCTGGCATCTAAACTATAATTTCAGCCAATATTTCTGCTTGGAAAAGTCCAGCAGCACATGCAACCTATGGCCTGTTATGAAAAGGAGTGAAAAAAGGGTTAAGATATCACCAACAGTCTTTCACTTGTCTCCCTCTCTCTCTCTCCTATTCCAAATCTTCCCCATGGTTCTAAAATTTCTTGAGCCCTAAAAAATTGCTTTAATGGGGTGGTTTCTTCAGGCAATGTGCTGGAAATATCCTCGTTGGCGAAGGAATCATGGACAGTGACAAGTCCAATTAAATCAGTTGCTTTCAGTAATGGAAGGTCCAGGAACACAGACATAGGAATGTGTGGAAATGTCAGCCCACAAGATGCATTCCCAATGTATTTAGTTCTTGTAAAGGGGAAAATAAGTGTGTGTTCCAGCACATGGGATAATGGCAGGCTCATTCTTCTCATCTCCTAGAACTGTGGGCAAGGTGCATTTGGAGCAATATCCATTTGTTAATAATGAATTAATCCTTTCAAATGGAATCAGCACAGAACTGACATGTCTCTGTCTCAGCCTGGGGCACGCTGTGAGAGTCAGATGGCTTTTCTGTGGTACATGCTAAACACTCAGGAGCTCTCCTTTCCAGCAGCATCTCCTCCAGGATTTGTAAACCTGGATGGAAACTTGGGTTTTGGCCAAAGAACAGGAGCTCATCAATTTGATTACTTAAGCACTCAGAGGAGGAGACTGATCTTACCTGGTTTTAGCTGTTTTTGACCTAAACATTCCATTATCTGTGGAAAGACAGCATCTCCTCCTGGGAGCAATCCAACATGTCCCAGGATTGGTCTGTAGTCAGTTTAAATCAATGGCAATTTCCCCCCACCTTTCTGCTGAATCTAAAAAAATCACTAGAACTACCTGCCTGCAATTCTCATGTCCTGGAAGTGTCCAAAGCCAGGTTGGACAAGGCTTGGAACAACCTGGGATAGTGGAAGATGTCCTTGACCATGACAGAGGCTGGAACTAGATGAGTTTTAAAATCCCTTCCAACAATCCATTTTGGAATTCCATGATCCTGTATTTTAAATGAATCCTACTGGAATAGATGCCACCTCCCATTTTTTTGTTCCAGAAATGACACACTGGGTCTTTCTCCTGCCAGGATCCAACAGATACATTTTGAAAATATTTTTTTTTACTGTTTTTCAAAAGGCTGAGCTCTTTTCAGTTGAACATTTGGCCTCAGGAGTCTACTTTATATTCCAAGTCAGGGCTGGATGTCCATGGTGTCCATGCTTCATTCAGATGTTTAAGCTTCAAATCAAGTGGATTGACCCATCTTCATGCCTAGAACTCTGAATTACTCTTCAGAAGCGCCTGGGACCAAGTTAGCATTGTTCTGTTGAAGAGCCAAGCAGAGTTTTGGGTACTTGGAAAGTCATTCTCCACACTATTAAAATGATATCAGGATTCCTGGTACAGTCAAACAGATTTGGAGCTGGACAGTGACCAGGCATGGTTAGAAAACTTGGACAGACAAAGTGATATTCCCAGTTGGTTCTTTGGATGCAAGCAGCAGGTTTGGGAAGGAAAAAAGTTAAGCTGTGCCATGGTTTTTGGGCCTGAGGGGCAGCAAATGGGAGCTGGCCCATTTTTTGCCAGTCTGGGTGGTAGCTGGAGTGTCTTGATTGAAGTGCTCTGAATTCATGCCAGGCACCTGCATTTTAGGTGTTATAAAATCTAAACAAGGTCCTGGAGCAGCCCAAGGTTTGTTTGGTTTGCTCAGAACTGGGCAAGAACCCAGACTCTGCTTTTGGAACTTCCTGCATTTTTATATTCTCACATTTCAGTGGCCACTACAAGCCCCAAATCCACAAGTGTTTGCTGTGACACAGAACAAGCTTGTCCTGTCTCCAAACCCACTTCTGACTCCTGTGTAAGATGAAACGTAGGAAGTATTTTCAAGGAACAGATGGTGAGAATGCAGGATAACAAAGAGATCCATTACTGAAGGTATTCAGTGAATTTCCTCCAGTGCCTCCTCTCCCAAAGGTCTAAAACTACTCCTAAAACTCAAGAAAATAACTTCAGCTAGAGCTTGAGGGTGACGAGACTCAAGCTGGGAGATGTGACTTCAGTGCAGCTCCAGAAAAACGAGTGAAGGACATTGATACCCAAATTGCTTCCAAAATGGCTCTGAACAGGGAAAATTACCCAACTCGAGCTTGAGTCTGGCACGCTCAACCTACTCACAGGCAAAGGAGGTGTTTGGGAGCCATTAACACAAACCCTGAGATTTTCTGTTTGCTGATGTGTCACTTCTCTCATTCATACCAAGAAGCTCAGCCCCTGCTAATCCTTTCACCTGCCAGCTGTGCTTGAGGATTAGCAAAAAAATCTGTTTTGCCTTGTCCAAGGTCTCAGAGATGCTTCAGCAGAATTGAATTCCAGCTATCCAACGCTCTTAAACTTCACAGAAACACTTGAAAAGTGTTTTCCTTTCAGAAAAGCGAGGAGGGAGGATTAGATCATGTTCTGTGATTTGCATTTATCAGTAAATGCTTTTAGGGGCATTTCTTGTGGTTTCTTTTTTGTGCCTAAGCTGAAGGTCAGCCACCAAAACTGCTCAGCAGCTGTCCGGGAGAAAAGAAAAAAGGGGCTACAAGAAATAGCACCTGGCAAAAATTGCCCTTATTTTGGGAGAGGTTCTGGATTTTTAGGTGGGCTCGGACTATGAGAATCCAACTCCTTCAGGTTTCTGGAAGAGAAATCAGTGTTTGGCTGCTAATCTCTTTGATGTCTCTCTGTTAAAGAACTTTTTATAGGGAAAAATGGTGAAAGTCAATGTATTTTCGCAGTATTGTTGCCATCAGTGATGGAATTACCCACAAAAGATCAAACTTCATCTTTTTATTCCAGTTCTGTAAATAACTTCAAGCTTCTAAAGCCTAAAGAAAATATTGGAGATATAAATATTAGTGTCCATAACCCTTGTGCTGTTATTTATAAGAAACCGAGGAAGCACAGGAAGGGTGGGTGGATTAATTGAAAAACCAAACTTTTTTAAAGAAAAAAGCACAATGAGCAGCCCTGTGCTTGGTGTAGTGCTCAAGTTCATGTATGAAGGGCTCTCAGACTGTTGTCATCTGAATTATGTCATTTTGAAAGGAAGCGCTGCAAGGGATGTAATTGGTAGGAAGTTCATTTCCATCCTGATATAAATGGACTCGTCCATTTTGTGAAACAGAAAAAAAAAAAGCCTGTCAGAATTAATTCTGGATCTGTATATAGGCCATTTATAAGACCAAAATAGATAAAACTTGGGCAAAGGAAGCTGCTGAGGTCAGATTTAGCCACGGGAGTGATGTCACTGAGAAGCAGTTGGTAGAAATGTTCATAAAAACGATGGAGGGAGGATCACTGAAGGACAAAAGTCGGAGAGAACTTTTCGTGCCTCTCTCAGCCTGGGCAGCATCTCTGCTGTGTAGAGATAGGAGTGTTTTCAGCCTGAGAAAAAACATTCATTTGTTTCCCTCTGAGAGACTCAACCTGCATGAGATGCTGTCTGTGGGAGGGTGGAATTCAGGGAATGTTCAACTCCTGTGCTGTGCACTGAATTCCACCTCGGAAGTTCTTTGTGCCTGGCAGGGCCTGACCCTCTCCACAAAAATAGCATTGATGGGATAGAGTTTGCTCAGACAAAAGAGTGTGCAGGTGCTTAGGCATGGAGAAGACAAGTTTGTGGAGTCAATATCCTGGAAAAATAGCCAGAATCCAATAAAAATAATAATTTAGTCATGAGCTGCTGCCTTATATCTGATCCAAAGGTAACAGAGTGGGGCTACTGAGGAGAAACAGGGAAAAGATCTTGGAATTTCTTCTGATTTTGAGACAGTCATTGATACCCTTTATTCAATTCTGCATCCATTTGAAAGTGAAAGTCATGGAAATTAGAATAGAATATTAGAGGGTGGGTTTAAATTAACTCTGAGGAAGGAGTTGTTCCCTGGGAGGGTCGTGAGACCCTGGAATAGAATTCCCAGAAAAGCTGTGGCTGCCCCTGGATCCCTGGAAGTGTCCAAGGACAGGTTGGATGAGGCTTGGAGCAACCTGGGACGGTAAAATGGAAGCTATTTGAATATTAGGGTTGTAGAATCTTGGATAATTCAGACTGGAAGAACCTCTGGAGGTTTCAGGTCCAAGCCTGTGCTTGAAGCAGGTCCAAGCTCAGTTGCTCATGGCTGTGTCCAGGTGAATTTTTAATGAGAAATGCTTTTCCCTGTTACACCTTGTGCTTCTCACCCCTCCATTCTGCACCTCTAAAGGAGCCTGGGTTTGTGTTCTGCACCCCCTCTTTAAGTCTAAGAAAGCAATAGGATTTCCATCAGCATTCCCTTCTTTGGAGGAATCCAATTCTCAGCCCCTCTTTGTTTGGTGTGTCCCAAAACCCAAGAATGCCAGTGACAAAATGCTGCATTTGTTTGAAATTTTTACCAATACAACCGATGCGTTTTTTGAGGGCCTGTGTCTGATTTCCTGAATTCCTCTTTTCTGTGACAATTTAACAATGCTGTGGACTGTCCAGGAAGGTTGTGCATCATGGCTGAATCTTACAGAGAAGTTGTTGATGGGGACGTGCAAGAAACCAGATTAAAAAACTCCCCATGCTGTAAAAAAAAAAAAAAAAAAAAAGCTTTTCTTGTTTTTCCTTTTAAATTTTTTTTTCTGATTTTCATTTTAATTTGAATCAGTTCCTTGGTGTGGCTCAGAAAAGAGTGGTTGAGCCATTCTTCCTGGAGATGTTTTGAGGTTTTCCTCGAAAAACTGAAACACCTGCTGCCTATCACACATTCCTAGAGGCAACAACATTCTTGAAGTGAAATAAACTCATCAATTTAATGAGGAAAAGGGGAAATTCACAGCCAGGAACCTGGGGCTGGTCAGAGATGTTCAGTGTGTTTGTTTTCTGTAATGCAGCTCCTTCCAATCTGTGAGTCCTCAGTTAAACTATTTTGGGTTTTTGGGGGAGGGAGGTGGAATGAGGGGGGAAGTTATGGAGATGTTGGGCATTTTGAAGTTATGCTTTTCCAGAAATGGAATGGAATTTCTGATCTTTTCATTGTGGAACCATTTTTGAGAAAATCACATTTTGCTGTGTCGTTTACCTTGCTGTTATCCCCTTTCGACCTGTAATATCATGAAAGATGTAATGCCTCACTACATTTTCATTATTTCATGGCCATCTTTTATTTCCTTGTTATTATTTTGATGATAAGGAGGAGGGAAAAAGGCAGGAATAAAAAGCATGTCAAAGGTGAACATAACTGTGATCCACAGAGAAGACCAGAAGAACTCTAAATCAGAGCTCAAAAATGGTGATTTCTTAGGAAAATGAGAATATTTCATAAAAACTCAGCTTTGCCACTGAAGTTTTCATTTCCAGGCAAAATTCACTTTTTTTCAGAAGAAAATTGAACGGCTTCCACATTTCTGCTCAGTGATGCTGTTGCTCTAAAAGCCCTTTGTTGATGGTTGCTATAGAAAACCTTTAGAAGAACAGGTGGGTATATATAGGAAGCTTTTAGCCAAGAGCTTTCTCCAAATTATTTTCCTTTTACGTTAACGCCTGATCTTGACAAAATAGATTTGCAGATGGCCACGTCCTAAATCTACCTTTAATTAGGGCAACTCAGGAGCACTTCCTGAGCATCCCTGTGAGTTTGCTGGTCTGGAAATGGGCAAATCTCTCTGCTGTGTATTTATTTTATGGTTTGCCTTCCCACGGGCTCTGCGATTATTTATTTATATTTGGCTTAAACATCTCTCCCCTGAAGGTGACACAAAGCCCAGTTTTAAATGTTTTTGTTTTTTTTAGCAGTCCAGCTCGTGCCCCAAGCGGGGTTTGGCTCACTGAGCACAAGATCCTTTCACATCCCTCCAGCAAAATCTTCCATCAGGAAGTCGTGAGCCCTGAGAGAACTTTGAGAGAACTCATTGCATTATTAATAAACTGGCTGATTAAGGGACACGCTTTCCTCTGGCTTTTCCTAAACTGGTTTTGTTCACGGTATTTTAATCCAGACACATTTTGCAATTAAGACATTTTGATTCCATATCTATTAACGGTGATAAGGAACCAAGATCATAATAAAAAATTAAAATGAAAGTGGAGAGAGGCTTGAGGACAGAATCTTCAGAAAGAGCCCAGTGTTCTGCACTTGAGTGCTGTTTTCTAGAGGTTGGGAAACACCTCCAAGATCATCAAGTCCAGCCTGTGACCAGGTGCCAAGGTCACCTGAGCCATGTCCCCAAGTGCCACATCCATGTGGCTTTTAAATCCCTTCAGGGATAGGGGCTCCAGCACAGCCCTGGGCCTGACCACAACATAAAGGTCCAAAGGAAATAAATCAAATTTGCAAACGTGTGCACAGGAATTCTCGGAGCCATTTGTTTCCACAGAGATTTGACCGGATTCTGCCTTATTAGACAAAGACAAAAGGTTGAATTGAAGAAAGAGGCTTTAATTATGCTCAGCATATGCACTGGGTGCTGGCAATGCCCTTTGGATAAAAGCAAAGCCCACAGGAGCTGAGCTGACACCAGGCAGGATCGCTGAATTCCAGCTGCTCTGAGCTGAGCCCAGTTGTGAGCCAAGCGCAGCAGAGCTGGACCCACAAACCCTCCCCACTTTAACATGCTCCAACTGGAGCCCAATAAATACATCTCTATTAGGAACCTAAATGCAGCCAGGACATGGGGCTCAGATGTTGGCTTGGGGTTTTCAGTAAAGCCTCTGACACAGTTTTGGCCAGATTAACAGTGATGGGGGCTGAGGCAGCACGTGCCAGGTACCAAACTGGCATTTGGATGTGGCCTCTTGTTTTGGAGTACAGTAATTTCACGATTATAAGCCGCACCTTTTTCATTGAAGAATCCCGCCTACCCCAGTAGTGCGGCTAATCATCAGGTGTGGCTTATTTATGGACAAATCCCAGTGAAATGCCAACCCGGAAGTGAGAGCTGGCTGGGGAGGGCACCTGGGGCTGCCTTTAAAGGCTTCTCTGGTCTGTGAAAACTGTTTGCAACTTGAGCACCTGACACCAAACCCCCTGCTGGTGCGATTCTGTTACTAATTTGTTACTTTGTTAATCATGGATCCTCGCTTAAAAAAAAAAGAAAAGAAATAGTGCGGCTTGTATTCAGGTGCGTCTTATATATGGACACATCCCGTGGTCTACCCAGCTACCGTGACATACGGCTTATAATCAGGTGTGGCTTATAATTGTGAAATTACTGTATTTGTTTTGCATGTCCTTAAACAGAACCAGGACAGTTGTCCCATCCAGTTATTGTCCAAAGCCAGGTTGGATGGGGCTTGGAGCAATCTGGGATAGTGGAAGGTGTCCCTGCCCATGGCAGGGGGTGGGACTGGATAGGCTTTAAAGTTGCTTTCCAACCCAAAACATTTTGGGATTGATTTTGTGATCTTTAGACCAGTCCTTTATCTCTTATAGAAACCCTCCAAAGCAGCTTAGAGGCAGATCTATAAAATTAATCACCATAATATAAAAAACATAATGTTCTATCTTAACCTAACACTTTAATAAAGGAAGTTTCTAAATGTGGGCACAAAATGTTTTTGTGCCTACACTTCTGTGTTCCTAAGCATCTATTACAGAGTCTTAACACGTCCTTTTGTAGTGGATTTGAGGCTCAGTAGCTGCAGAAAGGAAACATTGCTGTTGTCAAATACCTGCCCACAGGTGCAGAAATAGATTACAGCCAAACAAGAATTGGCAGCTCAAAGGTAATATGGGAATGTGGGTCTGGGTAAATGATACAGGAATGTATTGAGGCAGAAATTAAGGAAAGTGACTTAAAATGGGAAGGGTTTGGGGCAAATATCAAAGAGCCACCCCAGAGGAGGCCACAGAGATTCTCCAAGGGCTGGATCCCTCTCCTCTGGAGCCAGGCTGGGAGAACTGGGGGTGCTCACCTGGAGAAGAGAAGGATCCAGGGAGAGCTCAGAGCCCCTTGCAGAGCCTAAAGGGGCTCCAGGAGAGCTGGAGAGGGACTGGGGACAAGGGATGGAGGGACAGGACACAGGGAATGGCTTCCCACTGCCAGAGGGCAGGGATGTATGGGATTTTGGGAAAGAATTGTTCCCTGGGAGGGTGGGGAGGCCCTGGCAAAGGGTGCCCAGAGTAGCTGTGGCTTAGTTTTGGGCCTCTCTTCCCACCCAAACCATTCTGTGATTCTGTGGCTCTGTGATTCTGTGGCTCTGTCATTCTGTGATTCTATGATTCTGTAACTCTGTGATTCTGTGGTTCTGTGCCTCTGAGATCCTGTGGTTCCGTGACTCTGTGACTCTGTGATTCTGTGGTTCTGTGACCTTGTAGCCCTGTGATTCTGTGCTGTTTCTGCTTTAGTTGACATCTGGTCATGTCACATGCAGAAGAATTTATTCCACAAACCTTAAGGAAGAGCTGCTGAGTTTGTCCTTCCTACCATTTGTCACCTGCACTGTTGCAGATAGGGTCAGGCCAACCTGCACCTACAGGAGATGCTGCTGCTCACAGATGAGACATTTCTGTGCCTATTTCTCCTTTCTGAGGAGCTGCATTGATTCCAGTGCTGGTGTGAAATTGATATTATGAAAGGAATGATGAAGAACCCCCAAGTGGGTCAGAGCAGCAGCTCAGAGCTTTGTGTAACCCCATCGAGCTGAATTCAGCTGTCACCTTGGCCCTGACACAGGGACAACTTCACCTCCAAGCCTCATGGCTTTCAGGTGGATGGTGAGGTTTTGTTTCATTCTGACTCACCACTGGCTCAAGAAAAGATTTCTTTTTCTCTCCCTGACGTTTAGTGCAATAAGCACCAAAAGAATTCTCTGCTTTGGAGGTCACCCACCCGTGATTCAGCTTTTAAAAAGCTTTTCCACTTGTAGCTCTGTGGTTTTCCAGCCTCTCCTAAAGCATGGGCTCCAGGTCTCTGTGGGGGTCATCAGAAATGGGCACTGTGAGCTGCTCTGATGGAACAGCTGGAGCTGGACCTGGCTTTTACACCTCAGATAAATAAACCAACCCACAGAGATGTGAGCTCACACCCACCCTGCCCTCCACACTCCTGGATGTTTTGAAGCCCTTCCCAGACAGATGTGTAAAAAAAAGAGAAACATTTTAATCTTACATTTCAGATCTATTTATTCGGTATTGCTGTCTCTAATATTGCTGAAAAATGATGCCATGAGCATGTGCCATCCCAAAGCAAGCTCAGAGGAGAATAATACTCCAAAGCAGAAGCACTTCTGGGGAGAAAGGAAGCATTTTCTTTCCTAGGCCCCCTCCCCAAGCCCCCTGGAATTCGTGGAGTCAGCTCTTTATCACCAAGGGGTTCCTATTCCTCTGCAATATGGCAAGCTATTTCTTCCCTCTTAAATTCAGTTTCATCAGCACTTGTGGCTCACTGTGGGGCTTTTCAGAATTCCACTGATGTTTTTGCAGGTGATTACTTAGGACACTGGTTTTGCTGCGGACTCTCACAAACATCTGTTGGGACTGACACAGGTAGAGCCCAACCTGCTCCTGGGAAGGCTGAGTTAAAGGTCCTTCCTTATTTTTACACCTTTTTGTTTATTCAATTGCCTGATTTTCTCTCTTTTTTTGTCTATCTCAGCACTGGTTGTCATTATCTGCCCCTCATCTTCCTCTATTTTGTTTTGTGATGCCCTAATAATGAGCTTTTGTCATGTACAATGACTACATCTTGTTTTCCCCCCTCCCTTCCTTTATATCATAATATCATCTGCTTGGGATGTTTTGAGAAAAAATGCAACAAGCTATGATAAATCACCCTGTCAAGTTCCCCAGCAATTCAAGCTGTTGCTGAAGTTACAGATAAAACCCAGAGAGAGGCTTTGTAGGGAAGGAAGGAGGGGGAAGGAATTGGGTTCCTCAGCGCCTGCATCCCTCTGGTGCCTGCAGTGAATCCACGGGTGGGATGAAACGTGGGGGATGTGTCAACCTTGCTGTTGTTCCTAATGAATCAAGGAGCTATTTTGAAGAGTTTCTCCGTCTCTCAGGAGCTGTTTCCATGTTTGCAGCGTGGAATTTTTCGTGCCTTTCGAGCAAGCTCTGCCTTTCCAACCTGCACCTGCAGTGCAGTAAAATGTATTTTACTTTTTTTCTTTTTTTGTATTTAGCTTTGTAGCAGGCAGGTTAGCAGCTCCAAGGGTTGGGTGGAGGTGGCTGAGAACTTTCTGGAGCCCTTTGCAAAGGCTCTGAGGTTTTTTCAGCAGGAAGTTGAGGCAAACCCTGATGGTTTCACAGGTGTTGTTTATTTGTTGTTTATTTGAGGTGAAAAAGCTTCTTCCTTTTCTCCTAAAGAAACTCGGTGGCAAGACATTCAGACCAGTTAATTTGTGAATAATAGAAGTTTTAGAGTTTTCCTTTGTGGTCCCTTCAGCCAAAAGTGAGTTCAGGAGCATCCTTTATTCGCAGCTGCTGCACCTGCTCACAAATAAAGAGCAACAGCATCCCTGGAGAGTGAAGGACTTTGCTTTCAGATGAAAGCAAAAGGACACAGGAAATCCAGATCCAAGGGTAGGACACGGGATGTGTTTCTTTTCTCTGAGAGCAGCCATCTTAAACTGAAATAATTCCCTGAATTGCAGCTCCTCGTGGCAGATGGGGAGGGAAACTGCCTGGATACTGAGCTGTACATAGCAATGAAAAGCAGAAGAGATCTATGATTACGGAGAGAAGGAAGAGCAAAGTTTTAAAATAGTTCTACACCCTGTTCCCTCTCTCCCCCGGTACAGAAATGCTTCAATAGTTTAACACATTAGTGGAAAAAATAGCACCCAGGAAAGGCATCACTGGGAGGAACTGAGACACCATCACTGATCTGGAAATGCTCTGTGCATCAGGAGTGGGAAATAAGCCCAGTGTAAATCATGGAATGACAGAATGATTTGGGCTGGAAGGCTCTTGGAAGCTCATCCACTTCCAACCCCCTGCAGTGGACAGGAAGAACTTCCACTATCCCAGGTTACTCCAAGCTGGCCTTGGACACTTCCAGGGATGGCACAGCCACAGCTCCTGTGTGCCAGGCTCCCCTCAATTCCACAGGGAAGGATTCCTTCCCAATATCCCACCTACCCTTGCCCTCTGGCAGTGGGAATGAGGGCACAAAGCACAGTCTGCCTTGTACTTGTGCATTAAATTGTGCTGTGCATTAAATTGTGCTGTGCCCCATCCACACCTTTTGGGCACATCCTCGGCACGGTGGGGCTGGTTCTGGCACCACCCCAGGCAATTCCTGGCCACGGTGGACAAGGAGCATTCCCAGTGTGGAATCTGCATGTGGAAACCCATCTTGAGGGCCTGGGAGAGGTTAATGGATGGCTGCAAGCTGGGATGGAACATTCAAGCTGCTTAAGGTCTCAGGTGCATTTTGTGAGAGGCAGGAATCAATGAGTGATTTCAGGGCAAATAGAAGGTTTCTTGTAAACACCCTCTGCAAGAAAAGATATTATTAGATTACAGTAATTTCATTATTATAAGCCGCACCTTTTTCATTGAAGAATCCAGCCTACCCCAGTAGTGTGGCTTATATTCAGGTGTGGCTTATCTATGGACAAATCCCAGTGAAATGCCAACCCGGAAGTGAGAGCTGGCCAGGGAGGGCACCTGGGGCTGCCTTTAAAGGCTTCGCTGGTCTGTGAAAACTGTTTGCAACTTGAGCACCTGACACCAAACCCAGCTGGCAGCGATTCTGTTACTAATTTGTTACTTTGTTACACATGGATACTCGCTTTTAAAAAAAAAAAAAGAAAAGAAAAAATTAAAGGTGCGGCTTATAATCAGGTGCGGATTATAATTGTGAAATTACTGTACTTTACACACATATTAGCAAGGAGAGCGTTTGGCTGGCTGGGAATAGAGAATTTTGAGCAGAAATGCTCGTGCTGAAACACGATTTCCAGCCCCAGCTTTGCACAGCTGCTCGTGTGGGGCCTGTGTTGTGCGATGCCAGATGCAAAAATGTCCCTTTGTTCAACAGTTCCACACAGTTTGTTCAACAGACGGTGACAATTTCGTGTCGGGTTCATTCAGCTGAGCTCATCTATAAATTATCAAAATGGCCTGGGATTTCCCTGCCTGGGAGATAACCTGGTTATCTGTGCCACATGCTTGCAGCACAGGCCAGGGTGTGTGGAGATTCCAAAAACACTTTTGGAATCTCCAACCAAACCTTGCTCTCAGGGGATTCAGCAATCCCGCAACTCAGCTGTTTATGTGGGAGGAAAAAAATGTCATGGAGAAGCATTCTTTAGAAGAAGAGATGTTTTATTTTCCCCACTCTTTTTCCTGGTAAAAGATAATAAATCACATATGTGTAGTGTGGATAATGTGGCTGAGCTTTGAAATCATTGCAGAAAATGCCTGTGGTGTTTTTCACCCTCCCTACTGCCCAGAGTGGACATGCCCCATGCCTTGGGATGCCAAATTCAGTCTGAAAGTTCCTTAGGACAGAGCCCCATCATTCCTCATTATGCCAACAAAGGCCATACACATCTTGCTGATACATATATATATATATGTATAAATAAATATATCTATAAAATCATCTTGCCTATAAACCCAGGGTTGTCATGGTGATTTGAAAGCTGCTGTAATGCAGTTAATCTTTTGCACAGACCCATTCTTACTTCAAATCAACCATATAATAACTCACCTTACCTGTAACAGCATTCAACCCACCCGTGGGGGAGCAAAAACTCTCCATAAGGAGAGTGCAGCTTTTTTAGGAGGAGTAGGAGCATCCCTCTGCTTTTGACCTCACCTGGCTGCCAGGCTCTTCCTGCAGGCCTGAGAATACTGCTGCTTGTTTATAATTCATCCAACGCAAAACTGGGTTTTTTGTTGGGTGTCTTAGTTTGGAGGACAGGTGTCTGCTAAGAAAGGCAGGAGCCTCTCTTTGAAATGGAGAATGAAAACACCCTCCCTCCAGATTATTATAATTTTGAAGTTAAGGGGCTGTCAGGCAAAGATATGGGAATTAGGAATAGCAAGTTATTTGCTAGGAAAATTAGAGTAGAAATACAGTACCACAAAGAACAAACCCCAACAAAGTCAGAATCCAAGCTGACACCCCATCAGTCAGTCAGGGTGTTGGCAGCAGTGCCATTAAATGGTGGCTGCATCCTCCTGCAGTGACAGATGTGCTTCAGTTGGAGCAGTGCTCCTGGACAAGGTGCAGTTTCCCAGTGATGATGTGGGAAGGTTTGGTTTTCCTCTGGAATCCAGTGGAAAAAGGGCACCTTGGTGTTCCAAATCTCAGTTTTTATCTAGGTAAGAAAGGCTTGGCTCTTCCCCCTGACTGGAGCATCTCCCCATGGGATGCAGTAATTTTATCAGTCCCACAGTGGGACTCAATGGCCATTAACAGGAGATATCTCCCGGAGGAAGGATGGGTTGTGAAAAGATAAAGAACACTGCCCCAGCTGGTTTCAATGGATGGCCCATTAGCAGAATATCTCCCACTGAAATCAGGATCACTGCCCCACCTGGTCTCAACATATGGTGATGGAATAGATACTTTTGGTTACATCCTGCATTGTAACCCCAGACATTGGGGTTTGAGTCTCTCCTGCAGGAAGAGCCTGTCTGTTTTTCTTAGTGACACCTCAAAAGTCCACCCTGGAGGTGGGAAGCTGCTCTTCTGTCCCTGTGCTCTATTCCCTAAATATTCAGTGAGGAGACAACCAGAGGAGAGAGGAAAAAAGAAAAGAGGGATTAATTTTGCCAGCCCTGTAGAGATGATCTGCAGGGAGCAGTTCAGCTCCAGTGAAAGCCAGTGGAATGGGATCAGGTCCTGGGAAGACGCTGTGAAACAAAAAGGAGGTGAAATATTAATATTTAATTGTCAAGGATGGAAAGCTCTGTGCCTTTCCTGAAGAGAAGCCTCTCTGTGCCCATCATTATTCTGTGCGGCCCTTCCAACTCAGAGCTCTCTGATCCCATCATGAAGTGAAAAATTTGCAATTTTTTTGCCTTCTGTATGGAAAATTAGTCTGTAGATAAAGACAAGATGCTCTTATGTGTAAGATATATATCTCTATATTATATATCTATACAGTATATATGATATTGCAAGTACAAAGGAAATTTCACCATGTAAATGGAATTATTGCTTCCTAAAATGTTTTTCAGCACTGGGAAGGGCCAGTTTCAACACATTACTTTTCAGAATGAGGGGGGGAAAATGAGTGAAGCTGGGGGGACTTTGAGCAGGGACAGGACCCAGGGGACAGCTGGAGCTGTCTCAGGAAGGTTTAGGTTGGATATCAGGAAAAGGTTCTTCCCCCAGAGAGTGTCAGGCCCTGGAACAGCTCCCCAGGGAATGGTGACATTCCCAAAGCTGCCAGAGCTCTAGGAGTGTTTGGACAATTCTCTCAGCGATGCTCAGGGTGGGATTTTTGGGATGTCCTGTCCTGGATGATCCTGGTGGGCCCCTCCCAACTCAGGACATCCCACAATTCTGATCCCAACACTTTGCAACCCTGGGGTGAACAACAGTGAAAATCCAAAGAAATTTTAATCTTTCAAGCTGCACATTTTAATTCTGGCAAGTCCAAGGCAGAATGGAAATCCTTCAGTGTGTCCTCTCCTCATTATGCATTGCTGTGGTTTCCAGCAGAGCCATCCAGGGCTGCTCTGGAATGTATGGATGTGGGAAAGGTTGCGGAAAAAAATTATTTAAGAAACAGTATGCAATGATCTGATAAAAGATGACAACATAATTAATATCCTCAAGGAGGCAGAGTTAAAGCTCTATGAGCCTTGCATTTCTCATTTCCTGACTTTTGAGTGCTTAACTGTGCATATTTAATGTTATATTAAAATAAAGGAGAGGCACACGTTATAGGCAAAGAGCCCCTTTCCTGCTGCTTGAGGATGCTGAATTATTTCATGGAAGATACATTGTTTTGATGGGATCTGCATGATGTGAATTGAAGTGACATCAGCTGCAAGCCACATCTATAATTCTAATTTATAATATATTCCTAAATTGGGCTGTGCATGATTCTCTCCAGCATCAGAGGATGTGCTGCTTGCTGGCAGACATCAGCTGAATGTGAAATCACAGAATCCCAGAATGGTTTGGGTGGGAAGGGACCTTAAATCTCATTCCATGGGCAGGGATAGCTTCCACTATCCCAGATTGCTCCAACCTGGCCTTGGACACTGCCAGGGATGGAACAGCCACAGCTTCTCTGTGAGAACCTTTACACAATTCCATGGAGCTGAAATTCCTGAAAGAGTTTTGTCCTGATGGAAACAAGAAGGGGCTGAGGCTGTTTTGTTTCTCCACAGAGCAACTGGTTTGAACTGGGGAGGAAAAGCTGGCCTGGGGAAGTGACCTAGAATGTATTCTTAGTTTTGCTGCAGGGGATGGTGGAAGCTCCCTTATGGTAAGACTGAGCTGAAATGAACTAAAGCTGCTTAGAAACAGATTTCCAAAAATAAGGGTAGGTAGTGACTTAAGAAGCAGAGGGGAAGGGGCTCAGTGGGGATTATTCCCAGAGATGTCACCGAGGCACACTACAAATGTTTCCTCTTGTAACTTCTTAGCAGAAAAACCTGAATTCTCAGCAGGCAGTGTCACTGCTCTGCTCTTTAATGTGCCTGCCTGGCTGTGCTGTCACCTCCCAGCTCTGGTGTCAAAGTCACAGATCTGCACAGCCCTGCAGATGGAAGATCACATGAAATAATAAATTCCCAAATGAATGCACAGCACTTGGAGGTGGAGTATCGAGGTGATGCTGGCAGCTCTTGGTGTTCACACCCTGGGCTTGCCATCAGACTTGGGTGGCTGGAGTGGGGTCAGGGGAAGTTTAGGTTGGAAATCAGGAAAATATTCTTCCCTCAGAGGGTGTTTGGGCACTGAACAGGCTCCCCAGGGAATGGTGATATTCCTGAAGATGCCAAAGCTGCAGGAGTGTTTGGGCAATGCTCTCAGGGACAGTTTGGGGTTGTTGGGGTGTCTGTGCAGGGCCAGGATGATCCTTGTGGGCTCATTCCAACTCAGGACATTCTGTGATTCCATTAAATCCTGTTCTCATCCTCAAGCTCTCAGGGCTTTCTCCTCACATCTGAACCTTCTCTGCATTCCAAACACCCAGGAAAGCTCCAAATACCAACCCTGTGTCACCCAGCAGGACTGGCCTGGAGGTAGAAGTGCCTTGGCCTGGACAAAATGTAAATTAGGTCATTTTTTGGGGAACTTCTGGAGTTATAAGGTACTGCATTTATTGTTTTGAAATTTGGACAAACCCTTGTAAAACATATTTACATCTGGCTCCCAAGGGCACTCCCCATAATAAATATTCTTATCACATCAATAAAATGTCTGGGTAGGTGTGGAGGGGAGGCTGGAATGTGCACAAATGGGGTTTGATGGACATTTCAGGCATTTTCACAGTCCCTGGCACTACTGATGCAAACCTGGAATAATTTGGTCTGTGGATGTGGACCTAAACCTAGCAGGAATCAGGTTAGACTCAGGTCTGTTCTGTGGGCAGGGAAGTGCAAGCAGCTTTCTGCCATCACCAGGCCAGTTTTCCTTCACCCAATCTGTTATTCTGGAAGGCTGAGAACTGCACAAAAACACAGGAGCACGTGTGCTGGGGCTGACCAAAGCTCCACCCAGCCCCTTGCTCCCATGGCAGCCACTTGGGCTGGGCCTTAATCTCAGCCTAAACATGATGAGGTGTGGGAAAAGCACAATCAAACAAAACCAGGCAGGTTTGGAGATAAGGTGGGTGGAGCAGGAGATGAGACCTCCAGATTAGAACAATTCCTTCTTTTTCCAGAGGTATGAGGAGGAAAAGGACAAGTGCTGGGTACTGGAAGATTGTGATATCATTCCTTATTATCTTCAAATCATAAAGATGCAGAGAGGAGGTGTTGTCTTGGAGATTTAGAGCAATCTTGAGTAGGACTCTCAGATCTCTCTTTGTTGATCCCTTTGATCCAAAGGAACAGATTTGATGACCCACCTGGCTGAGCAGGCTGGGATGGAGAGCTCTGGCTCTGGCCAGATTCCCAAAGCCATCTGCTGCAGTGCCCACTGGCAAATCCCAGCCTCTGGGGGTCTTACTCCTTGTTCTGGGACATGCACAGCTCAGAGTTTGTGCTGAAGAGCAGAAACTTCCATCATCTGAGGATCTGGAGGAGCTCCTCAGCAGGATTTGCCAGAACAAGGAGAGATTTGGATGCCACAGGGAAGCTTGGCCAGACTGAGGGAAGAATATCCTGAACCTTGGATGTGGTTGTGAAAAAAAGGGAAGTTTTTCACTTTCTTTTGCTGCTACCAACCTTTAAAAGTTGGTTGAGAGGCTAAATTCTGATAATGTGAAAGAGCCCCAACAGTGAGAATGAAGTGAAACACCCCCTGTCATTGGGGTACAATAGGAACAAAATAATCCTGCCTTTTATAAAGCACAATAATTTCTGATCACTGGTAGCATCCAGGATGTTGTCTTCTGCTGTATTTGTACTCCTGACAAAGAGAGGAGCTGCAAACCCTGCCTGCCAGCTACCCAAATAATAAAAATAATAAAAAGCTGCCAGGTGATGTAAACTTTGGAGAAGGAATTTCCGTGCAGAGGACGTGAGTCAGGACTCTGTGTGCTATCACTGCCAGCAGGCTGCTATGTAGGACACCCAGTGTGCACCAAAATAGCTCCTCTGGCATCAAAGTCTGAGCTGCAGGAGGAGGAAGAGGAGGAGGAGGAGCAGATCCAGGTGCAGTTGCACGGCTGGGAACAAAAAGGAGATCCTGGCTTCTCCCTTCCACAATTCCTTTCCACGTGGATTTGTGTGCTGAGCCACTTCTAAAGTGGCACACAGAATATTGTGGGTTAGCTTTCCACTGATACAATTCCCTGGGCAAGTTGTCCAGAAGGCAGCCAGAGCTCCAGCACCGACCTGAGGAGATTGGAGAGCTCTGAGCAAGGTCCCTGCAGCAGCACCTGTGCCTTTGGCCTGGGGACACCAGCACCTCTGCCTTTGTACAGG
>VRYO01001589.1:28401035-28414766 GCA_009812075.1 Sialia sialis | reverse complement strand
CCAGTGTGGGAAATCTGAAGATTTTTTGTCCCAAATAATCTCCTGTTGTTTTAGTTCAGTATTTCCATTGCCATCCTTGCCTTTCCCTAGCCATGTTGGAGATGAAGGAGGAAGGGAATTATTTCCTTCCCACTTCTAGGATGAGTAAACCCACAATACTGGGTTTAAATGAAAGTACTGGGTTTAACTGGGCTAGGCTTAGGAGGGACTCTCTAACAGGATAGAAAATGTTGGAATGAGGATCTCCATCTCCAAAGATCTTCCATAACCAATGTTTTTTGGGATCTACCGTGATGAAGGAGGACGGACTTGATGACTGATGGCAGATGCACAATTTTGTGATTCTCTGTGATTATTTCCATTTATTTATATTTTGTGTATTTAATAATGTGATGAGGTAACAAATATTTTTCTGGGAGTCGTAGATGCTGACCCTTCAATCAATTCTATCTACATCCAGTATTTATAACTACACTCTGACATTAATTAAAGTGCTTATTAGGTTTCATGGACTTCAGAGCACGACTTATGTCCCCACAGAGAAGAGAATTGGCTCCAAAATGTTGGTGTTTACCAGTTTCCTTTGGAAAGGACAATGCAGTGCGGAAAATGTCACAGCAATTCATCTTTAGAAGAAATTCCCTCTGTCAGAAACCTCTCAGGAGTTTCAAATTCAGTTAGGGGGATATCAGAAAGCAATTAAAGTCTAATTTAAAATCCCCACCCACATTCCATCTTCTCTTCCTGCCAAGTGATTATTGCTCCTGGTCCACGTATTGGCAAATCTTTCAAAATGAGCCATAATTTGAGTTAAAACTTGAAACTTTCTGGCCAAAATGGAACTTTTCTCTTTGAAGAATGAGTTTGCAGTGACTCTGCAGAAAAAAACAAACAAAAAGAAAAGCTCTGATTTCCTTGGGGTTGAAATTTCACCCAGAAATTCTTCTTGGACAAGGACATAGGGGGTGAATTTTGAAGCTGAGACACCTTCCAGGGGAGGTTCCTTCCCAGGGTGGATCTGAGTGTGCTCTCCCTTTGTTTGCCACTTTCATTGATGGCTCCACATCACTGCCTGGGTTAATAAAGAGAATGAAAGCATAGTTATATTGTTAATGTAAATCTGTGTGCTTTGCCATGATAGTCATTTGTTACTGAATGAAATAGGTGAAGTTTGCTTTGATTACCAGGTAAAGGGAGCAGGGCTGGCCAAGATCTTCCTGAAATAGTCAAGGGCAAGACTGGGCTGGCCTCTGTGTGTGCCACCATGAAGATTTTATGCTCTGCTGCTGGATGCAACCCAGTAGGTATTGAGCAGTGGGGACACATGCTGTGCCAGACCTTGATGAAAAGGATGATTGTCCTGGTTTGGAGGACAGGTGTCTGCTGAGAAAGGCAGGAGCCTCTCTTTGAAATGGAGAATGTAAACCCCCTCCCTCCAAATTATAATTTTGAAATCAAGGGGCTCTCAGGCAAAGATATGGGAATTAGGAATAACAGTTCTTTATTAGGGAAATTAAAATAGAAAGACAGTACTACAAAGAAACAAATCCCAAACACTGCCAGAGTCAGAATCCAAGCTGACACCCCATCAGTCAGTCAGGGTGTTGGCAGCAGTGCCATTCAATGGTGGCGGTATCCTCCTGCAGTGACAGATGTGCTTCAGTTGGAGCAGTGCTCCTGGACAAGGGGCAGTTTGCCTCTGGTGATCCAGTGGTGATGTGGAGAAATCCGGTTTCCCTCTGGAGTCCAGTGGACAAAGAGCTACCTTAGTGTCCCAAAATTTCTGGTTTTATTTTGGTAAGGAATGTTGGGCTCTTTCCCCTGGCTGGAGCATCTCCCAATGGGATGCAGTAATTTTATCAGTCGCACAGTGGGACTCAATGACCATTAACAGGAGATATCTCCTGGAGGAAGGATGGATTGTGAAAAGATAAAGAACACTGCCCCAGCTGGTTTCAATGGATGGCCCATTAGCAGAATATCTCCCACAGAGATCAGGATCACTGCCCCACCTGGTCTCAACAGATGGTGATAGAATAGATACCTTTTATCACATTCTGTATTATAACCCAAGACAGTGACACAGAGCCATTCAATGACCTTCTCTGCTGCCAGAGGGCCATCCAGGAGGAGAAAACAGGCCAAGTAGCCTGCAAGTGATATGAGTCACAGAATGGCAGAGTTTGGATGGTTTGTTTCATGGATGGGATCTAACATCATGGGCGAAAAAAATTGTCTAAAAATTAGTTTGTATCTTTTGATCATTATAGTGTGGTGGTATTCATAGCACACTGTCTGCTTTGCAGTATTCACAGATGATAGAGTGGTCTGTTAAGGGAATCTTTATGGTCCAAAGAGGAGAGGGAGGTGTTGGAGACAGTGAGACAAGAGCCTGCCTGAATCCTCCAGCCAGAAGCCAGAGTGCAGGAATTGAATCCTTGGATAGATTTAAACATGTTAAGCCACCCAGACATAGAATGGGAGTTTAAGCAGAAGAATAAGTATAAGTTTAGATGTAAGTTTGAGTTTTAGGATAAATAAATAAGTAAGTCAGTAAGTTTCAGTGTGAGCTGTAGTGTTTTAGCAAGTAAAAAGGGGATGTTTCACTCCCTCTCTGTGCCCAGAGCAGAGCACCAGAGAGAGAGCAGAGATGAAAAATCTTTCAGGGATGAGCTCGGAGTGTGGTCCCAGCACTGAGAGCTGCCTGTGGCTCCTTCAGGGAGGAATCCTGATATCATTCACAGCAAACCACTAATGTCTTTCCCTGTTTTTTCCTGGCAGGTGTTGACAGAGGGAGGCTTTGGCTCCATCACCACGGAGATCCGGGAGGCTCCTGAGTTTTACTACGCTGAGGAATATCACCAGCAGTACCTCAGCAAGAATCCTGGTGGATACTGTGGGCTGGGGGGCACAGGGGTTTCCTGCCCCATCGGCCTCAGAAAATAACCCATGCTTGCTCCACCACCTCCTCTGCATGGTAGGGAGTTGGAAAAACAACCAGAGGTGGATGTTCCCACAGCATCCGTGGATAAAGATTTGGGAATCTGCTGGCGAGGCTTTCCACAATCATCACTTTTCTCTCTGCTGACATCAAAAGCCAAAGTGGAGGCAGGGATTGCTCCCATCACAGCTTCTTGCTCTATGCAGATCCTGGGGTTTCCTTGTTGTGGAAAGAGATCCAAACTTCCAAAAGTTTGTCTGGAAATGCTGTTAAAAGGGTGAATTGGGAGGTGGTTGCACCCACAACTGCTTTGCATTTCCAACGCCTTTGGACTTGTTGATTTTCTTGGCTTCATTAATTTCCTGAGCTTTGACTTCTGGAGGTGTGGTTGGGTTCTTTACCTGTCACAACCCTGGAATTTGATGGCTTTGGGAATGATGAATTGATCAGATCAGAGATTCTCCTACCACAACTCCTCTTTCACAGCATTTAGAACCGCCTGTAGTGCCTATTTTATGAAATTATTTTAGCTAGAAAAAGTCAAAATTGTAATGTGATGTTTCTTTTTGACAGTTCCAAGAAATGAATAAACACAAAAAGAAATTGGTTTTGTTTCCTGCTCTGAAATAAATGACAGAACAAAAAAAAAAGAAAATGTTCTCTGTGATGTGTTCCAAGTAGATATCTGGGTAGATCTAAAAAAAATAGCAAATATTATAAAATGCTGCAGTTTGCTAATTAAACACCAGGGCTTTTTAATCTGTGTCATCAGGCATGACAGTACAGAGAAGTAGAATTATCCCTATGATTAATTATTTGTACTTTAATAATTTGGGGAACCCCCACCAAGAGCAGACTCATGGCAAACATAACTTGGGTCAGTCTGCAGTCAAAATAGCAGGACAGCCAGAAAGGGGAATAAAAAAAATCAATTTTGGGTTCATTCACGGGGTTCTCAGAGCACAGACTCAAAGCTGCAGACAAAGGATGCAGGGATGGATGATTTATCCCACATGGAAATGGGATCCAGGGCTCAAGGAGTGACACAAATCCACAGCACTCCTCCGTGCACTGCTCCCCATTGCTTGGTTTGATGTTCCTGCTCCCCAACTCAGCTTCAAAGCTCAAAAAGTCCCAAACCAGCTCCCTGAACATCTCCTGTACCTACACAGCAGATCAGAACCTGCTCCAAGCTTGGAGAGACTGAGAATGTGCCCCACAAAGTCAGTGTTTGGGATTGTAACTCTTGTCAATCCAGTGCTGCAGCCCTGCTTGCTGTTCCCAAAGATGGGCAGTAGGTGTGTGCCAGAAAAATCATCTTCCCTCATGCTCCTCAGCTGATGCTGAGCTCATCCCAGTCTCAAAATCCCGAGGAAATCTCTCATCTTGGCAGATTACACCTCTCTCAGGCAGGATTGCCCCATTAGGCTCTTTCTGGAGATCCCCAAAAAGTGCCCATAGAGCACTCAGAATTTTCATTTCTGTGGTAACTGATCTTGTCCCTAACCTGCCCTGCCATGGAGTTTTTCAGTGCTCACACACAGGTAAACCAGCACTTGTGTCTCATTTCCTTGGCATGAAGTGACAGAGAAGCAAAGAAGAGAGGGAAATAAATTCTCACCCTCATCCTCTGCATTGTCAACCTCTCTGAAATCCAGACTCTGGTGAGATAACTCCTGATGTGCTCCAAGGCAAAGCATTTCAGGGGCTGAATCATCTGGGGGCTCCTGGTCCCTTTTCCCTTTTCCCTTTTTCCCTTTTCCCTTTTTCCCTTTTTCCCTTTTTTCCCTTTTTTTCTTTTTTCCCTTTTTTCCCTTTTCCCTTTTTCCTTTTTCCTTTTTCCTTTTTCCTTTCCTTTCCTTTCTTCTTTTTCTCCTTTCCCCTTTCCTTTCTTTCTCCTTTCTTCTTCCCCCTTTCCCTTTCCTTTCCTTTCCTGAAATCTTCCTTTCTCCTTTTCCTTTTCCTTTTCCTTTTCCTTTTCCTTTTCCTTTTCCTTTTCCTTTTCCTTTCTCCATGCTGTAGTTATTTTTTTGAAACAAGCTGCAAAGTCTTTGGGAAAAGCTCTTTTTATAAACATCCCAAAGTCTGAGCCTGGCTGAGGATTTTTTAAAGTCCTGTCCTGGTGCAAATGATGTGCAGGTGAAAAAAATCAGCATAATGACCCCATTAATACTACAATCGGCCCACACCAAAATATTTCACTGTCACTGAATTATTTATTGGCATCTTTGATTTGATTTTAATTTTAATTCGATAGTTTGGATTGGGCACTCTTTGAAAATTGTCCTTTGATACAGCTCCCACTTTCTTCTACAAACCCAGAATCCCAGGATGGTTTGGGTGGGAAGGGACCTTAAAGATCATCCGAAAGGGACAGGATCAGGGAATGGTTTGGGTTGGAGGGACTTTAAATCCCATCCAGTGCCATCCCTTGCCATGGGCAGGGACATCTTTCACTGTCCCAGATTGATCCCAGCCCTGTCCAGCCTGACCTTGGACACTTCCAGGGATGGGGAAGCTCTCCTGTTTAAGTACATTCAAGTCAATACCCCAGGCATGGTCTAACTGGAGAGAAAATTACCAGGAAATGAGAAATTATGATAAATTATTATGAGACTTCAGAGATGAAGTTGGAAGCTGATACAGCACCAGTCCCTGAGGTCTGCAAAGACGGTTCACGATCCAGCAAGTGAACTTGAAATCTTCACCACCATTGCCAAATCCTGTGAGGTTAGCCAGGAATTTCCCTTCTGCCCTGTCCCTGTGAGAGCTGGAGGAAACCACCAACCTGCTGGAAATCCCTGAGCTTTCCCTGCATGCCCCTTTTGCCTCGGGAAGGAGCAGCCAAGTGCTGCAGCAGCAGTGAGGAGCGGCTGCTGTGATGTCAGCTGGTTGTGTTGATGTGGAATGCAGGGGATGTCCTGTCCTGGGGCATTGCTGCTCTGAGAGCTGTGGGACAGTGTGGGACCAGCATGGAGAGAGATGCTGCTCCTTACCCTCTCCTGTTTAGCTTCCCTGACCAGCAGTGTCCAGGCAGCATTTGTTTTTCTGCCTTCTCAGCACAGAAGAGCTGCAGAGTATTCACGTGTGGGTGAGTGGAACAGGTCTGGGCTTATTCCTGCTGCTGAGGGAAGGAAGGTGTAGCCTGTACTGCATTCTGATCCACCTTCCACTCCCTGAACAAGGATTTTATCCCACCTCCCTATGGGACATGGTCAGTGGTCCCTCCCACCCCAAATTCCTGGGCAGTGCTTGGCAGAGTTTAGGTTTGAGGAGGTGACAGGGATGTCACAGACTTTGGGAGAGGTCAAATCACACATCCAGGGAGGGGCATTCTCACCCTTTTCTCTGCTGAGACCCCTCCTGCAGAGCTGCCCCAGCCCTGGGATCCAGCAGCAGAGGGATGTGGAGGTGATGGAGAGAATCCAGAGAAGACCATGGACAGGTTCTGGGGCTGGAGCCAGACTGGGAAGACTGAGGGTGCTCTCCTGGAGAGGAGAAGGATCCAGGGAGAGCTCAGAGCCCCTTGCAGAGCCTAAAGGGGCTCCAGGAGAGCTGGAGAGGGACTGGGGACAAGGCATGGAGGGACAGGACACAGGGAATGGATTCTCACTGCCAATGTTAGATGGGATTTTGGGAAGGAATTGTTCCCTGGGAGGGTGGAGAGGGGCTGGACTAGAATTCCCAGAGAAGCCGTGGCTGCCCCTGGATCCCTGGAAGTGTCCAAGGCCAGGCTGGATGGGTTTGGAGCAACCTGGGATGGTGAAATTTGGAGTTGGAATGGAGTTGGAAAAATTATTTTAAAATCCCTTCCAACCCCAAGCATTGTGTTTCCGTGTTTCTGTGATTCCATGGATATTTCCATTGCAGCACTCAGGGATTTCCTGCCCCTGCCTTTCAGCAGCACAGGCTGTGACGCTGCTGAAAGTGCCCAAAATGTCCCTTTTTGATGTCCTTTTTTGTACCCAGGGTGTGGCCTCCGCCCGTCCTACGAGTCCTTGCACACGACTGGCAAGAGGATTGGCACAGGGACACACGTCAAGCCCGGGGAATTCCCGTGGCTCGTGAGCATCCAGAGCCGCGGGAAGCACATCTGTGGAGGCTCCATCATCAGCGCCCTGTGGATTTTAACTGCAGCCCACTGCTTTGTAGACGAGCTGTGAGTGCTCCAGGGCTGGGAGGGGATGAGGTTCCTCCTGGTGGGCGCAGGAGGGGCACTGGCATCGTGTGCCACCTTTGTGGGGCTGAGCCCTGAACACTGGGATTGTCTCCTTTGGGGGAAACAATTTTTAGAGCACAGAAACATGCCGAAATCTGCACCAGGAGAAGCCTTGGATGAGTGCCCCCAATGTTATTCTGATGGCCCTGAGTGTGGATGATACAATTCCCCCAAAACCATCTGCCCCTGGGATTTACTTTAATAGGTAAGGTCTCCTAGATACCAAGGCTGAGCTGAATTCTTTAGGAATTTGGTCACTCTTCCGTCACTTTGGCAGATAATTGGCTAGAAATTAGTTTGTGTCATTGGTCAGCTCACCTTTAGAACTCTTGACTTAGATTGGATGCTGTTGTTTGTGTAACTTTCTGTTGGCTGTAATTTCAATCCCCCTTGAACCTCTCATTTCCTGTGCATCCATACCTGTCCCAGAACCTTGTGGAAGGTGATGTGTTCCATTCTAGCTCATTGTATCCCCCCAAACCAACTTCGCTTTCACACAGCAAACACCTTCACCTCATGGAGACTCTGAATTTAAAACACCAAGTTCTGGATAAATCAACTCCATGCAGTGTCCAGGGGCAGAGTGAGTCCCCTCCAAAATGTGGCAGGTCTTCTGGGTGACAAATGACCTGGAGCAGCTGGCTGGGGACAGCAGGGTCCAAGAGATCCAAAAGATCCAGGGCATTCCATCTGTTTGCCAGGTTATTTACTGAGTTATTTACAACCTGGCTGCATTCACATTCTGCACCTTCCTGTCCTGGAAATCATCCTTTTCTAAGAGTGGGGGTAAATTCCTTGGATTTTTATGGCTGAACTGCCTAAACCACCATCATGGCCTGCTCTGGGGAGGAGGCACCAACCCTTATAACCCAAATCTTTCCTGTTCACCCCGCCCTGTTTTATTTTTCAGGCCACCAGATCTGACAGTGGCAGTGGGGGGAGTCGACCTCAGCCTCCCCCTGGAGGAGCACAGCCCTGACAGCCTGATCCTGCACGAGGAGTTCAACAGAAGCAGCCTGCAGAATGACATTGCCCTGATCCTGCTCAGCAACCCCATCGAGTTCAGCAAGGACAAAATCCCCGTCTGCCTGCCCTTTGTGTGTGACATGGACACGTGGCAGCACTGCTGGGCTGCTGGCTGGGAGAACATGAGTGCAGGTGAGCTGCTTTTGCTAATGAAGATGGGTTTTAGCCATTTAAAGTGGCTGTTCTCCCCCTTGAGGGGTTTCCTAGACAAAGTTCCACTCCCCACCTGGCTGGTTAATGCATCCAGACCTGCCCAGCCTCTGCACATCCATCAGTTCGGGGCAAGAAGCAGTCACCAACACACCCCCAGAGCAAAATCTGGGATCTTTTGGGCAGAACCTCCAAACTCTGGAGCTCTTTTTGGCTCCCAGATTAAGACAAGCTCCATCCTGGTGGGTAAATTAGCACAGAATCATGGAATTATTAGGGCTGGAAGGGACCTTAAAACTGATCTTATTCCAATATCCCATATCCAGTATCCTCATCTTATAACCACTATCCCATCAAGCTGGGTCTTGAGCACTTGTGGGATCCTTGTGGGTAATTTCAGCTCCAGATATTCTACGAATCACCCAGTTAGGCTGGGTCTAAAATGGTCTGGACAAAAAGGAATGAAGTTTTGGGGCTGTCTTTGGCTTAATGCCTCCATGAGCTGGATTGACTCCTTGGTTCTGGCCACTCCTGCCCTTCACTCCTTTAGGACTGCAGATTGCTGTTGCTAATTGATCTCGTTTAAGCCCTAATGAAAGCAGTTCCAGCAGTGATTGTGACCCAGAATGTCTGTCCTGAACAAATATCACTAAATAGCCAATGAGCTGTTTCATTATTGGAAAGAATTAATCAGGACTGGGAGGGCAGGGGGTGCCTTGGAACTTGAGTGTTCCTTCCCAGGATGCAGGAAGTGAATATCCCATTGAATCCTCGCTGTTCTGCTCCAAAGTGTTGCTGGTTTTTGTTTTTTTTTCCCCATTAAACCCTTCATTTGCCTTCTTAGGCTTCATTTTCCTCCCTCAACAGTAACACACAACACTCCCATAGTCATGAAACTCTCCCATTTCACCAAGGCAATGTGTTCCTGGAGCAGAGGGGCTGGGGCAGATTTCCTCTACAGGATTCGTCTGTGCAAAATCCAGGGAGCAGTTTCAGGGATTGCTGTATGAGCTCAGCTGACACGGATTCTGCTTCCAAAATTTGCTGTTGATGGGATCAGCCCTGGCACCCCTCACCCTCTGTCTGGTAGAGGCTACAGAAGAAATTCAGCAGAAGCTGAGTGTGAGAGGGGGATGTGATGATGTGATATGGGCAAAGCCCAAAGGTGCAGGATCAGGGAATGGTTTGGGTTGCAGGGACCTTAAATCCCATCCAGTGCCATCCCCTGCCATGGGCAGGGACACCTTCCACTATCCCAGGTTGCTCCAAGCCCCATCCAGCCTGGCCTTGGACACTGCCAGGGATCCAGGGGCAGCCACAGCTTCTCTGGGAATTCTATTCCAGGGCCTCATCACACTCACAAGGAAAGATTCCTTCCCAAAATCCTGTTTTCTAGCAGTGGAATCCATTCCCAGTGTCCTGTCCCTCCATCACTTGTCCCCAGTCCCTCTCCAGCTCTCCTGGAGCCCCTTTAGGCTCTGCAAGGGGCTCTGAGCTCTCCCTGGATCCTTCTCTTCTCCAGGTGAGCACTCCCAGCTCTCCCATTTTCTCTCCATAGCAGAAGGGCTTCACCTTCCAGGAGATTCCTACACCAAAGCATTTTCATCTTTGGGCACTCTCATCTTAGCTGGAAAAGGGATGTGACAACTTTCCATCTTTTAGATCTTGTCATTGAGTCAGTTTCCTGAAGGTTCAGGAAATACGAAACAAAGACTGAGTTTCAAATGATCTGAAGATCTCAGTTTTATCCCTTAGACTCAGGTTCACTTTAGACAGAAATGTGGGTGAAATAAGTGAGGTTTCCAAGTAGCCCAGCACATTTTCAGTCTTTGTGCCACTTGCAGGTGCCAGCTGTGATTGCTGTATTCCCATCCCAAGGGAAGAATAAAGCAGATTTTTCCTTTGTGTGCTGCCATCCCAAGAGCCACTTTGTGAAGATGCAGCTGGTCCCCTAGGGAGAACAATGTTTAAATGGATATTAGGGGGAAAAAAATCTTCCCTGGAAGAGTTGTTGGGCATTGGAACAGCTGCCCAGGGCAGTGGTGGAGTCCCCAACCCTGGAGGAATTTAAAATCCATGTGGATGTGGCACTTGGGGACATAGAGCAGTGCTGGGGGATGGTTGGACTGGATGATCTCAAAGATGTTTTCCAATGTAAATTATTTCATGGTTCTACAATTCTAAGATTGGAATTCTGGGGAAAGCTCAGTGGACTTTGATCTGGAGGGGCTTGCACAGGATCCCATGAAAAGCCCCTCAGAGTTCCCAAAAAACATGAGTGAGAAATTCCAGGTGTTCAGGGCAGCTCATCTCAGGTCATCACCATGACCACCAGCAGGAAAATCCATCTCTTTGGGGGTTTCCCAGCAGTCTGGAATTCCTGGAAATGTCCAAGGCCAGGTTGGATGGGGTTTGGAGCAGCCTGGGACAGTGGGAGGTGTCCCAGCCTGGCTCCTTGTCCTGGCTTGGAGGACAGGTGTCTGCTAAGAAAGGCAGGAGCCTCTCTTTGAAATGGAGAATGTAAACCTCCTCCCCGCAAATTATTATAATTTTGAAATTAAGGGGCTCACAGGCAAAGATATGGGAATTAGGAATAATAGTTCTTTATTAGGGAAATTAAAATAGAAAGACAGTACTACAAAGAACAAACCCCAAACACTGACAGAGTCAGAATCCAAGCTGACACCCCATCAGTCAGTCAGGGTGTTGGCAGCAGTGCCATTCAATGGTGGCTGCATCCTCCTGCACTGACAGATGTGCTTCAGTTGGAGCAGTGCTCCTGTACAAGGTGCAGTTTTTCTCTAAAGATCCGGTGATGACATGGAGAAGTCCAGTTTTCTTCTGGAAGTCCAGTGGAGAAAGGGTCCCAAAATCTCAGATTTTATCTTGGTAGAGAAGGCTTGGCTGGAGTATCTCCCAATGGGATGCAGTAATTTTATCAGTCACACAGTGGGACTCAATGGCCATTAACAGGAGACATCTCCTGGAGGAAGGATGGGTTGTGAAAAGATAAAGAACACTGCCCCAGCTGGTTTCAATGGATGGCCCATTAGCAGAATATCTCCCACAGAGATCAGGATCACTGCCCCACCTGGTCTCAACAGATGGTGATAGAACAGATACCTTTGATCACATCCTGTGTTGTAACCCAAGACAGACAGAGGTGACATTGGATGGAATTTAATGTCCCTTCCACCCAAACCATTCTGGGATTTTGTGATTAACTCAGGAGCACAAACTCATCACTGCCAACACTTGGGGATCCCAAAACCCTGCAGTCCTGCCCAGAGACCCAGATGCCCTCAGATGCTTTATAAACCCAGCTGAGATTCTTCCCAAGGGAAATCCCCAGCTGCTCTGCAGCTTTGTTGACCCTTCTCTTTCCTCTTTTCATTTGCTGCAGCATTCCACGTGCTGCAGAAAACGCAGACGAAGCTGAGCAGCAGGGAGAAATGCCTGCAGCAGATCCCACACCTGGTGGGGAACATGATGTGTGCTGAGACAGAACGAGGAGGAGGAGGAGGCTGCCAGGTAAAGAGATCAGCACTCCTGGTCTGCTTCATGGCCAGGTTACAGCCTGAAAGGAAACAGGAATGGTTGTCCACGAGGTTCAAGGCAAAAAAATTGGGAGGGAGTTTAATCTGGGGGTGTTTAATTTAAATATTATAAAACTTCTCAGGTGAGAAGGCTCTGACCCAAACGTGCTTGGTCTTGGTGGGTGCCAGAGTGAGTCACATCTTGTGGCAGTGTGTTGGTGACAGAGAATGAGGGACTTTTCAAGCTAAATTAGAGTTTGAGCAGCATTTGATATCAGGAGCTGACACAAACACCCAAGCGAGGCAAAAATCACCCAGAACTTGTTCCCTCACAACACATTCCACCCCCAGGAATGCTGTCCTGGTGTCAAACTGAATCTAGAAGCCAAAAATCACCTTGTCTTTCATAGCATTCTGCTTCCAGCCCCTCTCCTGAGAGAGGGACAGGGTCTGGGCTCTCCTGCAGCCTCTGGTTCCAGACTGAGATTTCCCTCTTCCACAGGGAAATGGTTTTCTAGCAATCACAGATTGGTTTGGATCTTCAATCCCACCCAGTTCCAATCCCCTCCCTCTTTCCCAGGTTGCTCCAAGCCCCATCCAGCTGTGTTTCATACATGTCCATGGGTTTGGAGGGCAGAGGCACATGGATGGACAGCTCCATCCTGTAGGAATTATTTATTCCAGGAACTAAACCAGCACCCAGGACAGAGAGAGATCCGCTTTAGGCAAAGGCAGGGGGCACCAGAGCTGAGGGAAAGTTTGCTTTGCAAAATGATTTTTTCATCAGCATCTCCCTCTGAAACCAACCAAGGAGTGCCTTCCACCTCCATGAAATCAAATCAAAAAATCTTAAAAAGAAACCTGCCACAGGATAACATCACCATGATTCAAGGATGCCCAGCCCAGCCTGAAGTTCTGTGGATGAAAGATGCTGGTGAAATAGCAGGAGCACTTGTTCCCAGCAAAATGAATCTCCTGGACTCAGCAAGCTGATGAAGAAGCTATTTAATCCATAATAATATCTGAGGAATGAAGCAGGAATGTGAGATTTCCAAGCAGTGGAAGCACAAATCCTTTGCATGGGTGATAAAACTCAGAATTTGGCATCTCTCTGATTTCAGTGGGATCTTGACCAGGCAGGAATGCTTTGTAAACTGGAATAAAGGGAATAGGATAAAAGCAGGGCTGAGGATAGAAGTTGTACTTCTCAGGGGTGAAACAAGTGACAGGACTTGCCACCAGATTTTGCTGGAGGGGATGTGTTTTGCTGCTGGACGGTTTCCTGGATCTGCGACAAGTGCTGATTAAAGCCAGGGGGGCACATTTTGGCCTCACATTTGGCTGGGTCAGAAACGTGGTGGCTTGTCCTGGAGTCTGCCTGGTCATGGCCTGGGACAGGACAGGGCTGAACCTGGTGCTTCTTCTGCAGCAGGGACCACTGGGCACAATCCCAGGATTATTTAGGCTGGAAAAGACCTCCAAGGTCACTGAGTCCAACCTGTGACCAATCCCCACCTTGTCACCAGCCCAGAGCTCTGAGTGCCACATCCAATCCAATCCAGTCCAATCCAATCCCATTCCTAATCTGGGATCCCAATCCTGGACCCTGTTCCCAATCCAGGATCCCATTCCCAATGTGGGATCCCGTTACCAGTCCCATCCCAATGTGGGATCCCATTACCAGTCCCATTCCCAGATCCCATTCCCAATGTGAGATCCTGTTCCTAATCCCATTCCCTGTCCCAATGTGGGATCTCATTGCCAGTCAAATCCCATTCCTAATCCAGGATCCCAATCTGGGATCCCATGCCTAATCCAGGATCCCACTCCCAGTGTGGGGTCCCATTCCTAATCCAATC
>VRYO01001589.1:28376874-28394335 GCA_009812075.1 Sialia sialis | reverse complement strand
TCCTGTATTGGAACCCAAGACATGAAGGTTCTCAGAGGGTTTGTGTGAGAATTACCTGCTTCATTTCTGATACCTGCCCATTAACATGGCCACCACCTCCTTTAAAGACAGCTGGAAACAACTGGGCAAGATGCTGTTTGCAAAGCCTCCAGCAGCCAGGGCAGCTCTGATGGGCACTGTTGTTATTCCCAGTGCTGATTGTCCCAATTTGCACAGAGCTCACCAACGTGAAAATGAAACCAGCAATGACTTGCAGGGATTGTGCATCCACCTAATGAGGATCAGATGAGTTGTTCTCCCACCCCCAGAGCTTCTCCCACCTCAGAAGATTTATGTGGCTGAATGTGTTTGTTCTGATCAATGACTGTGCTGCAGACATGAATACAAATGTAAAAGAGAGATTAGACTTTTGATCCAAAGCCCACTAAAGGCAGCAGAAAGGCTCCTGATGCTCACAAAAAAAGAAAAAAAAAAAGGTTTTGGCCGTAGTGAAAAAGATGAAATTTTTGGTCAGCTTCAGTGAACAAAGCACCTTGTTAGGCAGTGACAGATTTTATACAACCCACAGCTATTTATCAGTGAATGTATCATTGCTTTCACCTCTCCTAATGGGAGGATTAACATGTTTGAGGCAGGAATTCAGCACCTGATCTGATTTGTTGCACTTGCTTTTCACTCATCTTCGAGATAACAAGAAACATGAGAAAACAGAAGCAAAGCTGCTATTTTTAGTTTGGTTTTTCCAATCCACAAACTTGGCACTCAGAGGGAAAAGCAGGAGCAGGTATCTGGTGTGTGCTGCTGACCAGGAGTGTACAGGAGCCTGAAAAAGCAGCGTTTAATAATTCTTCAACCCTCAGAGTCATTAAGCTGAGCATTCATTAAATTAGCGTTACTGGAAGCATCACAGAGCTGAGATAATTGTCCCAGCACTCAAAAACTCGCTCCTCCCACACCCTTTCCTGCACAAGGATGGAAAACCTCAGGCTGGCACTCCTGAAGGCTTAAGGTGGATGCAGGGATATTCAGAATTGTCCGAGGACTGAGTTTATTTTCTCCATCTTTAGTCCTATAAAAACCTATACAAACCTGATTCATCTGGGCTCTGTTGTAATGATGTGGGATTATCACGCGGAGAGGATGATTTGGCCCATTTTGTGATACAATCCTCATGTCAAACAGCTGAATTTAAGAGAGAGATCAGGATTTGGTTTCCAGGATTTGTGGATTTGGGAAATGGATTTGGGGCAGCTGCATTCAGAGCATTCCTGAACTCACTCTCTGCTCAAGTTTTAAATCCCTGAGCCCCCAGACATCCCCATTTCCTCACCAACTGGGCAGGGAACCAAAAGGCTGTGGTTCAGGAGGAAAAGAGGGGAAGAGCAGATCTGATTTGGGATTTAAACAGGGATCCCTACCCTGCCCTGTCCCAGCTGTGGAGCGCGATGTGACAATTCCCATGGGGACAATCACTAGGCATGGGGAAGGAAGATCCTTCACAAGTGTGAGCAGCCTCCAGATCGCAGGCTGAAAATCTCCTTTCTCTCTCTCTTTTTTCTTTTTTTTTTTTAATTTTCTTTTTTTAAAATTTTTTTTAAATTTTTAAAATTTTTAAAAATTATTTATTTATAATTTTCTTTCCTGCTGGGAAAAGCTGGAGCATCCCCTTCTCCCTCTCTCCAGATTCCTCTCTCCTCCCTCTGTGATGCTCCCAGTACCTTCCTCTCCCCTCCAGGACGATGCAGGATGATGCCCTCACTCCCTCCTGCCCCGAGGCGACCTGCAGTGAATTCCCCAAGTATCAAATCCTGCGTGGATGCTCCTTCATCCCAGCAGGAGGAGGGCGGGGCGCCAAGGTCACATCTGTGGTTTTCCCAGGAATTCTTGGCTGAGATGGGATGAGGAAACCTCTTTAGATGCTGAGTGTGACGATGGTCCAGCAGCACTGCTTGAGACGCAAGGGCCTGGCTGTAAAAACAACAAACAGTGTTGATTTTATGTAAATCTCTGGTCTTTGTTGGTCCCTTCCTGCTCAGGATATTTTGTGATTCTATGAAAGTTCCCTCTGCATTTATCTTAATTTTTACCTCCTGAATGAATTCTACACTGGAAAAAAAAAAAAAAAAAAAAAAAAAAAAAAAAAAAAAAAAAAAAAAAAAAAAAAAAAAAAAAAAGCAAAAAGAAAAAAAAGAGAAGAATATTAATGACCAGAACCCTGTGGCTACTGGAATGGGAATTCAGCCATAAACTTCAGCGAGGGCTGATGAGCTGCACAGGGAACTTCAGCCCCTTCCTTGCTTGTTAATTAATGTGTGTTAGCTCAGGGTAGCTGCTGGCAGAAGGGGTTTCATCCATTGATGACAAAGATGCTTCCCAGAGTAGGGTGCAAACAGGGAAGGACAACATTTCCCAGTAAAGTTTGCTGTCTTGGGAGATGGATTTGTATTGAATTTGTTTACCGCAAGTTCTGGTTAGAAAAGGAGGAAAAAAGATTCAGATCCACTGTGGAAGGAAATTTATTTATAGCAGGGACTGCACAGCACTGAGGATGTCCTGGAATCCTGGATTGGAATGATCTCAAAAATCCTCTAGTACCTTCCACTATCCCAGGTTCCTCCAAGCTCCTCCAGCCTGGCCTTGGACACTTCCAGGGATCCAGGGACAGCCACAGCTTCTCTGGGAATTCTGTTCTATTCTATTCTATTCTATTCTAGGTCCTCCCCACCCTCCCAGGGAACAATTCCTTCCCAAAATCCCATCCATCCCTGCCCTCTGTCCTGTCTATCCATCTCTCCCTGTGTCCTGTCCCTCCATCCCTTGTCCCCAGTCCCTCTCCAGCTCTCCTGGAGCCCCTTTAGGCTCTGCAAGGGGCTCTGAGCTCTCCCTGGATCCTTCTCTTCTCCAGGTGAGCCTCCCCAGCTGTCCCAGCCTTTTCTCAGAAAAGTTCTGCACCTGCCTTTTGCATTTTGTGCTACTTTCTCCTCTCTGGGCTTGTGTTCAGAGATTCCAGAGCTGGATGTGCTCTTGTGTTCCAGCTACAGCAGCCACCAGGAGAATATTCCTCTTTTGAGGTGGCTTCATTTGAAGCCTTGCCCACGCTAGGTGAGTGGTGGTTGTCCTTGCAGCAGCAGGAAAGTTTTCAGGGAAGTGACTGTGGCTTCAAGATGGATTTGTCAGGATTATTGTTCATCTGCTGCCCAGTTTGAGGTTGCCAGACCCCAAAATTCACAGTGGCAGACACCCAGCACCTCCATGCAGCAGCTTTGAGGAGACTGAGTGAGCAGCCGCAGCAAATATCCCTTTTCTCTCTGGGATGGTGTCTCTTGCTGACAGGTTTCAGGTATCTTGCTGGGGCCACAGCAGCATGTGGAAAATGCTGGGAATGACAGCGCCAGAGCTTGGGACTGCTCTCCTCCCCTTGCCTTCTGTATCTATTTATCCTACAGGATCTCAGGGCTGAGCTGCCACATTTTGAATCCAAATTCCTTTTTTCTTCCCCTCTCCAAATCCTCAGGGAGCTGAGACAGAGATTGTTTTTCCCACTCAGACTGTGTGAAGTGGCTCTGAGAGAGCTGAGGTTGGATCCAGCTGTACAGTAATTTCACAACTGTAAGGCACATAGGATTATAAGGCGCACTTCTGGGTTGTCGGCAAATTTCTGAACTTTGTCCACATGTAAGGCGCACCAGACTATAAGGCGCACTTTTTTTTTGCAGCAAGGATCCGTGCGCAACAAAGTAACAAATTAGTAACGGAATCGCATGATCGTGGGGTTTACTGGCAGGTGCTCAATTTGCAAACATTTTTCATGGATTGGTGCAGCCTTCAAACGCAGCCCCAGGCGCCCTCCCCGTGCCGTGGGCCCCGGCACTCCCGCCCACCCCCGGCTCTGGCTGGTGCAGCTCCGCTCTGCAGCTGCTGCGGCTTGACTCACACTTCCACGTTGTCAAATTTCCAAAATCTGTCCATATATAAGGCGCACCGGATTATAAGGCGCACTTCTGGGTTTCGATCAAAATTTTAGTCAAAAGCGTGCACCTTGTAGTCATGAAATTTCTGTAACTTTCCTGCTTCTGCCACAGGTGGACAGCGGGGGACCCTTGGTTTGCAGCTACTGGAACACCATGAAGTGGTTCCAGGTTGGCATCAACAGTGCAGGAAAGCCAAACCACAGGATTTTAACAGCTGTCTGCAGCTACCGGGAGTGGATTGAGAAGGAAACAGCCATAAGGGGAAAACCTTTCTTCACTGAGGGTGTGGACAGTGGAGCACATCTCAGGGTGGCTCGTTCCAGGGCTGGAGCACAGGTGGTGTTTCTGGAGAATTGTCTCCTTTTATTAATCTTTTTAATAGCAACTAAATTACCCTGAGAGAAGATTTTTGAAAATAAAAGTCAGAACTGTCACTTCATTCTTTTCTTCTGCTCCATGTCACTGATGTGGACACAGGCACCAATGGGAGATGTCACAATGAGAGAGGGGGTGGAGCAATGAAATGGAGGCAGGATTTGGGCAAGAAGGGCCATAATCCTCTGGAAAACACATATTTTCCACACTGCTGGGTCACATTGGACTCAGTTGTTTGCCAAGCTCAGATGCCAAGTGCAGATGTGGCACCTGAAGGTGCTCATACCCTTAGAAAGTTGAGACCCAGAGGAAGAGATTCACTTACTCATTATCATTAGTAGGATATCATTGTAGGACAGCTCTAGGCTTTTGTTTCTTACAGCTAATTATTAGCTGGGCTAATTTATTTTAGTCTAATTTTAACTAATTTTATTTTTACTAAGAACACACACAGAGAGCTCAGCCTTGCTCAGGTGCTGTCAAACTTCTGGGATAGATCCAATGAGGCATTGGAAGAGATTTCTCAGAGAAGCTGTGGCTGTCCCTAGATCCCTGGAAGTGTCCAAGGCCACGTCGGTTGGGGTTTGGAGCAACCTGGGATAGTGGAAAATGTTCCTGCCCATGGCAGGGGATGAGCTTTAAGGTTCATTCCAACCCAAAGTATTTTAGGATTTTGTAATGGGAGAAGTGTTTGGGGGCTATCCAGAAAATTCTGCCTACAAAAACCACTCAGTTTTATAAATAATCAAAATTATTCTCTTGCAAGTCAATGGTAAAGCAAGAGGAAAGAGATTTTTTTTCCTCTCTCTTAGAGGAATTTTTTCCTGCATTTCTGAGAGCTCCAGATCCCAGGCTGAGCTGGGGCTGAGCTGATCCTTCCATCCTACACATGGTCCTCTACTGATCTCCAGCATTCCAAATATTCTGTCCATGGATATTCTGTTCTGCTGTTCACAAGGAGGGTCCAGCTTTTCTTGGAAGTGCTGGGGAAGGAGAAAGGCAGCAAAGTCCCCTCTGTGTCCCACCTTTGCAGAAAAGCACCTGCAATTTGCAGCAATGATAAAACCCAGTGAATGTGCAATGGGACAGAACCTCACAAATTGGTTTTAATTACCTTGATATTTTCTGGCTAGCTGGCAGAGAAGCCTTGTAAATGAGAATTAATTCATCTACCTTAAGCTAATGCAAACCCATCTTGGCATAAAAGTCAGGCTTTATTTTCTGTGTTATCTGAGCAGAAAATAATGCTTAATTATTATTAGTTCTGAGTAATGCTTATGAAAATTGCTCCACATTAATTTCACATGGCTGACTGGCTAATGGATGCATAAGGGTCTTGTAACCCTTTGCAAAAAGACTAATAAGAGCTAAAAACAAGGGAAATATATTACTTTAACAGCTATTAGTAGCAGACAGTGTCTGCTGGCATTAATACCTATATTTATTTTCCTTTCTATTAATAATATATCAACAGATTCTGGAAGCAGTGGACGTCAGGAAATATTTCCTAATGTTGCAATCTCTTCAGCTGCAGAATTGTTTCCCCCAGAGGAAATGAGAGAAGTCCTCCTGCTTAAATTATTTTAATGTAGGGGTTGTATAAAGCACTTTTGTCTCCAGCACATGGCAGGGAAAAAGCCTGGGCTTACAGGGGCCTGCAAAATGACCCAGTAGGTCTTTTCCATCAGAAGCATTTGCAAATTGATCATGGTCTGTGGTAAATGAAGGCAGGGCACTGCTGCTCTGGGCTTTGATTCATCCTGCTCTTTATTTATTCAACGTATTTGGGGATAAGTTTGTGCTTGGTGCCTCAATTTCCCCGCTTGTAAATTGAGAGCATGAAAGAAGCTCCTTTTCCTACATGTAGCATCACTTCTGCAAGTTCAGACCAGCAAAGAAGTAAACAGGAAAAACCTTTTCCTCCTTATTTAAAACATCCTAAAACTCAGTGAAGTGAATTCATCTTTGTTACTACTTCCACTGTTCAATAATTAGGGTGAGAAAGGACACGTCTGTTTAACATTTCCAGGCTGTAATTACGTCTGATGAAAACATCTCAATGCTGTGGTTTTGTTTTTTTTTTTTTCTGAGGGTATCCAGGTTTTCAGGGAGCATTCTGATTGTGGATTTGGTGGCAATACGTTGGAGTTGCCCAAAATCAAAATGGAGCTGTTAAATGGGGCACATTAATTCTTTTATTTTACAACCTTGGTGTAAACATTCATTATTGTGAAATCCCAAAATTGGTGTGGGTTGGAAGGGACCTTAAAGCTCATCTCATTCCACCCCTGCCATGGGCAGGGATACCTTCCACTGTCCCAGGTTGCTCCAAGCTCCATCCAAACTGGCCTTGGACACTTCCAGGGATCCAGGAGCAGCCACAGCTTCTCTTTTTTGGGTTTAGAACATGAAATTGAAGCACTTCCAGACAGAAGGACATCAACATTTATGCTTCAGTCTGTAGCTGGCAAAGTTCACTTTTTGTCTTAACTTACAGCTCATTTCTTATTGCCCCTCCCTTCTTTCCAGAGACAGATTTTGTTTGCAGCACTACACCTTTAGCAGCAAATAAACAGGATATGGAAATGCTTAGAGACCTGGGAAAACATCTGTAAGAGGATTCAGGGGAAAAAAAATATAGGAGGATATGAGTACTCAAGCAGAGAAAAGAGGTGGTCAGGAGCTGCTTGCACGTTTTGCTGAGGAGATAAGAAGAAAAGCTCCCGTGAGCACTGAAGGCAGCAATTTAAAAGCCAATACATCAAAGTAATTTTGGCTTAGTTCTGCAGAGATTAAGGGCTTTGTGTATCCACGTGTTTCCCTGTCTGCCCAATCCCAGCTGGCACTCGCACGCCAGCTGGAGCAGGGAGCTGGAAGACTTGAAGATGATGATGTTTGTGCAAATTTGGCAGCAAGAGCTGGTGGAGGTGAGAGGTGGGGAGGGCTCCAAGCACAGTTGAGTGGCTCCACCTCAGAGAAGGAAGTTGGGAAGAGCTAAGGTGGTGTCTGCTAAGAAAGGCAGGAGTTTCTCTTTGAAATGGAGAATGTGAACTTCCTCCCTCCAAATTGTTACAATTTTGAAATCAAGGGGCTCTCGGGCAAAGATATGGGTATTAGGAATAAGAAGTTATTTGCTAGGAAAATTAAAATAGAAAGACAGTATTACAAAGAACAAACCCCAAACACGGACACAGTCAGAACCCACCCTGACACCCCGTCAGTCAGTCAGGGTGTTGGCAGCAGTGCCATTCAATGGTGGCTGCATCCTCCTGCAGTGACAGATGTGCTTCAGTTGGAGCAGTGCTCCTGGACATGGTGCAGTTTCCCAGTGATGATGTGGAAAAGTCTGGTTTTCCTCCAGAATCCAGTGGTAAAAGGGGCTCCCTTGGTGTCCCAGAATCTCAGTTTTTATTTTTGGTAGGAAATGTTTGGCTCTTCCCCCTGGCTGGAGCATCTCCCAATGGGATGCAGTAATTTTATCAGTCCCACAGTGGGACTTAATGGCCATTAACAGGAGATATCTCCATGAGGAAGGATGGGTTGTGAAAAGATAAAGAACACTGCCCCAACTGGTTTCAATGGATGGCCCATTAGCAGAATATCTCCCACAGAAATCAGGATCACTGCCCCACCTGGTTTAACAGCTGGTGATAGAATACAGACTTCTGGTCACATCCCGTATTGTAACCTAAGACAAGGTCCTTTCCGCTCCCAGATATTCCATGATTCTGTGATTTAAGGGGATGATCCCAGACCTGTCACTCAGCTCCTTCTCAGTATGTGTCACCTGGGGGATCTGAACACAAAGCTATTATCCTTGTAGGGGACTGAGATTTCCCACTTTTTCCTTTCCCAGCCTAGATTTCTTCACAGGGGTAAGAAGCCCAATAAAAGAAATAATAATTCTTCACAATATTCTTTGCAATAAAAAGCCCAGGTTTGTCTTCTCCTGCTCCCCTCAGCACATCAAACACCTTTTTGTCCCTCTGAGGAGAAGGACATGGCCAGTGCCATCCATTTGTCACCCCTTATGCACTACATGGAGTGTAATGTGATTTTTGCTGATAATAACGTAGGATTTGAGGTGGAGACTGGAGACTGCGCAAGATCAGAACTTATTCCCACGATTCCCAGTGCTTTATCATGTGGCTTTCCTGCCATTTTTCAGAGTGAGGTCTCTATTTATCCTTCTGTAAGCAGGGGAATAATTTAAGAGCAGGGATGTCCCTCGAGATGCACCAATGATGAGAGTGATTAATCACTGCTGTTAATTGCAATTAAGGTGGCTCTGGCAGTACTGAACTCCTTGATTTGTTGAAGAAAAACCTGGTGAACACTTCCGGTGTCAGGCTGGAGACACTCAGGGACACCTTCCACCATCCCAGGTGGCTCCAGGCCCTGTCCAAACTGGCCTTGGACACTTCCAGGGATCCAGGGGCAGTCACAGCTTCTCTGGGCAACAAGAGCAGCAGCTTGGCCACCTCTGGGCAGATCCCCATCCTTTCTTATTCTGTCACTGCTGCTGGTGGTTAATGGGGTTTGTAGAATGGACAATCTGGCAGAAACTGAGCTTACAAGGCCCTGCAGCAGCAGAAAACATCCTCTTTTTGGGTATTTCCAACTCTCTGCCTTTTCTGGGGGTGTCCTGTGCTCTCTAACAAGTTGTATTCATAACTGTCCCCTCGTGACTCATTGCTCCAAGGGCTTTTCAATAGGGAATTCTCTTTGTTCCCACAAACCAAACCACTAAAATGATTTACCATGTGCACTCAGCTCCTCTGCTGCAAAGTTTGGGATGCAAACAATGCTGGAATGTAAAATTTCATCTTCCTTAAAGTTTTTGTACTTACACCATCTCTGCAGGCATAAACAGCAATGTAAACAACTCCAGAGCTGCCCTGTGTGCCTTGGAAAATAAACTGGGGGAAAGGATGATTTAGGCACTGAGTGCAAACACAGGAGTGCAGTTTTCAGCAACTCTTTGAGATCCTAGGAAAAATCTGAGAATGGTCTAAACAGAATTATGGGAAAGGCCAAGGGAAAAATGGGAAGTAATTTGTTAACTGTGAGCAATAGTTTAGAAATGCTGGGCCAGAAGTGCTCCACATGTTCCTCCATTCAAACTACACCAATAATTTGTCCTGTTTTGCAACTTTGGCCAGAGACTCGAGGTGAAAGTGATGCTCTACAGAGCAGAAGGCTTTGTTAGGATCGGAGGGGCTCCAAGAATGGGTGTGGCGTCCCTGGGAATGCTCACATTCCCAAGGCTGCTCCATGAGTGTTTGGACAATGCTCTCAGGCACAGGGTGGGATTCTGGGGTTTGTCTTTAGTAGGGTCAGGACTTGTATTTGATGGTCCTTGTGGGTCCCTTCCAATTTGGGAAATTCTGATTCTAGGAGTGGTGCAGGAGCTTAAGGGACATTTTGGGGAAACTCCATTTGTCTGAGTGCCACAGTCCCTGCTCAGCTCTGCTCACAGAGGAGTGGGAAGCTGGAGCTGGATGTGTAGATCCCCAAAGTGTTTATTCAGGGTGGGTCAAGCTGATGCTGCCTTGGGACAAGAGAGTTGTTTTGTGGATGGCTGAGCTGCATTTGTTTGTTTGTTTGGCTGGGAATATCCAGAAAAAGTCCAGGAGCCTCCTGGCACATTCCTGTCATCACATCTAAGGGGCTGCCACTTGAAAATCTCTCCACTTGCAGATCTCCCCAGTGCCCCACCTCTGAACCTGTTTCCCAGAGGATCCTGCCACTCCTGATCCTTCAGGAGAATTCACAGTAATTTCACAGCTATAAGGCGCACGGGACTCTAAGGCACACGGTTTTTTTGCAGCGAGGATCCATGTGCAACAAAGCAACGAATTACTAACAGAATTGCAGGATCATGGGGCTACAGGCAGGTGCTCAATTTGCAAACATTTTTCACTTACTGGCGCAGCCTTTAAACGCAGCCCCAGGTGCCCTCCCCGTGCTGTGGGCCCTGGAACTCCCGCCCACCCCCAGTGCCGGCTAGCGCGGCTCTTGCGGGGTGTGGCTCAGCTGCTGGTGCTCGTGGCTGCCGCGGCTGCTGGCGCGCATGGCTTGCACTTCTGGTTTGGCAAATTTCCAAAATTTGTCCATATATAAGGCACACCGGATTATAAGGCACACTTCCGGGTTTCGATCAAAATTTTAGTCAAAAGGGTGCGCCTTATAGTCATGACATTACTGTAGTTCTCTCCAAAATGCTCTGTACACTGAGAGATCTCTGGGTGTGACCTTGTCCTGTTTTTTTTTGGCTTGGCTATGACCTTCCTGCCCCGTGCACTGGTTCTGCTGGGATGGAATTCAAAATCTTTATACCAGCACACGTGGTGCTGTGTCTTAGATTTCTCCCCAAATCTCTGTCATTGATTTTGCTGTTGCTGGGCAGGGCTTGCACAGCATCAAAACTTTCCCTGTTTCCCACCCCACCCCACCAATGAGGAGGCTGGGAGGGCAAAAGGAGCTGGGAGGGGACACAGGTGACCCCAAATGACCACAGAGATATTCCATACCACATAACGTCGTGTTCAGCAGAAAAACCTTGGAGAAAGAAGGGGAAAGGGGATGTGTTTCAGCCTTTCCATAAGGTTTTAAACCTTTCCATAAGTTCAGACCTTTCCATGTTTTTCAAATAAAAGAGGAGATATTTCGATGGGACACAGGGAAGGAATTCTTGGTTGTGAGGGTAGGGAGGCCCTGGCACAGGGTGCCCAGAGAAGCTGTGGCTGCCCCTGGATGCCTGGAAGTGTCCAAGGCCAGGTTGGATGGGGCTTGGAGCAACCTGGGATAGAGGAAGGTATTCCTGCCATGGCAGGGGCTGAGAAGGACTAAATTTTAAGGTCTCTTTCAGCCCAATCCATTCTGTAATTCACATTATTCTTATGCCTCTTTGCTTGCACACAGCTTTTCTTCACTAGTTAAACTACCTTTAGCTTGCCCTGTAGGATTTTTTGACTTTACACTGGACCCTGCACTTCCATTTCCTGGTATTTTAAATCCCAAACTCATGCACCTCCAAAGACTCATTTAAAAAACACATCTGCAGGCCGGTCCTTACATAAACTTGGGGTGACTATTTTCTTTTCCTTGCTACCAGCACACAGATGTTGATATTTCATGTCTCACATAACCTATATGATACCAAAACCTCTTTTTCACCCCAAGAACCAGCTGGCCCTGTCCTGCCTGACCCATATGGTCACATTCTCTGTATTAGGGTGGCTGATCCAAGCTTCCTCCTGGCAAAGGGTCCTGGCCTGTGTTTGGGTTGGTTTCAGCCATCTCTGCTCTGTGTGGGTGGAAAAATCCTGTACCTACTCATCCCCATTTGATTTCCGAGCACAGAGCTCCCTCCTCCAAACCCAGCTTCTTTCCCAGCTCTTCTGCCAATGATTCCTGCTCTGCAGCCATCCCAAACATCCTCCTACAGCCTGGCAGGCTGGCTGGAGTCACGAAGCCTTTGTTGAAATCCCTCAGTGGCTTTAAAAGATGCATTTTGGTGCTCTGTTTCCCCCACTGTGTTTCAGGGCACCCTGAGTCACTGCTGAAAAGGGTTTGGGCCAACCTGCTGACACTCAGTTTGGGAAGGGGCTGCATCCCAAGCTTCCCAATGCCACCCACAGCCCTGCTTGGCTGCCAGGGTTTCAAAGCAATCCAGGGAACAATTACAGGCTAACAATACAAAAAAAGGGAAGGGGACGGTGCCATCCCACTGTGATCTCATGGAGAAACGCAGAACTGTTCTGTAATAAAGGTAAATCGGTTTCTGCTTCGCTGCATAATGAGCCTGTGATGGTTTCAGCAGGAGAAATCCCAATTAGACAGGGGTGGAAAAGGGGCATCCCATCTTGGGAGCACGCTGCAGAGGCTGAGGATTTTTTCTGTTGCGTTTTGTGGTTAAACTGAATCTTTTGCATTTTAAGAAAATCATTCTGAATAATCCAGGCACAATGCTGTGAAGCCTTTCTTAGCAGACACCTGTCCTCTAAACTAGGACACTGTCCCTGTCCTCTGACAGTGAGAAGCCATTCCCCCTTGTCCTGGCACAGCATCAAAAAAAAGAAACTCATCACATACAGTAATTTCACAGTTATAAGCCGCACCTGATTATAACCCACACCTCCTGGTAGCCGGGTAGACCACAGGATTCCTCCATATATAAGCCGCACCTGAAGGTAAGCCATACTTTTTTTTCTTTTTTTTAAGCGAGGATCCATGTGTAACAAAGTAACAAATTAGTAACAGAATCACTGCCAGCTGGGTTTGTTGTCAGGTGCTCAAGTTGCAAACAGTTTTCATAGACCAGTGAAGCCTTTAAAGGCAGCCCCAGGTGCCCTCCCCGGCCGGCTCTCACTTCCAGGTTGGCATTTCACTGGGATTTGTCCATAAATAAGCCTCACCTGAATATAAGCCGCACCTGAATATAAGCCACACTACTGGGGTAGGCTGGATTCTTCAATGAAAAAGGTGCGGCTTATAATCATGAAATTACTGTAATTTTGCCATCTGTGTAGCACAGAAATGAAATATTAAACTATTATTCTATTATTCTGTTATTAGCCTATTAAGATTTACAATCCTTCAACAAAATGCCCAAGCAGTGAAGAGTGGGGCACACTTTATATACCAAATAATTTTTTTTTTTTTGCTTTTTTAAGCACAAGTTGAATTCTTTTATAAGCTGAGTTTAGCTGTGGGTGTTAAGCATAAAAATATGTGATGCTAATGTTGCTACTGGATATCTTACAAAAATAAGGTTTCAATCCAGAAAAAAATTAAAGCTCTCTTGCTTTTCTCCCTCCTCTTTTGTGGATTTTTCTAAAAACTTTCTTCCCAGTCGGGAAATGGAAAATAAACTGTGTTTTCTCATGTGCTTTATCCAGCACATTTCTAACACAAACAGTGCTGAAATGTTGCAGCAAAACAGAAATTAAATGTAAGGTTTTCGACTTCTTTCCTTTTAAAACGTATTTTTGGAAAGAACGTATGTTCAGGGTTTTTTTGTACTGACATATTTACATGCATAAAATCAAGAGAGGTAGAATTACAGTTTTCCCTTTTCAGTCTGGATTGTAATTGAAAAACACAACCCCTAGATGGCAGAAAGTCCCTCTTTTGGGGTGTTTTGGTTTGTTTTAATCCCTGCACAGGATGCCACGAGTTTGAGTTTCTCTATTTGTGATACTCAACCTCATCCAAGATCTCAGACCGTGATGTGACATCAGTGAGTTTTAAATCTCACTGAAACTGCTCTTGCTAATCAAGCTGCAAATCTTATGCCAAAATGCATCTCCCAGTTCTCCCATCAGACAAATCCCAGGTTTTTTTGGTCTCCCGTTCTTTAGTGTAAATCTGAATAAGCTCAGGGCTAAATATTGGATTATTTGGATGCATTAGTGCAGAGGTGCAGAGGAGATGGGGGCATTACAGAATTGTTTGCACAGTCCAGTGGGCACAATTATCAGGTGAGGGGGTGAAAATTGGTTCCTAAAAGTTCAGAATCCAGGCTGAGGAGGACTCATGGTTGTTTTTTGGAGCAAGACAAGTTAATTCCTCTTACTTGGGACATCCACTTTGTTCAAGGACCACTGCTGCTGCACTCCCATAGCTTCCTGCCTTCCTTCACTGAAATTTATGGATTCCCATCCCCACCTGAGCTGCATGGGCTGGGAAGTGATGGCCTGGATGGCAAACAAGATGTTCATACTGGAAAAAGGGTTGGGCCACTGAGAGGGAATCAGCATAAATTTTATTTATCTGTCTGCCACGGGGTCACAACCAAAATACACCTTGTCCATCCTCTCTTCTGGGTCTGGGTGACACACAGGGCTTTTCTTTGCTCATTTCTACCTCTTTCTGTTTTTAATTCTCTTTTCCTATCTCTGTTCTCAGCCAAAGGTTTCTTGACCTTAGCACAAAATGTGCTTTTCTAGTGCTGATGTAAATTTTCAAGATTTGTGGCCATCCCATACCTTCTGGCAGCATGTCCTACACCCACAGCTATGTATTAAATCCACCTGCCTCCAGCCTGGGGAAATCTGAAGGATTTGAGGTAAAAAAATAAAAGGAATCTGCCAGTAAAATGGAGCACAGGAATGCAGGAAGCCAAGGACCAAAACCTCGATTATAGCTCAGCACTAAGACCAAAGAACCCAGGATAATCTTTGTTATCAATGAGTGAGAAGTCTGTGATCAAGCAAGGATTGGAGAGGTGAATAAATAATTGGAAAAGCTAATCAGGCAGAATATAAAGCAAGAACATCAAGATTTTATTACTTCAGTGATGAGTCCATCCAGTCTCTGCCAGGGGTGAGTGTGGTCAGGGTGCCCTTGTTCTGGCTGGATTATCTCTTATTCCTTGAAATAACAATAAATCCACAGCTTTGATGGCCAGAAAGGAGCTAAAATTGTATATCTGAGTTCCTCTGTAGGTCCAGGTTGGGGTTTCATGCCCATCTCTCTCCTCCTCCATAAGCCAGCCTGGATAAACAGGATCAGGCTCATTCAGCACAGGGGCAGGAATTCCCTGGGATCTGTCCTAAGAAGGTGCATTTCCCAAGGTGGATGCCCTGGGAACCCATCTCAGCTGCCTTTAAGTGCTCATGGCTTTTTTATCAGCTCAGGTCTTTACCCTGTTACCCAGCCTATGGATCCCTGGCAAATATTCCCAGCCAGTGACTCACCTATCTATAAATCAGAGAGCTCCCTGTGGTCTGAGTCACTTCACTGTCTGCTTGGGTTTCTGGGGGATAAACACCCACCTGGGATGTGGAATTCTCTGCCACAGCTCTGTGATTCAGCTGCCCACACAGGATGTGGGCATTGGGTGACATTTGAGCAGCCCTGAAGTCCCTGAGACACCTGCATCCCCTGAAAAATTCAGGTTTCCAGGGCTGAATTCCCAGAAGATTTGTTGTACAAACTACTCAGGATGCTTTCCTTGTTGCACTGATGTCTCTCAGCCAGGAAAGCTCCATCACCATTTGCAATTTTGCTGGGAGAGAGGGGAAGAAGCTGGATTGAGGTTGCTGGGATGAGTTTTCAACTTGTGCCCAGTGAGAATCTCCAACATTGTGCTAAAAAAATCCAGACGTCATTAAGAAATTAAAATATGATCCTGAAGGAATCAAAGTGCTTTAAGGTGAAGGGAAACAGGAGTGAGGTGAAGGGATGGAGAGAATCAGATATTAATATTTCAATTCCCAGTGACTTCCATGTGGAGCCAAGGGGACAGAGAGGGATGACCCTGGAGGGGTGAGAATTTGGGAATCATTTCACTATTTCCCTTCATCCTAGACATGTGAAAATCTTTATAAATTTTGACAAGGAGGGAAAACTGTCATTTCAAACCCAACATAATCCTCTTCCTTTCTCTCTGAGGGTTTTTATGATGCTCAAACCAAAAGGACCATTTAATGCCCTCAGCAATCCTGTTAATCCTCAAACCTGGATCTTCATATCTCTGCAAAGTCAAACACCCAAAAAATCCTGCTGAGTTCTTGGCTAGGGAGTTATCAAGGAGCACTGGGGACCAATTAAAAGGTAAAATAAACCATAATAAGGACTTGCACGAAAATATCTCCGTGCAGCTGGCACCAAGAGCAGGTGGCTTGCTGCAAAGTTGGGTCCTTCAAGGAGGGCTTCAGCTCCCAAAAACTGCAGAGATGTAAGCAACCCTTCCTGGATGTTGTTATTCCCTGGGAATCATGTCCCTGAATGTGAGAGTAGTGGCCAAGCTGCTGCATCTATCCAGGGGCAAAATGGGATGGGTGGTGACAAAAGGTTTGTTGTGTCCCCCCTGGGAAGGGACACTGAACCCTGTGGGGATAGCTCTCGCCCCATGGGAAAGGATTTTGGGAAGGAATGAAGTCAGGAGCAGCAGGATCAGGCCCTGCATCTCATCCATAGCTCCGTGATTTGGCACTTTCATCCCAACAAGGCTCCTGCCTGGGGATTTGGAGAGTACTGCGGAGATGGGGAAAGGAAGGAATAGAGTTTCACCTTTTATTCTTTTATCACAGAAACAATGCATGGGGGGGGCGGGGGGGGGGGGGAAAGAATTAAAAAGAAGAAGAAGAAGAAGTTGTAAATGGCAGAATTAACAATAATACAACCCCATCCCTCCCCCCTCTGCCTGTGTCCATTCAGGAGACCGACAATAAACAAGGTCATTTGATTCATTCAGCTCGGGGTGTAAACAAAGCCTTACAATAAAACCCCCTCCAGCAGGGCCCCCCTTTTTCTCCAAGAATAGATGTCCCCCCTTCCAGGCCGGGGCCCCCCCTCTTGGCTTCTACTCTCCCATCATCCCTGGACCAGCCCTGCTGCCACTTCCTCAGTCCTCATCCCCATCCGTGGGGCCCCGCTTCCGACTTGCTGTGGGAACCTAGGCTTCCCCGGGCAACATCTGCACGGACGGCCCCACTTTCTCATGCTGGCCTCATCCCAGGATCCTGATCCAGGCAGAGGGAGAGAGAAAAGAGGGGGAAAAATATCCAGAACAAGCCAAACCCGAAAAACACTGTAGGGATTCGTATCCCCCTCGCAGGTGCGTAGGTGTCCTAGTTTGGAGGACAGGTGTCTGCTAAGAAAGGCAGGAGCCTCTCTTTGAAAAGGAGAATGTAAACCCCCTCCCTCCAAATTATTATCATTTTGAAATTAAGGGGCTCTCAGGTAAAGATATGGGAATTAGGAATAACAGTTCTTTACTAAGAAAATTGAAGTAGAAATACAATATTACAAAGAAACAAACCCCAAACACTGACACAGTCAGAATACAACCTGACACCCCATCAGTCAGGCAGAGTGCTGGTAGCAGTCTGATTAAATGGTGGTTGCATCCTCCTGCAGTGACAGATGTGCTTCAGTTGGAGCAGTGGTCCTGGAGAAGGGTGCAGTTTTTCTCTCAAGATTTAGTGATAATGTGGAAAAGTCCAGGTTTGGTTTTTTTTGGGAATTTAGGGATAAAAGGCTGCCTTAATGTCTTAAAACCTCTGGTTTTATCTTGGTAGGAAATGCTGGGCTCTCCCTCCTGGCTGGAGCAACTTTAAATGGGATGCAGTAATTTTATTAGTCACGCAGTGGGACTCAATGGC
>VRYO01001589.1:28308847-28339660 GCA_009812075.1 Sialia sialis | reverse complement strand
TCTTCTTCAGCTGCTGCCTCCTCTTCAGCTGCTGCTTCTTCTTCAGCTCCTGCCTCCTCTTCAGCTCCTGCTTCATTTTCAACTACTGCTTCCTCTTCAACTACTCCTTCCTCTTCGACTACTCCTTCCTCTTCGACTACTCCTTCATCTTCATCTTCATATTCCCTTTCCTCTTCATCATCAGACCCCTTCTGGGATTGCTGGGAGAAATTTCCAACAGAAGAATAACAAGAAAAGGCTGTGGATTTTTTCAGAGACGCTAACCTTTTACTGATTTTCTTGCCTTTAGTCTTTGAAGCTTTCTCAGAAACTTTGTTGTTGCCTTGGTCTTCATGTTTTTCATGTGCTCTGTCAGGGTCATCACCAGTGGGTTCCTCACCATTCTCACCAGGTTTCTCACCTCCTTCACTGTTTTTCTGCTCAGCCTCATCTCCTGACTCTGGTTTTGCATCTTCTTCTGCCTCAGCTTCATCTTGCTCAGCTTCTTCATTTCCTTCCACAGCATCTTCTCCAGGATTGTTCTCAGTTTCAGATCCCTCAGCATCTCCTCTGCATTCTGATGTCTCTGCCTCATTATCAGCCAAAACTTCCTCATCCTCTGGCTCCTCTGTTTCTACAGCTTCATTTTCACCTTCATCTTCACCTTTGGACTTTTCTTCATCTTCTTGCTCTTCGTTCTGATCTTCTTCCTCTTCCCCTTTTTCCTCCTCCTCCTCTCCCTCCTTTGTTTCTTCCTCCTCTTTTTCTCCCTCTTCTTCTTTTGCTTCTTCTTCCTCTTCCAGGTTTTCTTCCTCTACTACTTCCGGCTCCTCTTTTGTTTGACCCTCATCTTCCTTTGCTTCCTCATCCTCCTTTGCTGCTTCTTCCTCTTCCTCCTTCCCTTCCTCTTCTTTTGTTTCTTCTTCCTCTTTTTGCTCATCCTCCTCTTCTGCTTCCTCCCCTTTCATATCTTCCTCTTCTTTTGCTTCTTCCTCCTCCCCTTCCTCCTCATCTTCTTTTGTTTCTTCCTCTCCCTCATTTACTTCCTCCTCCTCTTTGGCTTCTTCCTCTTCCTCCTCTTTTGCTTCTTTCTCCTCTTCCTCCTTCTCTTCTTCCTCCTCCTCTTTGGCTTCTTCCTCCTCTTCCCCCTTCTCTTCAGCTTCTTCCTCTTCCTCTTTTGCTTCTTCCTCTTCCTCTTTTGCTTCTTCCTCCTCCTTTTTTTCTTCCTCCTCTTCCTCTTTTGTTTCTTCCTCCTCTTCCTCTTTTGCTTCTTCCTCTTCATCTTTGGCCTCTTCCTCCTTCACTTCTTCTTCCTCCTCCTCTTTTACTTCTTCCTCCTCCTCTTTTGCTTCCTCCTCCTCCTCTTCTGCTTCTTCCTCCTCCTCTTTTGCTTCTTCTTCTTCCTCCTTCACTTCTTCCTCCTCCTCTTTTTCTTCTTCCTCCTCTTCCTCTTCCTCCTCCTTGACATCTTCCTCCTCCTTTGCTTCTTCCTTCTCTTCCTCTTCCTCTTCCTCTTCCCCTTCTTCTTCTTCCTTTGCTTCTTCCTCTTCTTCCTTCCCATCCTCCTCCTTTGTTTCTTCCTCTTCCTTCACTCCCTCTTCTTCTGCTTCCTTCTCTTCCTCTTCATTTAGTTCCTCTTCCTCCTTAGTTTCCTCTGCTTCTTCATCTTTTACTTCCTCATCCTCTTCCTTAGTTTCACCCTCCTTCTCCTCTTTCTCTTTCTCCTCCTCTTCAGCTGTAGCCATTTCTTCTTCCTCTCCCTCCTCCTCTTTTGCTGCTTCTTCTCCTTCTTCTGCTTCTTCTTCTTTGGTTTCTTCAGTTTTGGCCTCATCCTCCTCCTCAGCGTTTTGATTCTCTGTTACTTCAGGTTCTTCTCCATCTCCCGTCAACGTTGTGCCATCATCTTCATTTAATTCTGCCTCTGCTTCTGTTTCACCTGTCTGAGGTTGCCCCTCATCCTTCTCCTCATTTTCTGCCCCTTCCTCCCCAGAACCATTGGGAAGCATTTGGGTGTCCTGGGCTGCTTCTGCAACGATGGCTTCCTCATTGTCATCTTTTTTCAGCCTCAGGATTTTCTGCAAATCAAAGTCTTTCATGACTGGGGCATTGGTGGCCACCACAGGGGCTCTGGCAGGCCTGGAAGCCAGTTTTTTCCTCACACAGGTGTCACATGGACAATACTCCTCCTCACTGGATTGTTTGCTAATGCTGTCCTCCAAAGCTGCACTAAGGTCAAAGTCATTATCTACATCGAATGACAAGTCTGTTGTCTCCTCCAGCTTCATCTGGTTGCCATTCTTGTCCCCAAAGAGGGACTTTTTGTGCATAGTTTGCAGTCGCCATCTCCTCTGCTCAGTTTGGAGTTTGGACTCCCGTGTAGGTGGCTCCTCTGGAGGTCTCGGCATCTTCTTTCCAGCCCTGCTTCTGATCTTCCTCAACTCCTTCTCTATGCTCTTCTGTATCCTTTTGCTCACCTCCTCCTTCAGCTCCAGTATCATTTCATCCATCTGCTGGTTGTCCTGCAGGTTCCACCTGACTTTAAACTCGTTCATGGCATTGACATAGTGAGCCATGAACTCCTTCTCAATTTTCTTGAGTAGTCTCAGGACCCAGGTTGGGTCTGGATCCATGGAGTGTTGCTGGACAAGGGATTTGCCCACACTGGTGGATGTATCGACTTTGGGGTCATTTGGTGACTCTTCTTGGGGCTGCTCTTGCAACTCCTCTTTCAACTCCGTCCCAACATCAGCATCACCAGTGGTCTCTGGATGATCAGCTTCTTCTTCAGGGTGTTCTTGTGGGACTTCATAATTCACAGCTTCAGCTTCTTCCTGTTCTCCAGTTTCAGCTAATCTGTTTTCTTCTTTGTTTTCATTTTCTCCCCCTTCCTCCTGACCATGCTCACAGTTACTGCCCTGAGTCTCCTTATTCTCTTCTTCCTCCTGGATTACAGATTCCTCTTTAGCAGACTCTGCTTTGTCCTCACATTTTGCCTCTGAGCAGGCTGTGGAAGGCTGGGAGGGCTCTTCCCCTTTACTTTGCTCCTCAACCTCAGTCATTTCTGTGCCAGTCTCTGTGTTTTCCATTTGCTCAGCTGATTTGCCTTCCATGGTTTTCTGTGCCACCAACGTGGCACCAGCTGTGCACTCTTCTCCTGAGCCACCAGAGCCACTGCAAACATCAACCCCAGAGGAGGACATGGGAGTGAAGGCGTGATCCATGGATTTTGGGACTTTAGACCCGGACACTGGCTTTGCCAGCTCGCTTGCCTCTTGGCCTGAACTTGGGCCGCTCCTTTCCGTTGTGCACCCAAACCACAGGGCTTGAAAAATATTTAGCAGCTCTGTGTATCTTGACTTACTCAAATGTTTTGACTTGTCTGATGGATCCTCTGACTCTTCATCAAGGAGTTGGAGGCTGGCAAGACACGTAATCAAAATGTTGGCGGAATTACTCAGTTTTCTCCCCATTGTGGGGGACACTTCAGGCAAACTGTTTGATCGGTCAAATTTGGTTTCGTGCTTTGAACTGAGCAAGGCCTTCATGATCTGGACAGATGTCTGGACAGAGGTTGGCAGGTCTCTCTTGTTATTTTGGCTGGATGTAACTGACTGGTTGCATTCCGTCTGCTCAGATTCAGCAGCTTCAGCTGCCACCTCAGAGATTTCTTCCTTGTTCACACATTCTTCAGCCTCTTCAATAATAGGTGTGTCTTCTGCTTTCTCTTCTTCCACTTCATCCTTTGCTTCATCCTTTTCAGCCTCCTCCTCATTCTTTTCCTCAGCTTTTTCCTCCTCTGGGACTTCCTCGACATTTGTACAGTGTGATACCTCAGTGGTCAACTCTGCATGATCACCTTCTCCATCATCCTCCATTTCATATTTCATAAGCAATGTTTCTGAAGGGATTTTCCTGAGCCATTCTTGCACAACTTCTTCTGGAGATGTATTTGGTAGAGCTGATGGTATTAAATCACCTCCTTCCTCCTGAATGCCTGTATCTTCTACCTCTCCCTCTGTTTTTTTGTTGCAAGAATCATCAATCTCTTTATTATCCTGAGCATTTTCTTTGGTTGCAGCAGATTTAGAGCCATAGGAAGTTGCTTTGGAGGAATCCACAATTTCTTTCTGCTCTTTTCCTGCGGTCAGCACGGACTCGGTGCCGATGCTGCTGATGGAGGAATTCTTCAGTATGGCTGAACGGATACTTTTCCTCTTTGGCTTCCCTTTTGGTGGGGCAGGGCACTGCAGACTGCACACTGACATTGTCTCTGACACTGATGCCCGGCTGGAGTTTGACACCTTCACACGAAGATTTTTTGAGTTTGTCCGTTTTGATTTTGTAGATAGAGACATGTTTGATTGTGAACACCTATCATCAGTTTCCTGGGATATCTGTGTCAACAAGCATTTATCTTTTATTTCTGACCTTGATGAGACTCTTGAGGAGCTGCTTGTAGGTTTTCCATTCCTGATCCCATCCTCATTTGGATGGTCAACTTTTGAACATACACTCTCACTCATGCTTCCCCGTTTTGAAGAAGACGGCTCTGAACTAATCTTAGCATGAACCTCTCCAGATTTTCCGTTAGGACTTGAAAAACTTGAGCAGAGGGATGATGGCTTGCTGCTTCCTTCTTTATGGCTTCTCTTCTTTGAGCCTTTTGAGGATTCACTGTAGCCATTGGCAGTGCTTTTTGAGCTATTCGCCTCAGCGGGACATGCAGTTGCCTCTACTTCACTGGTAGATGAAAGGTTTGAGTGAAAAGATCCTGACTTATGAGACATGGTGTCTCCAACAGATTTTTTCTTGGTTTCACATGAGCTTTTGGAGTAAATTGATGCCTTGCTGCCCGATCTCCCATCGTCAGCATGTAGGGAATTCTTCTTTTTTTTCTGAGTGGATCCAAGTGAAGACACAGACATTTCAGACCGTGCATCCAAATGAATGTGGCTACGCTTGCTCTTTTTGGTCCCTCTAGAAGAGCAAGAGACACTGCATGGAATGTTCTCATCACTGCCACTTTCCTTGCTGTTCCTGTCACTAGCCTTGGAACGATGGGTGCCTTGTGTAGAGCATCGTTCCCCTTCACTGCTATCAGCCCTGACTGATTGGCTTGGCTTTGTTTTTTCTGACACTGAGCTGACTTCATTGACTTCACTTTCGTCGTGCTCTGCTTCAGCCTCTTTCTTGGGGCAGGACTCACTGGAGAAAGAGGACAACGCTGGGTTGTCATCAGAGAGGTCACCCTGCTCAGTCTTTTCTTTTGGTGTTGTGCAGTTACTGGACTTGCTGTGCACGCTGTTGGCAGGGGTGGAGCACTGGCTGTTGTCTCCCTGATTTGCCTTCTGAAGGCTTGAGGAGGACATGCTCCTGCCCACGCTGCTGGTTTCCTCACAAAAGTTCTTCTTGCTCTGCCTGGACTGCAGGGATGACCTGGACATGACACTCCCAACTCTGCTGCTTTCAACCTCTTCTGGGTCATCCTTCAAGCACTTCACAGAGGAAGCTTCGAAACAATTGGCATCCTCATTCTGTGAAATGATTTTGGTGATCTCCTGGTCTTCAGGGCTGTCTTGAGTATCCAGGTTGTTTTCACAGCTTGAATGTGACATCAAGCCCAAGGATGAAGGCTTCTGGCTGTTTCCTGTGCTTGTCCGAGTGTTTTCCTGCTGTTCTTCTGCGTTGGAAGCAGCAGTAGATAAATCACTTCGGCACATACACTTTTTAACGGATCGATATGCCACCCTGTTCTTTATAGTCTCTGAGTAGGATGAGGACTCTCGCACAATGTGCTCAGAGAATTCCTCACTGGATGTGGTGTGGATGCTATCCATAGATGTCATTTTTTTGTGGACTACTCTCCTCCGGGAAGATGTGCTGGAACACGATGACCGCGTGTGCCAGGTGCTTCGCACGCTGGGCTCTTCCCTCTGGGACATGTGCATGGGGTTCTTCCAAATGTCATAGTCCTGGTGTTTCTTTCCACAGCTGTGACAGTGGGCCTCGTCACATTCTGATTCCTCAAGTTTGGACATGTAGGAATCGATATCACAGGGATATAAAGAATCATCTGCCTCAGAGCTGGCTTCTGGGTTCATTTTCTGTAGGGGATCTACTTCGCTGTCCTCCACTCCTGACTCTTCACAAGGCAGCTGGTTCATCAGGTTGGACTTCTTGATCTGGGTGGACCACTGCAAAGTCTCATCGTTGAGCAAACGGAAGCGAACCTTCATCTCCACGGACAAGCTCCCATCCTTGTTCACATGGACCCGCTTCTCGATGTCGTCGTTGACCAAGGACTGGACCAGGTCCCCAGCTTTTGGGTGAGAGCAGCTATTGGAGAAGGGTGCCCCATTGTCTGGAGAGGTTGCGAGACCATTGGGGTATGACTTTTCTGATGACAGGGAAAATCTCATCGACCTGTTGCTGGATGCTGACCGTGGATGGATAACGCTTTTTTTGGCTTTCAGTCCAAAGTTCACTGGAGTGAAGAAAACAAAGATGTTAACTCACATAAAGATGACAGTGAATCCTGATGTTATTCCATTAAAGCCAAGTCTATGCCAATTTACATAATTTGAAAATTTGTCTTTGACTAAATGATGTCTATTAATCATAAAATAGTTAAGGTTGGAAGGGACCTCTGGAGATAATCTAGTCCAATTTCCTTGTTAAATGTGAAGTTTTGAATTAATAATCAATTCAATAATTAATAAAATCTTCTGCACCTCAACTTTACTTAAAACATAAATTGAAACACAAACACTTTGTTTTATTAAGTGCATGTCAGGAAGTAAAATTAAGAAAAATAAAATATATATATACATATAGAGCAATTTAGTCTCTGAGATTGGGCGTTTTATCACATAGCAAATATTCCTTTATTTAACTGTTCGGGTTTTAATTCTTCTTATTTAACCAGGGAAAAATAAAGGGAGAAGTGACCCTCTTCCTTATCTGGTCACACATTTATTGTGCATCATCCACTTCTCCACTCATATTCCAGGAAATGTGTGGCCATGTAGACCAGAGCAGCACTCTGTTCCAGCAGGGATGTTTCACTGAGAATAATTATAATTCTTATTAAAACATAAAGAACAAATAGAAAAGGAATTATAAGCTGGTGATAATGACAAAGAGAAATAGTGGGAGTTGTAGAAGTAATCAGTGAGAATAAGGGAATTTAGGAATTACAATTGGAAGAATAACTTTATGGCCCATGCAGTGATCTGCACCGGTTCTTTTAGGTCACTTCACTTCAAGCAGAATACATTTCTATCAGGCTGTCTTACAAGATATTAATCTGTCTTGTTCCAAATATATGTTTGTTGAAAATATCCTCGTCCATATATCCAGACAATCCTGTGCCTCCATGAGCATATGGATATGCAGCTGATTGGAGGGCAATTTAGGAAGGAATTGCTGAACAGGAGCACACCAAAATCACATGAAATAGCTCTTCCCTAACCATCCTAATGACTGAACTGATGGATTTTCTCAGTCTCTGATGGGAAAAGTTCCAGTTTATTCCCATGTTTCCCTCCAATTTTTTATGCCTTGTTCAGTGAGCGTAGGATGCCTCTGTCCTTGAGTTTATGCAGCTTGTTGGCAACACACAAATGAATCTTTCCAAACTCCTGGTACTGACAATGGAGAGAAACAGACACACCTCGGGGGCATACTTAATTTCATCCCACAATAAATCCTTAATGCAGGTGAGATTAATTGCCCTTTGGAATTGGCAAGTTTCTTTTCTCAGGCTGCTGAGGGTGGCTGGTTTAATTACCTGCGACCTTAGATAACTCATGATGGGATGCCAAAGAAATATAATCCTGAATAATCCGTAACATACTCCTTCCTGAACATCATCTCTCCATAAAAAAACACACTTTGTTCCCAAAAGGCCAGCTGTAACCTGCAGGAGATAACAGAGTCTCCTGCTGGCAGAACCAGGGCATCCTCTTCTCCTGGTGCAGGAAAACGCAGGAGGGAAGGCATGATAGGACAGACAACGAGGGGATAGAAGATTTGTGGGAAATCTCAGGGATCTGGGTGGACAGACACAGGAAAGGAGGGAGTTCTGGAAGGAAAAGGAGACCCAGAGATATGAAAGAGGAAGGGAAGTCAGCCAGACATGGGGAGCACATAAAAGAAAGCCTAAGGGGTGTAGGGAGGAAATCCTAGAAGGAAACCAGAGCAAAAGAAGGGGAGGATGGAAAGGCCTGGGAGGCAGGGAGAGGGAAGTGCATTTTCCACATGAAATCTGTACTTTGGAGCAGCACAATAGGGGACCTGCAATCCCCACACTGTGCGACGCAGGCCCGGGTACGACCACGTGATGAGGCCCCGCGTTTTTCTTACTTTCATTGTTCTCGTTGACATTGTTGCCATTGTTGGAGCGGGGAGGAAGGTTGGGCAGCTTCTCCACCGAGTGTTTCCTCAGGTTCTCCGTGGATACAGGCTTGAAAGGCTCCCGACCCACACACACCAGCACATTGGGGCAGTGCAGCAGGGCCTGCATGCTGTCGATCTGCAAAGGGAACGGCGAGTTGGCAAGGATCAGGATTTGACAGAAAGGTCTCACGGATATGTACGGACAACAGAAAGATTTTTGAGTGTAGAATCTGAAGAAGGAATAAAAAATTATAGCAAGTTTTGATGTAGAAAAAGAAATGCTGAGCCAGTTTTACTGGATAATAAAAAGGCAAAGAGTACGTGAGTTGAAAGGATAAATCTACTTAAAGGATAAATCTATTTTAAACAAAATACAGTAATTTCACGATTATAAGCCACACCTGATTATAAGCCGCACCTCCCGGTAGCTGGGTAGACCATGGGATTTGTCCATATATAAGCCGCACCTGAATATAAGCCGCACCTTTTTTTTTTTTTAAGTGAGGCTCCATGTGTAACAAAGTAACAAATTAGTAACCGAATCGCGCCAGCGCGGGGTTTGGTGTCAGGTGCTCAAGTTGCAAACAGTTTTCATAGACCAGCGAAGCCTTTAAAGGCAGCCCCAGGTGCCCTCCCCAGCTGGCTCTCACTTCCAGGTTGGCATTTCACTGGGATTTGTCCATAGATAAGCCGCACCTGAATATAAGCCGCACTACTGGGGTAGTCTGGATTCTTCAATGAAAAAGGTGCAGCTTATATTCGTGAAATTACTGTACATTTTTACCAAGTAAAAAGATTTTTGCAGGTATACAAAAATGCCATGTTGCAAGTAAAAAAAATAAAATCAAAATGTTTTACTCAAAAAAACCTGAAAAACAACTTCTAGCTTCAACTGTAACATACTAACTTTTTGTGATTGAAAATAGTAACATGAATATGGTAATGTTGGCAGTTATGATAGGCCACAAATAAAAGTATTAATTAGTAGTCATGTTTTAAGATGCTTTGCAATGAAAAGTATCTCATGCATTATAATCAAAACTAGAGTTGGCTTCAAACAAGGTGTGACTGAAAAAGCTGTGGGCTGGGCTCTTGTTACCCATGACCTGTAAATTGCTGTATCACCTGGATACAATAAACAGCATTTTAAAAAGCAACCTGAAGTCCCACATCCTCTTTTTGGCTCTTACACTTCCAGGCCTGGAATCAGCTGACAATGAGTTGAACAGAATATTTGGATAATGGTCTCAGACATGCAATGCTGGTTTTGGGGTTTTCCTGTGCAGGGCCAGGATCTGGACTTGATGGTCCTTGTAGGTCCTTCCCAGCTCAGGATATTCTGTGATTCAATGAAAATAAATGTGCTTCTGGAGAATTTTGGTGTCTAACAAAGCCTGGTGGAGAATTCCTCCACTGAAAGAGAAGCTCTGCTACGTTTTGATCAGATTTCCTGAGATAGGGAAGGGCTGGGAGAGATCGCCTAAGGGAGAATATATCTCATTTATTATGTATTAGAAAAGATTTCACATATTCTGGAAAAAAAATGGCATATTCTGTGTGGTAGTGAAGAAGTGGGTGGAACTGGAAGTGTTTCACTTTGTCTAACAGAGAATTATAACTTTTAAATTCTTTTAATTCCTGTATGGGGCAGCTTTTATTACCTGAAAAATGCTACATTTCATTTTTTCCTTTAGTTGATCCTTTTCTTGCTCAGGAAAAGGGACAAGAATTGTGACTTCCCCTAATATTCCCTCAAATACTGCTTCAGTTATAACCCCAAGAATGCCTCAGTGCTGGACAGTGAGGGACGTTGTCCCCAATCTGTGAAGGAATCTTTGTTCCTCCACAAGGATTCAGGTTTGCACCCTTCATCCTCACCACATGAGCTGTTCACACACCAAGCCCTTCATGAGTCACTTCTCATGGAACTGTACAATCCTAGAACAGTTTGAGTTGGAAGGCACTTTTTAAATGCCATCCAATCCAACCCCCTACAATGAGTAGGGACATCTCCAGCTGAATCAGGTTTCTCAGAGCCCCATCCAGCTTTTACCCAAATCCATTTGTCTGTCTCAAAGAGCAGGAATCATTCCTGTGGGAAGCACTGGGCAGACATATCCTGGACCCATCTTCCATCTTGTGTCTGCAACCTCTCATTTGAAAGACTGAAATGGAGTTCCCAGGTGAAATAATGGATGTCTTCCAAAAGAAGAAGAATGTCTTGCTGTCTGAGAGGACTTTAGAGTGGCCAATTTCTGGCAGCTTTGTGCATCTCCACAAAGTGGGATGTCCCTTCCTGCGTCAGCAGAACATCTCTAGAGCATGGGGAAGACCTCAACCAGAGGTTACCACGCCAGCACTGGTGTTGGGCTCAGCAAGACGCACCCTAACCTCACCTGTCACTTGGTCATCATCCCCTTAAGGAGAACCAAGATCAGGAATCTCAGGGGAGCAGCGGTGACAGTTCTGCAGTTGTCACATGTGCCTGAAATAACAGCACGTGAAGGAAAGGCCTTGGCCTCTGAATATTGTTACAGCCAAAAAATGAAGAACCAGGGAACCTTCAGAGCCCAAATTTCATTCATTTCAGAAATGCTCTTGGGGTTTTCCAGGACTGTGGGACACTAAGAGATTGGTGCTGGGTCTAGTGCAAATAAGAAGATAAATGTGTGGAGGGTGAAAGAGCAAGACAGAGATAAATGGAGGCACATTCTAGATGCAGTTAATCACTTCTGAAAACATTTCTTACCATAAAACATATGGGATCAACGTTTTAGTGGGAATACAGTAAAAATCCCTTTGCCTTCTCATTATTTTTAATTTTCTATTTGTGTTATAACAGTGCTTGTCTTTTAGGCCCATCCTGTTTGCTATGAAACTCAAAATAAGAAAGCTTTTCTCAGTGAAACTTTCATTAAATTCTGCAAAGCAGCAAAACTTCCAAATTCCTGTATTGAGTACCATGAAACAGAAAAATAGCTCACAAATCTGTTTGCCTCTGTTCACTCCAATCCTGGTTCATCTATTCCTAAAGAAAATAATTTATAATGTCCTAAGGAAAACATCCTTATAGCTCAATTTAAAAGTTTATAGAAATCCTAGAATCTAATAAATCAAATTTTTTGAGTATGTTTTTGCCATTTATATATTTAATTTCCTTCTTTACATTTCTGTTCTTTTTTCCCTCTTTTTTTTTTTCTTTAATGAGATCTTTTCCACTGATTCATATTAGTAGGGAAAAAAAAGCAAGGATAAAGAAGAAAGAGAAAAGGAAAAAGAGGGAGAAGGAAAAAAAAAGGAAAACAAACACAAAACGTGTTCTGTCCCTAAGGTAAAAGAATCTGTCTTTCTAGCCCCACTAAGTTCAGGAACTGTTCCTTTTGTAAAGGAATTTTTTTTCCAGTGAAAGATATTTTTTTCCACATTTTCTCACGTGTTTCCATGTCTTGGTGTAGATATTTCAACCACACTCATCACTACTGCAGATAATAGATGGTGCCAGTGACTGAGAGTCAGGGATCCATGGAGCTGAGCCAGCTGAGTTAGGGAATTTATACATTCTTTTGTATGGAATACACTTGAATTATGTCACTTAAAATAGTTTCTATTTGTGGTATGGGGCATTTCTGACATCAGCAGCACTTTAGCTGTGTTTGTGTCTATAATGTAAATTTTCTTCCTGATGTATTGCAAGATTAATCTGTTTGAATTAATAATTCCTAAGATTCATCTTTGTATTGCTTCATTGTTAAAAGCATTTTGGTAGTTTTATATACAGCTGGATGTTTTCTGAGGGTTGAACAAATCCCATTTCTCAGGTTGATTTAATGCAGCACGCACTGTTTCAGTGCAGGGTTGGGACAACAGTGCATTCCATCTGCTCCATGCAAATCCCATCCTCTGAACACACTGCCTGGGCTTTGCAGAGAATATCTGCTTCCAGGGCCACCAACAGGACATCTTTTACTAGTGCTGGATTATCCCTGAACAGCACAGCCCCTCTTGTGTGTTCAGCTCAGCTCACTCCGTGTGTCCTGGTGAGGCCCATGTGGTTCTTCTCAGATTTCCTTCATTTTAAGGAATATATAAAAATTACTTATAATCTAAAGGGATCACCTTCTGACCCTGCAGGAGTTCCAGTGTCCACTGTTGCTCCTGGAAGTGCTGAGTACAATACTGGTCCCATTTCAAGCAGTGGTGGGATCTCCCCTGGCTTCTCTAGAGCCTGCATCACATTCCTACAGCTGGGAAATGAGGAAAACTGGGAGCTTGCTTTCCCTCAGCATCATGGAATGGTTTGGGTTGGAAGAAATTTTTAAGTTCATCCAGTTCCATCCCCTGCTGTGGCAGGGACACCTTCCACTATCCCAGGTTTATCCAAGCCTTCTCCAGCCTGGCCTTGGACACTTCCAGGGATCCAGGGGCAGCCACAGCTTCTCTAGGAATTCTATTCCAGGCCCTCCCCACTCTCCCAGCCAGGAATTCCTTCCCAAAATCCCATCCATCCCTGCCCTCCGGCAGTGGAAGCCATTCCCTGTGTCCTGTCCCTCCATCCCTTGTCCCCAGTCGCTCTCCATCTCTCCTGGAGCCCCTTTAGGCTCTGCAAGGGGCTCTGAGCTCTGCCTGGATCCTTCTCTTCTCCAGGAGAACATTCCCAGCCCTCCCAGAGCAGAGAGGCTCCAGCCTCCTTTTTACTATTGTGCAAGAGAAGTGATCCTGTTCTTCTTGGACACAACCACCACCAAAGGGGTTTTATGACTTGAGCAATTGTATTTTCCATGAAATTTTTGCACATATTCTCATGCTGGGAGAAGAAACTGGACATAAGACAGAAACTTGGAGAGAGAGAAGATTACATGCTGTGGCAGTAAGACCATGGTGAAAAGCAGACACAGTAGTTATTCCTGTTTCAGAAGCCTGTGAGCCCCAGAGAAAGAGATGAAATATAAGTTGGGATTAAATTCAGAGAATAACCTGATGTTGAATTCCTGTTCAGATTAGGTAGGAGGTGGAAATGACCTTGCAGAGAACAGTGTGAATTCCAGCATATGGAGGAAAAAGAAGATTTGATGAGATGATCTCCAGAAGTTTTTCCAAACTCAGTGATAATGTGAATTCTGTGTTTTCTTGTAGAAGTGGATGTTATTTCCATGGAGACATCAATTAAGAAAAAGTGGGGTGGAATTGACAGACAAGAAGGTGAATGTTCTCATCTGCTTAGCTCTCACTGACAGTGGAGAAAATGGAATGCCACTGAAGGGGGATTGTTTCCTCTGAAGGTTGATCTTCATCATTGTCAAAGTCTTGTCCAACCTTGATCATTTCCATGATGATTCTATGATTTTAGAGCAAGAGTAAAACCTTAGATTCTTCCAGTAAACAGATTCCCCACTTCCCTCAGGCTGCCACTGCAAAATTCCTGAGTAGTCATGCTAGGATATTCAGAGAAAACAGTGGTAAATCTCACCACCATTTAGCTAAAATAAACCCAAAGGCAACGGACTGTAAATCCTAAAAATCCGATGATCACCTGAAGGAGATGTGATGGAGAAGAGAATTTCCTGCTCTAATATTTCTCCAAGAATTCATCACCCAGGATTGTAACTCATTCTCTGCAATCAAGGCTTCTTGGTGGAGAGCAGCCAGTATTTTTGGGAGACAGGTAATTTCACCTGAGCCAGGTCAACATTCCCCCCTTGGACATGCCTGACTCTCACTGATGACAGAGTCAATAATCTCAGTGCAGTTGTCTAAATTCACAATTTGAGATGTTCTAGAGTATCCAATATGTGCCTGAGGATGGCAGACAGGATAAAAGATAAATATAAGACTGAAAAGCTCAAGTGGGAAACGTCAACCACGTTCATAAAGTTAGAAAATTAGATATCTTCATTTGCAAGCTGAGTCCCAAAACATGGGAACTTCAAGAATATTTTAATGCATAAGTGAACAATTAGGAATCAAATGGAAGAGAAAACATGGTTTATGATAAAGATATTTGATGGGTTAGGAAAGAGTTCTTTTGGACCACTCAGGATCCATTCAAGCCCTTTAGGAGTTCCCTCAATGTAACTCAGTCACAATCAAGGCTGAGAATTATCAGAGATAAAAATCCACCAAATTCATAGGATCAGTCTCTAGCAGTTGGCACTTGGTAGGCTGGAATAGACTCCCATTAAAATTTAATTGCATAATACCTGAAAATTAAATCAAGTTTCTCAATCTTACTGCAAAACCCGATCCTAGTCCCACTGTAATAAATGGAGAGAAACATGGTGACCTCCACAGACTCTGGATCCAAGAGGATTATGGATACTGTGAGTGAAATTCTGGGCAAGAGCCCAGGCTGGATGAGTCTCAGAGCAGCCTGGTCCAGTGGAAGGTGTCCCTGTCCATGGCATGGAACAAGATGATCTTTAAGGTCCCTTCCAACTCAAAACATTCTGTGATTTATGATTCATTATCCCCCAGCAGAACTCTCTGCCCCAGTGGGATATGGCATTTATAGATTGATATTCTTTCCAATAAAAATTATTTACAGACATTAGCTCCACTGAGAAGTTGAGGTGTAAATGAAAACACATCCTCTCTTCTGAAATACCCATTTTTTCCCAATCTGGCTGCTATCCATTGATTGTCTCCATAAATTTTGCTGTACAGGACCCACCAACTGCTGTGATCTCAGCAAGGACCTCTAGGTGCTACTGCAACACAATTAATAAAAAAATAGCAATACAGAAGCAAAGCTGGATCCCAGAAACCTGGAACTTTGAGCTTTCTGTGCTTTCTGGCACTGACCCCCTGGAGATCACCGCTTTTGACCTGAGGCCTTGGAGAAATCTTCCAAATTTGAGTGATGGAGTTGGAATCACTGGTGTGTAGTGAATTAGAAGTGTGTGATTTCACATGGGGAAGGGTTTTAAATTTGAGGTTTTTATAATATAGTAATAGGGGACAAGATGGAGGATTTTGGGTGGTGTCTCTTTTGGTGCTCATCTTCCTTCTTCTTCATGATTTCAGGCAGTAGTTAGTGGTTGGTCAGTCAGTGTCACACTGAGGCTCACAGGAGTTTGGTTATTGGGTTAAAACTATAAATAATTTTTGTTATTGGGTTAAAACTATAAATAATATAAGTGTTAATTCTCTGTTGGACTGTTTAGCTGTAAGAGACTTTGTAGCAGCTGGATCTGGCTCCATTTTGCTCACTTCTAGCAGGTGGCTAGAAATGCTGCTAAACTTTCTGTACTTTAGATACGATTTAATAAACAAGCAAGCTTGAGCACAAGAAAATCCATTTCCTTCATGTATTTTTTAATCCTATCTATGAGTGAAAGCAGAGGAGACTAAAACAAACCGCTAATTAAGCGGTGCAAAACTCCCACCACTGTTACGCTCTAAAATACAGAAGCAGCGATTGTTGTGGAGAATATGCCACCCTCTGGCTCTTCCCAGAGGAAGAAAAATCTCTCAGCCTTGCTCCCCTCGGAAGCTGAGCACAGATATCAATTTCTGATGAAGGCAGAGTGAAGGAGAAACAGGAAAAGCTGGAAACAGCCCCGCTGAGGAGCAGGTTATGCCCTGTGCTGTCTCACTGCCTCCTTTCCTAGAGCTCTTCCATCTGCTCCTTTTCTTCTTCCATTCCCATTTATACTTCCTTGGAGTGTGAACAGTCCTGTTGTTTTGTGGTGTTCCACATCCAATCCGGAGGCACGCAGGCTCTGAACTGGTGCATGGTGGTTTAACCACAGTGAATTTTGTGTTTTATTCATGCAAAGAACCCATTTGCCCTTCCCTTCCCCAAACTTTGCACTGGAGGAATTAGAGAGTGGTTCTGGGGAGTGGCTGGCTAATCTGTGGTCAGAAGGTGAATCATGGGGTGTTGCCTCTCCGTGCCCACATACAAATTAGCAAAGTAGTGGAAGAAAAGGAGGAGGAAGAGATCAGGAAGTGCATGACTTGCTCTCCCTTTCTCTAACTTTAGCAGGGGTCAGAAGGCTCTTCCCTGTCATCAGGAGGAGCACAGAGCAAGAGGCAATGCTGAACTTTGAGGAAATACTGCATGGAAATGGATCTAAGCCTCTGGAAATGGTAGCATACAAATTATCCATTCAGAGCAGAGCACCCAGCATCCCTCGCATCTCCCAAATCAAAACTCACATGGTTTCTTAAACTAAATTAAATACCAGGTCCCCAGATCCACACAGAATCACGGAATGGTTTGGGTGGGAAGGGGCATCAAATTCATCATTCCATGGGCAGGGACACTTTCCACTATCCCAGGCTGCTCCAAGCCCCATCCAGCCTGGCCTTGGACACTTCCAGAGATCCAGGGGCAGCCACAGCTTCTCTGGGCACCCTGTGCCAGGGCCTCCCCACCCTCACAGCCAAGAATTCCTTCCCAATATCCCATCCATCCCTGCCCTCTGGCAGTCTGAAGCCTTTTCCTGTCACTCCATGTCCTTGTCAAAAGTCCCTCTCCATCTTTCTTGCAGGCTCCCTTCAGGTACTGGAAGGCTCATCCCAAAATCTTCTTTTACCAAAAAAAGATGTTTAATCAGGACTGATTCCTAAAAGCAGATGGTTTGTTAAACACAAATTGCAAGCTGCCACTTCTATTTGATGCTTATTGAATGAGAATATGGACAAGCCCAGTGCTCCATGTGCTGAAATGCAGCAATGTGAGATGATTTGCCATTCCACCATTTCTCCAAACATCAACATCTTCTAGATTTTAACAAACCTGACCTGTTCAGCTTTTAGGTTTGCCCACAGTGTAAAGGTGCATGAAAAAAAAATGAGAGTTTTGGAAGTACTCGAAGAGCCAAGTAAAACACGTGAAAGAGAGAGGAAAAATGCACAAGCACAGGTGAAGAGCAGCTGTTCCTGGAGTACTCATGGATGCTTTTTCCCTGTGTGTGACACTTCGCACACATATTGAAAAAAAAACCAACAAAAACATTCTGAGTTTTGCCCTGAAAATCCTTTGGATGAACAACTCTTTCATTATTCCAAGAGAAATATTGCAATCAGAAATCAGTTGGAAATCACTTGGGTGGCAGCAGAAGAGAAACAGCTCATGGGAAAAGGGAAAAGGGGAGAAAAGGGAAAAGGGGAAAATAAAGGCATGGAGAAAAGATGCTTTTAAGAAACAGGTGAAGAAAGTAAAAATGGGGAGAAAAGTGATTTCTAGCGTGGTTCAGTTTGGAAGTTTTGATTGTGTGAGTGGTCCTGCCCCTATGCAGGATGAGCTGGCTCCTGATGAAGGCTTCCCAAGAACTTCACAAAGTGCTGGATTGATTTGGGGAGATCTCCACATTGCACTGGCCTTACATTCAAGTTTTGGTGGCCTTTTCTCTCTCTACCCACCCTGTCAGCTCAAAATTAGGTCTGACACTGTTTGAGCTGTGAAGCAGGTAGAGAAAAAGCAAACTAGAAAAGAGAGGATGGCCTTTCTAGAAGTTTTGCTGCTGATGTTTTTCATCTGACTGAAATCACAGTCCCCCCACCTGCCCCTTTGGCATTGGGTTTGTTAAATCTGGTCCATCCAACATCAGCTTTTGAAAATGATGAGTCAGGGTGACACCCACTCCACCCCAAGAGCCTGCCCTGATCCTCTCCTGGGGCAGGATTAGCTTAAAAATTGATGCGCCTTGAAAAATGTGAAACATTTGGCTCTTGTGCTTTTGGTGGCTGAGTCAGTGGGAAGGATCCAATTTGGGAGCTCAAGCTTTTCCCCATGACCAGAAGTTGTCAAATCTCACTCCTTTCATACTGAGAATATTTACATCGTGGATGAGAAGGTGGAAATTGTGGGGGAAAGAGGGAAGTTATGCTCCAGTGATCCCTAGGAGCTGAGGTTGAGGATTTAAACCCTCCTGGATCAAACTCAAGATCCATAGGGAACTGATCCATGGTCTTGCCACTTTGGATGTCTCCTAGCACAAACACTGTGGGTAAAAATCTGTGGGTTCCAGCAGCCCTGGACACAAAGAGACACATCCATCTGAAAATTTTGGTTTAAGTTTTTTGTTTTGTTTTGTTATTGAGTCTAGGTTTCACTCTCGTTTTGCAAAGTCCGTGGTACAAATGGGAAAAGTGGGAAGGTTTTTACTTCTGCTTCCAGACCTTGCTAAGAGTTGCAGCAGAATCCTTTCAATTCCATGTTCAAGGCCCGAAAGGAAGAAGAAAATTGATGCAAATGGAAAAATCCTCTCTTTTCCTCTCCTTTTACTGGCTAAAGACTCCCAGGTCTGCATAATATTTTATTAAAAAACGCCACAGTCTTTCCTGTTAAAATTCTTTGGAGAAACAGTGGTTTCTCCTGAAAGTACTTACAGAAAATTCACAGTTTTTCCAGGAGAGGGTGGAATTCTGCTATTTTTTGTACTCTCAGCAAATGAATAAATAGAGAGATCACGGTGACAAATCTGAACTCTCCTGAAGACCACTTTTATTTAGTGCTCCTTTTCTGCACTATAAAGAGAACCATCAACAGGAAAAGCTTCACATTTCTCATAAGATATTTTGTAACACAACTTTTTCTGATGGACCTTGATTTTTTTCTGGCAATTTACCTGTTACTGACATAGAATTGTTTTTATTGGCTCAATACATTTTTTCATAAATAACACCCCCATACAGGATTTTCATATCAAGTTTAAATTACTGTTATGCACTTTTATGCCCTTTGTTGCATTGACAAATCTACATTTGATAAGTCTGGGGTGTTTTGTTTCTTCTTTAGCTGTCTATAATCTTTCCAGAGTCCTATATGTTGGTAACAATAGAAGTAATTTTCCTCTAAGTATTTTCTAAAATTTGTTTAAGATGAAAAAAACCCTATATGTGGCAAAATTGTACCTATAAAAATTCAATTCCTTTTTTTTTCCAAAACCACTTGAATTTAAAAATAGAATTGTTTTTTTCTGGGGAGAACCCAAAAATGCCAAAAATAGTTGTAGGAAGTGCCCATAGCACTTCCTACAACACAGCACAGTTGTATAACTGAAGTCCATAAGGATGAGTTAAATGAGTGGTAGAATTTTCTAAATTGCTATTAGGAAAAATTAGGAAATATTAGTGGTCATACAACCAGGGCTGCCAGAGCTCCAGGAGGGTTTGGAAAACACTCTCAGGTACATTGTGGGATTTTTGGGATGTCCTGTGCAGGGCCAAGAGTTGGGCTGCATGATCCTTGGGAGTCCCTTCCAGCTCAGGATATTCCATGATTATTGCATATACCAAATAACATGATTGGAAATGTCTTTGCCCTGGATTAAATTCAAAAGGATTAGAAAGCAATTACACTTTGTTCCATTATTACTGAAAGAACAAAATCTCCTCAGGCTAAAGGAATCATCTGCATTTGCTGTATGTTAGATAAGAAAGAATCAGATTTGCTTCATGTTAGATAAGAAAGTTGCTAAACACGGGGTCCCTTTAACCCTCCCTTGTGAGGCACCTGGCCAGATGATCTCAGGGCATCTCAAAGGTTCACAAAACACACCTGGATATGAATCTCCTCGTGGATGAGGTTCATGGAAAGTTTTGCTGAGGTTTACAGATCGCTTGTGTAAATCTCATTGGAGTCATTGTGGTTTTGGCAAGCAACCAGAGAATATCAAACCTGAAACCTGTGGTTTGTTTTTAGACCATGAGTCACACACGTGGTGGGTGGAAAAGTGGCACAGCTCGCTTGATAACAACGGTTTGCTCCAGACCAGAGGCTGGAATTGGTTGCAATCCTTCATACCTGAGCACAGAAACCGGGTGTCACAGTGAATACGTCAAAGCGCGACCAGAAAATTAACGATCCCACAGAGGCAAATCATCACCTCTCTTCTCTCTCTGTTTATACACACACCACCTTTTAAACCAGCTTATCTGCCTCCATGTGTCCCCCTGTCCTCCTGCACTTCCACCAGGGTCTTGATGATACCTGTCATTAAGACAGATGATCTTGGTAGAGAGCCCAAACACGAGTGGCCGAGAGGATGCCTGCGGGCAGCCTACAGATGCCCTAGGAATGGCTCTATGGATGTGTAAATCTGAGTCAGGAAATATGTCAGACAAGCCTGTTTCCTGGCCTTGCACCCCTAGGTCGCTGTAAATACAGTCATTATCATGAACGACTTGGTAATAATAGTTAGGCCACCAGCTTGGCTAATAACATCTAAAAATAAAAGTTCTGTCTTTACTGCTGATTTAAATCAATTCAGGGCACTGGAACAGCATTGCCTCTACCACACTTCTTAGAGTGGTCTTTAGAGCATTTAAAGCTTGGATCAACTGACACTGTCCCAAGCAGTTCCTGGGCAGATCTGGGAGTTAACACATGCCAGGGTGCTTTTCTAAGAAGCAGCTTGAATGTGACCATCCCTGTGGGAATTAGACGCTATTTTGGGTGCTGCAAAATGTGATTATCCACAGTTGGTGCCAGAGTCTGCGCCCTGATACTCTCCTGGCTATTGGAATAGCTGTGAGGGCTCATTGTGCTGATGTGGTTTGAAGATCTTATCCTACAGGTTGGTGGAGACTGGAAAGGAGTACAGTAATTTCACGATTATAAGCCACACCTTTTTCATTGAAGAATCCAACCTACCCCAGTAGTGCGGCTTATATTCAGGTGCAGCTTATCTATGGACAAATCCCAGTGAAATGCCAACCCGGAAGTGAGAGCTGGCCGGGCGGGAAGGGCACCTGGGGCTGCCTTTAAAGGCTTTGCTGGTCTATGAAAACTGTTTGCAACTTGAGCACCTGACACTAAACCCCATTGGCAGCGATTCTGTTACTAATTCGTTAGTTTGTCACACATGGATCCTCGCTTTTAAAAAAAAAAAAAAAGTGCGGCTTATATTCGGGTGCGGCTTATATATGGACGAGTCCCGTGGTCTACCCGGCTACCTGGATGTGCAGCTTCTAATCAGGTGCAGCTTATAATTGTGAAATTATTGTAATTTCATTTGAGCCATTCTGTCTTTCTGCAAGGCTGGGACATGGTCAAAATGGCTTGATCTGCCCCAGAATGGTTGGTCTTGCCTAAGTGCAACCCGTGCCAAATTCCACACAAACACAGGAGAAAACTGAGGGTTCTTACTCCAAGGACTTTCTAGTAACTAATTCTTTACAGTCTCCAGTTGGTGGTGCCTGAGGAAACATTCCTTAACCCACGATCACTCCCCTGATTAACGCACAATTCTTTGATCCCTCCAGGAAATTTGGAGCTGCTTCTGCAACTTTCTCACTTGCAGAATCTGAGGCAAAATCAAGTCTTTCTGGTCTTCCACTTGACCTTTCCACAAAGCAAAACCGGATCAGATTCACTCATGAAATGTAACAACTTACGGTCAGCCTTGAGTGCGCCCAAACAAAAAAAACATCTCAGCCTTGGCCTCCCTCCAACAAACATAAAACTGGCCACATCCCCTGGAAAACTCTTTCGAGGGCTGATAAATCCCATTTGAGCTGCTCTTGGTAATTGCCACCAGTAGCCATAAACTATGCAGACTATTTGCCATCTCACCGCATAGTTTCAAACGCTGTGCGAGGAGGGACGTTGGATTTTAAGGAAGAGTTTGGTTGGTTTTTTTTGTTTTAATTTTGGGCAGCCAGTAAAAGGAAGGCCTAGTGATTCAGAAATCAGGACATCTGTGCCTGTACACAGTCATGGTGCTGGGTTCCTGTGACTTAACAAAGTCTCAATGACTGTTCAGCTGGTGGGCCCTGGAAAATTGCCATTTGTAAGGGAAATCCTCTGTCGCTGCCTCATTAACCTACGCGTCATTTCTTACAGCCTGGGAGGATTTCTGCCCTTTCTGTGATCTCTCCTTGCCCCCAGAGACATCCTCCCCTCTCCAGAGACAGCTGGTGTGGATCTGAACAGAAATGCATTCCTGTGGTTTAGACCATGAGGAAGAAAAGCCACAACATGGTATAAAAACTTCCCAGAATGGAGTCAAAAGGTCATTTGATGGAGAAGATAACCTACAATTTTTCTTTTTTATGGAGATATCGGCTCACCTGGGTTCTCATTAAAAAATAGGAAATACATGATTTCCAACAGTCTTATCAGCTTATGGATATCAAGTCTTGTATTTGTGTTTGCCAATATCTAAACATCTGTAACTAGAATATGAAAACTTAGGCCTAGCTTAATTTACTAGTCTCAGTCTTCCTATGTTCCATAATTCATAAAGAGTGTCCAGCAGGCAAAATGTACCCCCATCCCAAATTCCTCACAAGACAGATTCAGATGAATTAATGAATTGCATCCAGGACAGTCTATATTTTAGTGGAAAAATGTGCACAGAGTTTCACTGGCCAGTGGATTGCGTGTCAATGTTAACCTAAATAACAAATTTCTCTATTTGAGCAGTTAATCCAATTATTTCCAGTTAATCACCTGGAAAACACCAACAAGTGGCTTGACCTGAAAAAAAAACAACTTCATGATTTATTCTTCTTTTCTTGCTGAAAATTCATCTGATTTTGCTTACCAAACATTGAATTAAAATTTTCTCCAGTCCCATAATCATCAAATTTATAGGTAAGAAAAATCTTGGTTAATTTGGGAAAATGGGCTGTTTGCCCTGATGAAATGAGTGTTCAAACACTAGAACTCCTAGTAGGAAATCTGCTTGGTGTTTAGGATTAAAAATACTGGTTCCACCTCACTCAAGCTTTCAGGAGTTAGAATGAAAATGCAAACATGTAAATACCAATAGAATAAAACTGGATGTACTTCTGTGTAAATCAAATGGAAATTTAAAATTCTCAGATTCTATGATTTCACTTTGAGCTATGATTGAATTAAAGGCTTACTTGAAAATTTTGTGGACTACAAAAGGAAGAAATTACTTTTCTCTGCTTTATCAAACACATTAAACAAGCCTGTTTCATCTGTGTCTAAATTTTACACCCACATAAAATTTTGTAATTTCTAAGTGTCCTGAACTTACTCCACAAAATGGTAAGAACATTAAAATGGAGCAGATCAAAACAGAGCCACTGGGACAGAGGTGCTGTAACTCATTTTAGGATTTAAGTTTAGATCTGGAATTTAGTAAAAGAAACCAAAGGAGATTGAAGAGGAAACACTCTGAGGTCTATGAAAATCTTTTCCATTGATGGAAGATTGATTAACATGTAGGAAAGGAGATTTTTCCCTTTATTTTGTGTTTGGTTTTCAAGAATTCAAGGAAAAACTGGCTGTAAAAGAGACATGGTGAACCTGCTATTAAATGCTGTGAATTTTGTTATTCTGAGCCAGACAAATGTGGAGTCAATCCATCAGAAGTCCAGATACATTGTTTAGGAATTATTCTGCTAATCTCTCAAAATATGGGAATAAATATCAGAAGTTACAGTTCCACTCAATCCCATCCTTCTTTCCCAGAAAAATCTCTATGCTAAGTCACAGGGGAAAAAGATACATAGATAATTGGGATGAAAGAAGTTTGCAAAATTATTTAAAGAGAATTTGAATTATTCTTCAAAGAGAATAATGCAAGAAAAGAGGAAATACCCAAGAAAATGAAAACATCCAGATACCTTTGAATGATCATGGAAGAATGGAAGCTTCTTCCCATTTTCTTAAACAGAAAATACAAATTTAAGTGTAAAGACAAAATATGCAGCTAAAACTAAACCCCAGCACCAGTGGAAGGAGGTTATTTCAGGAAATGGTGTGTTGAATTCATTATTTTCATTCCTCAGTGAAACAGTTATATCTGGTGAAAACTCAGACACAACAGAGGTCTTGAAGCTGAGCTATGACAAAAAACTTAGAAGAACAGGGATAGTTTAGAGAATCCATGTGAAAGGAAAAGATTGGAAAATCCAAGACAGAGTGAATTTTTTGTGGTTTAAGCGTTTGCACCCAAGCCTAGAGCAACAGGAAGCCCAAATAGTTAATAAATAAACAGTAGTGAAAAGTTGGAAAGCTGGAGGTAAATTACTAAAATTAATATTGGCCAAAAAACTCACTGTAAAAGATTCCCAGGAAAAGTATTCATAATCACATATCTCCTAATTATGTGGAAGATGATGATGATGTTGCTGAGGTTGGACCCATTGTCACCTATCACTGTGATATTCTGCACAGGAATTAAAGGAGTGAAAATAGAATTATGAAGGTATAGAAAAGAAACTCCTTATTGACAAAACAGCAGTGAAAATTTTCATATTAAAAAAATAAAATATGAAGAGTCCTTGAAGATTTAGTCATGGTGTTTGACCCACACCCACATTTCTGCTGATGGAAAACATGGAAAGGTTGGAAAAGACCTCCAAGATCATTGAGTTGAAGATACTGTGCCTACAGGGTGCATATTAAATATCCCAGCTAAAATATTGGTGTTTATAATGAAAACTGGGGGGAATTCATTTAGGAATTATGAGGGGAACATTAAGACTGCACTAATAAGTGGAAGGCAAAACTTTTCTTCAGAGAAATCAGTGAAAATTCTCAAAAATTGAAGAAGAGGAAGCTGCTATCGGCTCACAAGATCTGGACTGAGCAGGAGTCCAAGCCTTGACAAATGGAGAAATCAGTGGCAAAATAAGTCAATTATCCACAGATTATAAAATATCTTGCCAGTAGGATTTGGTTTGCTTGGAAACTCTTTCCAGACTGGTGGAAATAGCAAAAAGCTCTGTGATAAGACACAGAGCTTCCACCAGGAAAAACAGTTTAAATAATCCCCCTTTCTCTCCTTCCTACTACACATTCCTCCCCCTGTGCCAGGTAAAAATGAGCTTGTTGCAAAACATTCCTGCATTTTTCCCCTCCTGGATAATGTGCCATTTGAACCCAGGTCACTTCAGTCACTTGGCTGAAACAGTGACACCACAAGTGGTTGTGTTTTTACCGCTGAGGAGCTGGCATTCAGCCCTGTAAAGGTGGGAAAAGTGGAAAAGGAGCTGGGAATTCAGGGACAGGGACAAGTCAGGATAACTCATGAGATCTCTTAAAAAAAATGGAGGTAAAGGTTAGTTAGCCAAAAAGAGATGGAGAAGAAGTCAAGAGAATCTCAGGTTTGTCAGGAAATTCCTTTGGGAACAGAAGAATGCAGGGATTTCCAGTTATAAGCATTTTCCCCACAGCACATTCAATAATTCATCAATACAAAAGTGTCTCTTGGTCTCAAACCTTAATTTTTTTATGCATTACAGTAATTTCATGCGTATAAGGCACACCCTTTGGACTAAAATTTTGGTCCGGACCCGGAAGTGCGCCTTATACTCCGGTGCACCTTATACTCGTGAAATTACTGTAGTTGGTCATCTTATCATCTTATCTAATCATGATTGGTTATCTTTCCTCTGTTGAGGATCCCACGTCCCTGTTTTGTGGGAACTGTGTAACCACAAGGTGCCACCTTATTCTGTTGAATTCCCAGTGGTCAGGTGTGGAAAAGCAGAACCTCTGTTGGGACATGCCTCCCAAAAAAGGGTAAGAAACACTACAACTAGAAGGGGTTTTACAACTGACTGCAAAACATTGAAACTCTTATTAACCCCAAACAATATTTGGCATGAAGTTCTTGAGTGGCTGAACATCCAACTATTGTGTAATTAACGGGGAAGAGATTAATGTGACAAAGCCTGAAGGATTAAGGTAGTGTGGATGAACTTTTGGACCCATGAGCTGAAGGATTTGCATCACAAGGAACATGATGGCTCTTGATTGGATAATTAGATATTTACCTTCTTCCCATCAACAGTGTAGAGCTTCTTGACCGGGAACTGCAGGATCTCCGTGATCTCATCCAGGAGTGTTTTGAAACTCCGGGCGTTTCTGCGGTTCAGGATGATGGAGCGCCGAAATCCACTCTCCCCATTCTTAACCAGAGTGATTTTCTTGGGTATTCTGGGGCCGTGATGAGTGAACGGTGTGGAATAATCTTCCAGCTTGCCCTCCTGAGCCGCTCTCCTCACGGTGCTGGAGGGGCGGCTGTTCCGCGGCGGCGCCGGCCGGTGCCCGCCCGAGGTGATGCTGATGGGCTTCACAAACTTCTTGTCGGAGCACAGGTAGCAGCCTCCATCCTCCAGCTGGTCCAGCTCGCTGATGCAGTGGATTCCTCGTGGGGTGGTGATGGTCCTGACCCCGAAGGGCAGCGGGACGCGGTGGGAGAGGTCATCCATGAGCGCGTTGAAGCTCTTGAAGCTCCGCTGGTTGATGGCCATCTTGACTCCTGCAAACTGGGGGTCTCCACTCTTGAAGAAGGTTATTTTTTTGGCTGGAGGGACCTTGGTGAGGGTGCTGGCCCGAGCCACGGAGGGGAGGGGCGGCTCATAGTTGTAGGAGCTGGTGGTTGAGAGGTTATCAGCAGGCACCTGAGTCATCCCTCTTGCTTAAAGGTAACTGCGAGGAAGGAAAAAACAAAGCGGGGTTTGTTTGGGGCAGGAAGGATCAGAGCCTGACTGGTGTGGGAGCAAGGTTTGTGCTCCTCACAAGCTCCATCAGGAGCAGATTGTACCAACAGCTCTCAGGAATTCATGGATCGGGCAGACTCAGGGAAGAGCATCCAAACCCTCCTGGTCCTGCAGATTCCAGTGGGAATCCAGTCAGTGTCAAGGCACAAAATTCATGAGTCAGACCCCAAGCAAAACCCGCAAAAAGAGTTGGAGTTTTGTGTCTTCCTTGCTTATATTTTTGAGGTTTTCTCTGAAATTGTCAGAGCCAGTGATTACTTCAGCTTTATTTTTACAAGCACAGCTCTGAGATTCTCATGTAACCCTTTAACCCCGTGGACGGGAGCATAAAAAACCAAAACAAAGCTGAATTTCTTCATGTTGTGATTGCATTTTGGAGCACACAATCAGCCCTGAGCTCACTGAGGGGCAGAGCAGTCTGGTTTTAGAACAGGCCATGCCAAAATGTGCTGAGTTCTGGATGAAAAATTTCTGGCAGTTACGCAAACAAATAACAAATAGCACAAGACATCAAATAGAACTACAAAACTTGGTTCTGCTCAAGAGTGGGAAAATTGGAGATTGGTTGGGATCATCTGCACAAATTTTATTGGTGTCCTTCACTTTAAATGATAAACTGATTTTGGTGTTTCAGTCTGGTGGTTGCATGCCGCATTTTTAACACAATTTTAATTTTATTGATTTTATTTTTATTGTCCTGATGAAGACAAGACTCATTATTACTTGCCCTTATCAAATCCATTGTTGTGGAAATCAGTTGCTAAAAAATTCAGACATCACATGGAATGCAACTATCATGCCCCCAGAAAACACACTTTGATTTTGACATGAAAAAAATAAAAGGATTAACACTATTTTTACAACTGCCAGGATATTGACTGTAACGAGCACAATACATTTATTTCATGAATATGAGCAGTGATTCCCCAGTTTACTCTGAGTTAATTACTCAGTCTTCAATGGAGACTCTAAAAATGGCACTTAGATATTTCATCTTCAGATCATTTATCTGCTCACAGATAGGAAATAATTTGAATTGTTAGTAAGGAATCAGTAGAATTGTAACTCACAGAAGGGGGTTCTGGCCACAAACACCTACTTCCAATTTATTTTCCAAATTCTGCTCTTAGTTGATATCAGTTTTCTCTGGTAACTTTCAAAAAATATCTTGCAAGGAAGAACATTTTTGAGTGCTCACGAATAAATTAGAAAACATAATAAATACGTATAAATACATATAAATATATTTATAATGAAATGGTTCCTTCAGTTTGCCCCTGGTTGCTTCTCTTGCAGCAGCTGAATGAAATTCTAGTTTGAATAATTGTGAGAATCACGAGAATCAATTTGTTGCCCACTGCCATTAATGGGAATTTTGTCACTGTTGGAGCATTCCAAACGCTGCAAATGCTGAATTTCTCTACATTTTAGAACAAAACCATTCTATTCTCACCGCGGTGCACTCAAGTGAAATATTTGTGCACGTTGTACTACAGCAAATGTTGCAATAAATGGAAGTTTGAGCTCAGCTAGGTGAGAAAAGACATTAGGCATCATTTGAAAAACCATTATTGTGACAAATCCCTGCTTTTTTTACATCCAGGCACACCCCAAAGATTTCAGCATGATTTATTCTTTCCACGTACACATTTCACCAAGCAATTATCCACTTATTTATTTCCCAGTTAAAGGCCAATCCATTACTCCAACTCATCATTTCCAGGGAAAAATTATCTCATTTCTCTATTTTCCAGCAGCTTCCAGAAAGGTGGGTTCGACTTTTTCTCCACAAGCCCCACACTGGAGCTTTCAAACAGCAGCAGCATCATTTCCAAACCAACCCATTATACAAATTGTAGTCACTGTGATCCACAATCTGCTGACTGCACTCCCAGAAATCTAAACTGCTTCCCAAGAATTTATTGTACATTTTTAAAAAATTTTAATCATATTGTAAGAAGTAAAGGGAAAAAATAAATACAGAAAAAACCATGATGTGCTTTCCCAATACTGCTTTTCTTGGGGAATAATTTTATAGGATTGTTATGGGATGACTAATTTAAAGGAATATTATTCCTTGAGTTTTGGGTGATAGAGCTGATTACCCACCTCAGCCTAGAGGGTCTGTCAGATCTGCTCTTAGAAAGCCATATCCACCAAAAAAAAAGGAAATATAAACAGTTCCCATACAGAGGAATTCAGTATTATCCATTTGAAGGGTAAGAGTTGGAAGGGAATTCTGCTGTAAATCTGTGAAGGAAAATGCTCATCTTGCCAAAATACACGTTTTTAGAGAAATAAAAGAAACCTCAATGCATATTTTCGTACTTACATTGAAATCCTTCATCCCTCTGGCTCAAGATGACTTTTTCTCACAGAATATCCAAGGGATTAAAAATAAAACCAACCAAGTAATAACGATTTAGCAAAGCAACACATCCAACCAGCCACAGGATCAACCACACTGGAAAAGGCAGGGAAAAATGTTCACAGGTTACCTGCTGTCAATCAAAGTGGCCTCAAAATGACTTAGCACAGCTTGGAGGGTTAAGCAGGGCTGTGTTGCTAAGGATAGAAAGAAAAGCTACCTAAGCTGCTGGAGAGGGCTCTCAAATCCACCGGGGTTTTAGCCACAGTTTGTCCAATCCTTCTCTTCCTTGTGGCCATGTAACTCTGGTATAAATCTGACTCTGCTCTGAAATCACACCAGTACAGCTGGAAAAGAAAGCCAGGGTGGGTGTATTCCTCTCTTAAATAGAGACCTGGAGAACTTTCCTGATCCAACCTGCTCATTAAAATGCTTTGGAATCTTATTTAACTTTCGGCAGCTCCAGGGAAATCGATGGAGCTGGAGTAAGGATGGTGGTGGCTCTGCAGGATTTGTGTGGATCTGTCACTTCTCACCTTTGTTGATAGTTCCTCAGGACAGGGATGGGTGAGATCCATGACAACTTTTTCAGGGAAGTATTAACAGGAAATTCTGGAGAGACCTAACCCCAAAATTTTCAAGCTCATGGCAGATGTTAAAGTGACAGTCTCAGAATGATGCTGGACAGGTGGATCACTGAGATTTGAGTATGAAATATGGACAGACAAGCACGTGAATGAAAAATAATGGGAAATTTCTTGTTCTGTCATCATTCACCTCTAAGAGCCTTCCTGTTCTGTCTCTCAGTTTCTACTTGCAAAAAAAAAAAAATACAAACAAAGCAATACATACAAACACATACAAAAACAATAACAAAAAGTCATTTGGATTTAGGTACGAAATCAGTGAGAAACCTCACTCGTGCACTGGAATTCCTGAATATTTGACCTGATGATCTTGGAGATCTTTTCCAACCTGAATGGCTGTGATTTCTGTGATTCCGTAACTTCCATTACTGTGCACCTTCCTCACTCCCAGCACTAAACCTGTTCTTCTGAAGAAACAAATTGCCTGCAGAGAGATCAGGGCTATAAAAGGCTTCTATTACAAGGGCAGGGATTAGGGGATCCTGCAGGAATAAATTCAGCAAGGGTTATATCTCGGATGCTTAACAGGAATCTTCCACATGTAATGCAGTGCAAGAGCAGTCCTCTTTGTAGATCACTGCTTTTCCAGCTGTGGACACATCTTGGACGGACTTTCCTGTGGGGTCCTTGACCCAGAGGACCAAGGCCATCTTTTTCTAGGCTTGCATTGAGTATAATAGGTCACAGCTCTACAGGAAAATCTGCAGGAGTCCATCCATGGGAAAGACTGAACCCCTCTTGGAGGTTTTTCTACACACTCAGGACTGTGCCAGGGTCCCTGTTTTTCATTTTCCCATCATAGTTTGAAATGAAATCTCAAAAAGATTCAAGTATAACAGGCAAGGAAGCTCTGGACTTCTCAACCCTATCAAACCTCTCTTGTTGGAATTCACACAGAGGAAGCTGAGTGACCCTTAGCCAAAACCCAACTGAATGGTTTGGGTTGGAAGGAGCATTAAAGATCCTCTCATCCCACCTGTCAGGGAC
>VRYO01001589.1:28285326-28307847 GCA_009812075.1 Sialia sialis | reverse complement strand
CTTACAATTGTGAAATTACTGTACCTTAAATTATCAAGAATCCATCCCATCCAGCAGTGACAGCTCATTAACCCCACTTAAAACTAAAATCTGTGTCTTTCCTCTCACCTGAACAGTTCCAGTGTCAATTTTTTATGACTTTTGTTGATTGATTAGGGTGCAGAATTTTGCTGGAAATTTCTCTTCCCATACGAGTAATTGCAGCTTCTACTTCTGCAAAGTCATTTCTTTCAGGCAGAAGAAAAATTTACAAACCACCACTAACATTTGGGCTGCAGCTGGTTGAAAACTCCAGGTTTGTCTTCCAGGGAAATCATAAACAAAATGATTTCATGTGGGATTTTTCCCAGAGTAGGTGGGAGTTTCTAGCTTTGAAGATGAATCAGTTTGAAGATTTAACCATGTTTTGGGGATTTTTTTCTCTAAAAAAAGCTCATTTTAATTTGCCCCATTCTCTTTTTGATAAAGAAAAATACTTTTTAAATATCAAAGTGATCTTAATTAACAAGGAGTATTTATGGTCTGACCAAGACAAAGTAATATATGGAAAATTACAAACTTGGAGAAATTTGATTCATAAAAAGATAAAAGCACTGAATTGGAAAGCAGATTATCTATTTCCCTATGAATATATAATTATTATCTGGGGAAATAAAAGAGGTCAAAATGGATAAAATGTATATTTTCTCCTCAATTAATTTGTAACTTAAATTACTTGGAAAGGGTTATCAAAAGGAATTCAAGTTTTTCATTGTTTGGAGAGGAGATTTCTGATAGCCAATGTGTCATTCTATTCCATGGATGAATGAGCCTAAACCATTCCCCACTTTTCCTCGCCCGGGTTCTTGTCAGAGCTGGTCATGGAAAATCAAGTCCAGGTAGGACCAGTGTTGGAGATTTCAGGGACTGACACCATTCCTTGAACCTCACCACTGGATCAGAAAGGAAGTTGGAGATGAAAACTCTGTCTTCTGTGCCAAAAATCTTCTTGATTTGACAGCATCTACAGCTTAGAATATTTTCATCAACAATTTTTTGGGAATATTTGGATTCACTTAATCTAAAATTATTTATTTTCCTCCTCTTCTGGGGTTTTGTCAGGAATTTGCAGGGCCCATGGATGGGTAAAGTCTCCATCTCTGGAAACACTTATGGGCAGGTTGGATGGAGCTCTGAGCAACCTGGTCTAGTGGAAGGTTCCCTGCCCATGGCAGAGGGGTGGGATTATGGGGTCTTTAAGGTGCTGTCTGTTATTCTAGGAGTGCATGATGTGGATAGAGAAGAGAGCACTCGAATTGTTGAATCTGGAGAAGGACTTGGAAACATCCACATCACAGTCTTGGTAGAATTGGAAAATTCCTCTGAACATCATCCAGTCCCACCTGTGACTGATCCCCACCTTGTCACCAGCCCAGAGCACTGAGTGACACATCCAGATATTCCTTGGACACCTCCAGGGGTGGGGATTCCAAACCTCCCTGGCAGCCCCTTTGGGTGGGACAGAGCCCCAGGGACACTGTGACAGGATACAACAGCAAAGGCCACGTCTGAGTGTTTGGGGCTGCATTGTTTAGCTCCAGCAACAGGACAGAAATACCTCTAGGATCAGGAACAAAGCTTTTGCTTCAGAGGGTGTTTCTAGTGCTGAAGCCAGGCATTTCCCGCTAACATTGTGATAAGTTATCAGCACTGTCTTTTACTCACATTTCTAGGGGAAATAACTTTGTATTTCTTTCTGAGGTGAAGTTTGATGTCCAGCCTGCTCTGCACATTTATATCAGGAGATTGACAAACAGTGGTGTTACTTCTCTTTTCTCTAATAATGAGGGATAGAACCTGAGGGCATGGTTGGAACTGTGTCAGGGCAGGTTTAGGTTGGATATCAGGAAAAGGTTCTTCCCCAAAAGAGTGGTTGAGTGCTGGAGCTGCCAGAGCTCCAGGACCATTTGGAGAACACTCTCAGGCACAGAGTGGCATTGTGGAGGTGTCCTGGGCAGGGCCAGCAGCTGGATCAATGATTTTTGTGGGTCTCTTCCATCTCAGGAGATTTTGTGATTTCATGATTCTATTCATCACTCACACAGAGGAGAGAGCATGGCAAAACTGGAGCACCTTGTCCAACTCAAACTAAAATGATACAATTAATTACATAACAGGAACATGATCCCAAAACCACACATGGATCACCAGGATCAGGAAAGGGCCAAGCAGATGTCAGGATTTCTTTTGTCTCTCTGTGGAGATGTCTGGTGGGGATGTCCCTTGATTAAGTGTCTTGGGTTACAATACAGGATGTGATCAAAAGTATCCATTCTATCACCATCTGTTGTGACCAGGTGGGGCAGTGATCCTGATCTCTGTGGGAGATATTCTGCTAATGGGCCATCCATTGAAACCAGCTGGGGCAGTGTTCTTTATCTTTTCACAACCCATCCTTCCTCCAGGAGATATCTCCTGCTAATGGCCATTGAGTCCCACTGTGGGACTGATAAAATTACTGCATCCCATTGGGAGATGCTCCAGCCAGTGGGAAGAGCCAAGCCTTTCCTACCTAGATAAAAACTGAGGTTCTCGGACACCAGGTAGCCCTTTTTACATTGGATTCCAAAGGAAAACCAGACCTTTCCACATTATCACTGGGAAATTGCCCCTTGTCCAGGAGCACTGCTCCAGTTGAAGCACATCTGTCACTGCAGGAGGATGCAGCCACCATTGAATGGCACTGCTGCCAACACCCTGACTGACTGATGGGGTGTCAGCTTGGATTCTGACTCTGTCAGTGTTTGGGGTTTGTTTTTTGTAGTATTGTATTTCTATTCTAATTTCCCTAGTAAAGAACTGTTATTCCTAATTCCCATCTCTTTGCCTGAGAGCCCCTTGATTTCAAAATTATAATAATTTGGAGGGAGGGGGTTTACATTCTCCATTTCAAAGAAAGGCTCCTGCCTTTCTTAGCAGACACCAGTCCTCCAAACCAGGACATTAAGTGATCACAGCCACAGAAGGTGGCTCCTGTACCTCCCACCTCTCATCCCAGCTCAGAGGAGGAACCTTAGACACACAAGGAGTTTATAGAGAAGCAGCTGAGATCTCCTAAGCTGGTGAGGTCCTCTGTAACAGGGAATGATGGAAGTGGCTCAGAAAATTAATCATCCAGGGAAGCAAACCCTGGAGTGAGAAGCTGAAGAACCAGGACAAAATATACACAAAATATTCACAAAACCCTGAGGCAAGCTGTAGGTAAAAATTGCCACCCAGAAGCTGATTGCTGAATGAGGAGTCTCCAGGAGCTTTGGAGAGGTTTCAGTCAGCAGCTGGATCTGGCCTGGCAGCTCAAGGCTATATGTCAGGAGAAGGAACTCACCACAGCTTCCAGAAACTGCAGGGGGTGGAAAGAGTTTGTTTTTTTTTCCTGTTTCCACAAAAAGCCCCTCTAGTCCTGCCTCAGGACAACAGACAACATTTGAAATGGTTTTTAAAACAGACATTTTATTGCCCAGACTCTGGAGTTCAGCACGTGGTTCTCTCTCTGTCCAACAACCATTTGCATCCCAGTGTTTCTATCTCCATAAGGCACAAATCAATTTCCTCTACACAATCATTTCCCTATTTTCAAATTATAATAAGACATTTACTTGAGATTATTAAACCTTTCAATGAAGCGCTGGCTTTTTTTTTCCTCAGTCCAGATCTCATTTTTCTGAGCATTGTTAACATTTCTAGGCCCCATTATATGATTTCTCCTTCCTTTCTTATACCCTCAGCTCTTTCCAAATGATTATCAATTTTGATTTTCAATAATGTGTCTTTTACACTCTTAAAAAAGTTATTTTAAAATATATTAAATCAAATCAGCTCCCTCCACATTGCAACATCTACATCCTTTCCCTCTCGCTTTTTCAATGTGTATTATTGAATCCATGGACAGCATTTATTCATCCAACAACGTCTCTTCCTACAATCATTTTAAATAATTTTCCAAGCCAAATCCAGCACTGTGTAAAATCTGATAAACAGTAGAAACAGTCTAATTCCTCTGGTATCATGTGTTTATCTGGCCTTTTGTCTGGAATTCTCCTGCCATACAGCTGCACTCTTATTTTGGCCTCAACATTTGCTGCACTGTGCTAGAAGACAATATCTCACCTGGAATGACTCCTCTTGGCTTTGAATAATAGGAGAAAAAAAATTATCAGGGATATTATCCCAGTTTTTTCTCCTTTATTCATCCCAGCTCACATCAGCTGCCGTTGGGAAGTGACAGAGTTGGTTTCTCAATTCATTCCCTAACATCCAACTTGTCAAGATCAGCAAAGTTGATCTGTGTTCTTTCCATTTTTGTTTTCCAAGGATTCCTCCATTTGTTCTTTACCAATTGCATTTTTTTATAGTGACTTCCTTCCTCACTCCAAATCGTCTCCAAATCACTCTCTTATAGTTTTCTTCTTCAGGAGGTTTTTTTTTAGGCGTTCAATAACTCAGACAATTTTGAATTATTGTCCTCCTTATTAATTTATTATTAGTCCTGCTTTTTCTGCTACTTGTTCTCTACTCCCAAGATTTATATTCTTCCATTTCTTCCTTATCCTGGATATTAGTCCATGTCAGCAAAACTCTGACCTCTCATGCAGAGCAGCCCTGGCCAAAATCTAAATTTGGCATTTTCTGCATTTGTGCATGCCTACACTTTTAGCACAATTAAACCATTCTCAATTTCCCCCACTAATTGAATTCCAGAGCCAGGCTCTCTGATCAGACGAGCCAGCAGGAGCTCCTGGGATCTCACACCTGGAGAATGCCCTGCCAGCTGTGGGACAATGGGGGTATTTCTGACACAAATTCTCCTTCCCAGATGTTTGGAGAAGAACAAAGTGTCCTGGTGGGGTCATGCAGTCATTGTGGCCCCACAACTGCTCAAGGATCAGGGGAGATGGAGCAGCCAGGGAGCTGGGACAAGGATCAGTGCCTGGATAATGTGAGAGAAATAAATCCTGCTGGGCAGGCGCTGAATGTGGATGTCTGTAATGACTCCAGAACTCCAGCTCTCCTTCAGAGCACCAGAAATTTATGATGTCTTTCAGGCTGTGGTTTGGGTTAAGGGATCTTAAAGATCAACTCTGTCCAGCCCCTGCCATGGGCAGGGACAGGTTCCACCATCTCAGGTTGCTCCAAGCCCCATCCAGCCTGGCCTTGGACACTTTCAGGGATCCAGGAACAGCCACAGCTTCTCTGGGAATTCTGTTCCAGGCCCTCCCCACCCTCCCAGGGAACAGTTCCTTTCCAAAATCCCATCCATCCCTGCCCTCCGGCAGTGGAAGCCATTCCCTGTGTCCTGTCCCTCCATCCCTTGTCCCCAGTCCCTCTCCAGCTCTCCTGGAGCCCCTTTAGGCTCTGCAAGGGGCTCTGAGCTCTCCCTGGATCCTTCTCTTCTCCAGGTGAGCTCTCCCAGCCTGGCTCCATCCCTTGGAGCATCTCCGTGGCCTCCTCTGTCCTCATTCCAGCAGCTCCACATCCTTAATTCTTAACTGGAAGTCTCAAATGAACTCTCTCTTTCTCTCCACTGTCTGGAAAAGAAGCTCAAGGTGATGAACACAGAAGGTTATAATAAGGTTGTTTCATCCACTGTGTCTCATTCCCTGTGTCCTGGCTCAAAATTATGAGAATTGAGTGTTTGAATGGCTCCTTGCTGACCTTCAAAGAACATGTTTAAATTTATTTTTTTAAATTGGATTGAAATGAACTACTGAGCACCTGAAGTACTGAGAAGGAAGGGGAAAAAATCCCCACAAAAGCCCTGCATTTCCTCCTGAGCTGACCCTTCAAATAGCATTCCTTTGATGTTCCTGAGAGATGAGGAAGTAAAAAAAAAAAATTAATAAAAAAAGAAATCATTTAAAAGTTTTTCTTCACCTTAATTACTCTTTCAAAGCATTTGAAAGAATGCTTGAAAAATAATAGAAATGTCATATTGAGACATGGTTTTGGGTCTTTAAAAGAGTCCACATTTGAACCAGTGATTTCAACCCAAAACAGCTAAAAAAGTCACCTCCTGCTCCTCCTCCATGTTAGCTGCAGTTGGGATCCAGTTCTCCTTCACACCACACTTTTGAGACTTGTCCTGCTCTGCTGCCTTCACCCCAGGGTAGGATCTGAATGTCCTGGTGCTTCCTCCTCATCATCATTCCCTCCCTGGTGACATCAGGATCCCGGTGATGTCAGCTGGTGACATCAGCATTGATGTTCATGGTGTCAGGTGCAATCCTCCCCTGCTGGCTCTCCCCTCCCCTCCCTTCCTGAGCTTTCCCAGAGGTGGTTCTGTCAATGCTTTTCACAGAATCAGGAATAATCTGGGTTGGAAGGGAACTCTGGAGATGTTCCAGTCCAACCACACCACCAGGGCAGGGTCACATGGAGCAGGTGACACAGTAATGCATCCAGGTGGGTTTGGAATGTCTCCAGAGAGGGAATCCATTAAATCCCTGGACAGCCTTTTATCACAGTTAAAATAACACCTCCTTATCTCCCACCACAGCTCCTCACTCCCTGCTGGATTAACCCTCAACCCAAGCTCACGACCTCTGTGTCATGTTCAGCACCTTCATCTCCTTCACACCAACACTCCCATCTGCACTGCTGCCAGATCTCCCACATTCCTGGCTGAAATTGCTCCCAAACCTCCTACAATCCCTCCTTGTGAAACTCCTGTTTGTGAGTGACCTTACCTCAGCCTACATCAACAACTATCGGTTTTCATTATATTATACGAGATCCATTCAAAATTGTGCCTATAAAATTCTTCACTTCTGCAGTCACAGAATCCCAGAATAATTTAGGTGGGAAAAACCTTTCCAAGATCATTGAGTCCAAACTGTCACCAAACACCATCTCAGCAAGGAGACCTCAGCACTGAGTGTCACATCCAGTCATTTATTGAACATTTCCAGGGGTGAGGACTCCACCACCTTCCAGTGCTTAACCTCCTGATTTTTTCCATGTTTTCACCTTGGTCTTTACCATGCTCAGTTGACCTGAAGATTTTTCCTGCTACTGCCTGTCCTGAGGACTGCAAGGTGTCTTGGGTTACAATACAGAATGTGATAAAACGTATCAATTCTATCACCATCTGTTGAGACCAGGTGGGGCAGTGATCCTGATCTCCATGGGAGATATTCTGCTAATGGGCCATCCATTGAAACCAGGTGGGGCAGTGTTCTTTATCTTTTCACAACCCATCCTTCCTCCAGGAGATATCTCCTGTTAATGGCCATTGAGTCCCACTGTGTGACTGATAAAATTACTGCATCCCATTTGAAGCTGCCCCAGCGAGAGAGAAGAGCCTAACATTTCTTACCAGGATAAAACCAGAGATGTTGGGACTCTAAGGGAGCCTTTTCCCACTGGACTCCAGAGGAAAACTGGACTTCTTCACATTAACACTAGACCTCTGAAAAAAATCTGCACTCTTGTACAAAACCACTGCTCCAACTGAAGCACATCTGTCACTGCAGGAGGATGCAGCCACCATTGAATGGCACTGCTGCCAACACCCTGACTGACTGATGGGGTGTCAGGTTGTACACTGGGTTTGGTGTTTGTTCTTTATGCTTCTATTTTTCTATTCTATATTTCTATGAATTTCTAGTTTACTTTTCTTAGTAAAGAACTGTTATTCCTAATTCCTGTATCTTTGCCTGAAAGCCCCTTAATTTCAAAATTTTAATAATTTGGCTGAAGGAGGTTTACATTCTCCATTTCAAAGAGAGGCTCCTGCCTTTTTTAGCAGACACCTGTCCTCCAAACAAAGACACAAGGGTTTGCCAATCCACACACATCTCAATCCATGGAAAACAATCAATTGGTTTCATACTATGGGAATGGGCAGCAAGTGAAGGTTTAGGGAGAGATGCAGTCCTTGCTGCCACTCACCTCCTTTCCCTGGCCTCACACTCATCCTAAAACCATAAATCTTCTAAAACATGTCAGAGTTAAAGCTATGCTTACATAACACTGCAGTGATCACTCAGCTCCTCAACTCCCCCATTTCCCAGCTTATATCTGATCCTGACCCGGATTCAGATGGGAGTGCTGTTCCATTTGTCCTGTCTCTCATGCAAAGGCAGATGTGATAAGGAGTAGCAAGATTATTTTATTAAGAGGCTTTGCATGCCTTTGAGGAAGCTTGAAGTGATAGAGTGTTGAATCGCCAGCAGTATGGGAATAGGTCTGGAAAAGTACTGCAAAAATTACCTTGGAATATCTGTGCTGATTTTTTTTCCCCCACAGGTTGGCCAAGGGCCACGTTTTCCTGACTTCAGTGTTCACTTTGCCTGAACTTTAATAGCAAGGGCACCTGCCAAATGTGCTCGTGGGCTCGCTGAGGTGTTGGTGGAGGGCAAGTCAGGACTCCCTCCCTGCCAGGGCTCGTGGCCACATCTCAGTGACACGAGATTGGCTTGTGCAGTCAGCAGAGGATGACACTCAGTGAATAAGTCTGGTCAGCTAATGCAGAAAGAATGCGAAATGCAAGAGAAACCTGGGAGCAGTTGGTGTGGGACAGCTTCAGACAAAACTTGTGCTGCAGCTGGGAATGTTCCCAGAAGTAGGGCAAGAAGTTCCACCAGGCTGTTGTAACTGATTGCAGCAGCTGGAGTGGCCTCATTATTCTTAGGTGCAGTTTTAGTACCAAAAGTTGCTGCAAATGTGTTTCTTCCTAGTAACTCTTGATCAAATACTCTACATTTAGGTCACAGAATCGTTTAGGTTGGAAAAGTCCTCAAATATCATCGAGTCCAACCATTCTCCCTGCACTGCCAAGGCCACCACTGTCCCATGTCCCCAAGTGCCACATCCACAGGGCTTTTAAGTTCCTGCAGGGATGGGGACTCCAACACTGCCCTGGGCAGCTGTGCCAGGTTTGGACAACCCTGTGGGGTGAAGAAATTGTTCCCAATATCCAACCTAAACCTCCCCTGGTATAACTTGAGGCCTTTCCCTCTCCTCCTGTCCCTGTTCCCTGGGAGAAATCCCAATCCCCCCTGGCTGTCCCCTCCTGTCAGGGAGTTGTGCAGAGCCACAAGGTCCCCCCTGAGCCTCCTTCTCTCCATCCTGAGCCGCTTTCCCAGCTCCCTCAGCCTCTCCCGGTGCTCCAGCCCCTTCTCTTTATGCAGGTTATTTTTATTACCCCACTGCTCTGAGGCAGGGTCTCCTCTGCTGTCACTCCCAGAACGACCCAGTTCAACCCAGCACAGAAAACAGAGGTTAACTGGCACCTGTACACATGATTCCATCAGGCAATAAAGAGCCCTTTTCTAATTCTGACAGCTTTACTGGCTGCACCTGGGTTAAAAAATCCAAAAAACCATGCTTGTTTAAAGAGTAGAACTGGCACAACATGGCTCTGGGACGAGCATCACGTCTGTTGAGCAAGCAGGTATAATTTCTACAGATTTATTGGTGTGTTGGATTCCAGCAGCGCTCCAAGGCTGGATGGGGAATGCACACGCTGGGACATGGACACAGCCAGGCAGCACAAGCCCAGGCCTGCTGGCAGGAGCAGATTTGCTGTGATCAGGAGTGAGCACACACAGAGTCACCTCTGCTCTTGGGGTGCCATGGTGAGAGCCAGCCTCCCTGTGCTGGCTGATATCCAGGTCACGCTCATTGCCATCACTGGATCATGGAATCATGGAATCAGCAGGGCTGGAAGACCTTCAAGGTCATCCAGTCCAGCTATCAGCCCAGCACTGTAGCCCCTAAACCACTGAATCACATCAGCCAGTGCCAGATTCAGATGCCTCTCGATGATGGTGACTCCTTAAACACCTCCCTCACAGCCCCTTTCAATGCCAAACAGTGAAAATATTTCTATTTCTGATATCTAATCTGAATGTCCCCTGTCTCAGCTTGAGGCCATTTCCTCTCAGAGCAGTCATGGTAGGAGAAACTGAGCCCAGCTCACTGCAACCTCCTGTCAGGTGTTGGAGGCAGTGATGAGGATGCACCCTGAGCTTCCTCTTTAGATCATAGAATCAGAATAGTTTGGGTTGGAAGGACCTTAAACCTCATCCAATTCTATCCTCTGCCATGGCAGGGACACCTTCCACTATCCCAGGCTGCTCCAAGCCCCATCCAGCATGGCTTTGAGCACTTCCAGGGATCCAGGGGCAGCCACAGCTTCTCTGAGAATCCCGCACCAGTTCTTGATCATCACAGCCAAGAGTTTCTTCCTAACATTAATCTAAATCTATCTTCCTTCAGCTGTCTCTCCATCCCTTGTCCTTCTCCAGCTCTCCTGGAGCCTCTTTAGGCTCTGGAAGGGGCTCTGAGCTCTCCCTGGATCCTTTTCTTCTCCAAGTTCTCTATTCTCCCCATATCCATGCACGGATCCTTCCAAGCACGTCCTGGGTGCTGAGACCCAGCTGAAATCCAGCACACACCATAGAAATCTTGGGAGCCTCAAGGGCTTAGGGTCACACATCTCAGAGCTGTGGAGACAGAAACCTTAGTGACAGTCATGAAATCCTGGAATGGTTTGGGTTGGAAGGGACTGTAAATCTCATCTTACTCCATCCCCTGCCATGGGGAGAGACACCTTCTACCATCCCAGGTTGATCCAAGCCCTGTTAAACCAGGCCTTGGACACTTCCAGGACTGGGTATCCACAATTTCTCAGAGCATGAGACAGAAGACACAGACAAAGGCTGAAGGGAAAATTGAGGTTCTGCTGGATGAAGTAACCTGCCCAGCACCACTTGCTGGGCCATTGGGACAGCAATAGGAGCACAACCTTTGTGCCCTTGGCCCTGCTATTTTGATTTACATTTGTGCATTAAAGCAAAGAGAGAGACACAATCCCGATACCTGACACAATTGCACTTTTTCCAGATGAGCTGCATGGAATCAGCCAGAGGAGGATTTTCTCTCCCATCCCTCCCTTTAAGCCCTTAAGCACACACAGGACCCTTCTCACACCATCCAGGGCACCAACACCAGTGGAAACACCAAAAAAAAGTCAGGCAACAAACTCTACTTCCATGCCCTGCAGGAGGAGGAAGACTGAGGGTAGCAGTGGACAACCACAAGCCTGCAGGATGTTGCCAATTTGGGGAGGTTTTGGAGAAAAAGCAGCGGGGTGATTGAGGGGTTGGTGAGATGAAGGAGGGAGAAAACAAAATGTTGAAAGAACTAAATATACACTGCTGGGCCAAGTAATGCCCAAGGGAAAATTCAAGAGCTGGCAGGCAGGAGGGAGCCAAGAGCCAAGGAAGAAGCAGGATCTCCATTGCTGGGAGCTCAGAGCCCTTGGAAGTGAACTGAGAGCCAGGAGATCAGTGGGGATGAGGGGAAGCTGAGGAGTGGAGGCACTGCACACAGAGATGAAATCAAGTCCCTTCTGCAACATTTCTGGCAGCAGGGTCTTGATTTTTCTCCTGGATTTTTCATTCTCTGAGTGGACAAAATGTTAAGGCTCTAATTCTTCCTCTTCCCAGGCATGCAGAGGAGCAGCTTAATGTGGAGCAAGAGGGTAAAAATAGATGTGATGGGATAAAACTGAGAAAAGGGCAAGTGAGGTCATTTAGATTGGAAGCATCTTCAAATGAAGGAGCGGAAGCCCCTTCCCACAGGTTATTTAAAATTAGACTGAGTGGGGAAAAAAGAGATTGTTTTGTTTTGTGGCACGGGGGAAAGAATCACACTGTGAAGGGAAGAGATTAAAAGATGCATTGTTTAACTCTCAGAAATTATTTTAAATAGATTTAAACCACCTAAGCATTATAAATGTCGTTTTAGACATAAATGTGCACTTTATCCCTCTTCTACATTAATGGGCACAAATTACTTGTAGCAATTGACAGCAATAAAACTCACCTCTTGGCCAATGGTTTGTGTTTCTTCAAAGCAAAATAAGAAGACAGCCACAATCACAGGGAAATAAATTAAAAGAGGGGAGAAAAAGACCTACTGAAGTTCCAAAGGACAGCCAAGGGACATCCAGTGAAGCAGGGGGTAAAAACCAAAATCAAAAAAGCAGCAAGAGATGGAAACATTATCTTGTGCCCTCAGCTGCTGTGAGGAGCGATTTGGGAGAGCAGAAGATGCAGAAGATGAAGAGAAATCAATCAGCACAACCAATAGTCCATAGCGATGGCAGCCAGGCCAAGAGAGTGGAGTTTGAGATGTTCAAAAGCAAATAAAAATCTTGATCCAAACCCTGGAGGAGTCACAGAGGTGCAGAAATTCCCAGAGGAGGGGTATGGCCACCAGGAAACATCCTTCCATCACAGGCAGGGTTTTCAGAGACAACCATGGATTGCCAGGTTCTTCTCTTCAGAGGCTCAGTGTGGTGCTGATCTGTGGCCTCCTGGTGAATTTGTATCAGTTCTCACCTTCCCTTCTGCATTAATTCAGTTCTTGTGGTGCTGCCATGAGTTTCTCAACACTACGTGAAAAGATCAGAAAGCAAAGGAGCTACAGGATGAAATTCAATGCCATTTTCTATTCAAAATATCACATTTGATGATTTAAATGACCCTCATGCCTCAAAGAGTATGAATGTCTCTTCATCCCAAAATCAATTCACTTTTTAATAGTAACTCATTAAAGAACTGTCAAGGGTTAATGACCTGAGACTCGTGTTAGCCAAAAAAAACCACAAGGCCCCCCCTTTTAGCTTGTGCTTAGAGAGACTGAGGGGCTGCCAAGAAAAGAAGGGGGGAAAATGGCCTTGTGGTTATCCAGTTCTTACAGAGAAAATCAGAGCAAAAATTCTGGTTTAGACTCCAGCTGGGCTTGTGGTGACAGTGACATCTCCCCCATCAGGGTCTGCAGCAAACCTGGCTCCATCCCAGCACTGCTTAAAATGGACAGAAGTCCCCTACTAATGCACAGGAGCATGGATCTTCTTATGGGATTGATCCACTCAATCTCCTGCTGCCCCTAAATAGCAGCAGAGACTTTAGGAGCCTGCAGCAAGTTACATCAGGAAAACCAGAGTGCAGAGCAGAGACCTGCTTGCCTGGGAAATCCCTCAAAAAGGATGGACCCGGAGCCCACAAAACCTCCCAGGAAAACACAAACACAGCCCTTGGAGGCCTTCCAGGGATAACATCTGCATTGCTCAACAGAGCAAAGCACAGCCACCAGCTATGGCTTGTTCCCACCAGAACCTTTCCCTGCAAGCAGAATTCCTGCTGCTCACAGGCACCTACGTAACCAGCAACATCTCCGTTTCCTAGTGAGAAACAAATCAAAAAGGATGACAGAGCTGCTGAAAAAAAGGGCAGCCAGTGCTAACATCAGTCCTCCAGCACCTCCCTTGTCACTCCTTTCCCCAGTGCTGGTTTAAAAGCTGTAGAGGGATGGGGAGAGGCAGGTTCCACTCACCACAGCCAAGGTAATCCAGGTGCATAGCTTTGCCCAGGTCAATAATCCATCCCAGGTCAGGCCTTCCTCGAGCACTGAGAGTGGAGATCAAAAAGCTAAGCGGAGAATTCCTCTGGCTGCTGCTCCTGTGAGCAAAGGGTGGGATGCTCCTGCTCACTCCCTGCCTGCACAGGGAGCTGGGCCCCCTCTCCCTTCCTAAAAATTACATCTCTGCCCTTCCCCAGCTCTGCCCGCTGCCAGGTGCTCCCATGCTCCGCCAGTTCTCCAGAGAACAAAGGCAGCAAGCTCCTCTGCCAAGGGGAGCTGCTTGGGATGGGATTAGGATGAGCAGAAAGGAGCTTACAGCTTGGCACCATCTGGGTGACGATGATTAGCTAATGAGGTTTTAAAGTTGTGTTGGGTTGGGTTTTTTTTTTCTCTCTTGTTCCCTACGCGGGTTTGGTGATGGAGAGTTTTGCATCACTCTCACCCAGCCTGACCCAGTGTCCCCTCCTCTGTCCACATGAATTCCAGCCAGGGAAAAGCTGGCTCCTGTTGGCAAAGGCTTTCTTGCCTTCTCTGATCACCATGTTTTAAGTCCCAAGCCTCTGATATGCAATGATTAAATCAGATTAAGTGAATGCAAAAGCCTCTCCCAACCTGAAAGAAACTCTCAAGGATGGCAAAAAGAAAGAATTCAGTATCCAGGACAAAGTTTCAAATATTTCATCAGGGACTCTTAAATTGTATTATACGAAATGAGAAAAATCACAACCCCATAGAGGTGAGGTTTGTCTTCCTTCACTGGTTTCATCCTTTCAGTGGAGAAGAGGCATTTTCAGATTCTGGAATTTTTACCCCACAGTGAGGCCAAGTGCAGACCCAAATGTCCTAATGCCAAGCTCCACACTGTCACCCCAGATGAAGCCTCCATGTCAAAACTCTTGTGTTTTCTTCATTTCCACTTGGGCACTGAAGAGGCTCCCCAGGGAATGGTGACATTCCCAAAGCTGCCAGAGCTCCAGGAGAGTTTGGGCAGTGCTCTCAGGGATGGGATTGTTGGGGTGTCTGCAGGGCCAGGAGCTGGATCCGTGATCCTTGTGGGTCCTGTCCAGCTCAGGATATTCTGTGATTCCATGAATCACCCTCAAGAATGACTTCATCTGTCCAGGGAATAAGTGGAATCTGAGATTTTAGCTCAGATCCTGACCTCTGGAATGGACAACTGGAATGACATGGGATGGGTGCATCCTCTCATCGTGCACACAGGAGGATGAACACTTTGCAAAAGCTTTCTGCATCCTAGAGTGAAAACTGACTGCAGCGCAGAACAATTATCATAGAATCCTAGAACATTTTGGATTGGGAGGAACCTTAAAGCTCATCTCATTCCACCTCCTGCTATGGTCAGGGACACCTTCCACTGTCCCAGGTTGCTCCAACCCATGTAATAAGTGCTATTATTCCTTCCAGGGCAAGACAGACACCTCTGGAATCCTTGCTTTAGAAAGAGCTGCACCATTTTCCAGGCCCTGGTGACCATGTTTCATCCAGCAGGAACATCATCCTATGCAAAACAAATGCAGTGGAATGCATGAACAGTTCAGGGTTTGAGATTATTCAGTGAATCCTATAATTCTAAATGAGGATGGGCTGTGAATAAAAAGTCCCAGAAGTTCTTACCTACATTCAAGTGCTTCTGTTTCTTCTAAGGGGAAACAGGGAAAGCTCAGCCAGCTCTGAATTTCCCCTGCTAGTGACTCTTGCCCCACTGATGACAGACCAGAAGGTCCTTGCAATCATTCAATGGTTGTAACCACTGAAAAATCTAAAACCTTGCGTGAAGGGCCCACAATAACACCCCAAAAGAGGAGGCCACAAGAACTGTGGTGTGAAAAGATTCTCCCTTGGTGTGTTGCACCCCCACCTCCCTCCTCACCCGATCCCCTGTGAGACTCAAGGAAAAGGAGCTGATTCCAGCCATGTGTGAGGATTCCACACGTTGCAGGCTGGAGCTGCAGGCAGGTGTCATGTTAAATCTCATGAGGGATTGGTGGCTGTTCAGCATCAGAACAGGGGGAATCTCTCCAGCTTTACCCCGTGCAATACCTAAAGCTGCACACGATCAGCTTGACCTCACGCTGCCGTGGGTTTTTTCCAAAGGGAGATTACACACAGTTGCTCGAAGTGGGATCTCCAGCACTTTTCTCCTCCGAGACTGTCTCAATAATTAATTAATTATTATAATTAATTGTGTTTTGGCAGCCTCCCTGGATTATTTTACCTGTAAATCTCCGTGTAACTTCAAGGCATTCATGAAAATGGACTCACCCACGGAGGTGGCTGAGGAGTTTTATGAAGTGTTAAGGGAGAATGCAGGGGGGAAAAGGCATTTTGGAAAATGTGTTAGGCTTGAAAAAACTCCTGCTGGGACCACTGCTCAAAGGCAAGGCTGAACCCCAGTAAAGTCTACAGGGGAGAGAAAGCACCATGGTGCTCATTAACCAGATTGTTTTTAATAAATTAAAGCTGTAGGTCCCAGCTCCTCACCACAGTGGCTGTTGTGACCCTATTTCCTTCTCAGATAAAGAGTTCTGTAAGGTCTTGAGCTCAAACATCCAGAGAACACGACGCAGCAGCAGGTCATGCAACAAACCCAGGGGTTCCTTTTTCTAATCCCCTCCTCCCCTACTGAACACCTCCTGCCCCTCAAGGAGAAATTTAGCAGAAGACAGGAGAAATTTGCTGACTGACAGGGAGAGCCTAATCCCTTTGACTCCCATCAACCCCTCCTTATGTTTGGATATTATTAGCACCTGTTTCTAATCTATTATTGAAAGGTTTTACACTTAACAGAGAAATTACCAAGGCTGTTGGGTCTCACTCGGAAAAAGTGGGATTATTTTGGGGAAATCACTTAGTCCCTGTTCCCTTAGGAGCCAGCACTTCATTTCCAGGAGATGTTTAACCTCCTTCTGTGTTTTCCTCTTCTGGCCTCACTTTCTCCCTGTGGAGTTATTTTCCATGCAGTGAAAAGACCTCAGTCCCTGAGGTGTTCATCAAGAGGTGACTGTGCTGCCCTCCATGTGTCAGTGATCAGTTTCTGCTCTCTACCAAAATAATTTCCAGAGAAAATCAAATTCTCATTGTGTCTGTGGTGGCACATCTGAATTGTGAAATTTTAAACAGACTGCACCTAAGGATTGCTTTGCTCAGATGATTTCAGTGGTGGGTGACCAACTTCTAGGAGGTCTAAATGCCTGGATGTCAACAAGACTGTCCTGATCTAGATGAAGATGTGCCTGATTATTGCAGGGGGTTTGACTTGATGAGCTTTAAAGGTCCCTTCCAACCCAAACTATTCCATGGTTGTGTTCTATATAGAGTGGGGGTCAAGAAACTTGAGAAATGAAGCTGCAGGCAGATTCCTCTTTGCCATTAGACTGAAGTTATTTCTTTGCCAAATCTCTCCTCTTTCCTCACCAAACACACATCCTGCTTCAGCCTGGCAGGGTCACTTGAGAAAACTCTTCATTTGCTCTGGAATTGTATAAAAGCAGAAACACCTGAAAACCAAACAAGCCTGGAAACCATGTTTTGTCCTGAAATGCAGCTGTAGAAATTCATTAAGCTACTGGGTCAGTGAAAGCAGGGTGGTTGGGCACTGAAAATCTCTCAGTGGGAGAATGTGACAGGAGAAAATCTGGCAGTGGATGCCAGAGCTCCAGGAGGGTTTGGACAGTGCTCCGAGGAACAGGGTGGGATTGTTGGGGTGTCCGTGCAGGGTCAGGAGTAAGAGGCCACAGGCACTGGTCTCAAAACACTGATTGTGTGGAGGTCTGACTGGCAGGACAGTGACATCACCTTGCTTTGGTCCATCACAGATGTAAGACAGAGATGTGGGATGCTCGAGCATCTCCCAGACCTCACCTCCTGCCTGGGCCTCTCTTTAAAACCAAGCCCAGGCTCCCAAGAGTGGTCTAAACACCAGCAGCAGCTCTTGAGGGTGAGCCTGAAGGAGAGCTGGAGCTTTGCCAGGCTGATCTCATCTGGATCACAGCATCTGCCATCTCCTCAGGGTTCCATCACTTGGAGCAGGGTGACCTCCCTGCCCTGGCCACGCTCTCACTGTGCTGGGCTCTGAGATCAGGATCTCCCCTTGCTGTTGGGAGCCAGCTGAGCCTTGCTGGGCTGAGGATAAATCTCTGACCTTGCCTCAGCTGCACCTGCAGTGGGTCATGAAGTTTCAGGTGTGTTTTTTCACCTTTTGAGGTGCAGAGCCCTGGATGTGCTGCACAACACAAGCACAGGAGATGAGAGACCTGTCCTAATCCCCTTGGACCCAAAATTGGTCTAAGGGAGAAGTAACTGCCTCATATGCTAAGGCATTAATGGATTAGCGCTAAGAGCATTAGGGACTCGATTAATGATGCAACCTCCACCCCCACCACGTCACCAGCCCTTCAAGGGCTCCTTGTGTCTTCCAGAACTCATTCCTCATCTTGTGGAGTCACAAAATCATGGAGTGTTGGATCCCAAAAAACTGAGATTTTGGAAGTTTCTGGTACTTTCCCCCAGGAGAACACTGCTTTTGACCTGAGGCCTTGGAGAAGGCTTCAAATTTGAGTGATGGAGTTAAAGTCATGGGTGTGTAGTTAAATAGCAGTGTGTGATTTCACATGGTGAAGGGTTTTAAATTTGAGGTTTTTATAATATAGTAATAGGTATGGGACAAAATAGAAGGTTTTGAGTGTTGTCTCCTTTTGGTGCTTTCCCTTCTTCATGATTTCAAGTAGTAGTTTCTGGTTGGACAATTAGTGCTACATTGTGAGTCACAGGAGTTTGGTTATTGGATCAAAAGTATAAATAATAGAAATGTTAATTTTCCATTGGACTGTTTAGCTTTAAAAAACCTTGTAACTATTAAGTTCACCTCCATTTTACTCACTTTTAGCTGGTAGCTAGAAGTGTTGCAGAACTCTCTGTACTTTAAATAAGATTTTATAAACAACCAAGCCCAAGCGTGAAAAAAATTGTCTCCTTCATGCTTTTTAATCCTAACTCTAAATAATAAAAAATAACTAAAAAAAAAAAAAAAAAAAATACAAACAAGCCACTAATTAAGTAGCACAAATACCACCTGTACAAGTGGTGCCCAGTGTGAGGATCAAACTCACAGCCTGCAGATTATGAGACTGAGAATGGTTTGGGTTGGGAGGGATCTTAAAGATCAACTCTGTCCCCTTCTTTTCCATGGTCAGGGACACCTTCCACCATCCCAGGTTGATCCAAGCCCCATCCAACCCGGAAACTTCCAGGCATCCAGGGGCAGCCACAGCTTCTCTGGACACCCTGTGCCAGCACCTCACCAGCCTCACAGGGAAGAATTTCTTCCTGATATCCCAGCTAATCCTTCCCTCTGGCAGTCTGAAGCCATTCTTCCTTGTGCTGTCACTCCATGCTCTTGTAAAAATTCCCTCTCCATCTTTCCTGTAGGCTCCCTTCAATTAGATCACCCAAAATCTGTACCCACACTCAAATACAGCCATGTGCCAGCTTGGTGTCTCACATTCTCCTCGGGGGACACAATTTCCTGGCAGGAATCAGCTGCTGTGGCTGATTCCTGTAGCCACAACACAACATTTCCACTTGCAGGCCTTGCCTTCAGTCCCAAGGGAATTTCTGCAATGCAGAGCTTTTCATGGCTCCTTCCTTTTCCCCCAATTTCAACCTGAATCCACCCAGCCAAGCTGTAGGCATTTACAGAGTAGATGGAGATCTTCCTTAGGGAAGATATTTGCCAGGAAAAACTCAGGCCATGCAGGGGAGGTGGAGGTGGGAGAAATGTGGAGATCTCTGTATTCTGAGGAATGATGCAACTTTCTTAAATCCTAAACTGGAGATCTGGCCTGTCATGTCAGCACACAGGGAAACCTCTCCCACTCATCCAGGAACTGCTTGTTTGAACACAGGAACATCCAAAATACAGTGATGGAAATGATGAGTAGGAAGTTTAAAGTTCTGGTGCTCTCCTGGCTGTGCCACAGACTGGGCATGCTTTAGCAAATCCTCTAAACCTGGGACACAAACTCTTATTTCATCTCACCTGATCAGCAGCCATGGGGATGTAGAAGTTGGAGACACCTCTGGGAATGCTGGAGCATGTCCTGTGTTCTCTGGGATTGTCACACAGGAGGCTGGGAAGGGACAGGTGGGTGATAATCTCAGAATTCAGATAAAACCACGACAGATTTTTTTGGTTTAGAGAGGATGACAACCAGGATTTGCTCACTTGAGCATTTTCATACCTTGGTTTTTAGGATGCAATACTGACACAGGACAGGAAGGTGACATCTCTGCCAGGAAACCAGTCAGTGCTTGGAGTCATTTTCTGGTCCTGGTGACAACTGTCAGGACTGGCACTGCCCACAGAATTAAACTTCCTCCAAAATGAAGTGATTGCTTCAGGGATGGGCTTTGGTTCAAGCTTGGGCCAGAGCTGGGATTGTGGTCAAACAGCTTTTACAGACCAGTTAACCCAGTGCTTGTCCCTGAGTGTTCTCAGCATCATCACTCTGCTGGATTCAGAGAGCAGAAAAAAGCTGGAGACCAAAGGAAAGCCAGGAGCATGATGGAGAGGGTGGAGAACCTTGAGGAAAAGGAAATCAGGATCTCAGGGGCCAGAGGGGATGTGAATCAGGGCAGAAATGTTCCCCAGGGAAATGACACTGTGTGCAAAGTGCAGGTTCCTTCCCCACCCACCACCCAGCTCTGCTCCACTTGGAAAAGCTCTCAGGGCATGAGAATCGGAGATTTAATCACAACTGGGGCACTTGGCACCTCCAGGGAAAGTGGCTTGGGTTTCTCCTGGTTTTTCTGGAAAGGGAAATGCTTTCAAACCCCCTGACACGGCAATGTTACAGAATGCACCATGTGTCCTTTTGGGATTCAAAACCCACTCTCCCAGCCACTTCACTCTGCTCTTCCCAGACACTCTTTCATTTATTTCTTCCTCCCTTTTACTTTTCATTCACCTCCAGGAATGAATTTATTTTCTTCTTCCCTGGAAGTAGCCAATAGTGAGAGTAAATAATTTTCTAATGGGGCTCCAGATCTTTGTTCTGTTTTCCCAAAAGCCTCTTGCAGAGCCTGAAGACCATTCCCAAGCACAAAAGGTGCCCCTGCAACCAGATTTGGGATCTTCAGTACTGTCCTCTACAGGAAAGATGCCTCCAGAAAGGTTTTACATAAAGAGTGTGGGGTGTTTAGCTCCAAATCCAGGCCATAGAGGGTGGATGCCCATGGGAGGGGGTTTGGAATGAGATGGTCTTGAAGGCTCCTTCCAACCCAGAATCACAGAATTAATTAGGCTGGAAAACATCTTTGAGATCATCGAGTTCCACCTGTGAGCAAACACCACCAGAGTGCCACCGATTCAATCTTTTCTTCAACACCACCACCTCCCAGGGCAGCCCATTCCAATGCCCAATCACCATTTCCATGGGGAAATTTGGGAAATTCCTAATGCCCAACCTAATCCTCCCCTGGTACAGCTTAAGAACTGTGTCCTCTTGTGCTAACCCAAATCCATTCAATGCTGTTTCAGAGAGGAAGTGTAAATACAAGCAGAAATTTCCAGGGCAGGCTGAGTGGCCCCAGGCTGGGATAAGCCCAGGAGGGAAGGGTTTGTTGGAGCTGTGGTTGCTGGGCACACCAGGAGCAGCTCTGGGTGAAATGTCTGGGAGCACAGCCTGGCAGAACGAGTCTGGTGGGGTTGCTGTGCCTGGTGTGAAATCCTGCCCTCACCCTACCTCCCAGTGAGCTCTGAAGAGCTTCCCTGTGTTGTAACAGGGATGACAACATCCATCTGTGCCCTGCCAAGCAGGGAGATGAGAGTGGCAGGGAAAACATCCCCCGGTGCTGAGCTGGAAGGGGTCCTGCCCATGTTCCCCCATACAGAGCTCCCTGAGGATTTGCTCCTGGCTAAAACTGGCTCTTGAGCTCCAGCTCTGCACTCAGGTCTTGGGTTTTATCCAGCTCCTTTCCTTGTCCCATTTACACCATGTCAGAAATAAAAAATTAAATAAAACCCCCAAGACTTCAGTCCCCTGTATGGCAGTGAAAAAATATTGCTGGTTCTTTTGTATCTTATATTGCTTTGGACTTACAGATGTTCTTGGGAATCAGATCTGGATACAGATTGTCCATCACAGTGGCACTGACCTGATCAGATTAAAGATTAAAGGTGAAGGAGCTACTGTGGCTTTATATCATTAAAATAAATCCAGAATTCAACCCCCCCCTTGATGCTGATTGTTATATTCATGTTGGGCATTGCAGTCTGTCCAGCAGAGAGAAATTGGTTCTGCTGGGTGGAGTTTGCAGAAGCCTGGCTATGCCACTGCTGCAAATCCCAGGGCATATGGATTTTTCCCAGAGATCAAGGCTTGCCTTTGCACTTTTTCTCTTCCAAACCCCATGTCCTGATCTGCTGAGCCTCCGGTCCTGGTGCTGTATGAATGTCACCACCTTGCCCAGCTCTGACTCCCCATAAGTGGTCCGATCGCCTTAATGAGAGGTGGGATGATTCTTAATGGAGCATTTTCTACTCCCTTCCAGCAGTGGAGTCCCCTGAGCATTATTGGGAATGCTCTGGTAATTTTAGAGGAGGAATTAGCCCTGAAGTGTGTCTGTGCATGGATAACCTGAGTGCTGGCTTGAGTCACTGGGAACTTTGGATAACTCTAAACCCAGTGTCAAATCCCTGGCAGGCTTTCAGCATGACCTTGCACCACTCTCAGGAACAAATCCCAGGTGTGGATCAGGAGTCAGCACAGGCCCACCCTGTTTTGAAGGCTGAGCTTGACAGGATGGACATGTCCAAACCATGGCAGGTGGATGAAGTCCCAGAGAATGGAAAAGGCACTGTTTGATTTGTAGATATTGCAATAAAGGTTTTTTTTTTAATGTTGCCGCTGTTGCTCTGTGGGCTGTTGAATAAGAAAATTTTAGGCACAGACAGATACAAGTACCCTGAGAGTTTCCCCTGCAATAGCCTCAGTTTTCTTGTGTTAATGGCTTCAGACTTGTCCTGGTTTGGAGGGCAGGTGTCTGCTAAGAAAGGCTGGAGCCTCTCCTTGAAATGGAGAATGTAAACCC
>VRYO01001589.1:28261399-28279206 GCA_009812075.1 Sialia sialis | reverse complement strand
ACCTGGTCTCAACAGATGGTGATAGAATAGATACTTTTGATCACATATGTATTGCAACTCAAGACCGGGTGCCTCTCCAGCCTTCAGTTCCCCAGAAATAATATTGCTTCTCTGCTGGGAGATGTGTTCAAAGCTGCAGGGTTAGGGGACTTCAGTCCTGCGAGTTTTTTTCCTGTATAAATGCACCAAGGAAGCAGACTCCACTTTTATTCCAGAACCTATAATTGCAAAAGGTTGGCGAGTGGTAGCCAGGCACTTTGCACAACAATAACCTGTTCCTCTCCATCCCACAGGAGCCCTGAAAGATTTTTCATGCCTAGGCAGGACGAGGCATACCCAGTCAATTCCTGGTCTCATCCCCTAACCCCATTCCCGGGACATGACTCATTTTTGGACATCCATCCCAAAGAAAGTCCAGGAATGAGCCTCCAAGTGAAATCAGTGGGCATCAGGCTCCTCCAGCCTCCTGTAATTAAACCAAAAAGGCACTGAGGGAATGCTGGGCTTAATCACCACAGCAGTTTATCCAAATTTATCCCCAGTGGGCTGGGCTGGACTTTTGCCAGGTTTTGCCATGGATCTTCCTTCCTAGACAAATATTTCCACGCTGACAGCCTCATCTCCCAAGGCTCAGCCTATTCCTACAGACACCCAGCTCTCTCCAACTCGTTTGTGTCACCTTGGAGGAAAGCAACAGCTTGTGCTCACTTTAGGATCTTGCAGGGAATAATGGATGTTCCCAGGTCCCTTAAGAGAGAGGAATTATCCTCCCAGCACTGCAGACAGAGCTCACTGAGGTTAAGGGACCTGGCAGAGGGTGTGGAATGATTCCCTGGCAGGAGCAAAATCATGGAAATGCACACATCTGGTTCCATTCCTAATTATTCTCTTCCATTAATACAATGCAGAGTTAGGAAGCAGATCCCTGTTTTCCTTCATCTTCCAAACATATTTTTTATGAATATTCCTTAAATCTACAAATGTCTTGATCCAGTTTGACTGAAGGGACAGGCAAAATCAGCAACAAACTGGAAAATCCCAATTATTCTCCCAGCTGAGGTCCTCATCTTTCTTTCCCCAATAAAAAAAAATAGCTTTTCAGAAAAAAAATCTTATTAAAACTTTTTTCTTTTAGAGGGAAAATCACCTTCCCTATTTCAGTTTTTTCTTTGTTTAATTGAGAATAGTAATCTATCAGTTTTATTGAAACATCTCTTATTTTCACTCACAGTTATACACCTGGATATAGTTAATATTAAAGTAGAAAGGGTTTAAATTATAGAATCACTGGGCTGCAGGGGATCATCAAAGATCATCTACTCTGACCGCTAAAACTAAATAGATCTTCAAACTGGTAGAATATGATGATGAGGATGAAGCTTCACTTGACCAAGAAACTGTTAAGTACGGCTAATAGAAAGGAAAAAATACAGACTGTGAAAAAAAAAATCTGTTTTCTATGGAAGTTTTTGGGGGAGTTTGGATATTGCTATGAAAAACATTGAAATAATATACAACTTGTCATTTAAAAAAATCAAGCAATCTCACTCTGACTGGTCCCTCATCACTTCTGTTTTTCTTTTCTATAAGAAAAACTTGAAAAGTTGCATAAAATACCCTTTCTATTTAAGTATGCTTAAGGGAAACAAAGCTAAACTCTAAGTTTTCTTTAAGTTACTGGGCTGCTTTTTTTTTTTTTTTTTTTTTTTCCTTAGAAGGATGTTTTCTGCAAGGAAATCATCAATGGAAAATGTTTGACCAGCTGTGCCCTTATCTGCAGATCTGGAAGCACAGGCAATACATGGAAATCCCCACCTCACTCCAAGTTTCAAGGGGGTGATTGGTTTTTGTGATCGTGCCTCTTTCGATGTGAATAAGCGCTCCAGTATTCGCTTTTGTTTGCCATCCATCCACTCCAGACCAAGGAAAAAAAAAAACACAGGGAAATTTCACCTCGTGCAGGATCCCGGCGCTGGGTCAGTTTTGGGCAGCCCCCTGAACAAAGCCTTGGTTTTGGCTCCTTCTGGAGCCTTCAGGGAATTGGAATCTGGAGATCAACTTGCAGCTTGCAGGAAATAACAGAGACAAACCTGGGTATGACTCCATGTGCACTCTTTTGTGCTCCTGGCTTGGGTTTGAGTCTGCTGGAGGGAGCCCAAATTATCCCAGCCATGGGTCAGGGGTCAGCACAGCCCAAGGAGCAATCCTGCTGCTTGTTCAGATGCAGACAGCTTGCTCTGGAGAGAGTTTTGACCAGCTGGTCATCAAGGCAGAGCATGGGCACAGGTTCATGTGAGAAGCTGTGGCTGCCCCTGGATCCCTGGAAGTGTGCAAGGCCGGGCTGGATGGGCTTGGAGCAACCTGGGATAGTGGAAGGTGTCCCTGCCCATGGCAGGGAGTGGAGATAGATTTTCTTTAAGGTCCCTTCTAATCCTCACCCCTCTAAGGCTTGTCCTAGATAGAAAGAGTTCTAGTTTTGTTTGCCATCCATTAAAAATTTGGAATTCCTTTCTCCTTTTTACCAACCTTTGATTGTGGGAACGGATCTGAGGGTGAATTCTAATTCCTGACCACTCTACCTCCTGCCCATATCCTACAAAGGGACTGCATTGCAAAATCTTCCTGGTCTTCCAGGAGAAGAGCAGGAAAAGCTTGAATTGTTCAGCTTGGAGAAGAGCAGGATAATCTTCTTCCAGGATAACAGTGGCAGGAGCAGAATGTCTGCTCAGTTTGGCTTTTCTTCCCAGTCTGAACTGCATTTCCACCTCTGAACTGCATTTCCACCTCTGGCTTTATTTCATACCCCAGCCATGAAGTGTTGATAACAATTTGGGGGGAAAAAAAAGCCACCCCAAAATCCCAAACACACACACACACACACACACGCACACAGACACACACACACAGACTTGCTTGGGCTTGCACTGCAGGTTCTCCGCCCGGGAGCAAATCACTTGGGAAATTTAATTAAAGTTTAATGAGGCACTTTGATTGCTGGGCCGTACGCCTGCTGGAATTAATGTACAATGAAGGGGTGTCTCGTCACGCTGCTGGCAAGAGCTGGCAATAGCTGGCAAGTTCATGTAGAGCAGAGCATGTCATCCTAAATCACCTTTTGAACCTGGGGAGGCAGCAGGGATAAGCAGCCAGGAAGGTCTGATGGGTCATTTAGTACAGCAGCTCCTTCACAGGGGACTCCCATCCCTTGGAGAAATTCCCTTGGAGTGGCTTTTGGGACTTTTCAGGAGGTTGGGGATGGAAGGCAGGCAGGGTGGTGTGGGGGGTTGTCATGGTTTGGAGGACAGGTGTCTGGTAAGAAAGGCAGCAGCCTCTTTTTGAAATGGAGAATGTAAACCCCCTTCCTCCATATTATTGTAATTTTGAAATTACGGGGCTCTCTGGCAAAGATATGGGAATTAGGAATAACAGTTCTTTACTAAGAAAATTAAAATAGAAATACAGTATTACAAAGAACAAACCCCAAATCCTGCCAGAATCAGAATCCAACCTGACACCCCATCAGTCAGTCAGGGTGTTGGCAGCAGTGCCATTCAATGGTGGCTGCATCCTCCTGCAGTGACAGATGTGCTTCAGTTGGAGCAGTGCTCCTGGACAAGGTGCAGTTTCCTAGTGATGATGTGAAGTCCAGTTCTCCTCTGGAGTCCAGTGGAAAAAGGGTCCCCTTGGTGTCCCAAAACCTCTGGTTTTATCTTGGTAAGAAATGTTGGGCTCTTCCCCCTGGCTGGAGCATCTCCCAATGGGATGAAGTAATTTTATCAGTCCCACAGTGGGACTCAATGGCCATTAACAGGAGATATCTCCTGGAGGGAGGATGGGTTGTGAAAAGATAAAGAACACTGCCCCACCTGGTTTCAATGGATGGCCCATTAGCAGAATATCTCCCACAGAGATCAGGATCACTGCCCCACCTGGTCTCAACAGATGACAGAATAGATACCTTTGATCACATCCTGTACTGTAACCCAAGACAGGGGTCTGGGTTGTGGGTTTTCTTCTCTTCTTTACCTGGGGGAGCCTGGATTGGAGGGAACTCTGGCATGGGAGATCCTGGGAGAGTAGGGACATTCAGGGATCCTCTACAGGACCATGGTGCTGAGATACCCAACCTGGTTGTTGCTAGTGGAGATGTGGGCTCTCTTTCAAGTGATCTGTCACACATCCCATATGGGATCTCCAGAGGTCCTTTAGAATCCCAGCATTTCAGTGGGAATCACAGCATATTCTGAGTTGAAAGGGACCCACAAAGATCATCAAGTCCAACTTCCAAATGAATTTTCCACAGAGGGATCACACCCACAACCATGGCATTATTGGCATCATGTTCCAACCAACTGAGATGAAAACTACACCAGGATGGATTTGACCTCCACATCAGAGTGGAGACAGCTGGACACAGCTGGGAGTTAAATCCCACCTTAAATCACTGGTCAGGCTTGCCCGGTGCAGTCACTGGGAAGGGACCTGGCCGCCCTTGTTAAAACCTCAATGTTGAGTGGATGCACCCAAATCTGCCTGATCTGAGAGTGGTCCAAGGGGGCAGAAAATTTCATTGTGGTGCTGTAACCATGAGATCAGTGCCTTCCAATCACTGTCACATCCTGGGAACTCCGGCAACTCCAGCTCTGCTGCAGTGCCTGGGAGACTGCACAACATGCCCCAGCCTGGCCTTTCCTGATCCTGGAGCCCTTAGTTCTGCAGCTGCAACACATCTTCCATCTTCCTGGGTATGAGGGAGGGAAGTGGGAATGTTTTCTAAGGTAAAAAGCCCAGCAGACAAACCCACATTCCAGAAGAACCCATCAAGAAACAGGAGCAAGGTCAGAGGCTTCCCAATGACCTTCAATTGTGATTTTGGTCCAGATCAAGTGGCAGGGATGCAAGCGCTGCTCAGGTAAGGTTCAAGGTGAGCAAAGGCCAGGAGTCATTCCCAGGACAATGTCTGTGTGCTGTTATCCTCTTTTGGGAGGCTGAGGGGATGGACCAGTTGGGTTCAGAGCTGATCCCTTCATTCTCCTGCATCCACGAGGGTGGTTGGAGCTCTGGAACCACACCAGGGCATTGAGGCACAGTCAGAGGCTGTCACCTCTCCCAGGATGAGAATAACAGAATCCTGGAATTATACAAGATCCTGATTTGGAAGGGACACACAAAGATCAACAAGTCCAACTTCTTCCTCTGCAGAGACACCCCAACACCCCCATCCCTGAGAGCACTGTCCAAACACTCCTGGAGCTCTGGCAGCCTTGGGGCTGTGTCCATTCCCTGGGGAACTGTTCCAGTGCCCAAATACATCTCTGAGGGAAGAACCTTTCCCTGATATCCACCCTCAAAGACTCGTGAGACATGGGCTCTGCTGAGAATTCCACCAGACTGTGCTGAGAGCTTTGGAAAAGGAGACCAAGGGATGCTGCTTCCTCTAAGCCCCATATCCTCTGTGTGTACACACACACAAATTTGTATAAATCATAAAATACAAGAATGGCTTGGGTTGGAAGAGATCTTAAAACTCATCTCATTCCACCCCCTGCCATGGGCAGGGACACCTTCCACTAGGCCAGGTTTCTTCCTTATATTTAATCTGAATCTACCCTCTTTTAGTTTAAAAACAATTACACTTTATCCTATCCATGATGGCCTTGCTAAAAAGTTTGAACTTGTTTTTCTTATATATATATATATATATACACATGTATGTGTCATGATATGTATATCTCTTTTGTGTGTATATTTTATATTTGTATATATATGTATATCTATTAAAATATTTATATTTTTTATATTTACATATGTGTATCTGTTATTTCCTGTAAATGAGAAATGAGAGGAGTAGAGTTGGGAGTACCCATCTTTCATACATATATATATGTAAATAAATATGTATAAAAACACACATATATATAGCTATAGGTAGATATAGATTAGATATAGATATAGATGTAGATATAGATATGCATACACATGTGAATGTGTATTTTTTATTATTATTTTAATTTTTTTTATCTACACTAAATATGAGGGGGAGAGTTGGAAATGTCTGAGTGGTGCCAATCACAACCATGTGAATCTCTCATGAAGAACACCCAGAGGAGAAAACCAAGTAGCTGGTCCCAGGTCAGGGCTGCTGAGGAGCCTCTTTTAAACATTTTTTTTTGGCATCTTCCCTGAATTTTGGCCAAGGCCCAAACGGGCAGTGTGAAAACTCTTCCCTCAACAGGGCAGCAAATCCAGCCTTTCCCACTCCAGCTGAATCTGAAAGCCCAGGAGCCGTGTTTTGCTTCCCAAAACAAACAAAACGGGATTCTGGTGGTGGGTGAGGATTTTTGGTGCCCCTGGCATCCCTTAATCCCTGATCCCGCTCCCTGGGATGCCGGGAGGAGCAGCGGGATCGTGACTCAGCCCCACATGAGCTGGTTTCCTTCCTGCACCGCCAAGCCTGCCCTTCTGATGTTTTGTTTGCCGTGGGGGCCGAGTGGGAGCTCCTGGAAATCAAAGGGAAAGAACAAAATCTCAGGCTGGCTGAGGAGGGGTGCGGCGTGCTGGCTGGGTGGCACAGGGGGAATTTGGGGTGCTGGGGGAACAGGAGTGGGACACACAGGGCACAGATCAGGGATTCTTAGCCCAAAATTCTCCCTGAACGCAGCAGCGCTCCCTGGATGACCATCAGATGTTGGTGGGACTCCTCAAGCTCAGAGGAGGAAGAACAGAATTTTTCCCTCTTTCTTTTCCTCTCAGGTTCTCCTCCAGTCCTCTGTTGGACCCCTCCAGCAGTCCTTTTGGATTGAGATGGGAGTGGGAGGCAGCTCAGCTCTCGTTAATCACCCTGGGCAGGAGATTGACAAATTTTGAATCTAATTTCAGATTTCTCCCTATTGATGCCGAAGACAAAACTCTGCATGAAAAGCTGCTCCGTGTCCGGAGCCATCCAAACCAGGTGGCCACATCCAAACCCTCGCCAGGAATTCCTCACTGCCCCTCTCCTTGGCCTGGGATGGGACCTGTGGCCTGGGAATGGCCACTGATGTAATTTCAGTTGGAATGGTGACACTCGGGAGTCTTTCCTGTCCTAATTTCTTGATCAGTCTAAGTCTAGTGCAGGTCTCTCCATGTTCCTTCCATCATCCAGAGGTGGCCCTGGATATGGACCAGCCCTCAAGCAGTGCACAGGTTCTGGCTTGAGCCTTGGGGAAATTCCCAGAAGGGTGTTAGGAGGGCACAGCTACAATCTGAATCTGTGGCCAGCACTGGATTCCACTTAATCATTGCAAAGAATAGGGAGAAAATCCACATTTTCCTCATTCCCTCCATACCCACTGCACAACTTCCCCCTCCTCCCCAGCTAGCCCCGCTAGCCCAGCTGCCAGACCCAACTCTTCCAGCATCTCTGATTCCCTGCATGACAGAGGTGGGCAGGATAATTCTGATCTCCAGATGGGCAGGATAACCCTGATCTCCAGCTGTTGGGGCTGCCATGGTCGGCCTTGGCTCTGGGCTTTGCAGGGGCTCACCTGAAGGATGAGGAGAAATCCCACCTGAGGGCTAGATCTGCTCCAGGTGTGCACCAGATGTGACACACTGGGTTGGTGATGAGCAGGATCCCACAGTCCTCAGCATGAATTATCCACCCTCAAGCTCTTTCAGATCAATCCTGATTTGCACATTCCCAGGCATCAGGGAGAGACCTCACAGCTCTCCTTTTCCCTCATCCCTATTTCCCTATTCCCAGCACGTAGCCCTGGGGGAGCCAGAGGATTGTCCACAGAGGGAGAAGTTATTTTTCCTTGACATAAACATCCAAGCCTTTCCTCGGCCCCTTCTCTTGAATCGTGGAGGTAGGACCTGGACTCATAACATCCGGCAGGAGGGGTTGTCCTTATCTGCCAGGAAACACTCAGCTCCGGATGCATCCTCCCCTGCTCCCATTGGCAGTGCTGGGCAGGAAACCACTCAGCAGCTTGTCTCATTCCCTCCTCTGGAGAGATGGGAGGGAGGCTCTGATCCTGCCCTCCTCGCCGTGGGGTGTAGCAGGGTTGGGAGTCGGGGTGGGATGGAGGGAGGAGGTGAGAAAAAATGGGGGAAATTTATGATGTGGGGGTTTGGGGGAGTTGGGCTTGTTAAGGGTCTCTCTAGGTTCTGGTGTTGATTTGCTCAGCTCAGTCACCTCACCCCCTTCTCTGCCTCTGCTTCCCTCACCTGAAAAATCAGGAAAATTGTCTCCCAGGTGATTTCACAGCAGGATCCAGATCCCCACATGGGGCAGGGACCCCTCGTGCTAAAGGCAGCTCAAGCACTTGGTCCTGATCAGATTCTGGGGAAGACACAGGTCACATCCCAGCATTGGTTGGAAAAGGGGTGGGAGGGAAAGAAGGATTGTCTGTGTTTTACAGACAGGGAAACTGAGGCACGCAACATCCACGTGCACTGGGACAAACAGACAAAGGACAGAGGAGTCACCACCTGCTCAAGGGATGCAGAGGAAATCAGCCAGGCCATGACACACAGGCCAAATCCCAGCTCTCTGAAGGTGACCTCATCCTTGCTCTCCATGCCCGACACAGCCAAGGCCACCAGACATGGGGACAGAGGGTTCACACCCTGCTCACCTCATGGCAAGCAGATCCCCCTGTCCTGGCCCACGCTGACACCCCCCAGCAGGAGCCCAAGTGAGGCTGTTTTATCCCTTCCTGCAGCCCTGATTCGATTTTCCTGCTGGTTCCCAGGGACGGCAAGCCACAAACCACAAGGCTCCTCAGAGACATGGGCTCCTGGATTTGGGATGGGGACGGAGGAGAAACGTGCCCAGGACTGATGCAGAACGAGTCCTGCTTGGGGTGGAGACCCCCCTCAACATCCGTAAAAGATGATGGCCAGCAGACTTTAGATGGATATCCGCTTTTTAAACAAAATCACTTTCCCACCTCTGCCACCCCCTTGCTCCCTGCAGCAACACCCGGCACCCCCAAAAAACCGCTGTGGCTAGAGGGGATTGACCCACAGCATCTCATTTTCCATCCCACCCCAGCAGGGCTGGGTGGTTCTGCTCCTGAGCTGCATCTCAGCAGTGTCCTGGCGGTGGGAGCCGGCTGCTCCCGGCGCTGGGCGTGTGCCCAGATCCGGCCGTGGCTCCCAGGGAGCCGCACCTCACCTTGGCTGGGGCTCCCAACGCCCTCGGGGGGCCCTGGCTCCTGGTTGTAGCTGTTCCTGGCGTGCAGAGAGCACAGGGACAAGCTCCCACCGCTCCTCACGTGGCTCTGGGTTGGGCAAGTGGGGACAGGCTGCGCTGGCGTGTTATCCTTGGGGATGGGGTGCATGGAGAAACCCCTTTACCCGGGGAAATCAGGCTCTGGGAACTCTTGGAGACGGGTTTGAGTTCACCAGGGGATGGAAACAAGGAGGGAAAAGGGTTATAGGGTGGTGCAGTTGATCCCATTGCTCCCCAGGGCTTAGGAGTAAGGAGAAGGAGCAGCAGGAGCAGGCAATGTCCTGGAGGAAGGGTCCTATGGGGCGAGAATGTGACATCCCGGATCAGACTGGTGGCAGTGACCAGAGCTGATTGACTGGGGGGGCTGGGACAGCTGAGCCTCCTCCCCAAGGGGATTTCACTGCTCTCACTGCCTCTGGGGCCTGGGGCAGCACAGGGAGAGATGGAGAAAGGAAAAGCAGGACTTCTCCAGCCCCACTCCTGCTCCTGGCATGGTCCCACGTGAGTCAGCGCTGCTGGGTAGAGAGGCCAAACAGGATCCTGGCACCTCCTCCCTCCCTCCAGCTCCAAAATCCTCTTGCAAGAGTCACATTTGGGCTGAGCCACCACAGGGCACCCAAAGGTATCCACTGCTTTCCCCCTAAAAATAAAAAGCCAAGAGGGAGCTGGGATGGCTGAGAGGTGCAAGAAGGAAGAGGCAGGATGGGGGAGCTGAATCCAGGGGCTGTGATGGGGGATGGAGGAGCTCAGGAGCACGTTGGTGCCTCCCCAAACACTCACACAGCCTCCACCTTCTGGGACCACGGGCTCTGTGGATCAGAGATGGCATTTTTGGGGACAGGATTGGGTTGGGTGGACCTCTGAAGACCCCTTCCGGCCACCACACAGAGGTGGCATCGAAAGTGCACCAGGAAATGTGCTGCTCCACTTTTTGGGGCCAAGCAGGAGGACCCAGCCTGGACCTGCTTTGGGAGGTGTTGGATCTCCAGAGGTTCCTTCCAGCCCTGGCAGCTCTGGGATTCTCTGTGCATGGCTTGACCTCAAGGACAGCAGGGACACAGCCTGTTTTAATGTCTGGCAAGAGCAGGCTGTGATTTATTTTTTTTTTTTTTCCCAGGGACAACATGAATTTAGTTTTCTCTTTGCTGGCCAGGCTTGAAGACCATCACTCAACATCACCTTAACGTGGCTCCCCAGATTTGACCCCCACACATCTCTGAGGCCTCATTGCCTCGATCTGAAACCAGGGCCCTTTTCAAGGTCCCCACACGTGGTGAATCAGCCCAAACTGTGAAAGAAAAGAAAATAAAAGAGAGCCTTAAATGTGACTAAAACCCACGCTCCAGGCACTGGCACTCGCAACTGGCAACATAATTTGTGCTCACCAAGACACCAAAGACAAAGCTCTTGAATTCAGTGAAAATGGAAACAGGATTGCAAAGATCACATCTGGGAGATGGCAAAAGCAGGATCAAGTGACCTGAGCCCTGAGATGCTCCATGAGAAATGAGGGTAAGCACTCGTCAAGCCCTGAGTCTGTTTGTTAGAAAGTAATCCACAATTTGTAAAGATAACCACAGATCTTTGTTTTATTTATAAAAAAAATGGAAGTAGAAAAATTTGGCTGAAAATACCAACAACAACGACAACAACAAAAATATAAAAAAATAGCACTTGCACGGGAAATGTTTCTGTTTTGAAAACTGTTGTCAATAGCGACAGCAATTTAAATCATTGAAGAGTCATCATATAAAAACATATTTATTTAAATTAAATATTTTATGCAAACTCGTATCTACACTCATTCAAAATGCATAGAGTCACACAAAAGAGATGGAATGTATTAGCTTAAAAACCGGTGAACTTTTGGGGCTCCTTTTTAAGTTTTCTTTGTGATTATTATTAATACATTTTGGGGACTGAAACCAGGAAATCATAACCACGTTGCTAACTAATCATTACCAAGTGCCATACAGTAAACACTAAGATTAATCATGTCATATAACTGATTTAAAATAAAGCTTCATCTTTATGGAAAGGAAGAGAACTCGAGCAATACAAAATCCGAGGTGGGGGGGAAGGAATAATGGAAGGAATAAATCAATGTACAGCTTTATTACAAGCAATAAAACGCCAGAGTTAGGAGAGGCATTGGGCACTGTGGCTCCAAACACGGAGCCTTCCCCTTTGAAGGATGTTCGATAAAAAAAAGTGTCTGCTACATCATCACCTCTTGGCCAAAATGCTGATCCCAGGACCTGCTCCAAGGCCTGATTTTACCCCACTCCAGAACAGGCTCAGCACCCTCGGGGCTGGCTGTCCCTCTCCTGCCTGGTATCCCATCCTTTCTGGGGTTTCCTGAGGGATGAAGTCCCAATCCATGCTCCGGGGCAGGGGATGGGGGCTTTGATCCCTGCTGGAGTGCTCAGGCAGGTCAGAACCCAAAACCAGCTCCTAGACCTTCAGCAAAATCTTCCTTTCTGCCATCCCTGCCTTTCCCCCTTCCAGGGGGGAATTGAGCCCTGACGTTTGCGGGGTGCTGCCGCACTCCTGGCTCCAAAGCGGAGCTGGGGACGCCCCAAAATGAGGGGCAGCGTTCCTGTGCTCCCTGCTCGGGAAGAGGGACTTTGGCATCGGGAAACGTCCCCCTGGCCACGGTGGGAGCAGAGCACTCCAGGTGGTGACCCAACAACCCAAATCCTTTACCTACAGCACCGAGGAGACTCCGGGGCCCTCGGTTTGGGCACGGTCACCCTGAGGGGACCACGGGCCACGTCCCCAGGGAGCAACGCCTCGGAACAGTGTCGGCTCCTTCCCCGGCTGGGCTCCTAAGACACGCTGTAGTTATTGTAGTAGGTGGCCGTGGCATCGGCCAGGACAGAGGAGATGAGGCTGTTCTCGGAGCTGTGCGAGCTGCCCGACGCTGCCACGTGCCCGCTGGCCAAGGCCCCGCCGTGGTGGTCACCGTGGCCACCGGGGTTGTTGAGATACTGGTCGAACTCGTTGCGGTCCATCTCCCCCAGCAGCTCCGCTTGGCTCAGCTGGTCCAAGGTGTCGAAGCCCTGGTGGTCGGGCGGCGGGGAGAGCTGGCCCAGGTGGGCATGGAGGCTGGGAGGGGGCAGGGAGGGGAAGGCGGGTGTGTAGTAGCTGGGAGGAGGAGGAGGAGGAGGATGAGGAGGAAGGGCAGGGCAGCTGGAGGCCGGGGGGATCATGCAGGTGGCCGGCTGGGGCATGGGGCTGAGCGGGTGGTGGCCGCAGGGCAAGGAGCTGCCCGCGAACTCCGCGGAGAAGGTGGCACCGGCGAGGTGGGAGCGGTGATGCTCCTCGGGGCAGGGCGAGGAGAAGAAGCTCTGCTCGGGGTCTATGGCATCCAGGGGGGACATCTCCGGCGGGGTGGGCAGCCCGTAGGGATAGGTGTCCACGCTGGCGCTGCTGCCGCTGCCCGGAGCCTCCCGGTAGCCCCGCACAGCCGGCAGCCCCGGGCGGGCTGGGTACTCACCCGGGCCCTCCTTGTCCCCCCCGGCCCGGCTGCAGGTCCGCTTTTCCGGCACAGAGTTCTGGTCCCGAGTCAGGCTGCCCAGCAGAAAGCCGGGATCCACCCGCTTCCCGATGCGCTTGACCTGCTTCTTCCGACGGGGCCGGTATTTGTAGTTGGGATAATCTTGCATGTGCTTCACCCGCAGCCGCTCGGCCTCCTCCACGTAGGGACGCTTCTGCGACAGGCTCAGCGCCTTCCAGGACTTCCCTGAAAGGCAGGACACGCTCCCTTAGCGCCCCATATCCCACCTGGCAGAGGGCGCATCCCGAAAAGCCCGCAGGAGGATGGGGCGGCAGCGGGTGGGAGGAGAGGAGGGGAATTGGGGCTGCGACAGGGACTCTGCTCTGACTCACTTCATCCGAAATCCCCATGCAAGGTGGGTATTCAGCAAATAAATCCAGGCTGATGAACTCTCCCAGCTCCACGGGGTGGGACAGAGAGCCTGGCTGTGGAGCAGGGACAGCCCAGGCTGTGCCTGGCTGAGCAGAGGGGCAGGACGTGGTGTCCTCTAAGGTGCCCCAGCCTGTGCCCTGCCAGGACTTGCACAAGGAGACACCGTGACAGCTGCTCTGGATGGTGGAAGGTGTCCCTGCCATGGCAGGGGGATGGATTGGATGGTCTTTATCCTCCCTTCCAACCCAAACCATTCCATGTTTCTGTAATTCTATGACCTCACTCCTCTCTGTTTGAGAAAAAAATGTCCTCAAGACACAGGACAGAAAACCAGCATTGGGCAGGGGGGTTTTATCCCACAGTGAGTCCCAGGCTGCTCCTTAGGGTGAGGGGGAAAAATGAGGATACAGATCAAAGCCTTTGATGCCTTCCCGTGGCCTGAGACAGCAGAAATGACACTAATAAGCTGAGATGCTGCATGGCAAAGCAGCAAGGACAAACCCAAACCACCAAAGAAAACACCACTGAACTGTCCAGGGAAACACAAACTTTGGATAAGAGGTTGGGCAGCAGAGCTGTGTTGCAATTCAAGCAGCTCTTTCTCAGGCTGCCTGGGACGATAATTTCAGTTTGCCCTCTTGGTTTCACATAAAAATGGGGATTGGGAGAAAAGGTGAATCAGTGGATGAAGAGTGGGAAAGAAAAGTGTGTTTGAAACGGGTTATAATCTCCCAAAAGTAACAGCAGAAATACACACACACCCCAGCCGTGCAATACTGGGACAAAGTGGGACAGCAAGGACAGGCCAGGGAAATTCGGGGGTCCCTCCTTGCCCAGCAGGGCTTGCAGCAGAGGGGTGGCAGGCTGCCTGTCCCCTGGGATGCAGGGCCATCCTCAAGCCTCCAGGAGTGGCTGCACACCTTGGAGTGTGGCACAGTTTTGGGGAGAGCACCCGCGGCTGACGGGGTGGCTGCAGAGCTCCTTCAGGCTTTACAGCCTCGGGGTGCTGCAGCCGGGCTGGCTTTGCACCCCAAAAACGGCCGAGTAGGTGTAGGGGTGTGCCAGAGCGGGGTTGGCACCCCCAGGGATGGGCTGGCATTCCCAATCCGGGTGCTGGATTTGCACCCCGGGATGGCCGGGTGGGGGCCTGGATCCCCACCCCAATGCATGAATCCGGACGGGTTTTTTGGGTTTTTTTTCACTCCAGGTGGGTGCCTGGGGACCAAGCCCGGCGCGCTGGATCCTGATGCACATCCAATACCCGGCTGGGTGCGATCCGAGCAGGGCTTGCACCCCCGGGAATGCCCCGGTGGAGCCCTGGGTACCGAATCCGGACAAGGAATCTCCGGTGGATGGATGCCCCTGGGCACTGAATCCTGCCGGGATTTACACCTGGATGGGCAAGGTTTCCACCCCAGGGGATGCCCGGCTGCGTCCCCGACCTCCCCCTTCCCCTCGCCCCCCCAAAGCCCCGCGCTGCTCACCGAGCATCTTGCTGAGCTCCGCGTTGTGCAGGTCGGGGTTCTGCACCGCCAGCCTCTTCCTCTCGTCCTTCGCCCACACCATGAAGGCGTTCATGGGCCGGCGGATGCGGCTCTCGGAGCCCTTGTCTCCCTGCGCCGCTCGGGGGGGTGGCCCTGGGGACAGCCCCTCGCCCGTGTCGCCCTCCAGCCGCTCGGGCCAGGGGAATGTGCTGAGCAGCGCAGCCATGGATCCCCCCCCGGCCCCCCGCGCTGCCCTCGGGGTCCCCGCGCAGTCCCAGCCTCCTGCCCGGCCTCTCCCGTATTTATGAGCTCCTTGGAAAAAGCCTCCTCCAATGACACCGAAGGGACTCGCTGCTCCTCCTTGTTTGCAAACTCCTCAGCCCCGGCCGGGATGGTGCTGCGAGGAAAAAAAAAAAAAAACTTCTCCCCACCCCTCTCGCCCGGCACCCCCCGGGACAAGCAGCACCCCCCTTTTTTCTCCTTCCCGCTGCCCCCTCCCTCCTCCCTCTCTTTTATTATTATTTTTTTCCTTATTTTGCCGGCTGAAAGGGAGTGAGGAGAGAGCTGGAGATGTCCCGCCCCCGAGCAGCTCCGCTGCCTCGCTGCACCTCGGAGATTTTCAAACTTTGAAGGCTGGGGGGGTAACACGGACAGAGGAGATAAAGGCACCGAAAACTTGGGAAGAAAAGGAAAATGGCATCGAAAGGAAGGTCCCACCGGGGCGCAAAAAGCCCCTCCCCAGGCTTTGGCAAGCTGCGGGAACCCTCTTTGCCAAGGGAAATCAAGGCACGGATCCCACAGGGAAACCTTTTTCCCACGTGTCCTGCTTTAACCACCAGCCCAGGCTGTGCTTTGCCCACCCCATGTGGGTGTTCACCCCAAATTTCCAGGTCCCCTTGTGTGGGATGGAAACTGGGACACAATGAAGGTTCCTGGTCGGTCTCCTAAGGGAGCTTTTGGGGGCAAACAAGGCAGGGATGGGGCTGGGCACAGCTCAAAAAGGTTCAAACATCCCCAGCCGGTCCTCGCTGCCCATCCCTGGACACCGGGACACAAAGCATCTTCTCCTTGCTGCTGCTTTTGATGGAGCGCTGCCCCATCCCAAAAAGGATGGAAGTCCCAAATGGTGTGTCCCCGCTAACTTGGTGTTCACAAGGGTGGGAAAATCATCCTCTCGCTAGGACAAAGGATTTCCAGGAAGGTGATGCCCAGCTGGCTGCCCTTTCCCGGCTCATCCCTCAGCCTGCCCCGGGGAACGGAATGGATTTGATGGATTCCTTGATGCTTTTGACCCTCGGGGCTGCAGCCGCTCCGCTTTTCTGGGTTTCCTCTCCGAGCTGCCAGGAAAGCAGCGGGATGGGGGATGTTTCCTGGGACTGGCTGCCCCGTCTGACCCCAAAGCAGGGGGAAAACCCCAGGCCGGGAGCTGGGGCAGCTTTCCCACGTGCTGGGTGTTCCTATTGACTCTTGTCAGATTAGCAGTGATGGAGAGAGCGCGGGTGAATGCGAGCCGGGCAGGATCCGCCTGGGCTTCCTGGTCTCTGCCTTCCCTCTGCTCTGGCTCTGCTTTCTTGTGGACTGCAGCGATTTTGGGCTCGGGAGAGCTGGAATCTGCCAGCAGAAGCAGCAAGTGCCCTCCCAGCGCGACTGGACTAAAACCCTGCGGAAGCAACAACATTTTCCAAAGGAACTGATTAAATCTATTAAGCTATTTACAAGTGGGCTCCATCAGAGCCGCGTTATCTGGGGATACAACAGGAAGGCAACTTCTCTTAAATCTAAAAGGCGCAGGAGATTTCCTGGTCTCGGGACAGATTTATAAAGCCTTTCCACACACTCACACAAACACACACACACAGGAGCTGCCTTTTATCTGGGGTTTGGAGCCGGGCACGCTCCTGGGGACAGCTTGTTCTGTCCCAGCAGCTCCAGATCTCTCCCAAAATCCTGTCTCACACCTCCAAGTGCCGGGATGGAGCAGGGAGGAGGGATGCCAAACTCTCCACCCTGCCCTGCATGGAGCTGCATTTTGCAGGCTGGAACTGCTGCAGAGGTTGGCAGCGAGAATTTGGGAAGAAAAACCTGGAACGTCCTTAATTTTGTTCAGTTCCCTTTAGGAAGGGTGAAAAAAAGAGAGGCTGCCAGGAGTTGCAAGGTTTGATTTTGAATTGGGTGGTACTTTGGGTATGGTGAATACCTTGCCTGGCTCACTGTTACTTTTGAAGCCTCGGGATGCTCAGGACCTGGATATCATGAATATCAAAACACCTCAGTCGAGGCCCCAGAGGCCAGGAATTTTTTGTAGTAGCAGCAGAATTTCCCTTCCTGGGGAAAAAAAAAAAAAAAAAAAAAAAAAAAAAAAAAAAAAAAAAAAAAAAAAAAAAAGAGACGGATGAATTCCACTCGATCCCTTTTACAGCACTGCTTCCACCTTGTCCTGTGTTTCCACATTTTGCAGGATGGGTGGGAAGGTTTGGGAGAGGATAAAACCCTGAGCAAGGACAGGACCTGCACCCACCTCCTGCCCCTGCTGCAGAAGCTCTCAGATCACCTCTCCTGATCCTCATTATTCCCTCCCCATCCTGGGAGGAACAGTTGCCCTCCCGAAGGTATCACAGAGGTCAACTCGTGGCTTTCCACAACCTCCTGGGACTCAATCTGGGGGCTCCTGGGTGGTTACAGCACAAAGAAATCCAGCAGAATATTCCTCATTTGGATTTCCTCCCTTCCCAGGGCCCCCACTCAGAATTTTAAGTGCAAACACCTCTACTATTATTAATAACCAGGTTTTTTTTGTTTGGTTTTTTGGTGGTTTTTTTTTGTTTTTTCTTTTCTCTCCCTCTCCTGCAGCAGCTGGCATTCTGATGGCATTAGCAGGGAGGGTTTCCTTCTGCACCCTGCCTAAAATGCTGGTCAAACCTGTCCTGTGGGAAGCTCCCACATTACATAAAGGAGGCTGGGGCCATGTGAAAACGCCACCTCTCCATTTGCCACCGGATCGGCGGTAATTAGCCTGGAAAAAAAAAAAACCCTCAAAACCTCGGGATTACCTTTTTGATTTTTATGTGTGTGTGTGTGCTCACCTTCCCTGCTCTGCTGCCAGGCTTCACCTGTATCTGGGGCACAGGAAGCAGCAGAGCTCTCCCAGGGCTTTGGGAACAGGGAAATCACG
>VRYO01001589.1:28234504-28245246 GCA_009812075.1 Sialia sialis | reverse complement strand
AATTTGTGGAATGGGCAGCTGCTATTAAGGATTCAGGAGAGCAAACCCTCACTGATTTTTGAGTTGAGGATTTCTTCCTGTGCTCCATAATTACAGAAGAACCCCAAAAGTGACAAGTGGGCTTGGCCAGACTGTGAGTACAGTCAGAGGTATCAATGAGGGCTCTGAAGATATGGGATGGAGAGAAAGAAGAGAATAAAATACCTTGGGAGCACTCAGAGGAGAGAAAGGAGTTCTGGTAGAAATTCCAAGAGTGAGCACAGTCACAGCATCACAGCTTTGGCTCCTGGCAGAGGAAACATCTGAAAACAACACCTGCCTACATCAAACTCCTCTTCTGGCTCCTTTCTAATAATAAACATAGAGAAGCAGATCTGGGGAGAAATAAAGTGCTTCCAGGAGCATTTGAAGCAGGAAATTCAAACCAAAGTTTTGCTCCTTTCCCCTTCCTCTCCCCTCAGAAAATGCTTCTCAAATGGAAAATCAACACTTGAGCCTCTTCTGTTCTCTGATCTGGGGGTGATTTGTGGGAGAGCTGATCAATGGATCCAAACCAGCTCAGACCTCTGGGCAAGGGGCCAGACATTTCCTGTTTTTCAGCACCAGCAGTGGCCCAGGAGCCCCTGAGAAAAGCCCTGTGTGTCACTTTGTTGTCACTTTTCAGTGTCCCTTCCTCAGGCTGGGTTCCTTTCCTCTAAGCAGGTGTGAAGGGGGGACTCAGAGCACAGGGAAATGAATCAGAACTTCTCAATTTGGGGCAGGACAGACCAGAAATACCAAAAATACCAGCTGGGCCTTGTGTAGGCTAAAAGACAGATGCAGAAACAGCAGCAGCAAGAATGAGAATTGCATTTGAAATACAACAGCAGGGATGTGGATGCACATTTTTTATTCCTTCTCTCCCATCTCTAAGGGTCTGAAGAAAAGAGTTTGACTGAGGAATGAGGATTATTTTTTCAAGGGATACCATTCATGCAGTGTGCCTGCAGTTCATAAGATCTTGTCCTTGTTTTCCAGGGTTCACACAGTGACTACAACCCAGTCAGGTACAAGCTCTCTGCAGCTTCATTTTCATAAATTCTTGCATTTCTTCTCCATTTCTGCCTTCAGTTTCGGTGCTTCCTTAAACACTCTTCTGACAATCAGCTCCTCAGATCAATTCCGACTGGGACTCATCCTCCCCTCCAAAAACCAACCCAACTCTTCTCCTCTCAGCTTCTAAATTCTCCTCCAAGTGTTTCCCTACCCATCCTGCCCGTGTCCTACCTCACCCTCTCCCTATGTGAGATGTGTAACATCCTGCCCTTGTTCTGTCCATCATTTCCTTGCAAGCTCTCTGGGGAAGCAATTAGCCCACTTGTGAGCACTCTACAACATAATTAACAAATAATAACCACTGAGAAATGTAGGCCAAAAAAGCCAAGTTATCGCAGCCCCGTTTCTGCAGAGACTTGCATTGTTCCGTGCTCGCTCGCAGCTTCCAAGTTCCTGGAGGCACGGATTCACAGATTCTCCTCCAAGGCAGCACAAAAGCAAAGGTGAACCCTGTGTTTCGAAGAAGACATTAAATGTTCTGACTTTATTTGGATTTCCAGCCTTTGCTGCTTTCCCCAGCTCATTAACACGACCAGTTGTGAGTGTTTACATAGAGAGCACGACAATGAATCTCAGAATTGGAGGTGAAAGGCTCGTAATTTGCTTCTAAATTAACCCTGGCAACGGGAGCACCGAAGGAAGGGAAAGACAGGATGACTGGAACCACGAGCAAGATGCAACACCAACAAAATGACATCATTTAGGATGAAGAAAAAATACTGGGGGAGAACAAGGACAGAACCTGTTCTTGGGTTTCCATCCACACACACACCCCACAACAGCCAGTAGGGAATGGTAACAGTCATCAGGGAAAGCCTAAAAACTCACTCTTATTTCAGCAGCAAATAAAATATTTCCAACTCCTGAGGCTGCCTACAGCTCTTCAAGGCTCCTGCACACTTCCTAGGAAGTGTCATGAGGGTGTTCCTTCAATACTGAAAAATAAGGTGCCAAAGAAATTAGACAAAGGTTTCTAATAAGGCTGAAGCAGAATTCTCCTGGGGAGCCAAGGAAGTAAAAAGGAGGATAAAGAAAGGGAAAAAAAGGATAAATGATCCATTTGGAGTGGTTGTTGGGATGGAGAAAGATGGCATTCAGAATGTAGAGAGAAGGAATAATGTTGAGGAAAGGCAGGGGAGAAAGTATGTGGTTGAATCTCCACATTTTACATGAATAAGTCAACAATGATGTCTACACTGAAATTCTTATTTTAGATCCACCCAGCACTGATCCTGTCCTGAAACACCAAACTGAGGTGATCCCCACAGAGACCAGAACAGTGATCAGCACATTTCAGCCCCAGAGCAGCTAGAAAACCTGCAGTGGAGCAGTTGGCAGGAATTCATGGATAATCCCTGGAGCCTGAGCGTGCCAGGATGTCCCATCCAGCCCTGCAGCCTGAGCAAGACACAGCACGTCTGCTGTGACCTGGGACAAAGGATCCTCATGGTCACTCATCTGCCACCCCTGGCTCTGCCAACCTGCAGAACAACTCCTCTGATTTAACCTTGGGTCATCTGAGGAGAGAACAGCTCAGATCAGCACGTACAGAAGAGACATTTCCCAGGCTTCAGTGGCAAAGAAAATTGGAAATGTCCAAGAGGACAGAGGTCTTGTCCTTCAAAAGAGATAAAAAGGCACGGCATGGCTGGAACTCAGTGATCTTTAAGGATCCTTCCAACCGAAACCCTTCTGTGATCCTCTGATCCTTATGATGTTGACACACTTTGCAGCCTCACAGTCAGGATCTTATCTCAGCTTTGCTCATGGGCAACCCAGTCCTGATCTCCCAAGCATTAAAGGTGAAAACATTGCATTTATTCTTGTCTCACGTCCATATCTGTCCAGCCTGCTCTTGGGTTGACACTGAACTCCCTTCCTGGGAGTCAAGAGCCTCATTTTCCACCTTCAAATCCATCCTTGGACTTCTTTGCCTTTGGGCTGCTTTCTGTGGTCGAGCTTCGTGTTTCTGCTCTGCTTTTCATGGAATCACAAAAACAGTTTGGGTTGGAAGGGAGCCTAAAGCTCATCCAGTGTCACCCCCTGTCATGGCAGGGACACTTTCCACTGTCCCAGATTGATCCAAACCCATCCAACCTGGCCTTGGACACTTCCAGGGATCCACATCTTCTCTGGGAATTCTATTCCAGGGCCTCCCCACCCTCCCAGGGAACAATTCCTTCCCAATATCCCATCCATCCCTGCCCTCTGGCAGTGGGAGCCATTCTCTGTGTCCTGTCCCTCCATCCCTTGTCCCCAGTCCCTCTCCAGCTCTCCTGGAGCCCCTTTAGGCTCTGCAAGGGGCTCTGAGCTCTCTCTGGATCTTCTCTTCTCCAGAGAACATCTCCAGCTCTCCCAGCCTGGCTCAGAGCAGAGGTGCTTTCCCTTTTTTCTGTTTTTTAAATTGTTTTGGTGATGACTGCATCCCTGGTTTTGACTTAGAGTTTTAAAGGCACACTTGTCTTTCGTTACATTTCTGAGCTTTAGGGAACTGCATAAAGATTCCACAGCAATGCAAAACAAACCAAACCAAACCAAAACAAAACACAACAAGAAGAAAATCCCTGTGCCTGCAATTCCAGATAGATTTCCTGGGATTTTATTATTAACACTTTGTGTAACGCCCTGAGGGGAGTGAGGAGCTCTGTGGTTGCCCAGTGAAGCACACAAAACAGAGAAGCTGTGCCCCAAGGGACTTGCAGGTTCCAGCTCTGAGTGGGTACAGAACAATACAAATAATTGCCAGGTAGGCGATCCCGCAGGCATTCCAAGCCGGAATGTCTCCTGGCACAGCAGCTCTGCAAAAGGGCTGGGGATGGGATGCTTATCACAGCTCAGCAGCAAACTGCTCCAGGAACAAGCAGCAAAATGACGACTCCAGAGGAAATGTCAGATTAAAGGGAAGAGCAATTTGTTCCCAACGTCTCATTTGCTCCTAATGCTCGGCAGGTAAGCAAAGGAAAACAGAGGAGTGGAATCGCTGAGGTTGGAAAAATCCTCTGAGATCACCGAGTCCAAGCACTGCCCAGCACTGCCAAGGCCACCATTGACCCGTGTCCCCAAGTGCCACATCCACAGGGCTTTGAAATCCCTGCAGGGATGGGAACTCCTGTGCCAGGGCTGGACAGCCCTTTCCATGAACAAATTTTCCCTAATATCCAATCTAAACCTCCCCTGGTGCAGTTTGAGGCTGTTTCCTCTGCTCCTGTCACTTGTCACCTGGGAGAAGAGCCTGTCAGGGGCGTGTGAGCCCAACACAGAGCTGGCTGTCCCCAGCCCCCTGCTGCTCTGTTGAGAGGGAAGTGCTGTTGGCTGGGGTCTCAAATCCATAACGGAAGGCTCAGAAGAGCTCAGCAAGAAATCCTAAGTGCCCTGAAGCAGAGAAAAAAAACAGATGCCATACAGCAAAGAAATTCTTGCATTACAACAGTATAGAGAAAAGGAAAATAAAGAATCACAGAACGGTTTGGGGTGGAAAGGACCTTAAAGGCCATGGCCAGGGACACCTTTCACTATCCCAGGATGCTCCAAGCCCCGTCCAACCTGACCTAGGACACTTCCAGGGATGGGGAGTGTCCCCTCACCCAGCAGACCTGAGTGGCCTTGCATTTAGCAGGAAGAGAGAAGCTTCAAGAAATGTTGCTTATCCCAAATTACATTCTAAAATCCGCCTTAAATCTGCTTGCTAATTTTGCTTTGCCTCCTTCCAGTGCCCTGCTCTTGGTTTGGCTTTACCCTCTGCTGATCCCTCCAGCACCAAGAGTAGGAACTTCATGTTTGTGAGGCTGTGGATTGTGCCTCAAATCAGTGAGAGAGGATGGAACAGACCAAAAAAATCACAGAATCATGGAATCATTAAGGTTGGAAAAGTCAGTCCAGCAGCACCACCACCACACTCACCCATAAATCACACCCTCAGGTGCCACATCCACGTCTTCTAAACACCTCCAAGAATGGTGAAGTGTTAAAAAAAAATCATCTATCCTTTAATTGACTTGTAAGCCAGGCTGAAATAGAATCAGTCCTTTAGGTACTTGAAATAAAACCAAAATAATTCAGTGTTGACAAATAAAAATAAATGCACTTGGGTAAAATAGAACCTAACAGGAAATAGTATAAAATTAGAAAGTCAGGATGTATTTCAGCAGTTCATCCAGCCTGTTACTGGATGTTATTGATGCTTCTGCGTGTCTAAAATACCACATCTAAAAGTAGTTGGGCAATTTAGAAAGGAGTGTATCACACAGAGGTTAAAAAGAAATCCCTGTAATCTGATTGGTCCAAAGCTCCCCAAAATCAAGCGTGCCAGAACTATTTACCATTAATTCTAACTACTCTTAATCTGATTTTTCAGACATTTCTCACCTCCTTCATGCAAACATGACCTTTGCTAAAAGGAGGAGTTGATTTAAGCTGGACAAACAGGAGAACAGCACCAGCAGTACAAATGACCACTGAAGAGCATTTAGAATAATATTTTGTGCTGAAGCACACAAGCAGCAGCCACAGACTGGAAATCACCTCAGGAAAAGCGGCAACAACATCCAAATGGAAGCAGTGAGAGTAAAGTGTGGATGGCAACCATTAACACGACTATTTTTGCAGCAATCAACACCTCCAGCAAAAAAAAAAAAAAAAAAAAGAAGAAGAAAAAAAAAGCAAGAATCCATGCTAAGTCATAGGTGGTAAGAAGCCAACACGGCGCTGAAGAGGAGGAATTGTTCAATTCTTATCCTGGCTGTGAGCATTGCAAATTGCAAATCCATGTCACAACCTGTTAGCCACCTCGACATGCTGGAGGGATTAAAAGCTAATGACAGGCCACCATCCCTCTTAAAATCCCGTGCCAGGCCAGGGGCTTCCACTTTCTCAGCTGAAATATTCACAGTTGCAACATCCTTGTTTGTTCCTAATGAAAGAGGTGATTCACTTTCTTTCCAGGAGAAAAAGCGCACTGCAAAGTGTTGATTAGAGCTCGAACCGCCCCCAAAATTTAAAGCAGAGGGTGGGGGGAAAAAGAATACAAAGTGAGGTGTAAAAGGAGATGGGAGTCGAGGGGGAAATCAAAGCAGGGAATTCACCAGGAGGTCGAGATTTTATCAAAGCGATTGGTTCATTAGGCAGAAAATCTGACTGTCATTAACACGGTGCTGCAGCGCTTTTTGTTAGTGAGCTCTTCAGGGCAGGCACCTTTGTATTTCTACTTGTAAAACACCAATTAGTACCTCGGGCAGACTGCAAACAAATCAACATTAAAACAAAGCAACGAAACAGAAGCATTTGTATCTCCTGCTAAGCCTGGAGTCACCCGGGCAGATTCAACTCCCTGGAGAGAAATCGCATTTTTCATTCCCTAATAGGTCTTCCCCTCTTTGCTGCACATCTGTAGGAGTTAAAAAGCACAAATTTGGATTTCTCTCTCTGCTTGGGCTCAGAGGGAGCTCACCGTGGGATGCTGCTCTGGGAATTCTCGTTACAAGTTTTGTGTGTGTGTATTCGAGCTGGTTTTCAATGAGTGCCCACCCAGCACTGCTTGAAGTGAAGAGACCTGCTTGACATCCTCTGAAATGGCACATTTGGGATTTAAAAACGGCAGGAAGGGTGGAAGGAGCCAGACCTGGCTCAGTCTAGTCCATATGGGAATGGGAAGGGTTCCTGTCTCCACAAATTCTAAGGGGGGTTTGGTTTGCTCATTCACTTCCAGAGTTTGGGAGGGAATTTGTTTCTGTGGAAGATCCATTTCCTCTGATCTTGGTTCTTGTTCCGTGACCCTCACCTGGCTCCAGTCTGTTTTCAGATTGTGTCATTTCAGATTTGTGCAGAGCCAGAAGGTTCTACCTGGGCCTCTTTTCCCCCTCCAGCTCCCTCAGCCTCCCCTGGTGCTCCAGCCCCTTCATCTCTCAACCTGCCCTGCCCATCTTCTCCCCCTTCCCACACACACTTCTAAACAATATTAAATGTCTTTTCCGGTTTAACTCCCCAAAATATGTTCCGAGGGAAGGTCAGGCCCAGCAACAATCTGCTGTTTCAGGGTCACAGCAATGGTTAAGATGCCAGACTACAGATTCAGAGTCTGAGCCTGCCATGATTCACGCTGAGGGCTGGTCAGGTTAGACTTGCTGTAAGGAGAAAAATGGTAATTTAGCCTTGATGATTGAGAAAACCTGAAAATCTGCCAGCCTCATCTCTGCCTGGAGTGCCAGTAGCTGTTAAAGCTTTAACCAGGGACACAGGCAGGAGTGCAGGATTTGGGGTTTATGGCTCCTGCAGCAACGTGAATGTCAAAGGTTGGGAGAGAACGATGGTCTCACCTCCATGTTGTACTCCCTGTGGTAAAGAAATGATGACTGTAAACAGAAGCAACCAAGATCCATTTTTTAAAGAGCTGGAGAAGCCTTTCCATGTTAGTCAGGCACACAGCAGCCTGTGGGGTTGATGTAAAAGAGTTACAGTGGGATTTTTAATACATCTGTCAAAGCCTCACAGGAGCAGAGCTGATCCCTCCCAAAGAAAAGGTGATGGATTTCATGAGCTCTTAGGTCCTCTCCTAAACTACCTCAGCAGCAGCTTGGGAACAGACTGAGAGCTCTCCTGAAGGAGTTAACCATTCAAACAGGTAATATCTGAATTTTGAAAGAATTTGGCCACCGGAGCTATTTCCCTGCAAGAGTTCCGAGGAGCTGCTGCCAATGTTAACACGGGGAGGCAGCTACTGACAGGTCTCACTTTGCCCAGTCTGATGCTGCCACTGACACTCATGCAGACAAGCCAGCACAAACAGGAATAAAAGGCCACCTTCCATGGCAACACTTCTCAAGGAACTAAGGAATTTACCAGCAGCCCTGAAATCCCTGGCAGGTGGTGGGATTCGCTTCCCAAATGTCCTGGGGCACGGAAAAGCTGATGGGACTCAGGTAACAACGGCTCCTATCGTGCTGCTGGGCAGCTCCAGAGATGAGTGACAGCCTCTGCAATATCCAGCAGGAATTGCTGGGTCATGAGGCCTTTCAGGCAGTGGAAAGTTGGGGATGAATTCCAGTTGCAGGTCAGGGTCTTTCTGAGAGGACGGAAATTTTCGCAGAACCAACAGCTGCTTGAATTTTTCCTTCAGGCTCGACAGCAAATGGCAAATTTCTTACACAAGAGTTACTGGACGGGGTTTGGAGCAACCTGGGATAGTGGAAGGTGTCCCTGCCCATGGCAGAGCTGGAATTAGATCATCTTTAAGGTCCCTTCCAACCTAAACCATCCATAACTCTAATTACCATCCACATTTCTGCCTCTGCATCTTCTACCCCGGTTCACCAGCTAACCAGGCAGCTCTGTGCTAGAGCAGAAGGCAAAAGTGATTCAGAGGGAGGAAGCTGAGCTCATTTTGCCAAGTCCAGGGGAAGGGTGAGCTGTGCACAAGAATGTTCCCTCCCAGACTGGGATCTTCACACCCTGTGCTCAGACCAGTTCCCAGCTTTCCTGCCTGGGAGAAAAGGGGGATGTGGGTGTAAACTGGGAGCTGAACTCCAGCTCCAGCTCCTCTGCTTCTCAGAAAACTCAGCAGCATCCCTTTATTTAGATTTTGAATCCAAAATTTAGGCCTGTAGTCCATCACTAGTATGAAGACTGTAGAAAACCCTTAATCTCAGCAAATTTAACACTGAGACCACTTCAGAAAAAGCTTTTCCAACATTCCCCAGAGGTTGTGCTTTGTCTTTAAAGCAGAGCTGACGACAACATGAATCCTGGAGAGCTGAAATTCGTGGAAGAACAACAATGCAAAGGTGTGAGGATGGTTTTGGAACCACCAGAAGACCTGCAGAGGCAGCTGAGCTCCTGCTATCAGTGACAGATTAGCCAACCCCACTGGGTACAATCTGCATCTGATTCACAGGGGCTGGAAGAGAACTGGGAAGTTGGGATTAATCACATGACTGCAGGAATCCCATTCATCCTGCTGCTGAAGGGTCTTAGAGCTGCACTGGGGAAGTTATTTGAGGTTTGCTGGGACAGGAATATCAGATTGGAAGGAGGGAAGAGATAAAAGTTTGCTGGTTTTCCACTCAGAGCCAGCCTTTATCAAAGTTATGTGGCCACAAGCTGAGATTAAGGACTGCAGTAAACCTCAAACCCCGGCCTAGAGCTGAAAACCTTTGAGATTTAATGCTCCTAATTCCTCCAGCTCTCACATTTACTAGAAGTGACTGTTAAAAAAAAAAAATAAAACAAATCAATCATTGTGGAGGAACTGCTGTGCATCCTGAAACAAAGGGAAAGGATGAGATCATCGCTGTTTCTTCAGCCTTGCTGAGGGCTCCAAGTGAACATATGAAGCAGATGAGACTTGCCTCAGCAAGGGCTGCCAGTGTCAGAGCAATAAATAAATGTGCAGAGAGTGAGGCTGCACCTTCAGCTGATGGGAGTGCTGTCAGAGCTGGGAAACCTGCAGGATTTCTGGGAAAATGAAGATGTGGAGCTGTGCTTCCCTGAAGGGACACTCCAAAGGGCCAGGCTGCCAGGCAGGCATTTCATGAAAAGAAAAAACACTTCCAGAGCTTCTTTCCCATTGTGATCTCGTGTGTTGAACTTGGCATTACCATGGCGTTCCTGGGCTGTCCCACAGCAGGGACACCAAGGCCCAGGAAGCACTGAAGCACTTTGTCCCAAACTGTTCACCATCAATATTTGTTGTGGGGACTCCTGGGTTTTTTTTTTTTCCCTGCGTTTCTCTTCCAGGTTTTCACATGGAGCCAGAAGAGCTGGGACTTTCTGTGCCTCTCTTAATGGTGAAAATTAGGAATGAAGCCTACCTGTTATCAAGGGGAACAAATGAGCAGCTCTGCCCAATTCCTAAGCGTGTTTACAGTTTTCCAAGAATTGGTTCCTAACCCAGAGTCACAGCCCCGGCCCTGGCACAGCTCCAGGCTCAGGCATTCCTGGTGGAAAGTTCTCTTTGCTCCAATTCCCATTCCCTCTGCCTTAGTCCCTTCACTTTCAGGTCACAAAAAGACAATACACAAAAGAATGTTCATCTGTAACAACACTGCCCAAATAAAACCTTCTGTCAGGACAATTTTTGTCTGACCTTTGCTCCTAATCTGACAGCAAAATTCTCATTTTGTAAAACTCTCTCGGAACACACTTTCTTCTTTCCTTAATTTTAATCTTAATTCACCTTCAGGTGAAATTCTAAACAATTAGGAGCCAGGCTGACTTTATGCCCTTTGAGGGAAAAAAAAAAAAATCACCACAAAACACCACAACATCTACAGAGATGCCTATTGACCCAACAGTTATCAGAAACTTTGTGTGTTGTTTTTTTTTTTAATTTTTTATTCTTTTTGGCACAAACCCAGCTTTCTAAACAGCCAGTGACCCACTTTCACCTAACTGGCCTCTGAAGTTGAGAGAAGATTCCTAGCCTGTGGATGCTGGAGGCTGTGTTTGAAGTCCCTGCTGTCAGGAGATGGTCAGTTTACGTCTCCTGTCCTAGGCACAGGAAAAGGATGCACTCTCAGCTCCATGTGTTGCAGGCAGATAAGCACAAAGATTTCTGTCCTGTGCCCTTATCAGCTTTTCCTGCTGCTCTCCAGAACAGACACCACCAAGGCTGGCAGTGAAAATTCAACTTAAGCAGAAGGAGAAGAGAAAAAAAA
>VRYO01001589.1:28185629-28229734 GCA_009812075.1 Sialia sialis | reverse complement strand
TCGAAACTCAGTGTGATTTCTACATTGCCACTGTGACATGTTTCATATTAAATGAAAACGTCACAAAGGATTGGGACCCTGGTATTGTGGGGAAGGTGGGAAGTTGGAAAAAGGTTTGGATTGCAACCATGGAAACTGGAGTGTGAAGTGACCACTGAGATGATTTTCTCTCTGCCACCCAAGTGCACCAAGCAAAGCACTGCCTTCCAAATCACAGAATTCCAGAATGGACTGGGGTGGAAAGGACCTTAAAAAATACTCAGTTCTCCTCTGCCATGGGCAGGGACACCTTCCAGTATCCCCAGGTTGCTCCAAGCCCCTCCAGCTGGCCTGGAACATTTTCAGGGATGGGGCAGCCACAGCTTCTCTGGACAGTCTGTGTCAGGAACAATTCCTTCCCAATATCCCATCCTCACCTTCTGGCAATGGAAGCCATTCCCTGTGTCCTGTCCCTCCATTCCTTGTCTCTCCAGCTCTCCTGGAGCCCCTGCAGGTACTGGAAAGGGCAATTAGGTGACCCTGATGCCTTCTCTTCTCCTGAACACTACCAATTCCCTCAGCCTTTCCCACAGCAGAGCTGCTCCATCCCTCTGAACATCCTAGTGCCTCCTCTGGGCTTGTTCCAGCAGCTCCAGGTTCTCCCTGTCCTGGGTCCCAGATCTGGGGCAGATCTGCAGGTGGAACAGAACCCTGTGCACCTCTACCCATCCCAAACAGGCACTGTGCACACTCCAGGAGCCTTCAGGCCCCACATGGAATGCAGCAGGAATCACACACAGGCAATTCCAGCCTGGGGGAAGTGTAAGCAACCCAAATCAGTGCATGGAGCAGTCTGGAGTGCTCACAGGGAATTCCCAATGAGTGCCATCAGTTGGATCTGATTAACAAACCACGCCAGCAAGGCACAAGCTGTGAATTTGTGCTCGCTTCCAGGCACACAGACTCGTGTGTATTACACACAAGGACATCCCTCACAACTCAGGGAGCCTCTGAAAATATCACCTGGTATTTTTACTGCCTGCAAAGCTCTCATGCTCCATTTTCCCACCTGCATTGTTCACATCCATCAGCAGCATCCCAGGTGGATGGCATGAATTAACAGAGCAACTCCAGAGGCTGAGTTCCCAGCCAGGTATTAATATCCCTTCCCTTGTGAGTGAGCTGCTCTGTTTATCTAAGAAACTCTAACTTCTCCCAAAAAAAGGCAGAAGTACCAATACATCCAAAAAATGGAATCTAATAGGGGAAAAAAATTCCAAATTTCTCTGTTTTGTCAGATATGAAACAGCCTTCTAAATGGAAGGTGATATGACCAGCATATTTCCCTGAGGTATAATTTGCCTCTCTAATAAAACTATAACTCCCCACTGTGCTGTCATGAATACTATCACCTGAAATAATGCTTGTTCCTTTAATCCAGAAGCATGTGGAAGGATGGGAAAAGCATTCCCATGTATGACAAACAGACAGCAAAGCAGCAGGGCTGACATCAGAAACTCTCTTCTTTAGTACTTCAGTTATTTCACCAGAGACTGGCGGTGAAAACACAAAATCTTTCAGCTCCAGATGTGTGAATTTGGGCTCAAACTCGACCATTTGAAGCAATGTGAAAACAGGAAGAGCTGAGGTCTCAGCCATCTCAACATGCCAACCTAAAGTCAGTAAATATCTATATTGCCTTGTGGGGCAGCTGCACCCAAATTCCAGATCTTGATTTGTTTTTCAGCATCTAACAAGCTGTCCTCTACAAGTACCAGATACCATCCTCAGACCAGAAAGATGAAGATACAATTGCAGTAAACAACATAGAAAAGAATATTCACAAATTCCCAGCAAGAATGTTCCAATCCTGTCTTCTAAACAGCATCTGAATTGTATGTAAATAAAGACCAAGGGCACACCCTAAATGAAGAAAAACAAAAAAAAAAAAACTCAATAGCTGTTCATACATTTCCAGAGAAATGAACAGTACATAATTATGTAATTAACCATTATGATTGACTAAATAATCTCACTGTAGGGTTGGAGTGAGTTGAGTTACATGACCAAGCTCAGATTCAGCATTTCCAGGGCTTGGTTTGGTGTTTTTTCTTTTTCTATACACCAATTTCTATCTGAATGAGGTTCAGTATAATATGTGGAGAAGTGACATTATAGAGAGCAGAAAAACCAACTCCAGCACAGGCAGCCCAAAAATCTCTCTGGGAGAACATGCAATTCCAGCCTGATGGAAGTGCAAGCACTGAAATCCTCACGGAGACTTCAATATTCCTTGTTTGATATCCTCATATCTTATGAAAGGAAAATCCCCCAAAATTCTGATGGATTTTTATTAATTGGTGTCCAAGGTTCAGCTTGATGAGGCCCCGAGCAACCTGGGATAGCAGAACATGTCCCTGCCCATGGCAGAGGGGTGGAACTGGATGAGCTTTAATCCAAATTAAATCCAAATCCCTAAAATCCAGATAATTTCAGGACTCCAGGATTGGATTTATTGAAATATTTCCAAGACACCCCAAAGGCATATTTTTTAAGAGACATGTCCTTCAAAAATTTGCCATAAAAAGCCAAGAGCAGCATCTTCTCTCTCAAACAATTTTCAAATACATTGCTTATGACACTGTGAAACAATTCAGAATTTTGAGTTCAACCAAAACTCAAATATACACTTTACTAAAAATTAATTGGAGGAAATTTACATCCATTTACAGGGCTTGGAACAGGCTGGCATAGTTGGAGGTGCCCCTGCCCATGGCAGAGGGTGGCACTGGATGAACTTAAGGTCCCTTCCAACCCAAATTTTCCTGTGATTCTGTGATTTTATGTGAAAGCAATAATGGCTTTTTACATGTAACTATTTCATGGTTTGCCTCACAAACGGATTATTTTCATCAAATGCTATTTTTAAGAACTTTCTGAAGGAAAAAACATTTTTATTACTATGGTTTCAGAGTGGACAAACCCCAGGTTTCCCTTCAGCCAGAGCCACAGCTATTCCTCCAGGAGCTGGCATTGCCTCTGCCCCAGCCAGGCAGTGCTGAAATCAATATTGCAGGGTTTATAAAACACAAAGTCCCTTCCCACTCCGACAGTTCAAACCTGCCTGCAGCCTGCTGGACTCCTTGGAGCCACTGGATGCTCCAATAGTTTTGGCAATGCAAGTTCCCATTTCCACCGGGGTCAGCCAGAACAAGATCTGCCCACATTCCTGGTGGCCAGCAGGTGATCTGTGCTTGGGTAAGCTCAGCCACAAAGGCACAAGTTCATCTCTGTGTCCAAACCCAGCCAGCTCGCTCTGCAGTGAAAAGAGCAGCTCAAGAACAGATTCCACAAAAACAGCGGCTGACTGAGACAAGGTTTGGATGGCTGCAAGATCCTGGCAAAGGAATTCATCCACCCTGGCTGCAGAGCCAAGAAAATCTCTTGCACCTTCATAGAGCTCAGTGGTTTATTCACACATCACCAAGTAAAACAGGAGAGTTATTCAAATGTATTAAAATTTAAAAGTGTTCAAGAATGATTTTAGCAGGAATTAGGGAGAGCACTCCAATTTCTTGGGCCTGATCTGCCCTTCAACTAGAGAACAGCTGCCTGGAAACTATCAACCCTAAAAATGTTGTGACTAGGAAGTTAACCAATAACAGAAATCCAGAATGGTTTGGGACTTGAAAAATTATCCAGTTCCAGCCCCACACCATGGGCAGGGACATCTTCCACTATCCCAGGTTGTTCCAAGCCCCGTCCAACCTTGGACACTTCTAGGGATGGGGCAGCCACAGCTGCTCTGGGCAGTCTGTGCCAGGGCCTCCCCACCCTCTGAGTGACATTATTAGGTAATCCTGAATAAGATAATAATATTGCAATAAGATGTAGCAAATCCTTTAAATGCTTTTGAATGTGCCTCTTTGCTTCTGCACTTGAAAGATGACTGAACAGCTCGGGTCCCTCCCAGCTGGCTGTAGGGCAGAGATATACAACAAGGATCATCATGAATTAAAATTAAAAAAATTTAAAAAAAAAGGAAAAGATACTTTGGTTCCAGTTAAAGCCAGAACGACCATCTTTGTTTGTAACCAGTATTAATTTATCGAGGCTGTTCTTTGTTTAGAAGCCACAGTCTCCTGTTACAAGCTCTAAATCAGTCCCACATCTCTATTCTCTCAACTGCTATTCAGGACAGCCCCGGGGGAATAATCCAGCATTCCTCAGTTTCCCTGGTGGAGGGAACTAGCAAGTGTATTCCAGGGCTATTAAAGAGTTAATTAGGCAGTGCTTTGTGCATCGCAGCTTCATTGTTTCAGCAAGTCTCCGGTGTCACCTAATTAACAAATCTCTGATGAGCTGTTTCTTAGAGAGCTCAGCACGGTGCTCCACCAAAATCTCCTTTATCATTGCAGCCAGTGTCCTGCTGCCCCTGTGTCCCTCGGTGAGGGGACAGATGTGATTCTGAGATTCTCCTGGCCTGCTCTGAGCTGTCAATCTTGTCCCCCTCTCAATAAAACTTTATTTACTAGACTTGGGAGCATTTCGTACCAAGCGAAAAACAGGCAGCTACATCAAAGCCTCCCTATTATCACTCCCTAGTGAACTGTGAAAATATAAATTCAAAGCTGACAAGCTAGTTAGACTTTTAACTAAAATCTGAGGGCAATTAACTTTAACCATGCCACTCTGCTACTGTACTCCTGGCACCAAGTTTGAGAAGTGGCCCAAATTCCTCTGAGGAACAGAAAGACCATTTATCTCCTCTATTTATTCAGGGCAAACCTCCTCCTTCGTGTCAAGCTGGGAATGCAGCGTTGCTGACTGTGACTGGCAGTGATAAAGGAGCTGGTATGATTTTCAAATGAGCAGCATGTCCTGCTTTCCCAAATATTGGAGAAAAGTGAATAATATGCCCTCCTAAATAAGAGCCAGGTAAAGATTCAGAGCTGCACACTGGGGAAATGGTGCCTATAAATTCCTGGACACATAAAGCTCCTGCCTTAAGAAGGATTTCTGCTTGTATCTCCTACAGAAAGATATTTTTATTTGCAGAACTCGGGAAAGGAAAGCAATCAGAAGTGACAGAAAGATCATTTATCTGAGGATAAGTTAGGAAGTGGCATTAACCTACAGAATAATTTTTGTACATGTAGTCCCTTCCAATGTTCCTTGAGGTCCTAGCCATGTTCTGGGACCAAATTCTTTTAGCAAAAATGTGGTCCCTGTCCATGGCAGGGAGTTGGAACAAGGTGATTTGTAAAGTCCCTTCCAACCCAAACCATTCTGTCATTCTGTTCTGTGAAAAAATACAAAACAGAAACTGTCAAAAGCATATTGCCTGGCTAAGTATCTGTATGGAAATAAAAACAGTGTAAAGCTTTCATATATTTGCAATACATGATTACAAACCAAGAGCTTTGTACCTAAAGCTCAAAACAAATATTTAATATTTAGTGGAAGCTTTGCATCCAGGAGTATTATGAAGAGGGATGACCCTCAAGTGCACAGCTCACACTGAAGCAGGTTTAATGGCCCTTCAGTGCAGCTTTTCTCTTCCCCTGCTTCTCAGATGTTACATCACCACATTTAACCTCTCAGCTGGGATTAATCCCTCTCTCCTTTGGGCATTTATCTTAACTCTGAAACAAATGTAGAATATTGCCTGGAATCCTGGAATCTCCACAGCAACAAGATGTCCTGAAGGAGAAAACAAGAAGCCTGGTGGGTGTTCCCTGCAGGACACCCTGAAGGTGATTTTGTGTCAGGGCTTTAAGTGGTGTCACACCCCACAACTCATCCCCCTGGGGTGCAATCTCATCTTTTCCTTCAAGAACTTCAGACCCAGGAAAACAGAGAATTCTCCCACCAGCCTGACGATCCAGCTTCCAGAAAAACTGGTTACTAATTCGGACTAAAGAGTTTTGCAGCTTTCAGTCCAAAACTTTTAACCATAAAAACTTCTTGGAAAATTAAGTACGAGAAGTGCTTTACAGATGTCGTGGCAAAATTCTAATCTCTTGTTACCTGACATGAACTTGAGATAACTTTTCCTTACTTCCCAAGCTTCCTCTGAGTGTGTGAGCTGCTCCCATCCCTTCGGCCACTCTGCTCTGCTGATACAGGAAAGAAAGTGAAAATTCTGTGACTGGAAGAGGATCTGCCACAGCCCTGGAAGTCTTTAGGTCTGTGGAGACTCAGAGTTAGGGAGCAGAAGGGCCCAGTGTGGGTTAAAGCAGAGGGGCAGCATCTCCTCTACCCTGGAATATTCCCAGAAAGCAAGCCTGGACTGGGCAGGGAGCCCTTTATTGTTATCAGTGTTTTTGTAGAGCCAGTTGCCAGGAGTGACAAAGCTCTGTTTTCCAGGAGCAAGTGCTCAGATCAGAAGCCCCAGGCTGGCTGTGCTGAGCAGAGAGGGCTCTGGGCGTCTCTTGGAGACACCCATTTCCCTACGACAGCGGCGGAAAAGGAACGGGCCACGCTCCCTGCCTCTGGAGCACAGCCAGCCCAGTTGCTACACACAGCATTCCTTTGCCATGGGGTAACTGACAAACACCAGGCTTATTAAAAAAAAAAAAAAAAAGTGGGGGGGGAAAAAAACCTCAAAAAACCAAGCTGACCCCGCAGTTGTGTATAAAAGTCCCTCAAAGCTGCAGGGCTCCAGGTGGTAAGGGCGCTGCTGGAGTGAGAGAGCAGGGAAGCAGCAGCAGAAGGAATACAAGAAATCCTGGCTGTCAAAAAGGCTGCAGCTCCACTTGACCACTTAGACGAACAATCCTGCACTTCTCGCCCGGCCTCAGCTTCCCAAGATGCACAAAAATCCAGGGTTACAGGAACACTGAGCTGTGGCCTCAGGGGATGCTCCGGAGCACAGCTCCCCTCTGCCGTGCCCATTTCTTCTGCAGGGATTGCAGGAAAGCTGGAGACAGTCACGCTCCAGGACTCTCTGCAAGCTTAATTAAGTGGCAATGTCTTAAAACCACAATAAGGTTGTAAAGTTCAAAAGGTAAACAGGGAAGCACACGGAGAACACTTGCAGCAGCTTTTCCAGAAATAACCACCGGGAGAAACCTGGCTGATACACCTTGACCTTCACAATTCTCAATTCTCACCTCATTTCAATGCACTTCGTGAAGAACCACACACAGCACGGGTTGGGCTGATGCCACTTGTGAATCCATTTGTATTTTGTATCAATCAATTGGAAATTGGGAAATTTGGGATGCAGATGTGAGCCCAGGCTGCACAGCAGGTGGGGAAGGGAACAAGAGAGCCCTGAGATCAGACAAATCCCACCTTCCAAATCCACAGGGGCTGGGAGAGAGGAGCTCAAAATCACTGATTAATTAATTAATAGGAGGCTCAGCAAGGCACAAGTTAAAATGGGGACATTGTGCCTTCCCAGTGTGCAAGTTCCAACAAAAAACTTCCTCTTCCAGCCGCTTGCTGACGTGAAGGATTACCCAATTTTCTCTCATCACCTCAAAGCTTGGCCCAGCATTCTCACTGCTCTTAAGATGAAATGTAAATGAATGCTTAAGCTCCCAGCACCAGTACACACACACAGATATTAAAAGGCTGAATTTAGGTCATTTTGGCCAAGGCTGAGTTGTCCCCACAGATTTTTTGAAGTCAGGAGGAGAAAGATTTTTAGGGGGAAGCAATTTGAGAGCTGGAGAACTCGACAGTTTTGTTATATCACTGCCCCAGATTGGAGCTGAGCAGCATCAGGAAGTTTATATAATTTATATAATTTTATAATTTATATAATTTATATATTATGGTGGTCTTCATGGAACAACTGGAGTTTTGAACTGGTGCTCTCACTGCACAGACTTAGAAAAGGGAGATATTTAGACAAACTGAATAATCCACTGCGCTAAATGTGGCAAACTGATTAAGGAGCTGACACTGGCATGAGCTGAGCCAGGCGAGTCAATAAAGACCTGAAGTTCTAAAATAATTTGGGAATTGTTGGAGGAAACAGCTTTTGCTTGGGTGTGACAGCAGGGACATGGAGAGTCAGCTGTCCCCAAAATGCATCAAGACAGAATTTGGGATTTTGTCTTTGACATATTTCATATCAAATTTCTTAGTGGTTTAAACCATCAGTACTTGGAGAGAAATTCCACATCCATGATAACCAGAGGACTTTACAAATATTTCACTAAACCTGAGAACTGGTGCTTTTTCAGTATTTTAAAGAGTTGAAGCAGTAGATGAGATTTGGAGAGAAACAACAAAAACCTTCTGCTTATTTACTTGAACTGCTCTTCTTTTTCTCCACTGAAGAAAAACCCCACACCCATATTATGAGACATCAAAGAACAAATACATTAAAAGGTTTCCTGAAATAACAAAATTGCTTGATTTTTTCCCATCTAAGATTTTTTACTCCATTATGAGATATTATTAATATTATTAATTAATTAATAATAAAAATACACTTTCAAGCTTGTACTTGACCACAGTAAGATGCTTGTAGCAATTACTATTTTTCTAACTGCAAATATTCATTGCAAAATACACAAGCTGACAATTTGAAATTGAAATTTATTTTTAGAAATTTTAAGAAAAATAAATTGTATTTTCTGTGAACTAGAAAACATTTCCTAATTAGCATTAGCCTTTGACTATCTTGTACTACAGAAACTTTCTTCTGCTCCCAAGCTTAGATATTTCTTTGTAAAAAAGTATTGAGAATAAATAATTTTCTTTCAAGTATTGAAGCACTGACATTTAAATTCTTCAATACTCTGGAAAACAGGATTTTAGGGCATGCAATATTTTTGATCTTCCCTTCATTTGTTAAAAAACAACCTGAACCACACAGGTGACACAGGATCAGTGTTACCCTGAGCTGGATTGGATTCTGCTGTCAAAAACACTTCCCAGCTCTTGGAAAAAAGTCAGCTGCTGGTGAAACAGAGCAGGTTTAATATAAATCTCAGTAAATAAAGAATTAAAAATTGAATGTTGTGGAGAGGCACACTTCTCACCCTCTGTCCACTCTGCTATCCATGGTAAAATCATCCTCCATCCTGAATTTCTGCGGGAGCTGAAAGTTTATCCAACACAGGTTGGCTTTTAACTCCAGCTGAGGTAATGGCAAGGTGGCCACCAAATCCCCCTGGGAATTCTGGATCCTGGGGGACTCCAAAACTTTCCACCAGGATCTTCTAGAGGTCCATCCCAGGCTATAACCCATAATTTACGGAATTAAAAGATACAGCAGCACCTCCTGCTCCAAAGCCTGACCAATCTCCAGCCTCTCCTCCCCTCTGAGTCTGCAAATCCAAACATCCAAGGGCACAACCAACTGTCCCCAAGGAGAGAAGGGACAAACCACACACCACAGCTGGATTCACATCCCCTCACCCAGTGCAGGGAAGACATCAGACCCTGCTGTGTGCATGGAAATTCTGGGATCTCTTCAGCAGAGTATCCAAACTCTGTCCAAGTCAGCAAAACTCTTGAGTTCTCCTCGGTTGCCTTTTCTGTGGCTGATTTCAGTTAGCATGGAATGGGTTGGGTGGGAAGGGATCTTAAATCATCGAATTTCATCCCCTGCCATGGGCAGGGACAGCTTGGGACAATATCCCAGGTTGTTCCAAGCCCCATCCAGCCTGGCCTTGGACACTTCCAGGGATCCAGGGGCAGCCACAGCTTCTCTGGGAATTCTATTCCATACCCTCCCCACCCTCACAACACATTGGATTTCCTTCCCAATATCCCATCCATCCCTGCCCTCTGGCAGTGTGATACCATTCCCTGTGTCCTGTCCCTCCATCCCTTGTCCCCAGTCCCTCTCCAGCTCTCCTGGAGCCCCTTTAGGCTCTGCAAGGGGCTCTGAGCTCTCTCTGGATCCTTCTCTTCTCCAGGTGAGCACTCCCAGCTCTGGCTCCAGAGCAGAGGGGCTCCAGCCCTTGGAGCATCCTTGTGGTTCCAACATTCCAACAGCTCCACAAGTCCCTGCTCTCTCCTCTCAACAAATCCAAACAGGCCAATATTCATCCCTAACTCCAAATCTGAGACCTTTCCCCCAGAGTATTCAATGACCCTTATTCCATGATCCTGATCCATCACCTGGATCACAGGATCCTGACCAGGGACACATCTTCCAAAGCTGCTGCTGCTCCTGAGCACAGGAGGCACCAACCATCCCCCTGCACGATTTGCCTTCCCCATCATCCTCTTCCTCTTTCCTTAGCTGAGGGATGTGCACAGTCATTAACAGATGCTCAAATTAACGGCATTAATCAGCACTTTCGTCACATTTGTCCCTTTCCCTCTGGCAACACTGTGATTGTTCAAAGGGAACACGCTGGGATTGGTGGTGGTTTTGTGGTGAAAAACAGACACTGGATTTCCTAACCTTGGCAAAACTCAAAGAAGCCCAAACTGGATTCAAATGGCCACGTTTGCAAACGTGCCAGCGAGCTGGAGAGAGCTCAGAGAGAGCAGAAACCAGATTGGACACTGGTGGGGAACTTTACCACCAAATCAACTCCAGCACCAGATATTTCCCCTGACTGGAGAGTTGAAAAAGCAAAAATTCACAGCTGAAGAAAGAAAGATCCAGCAGAGAAGCTGAAATAGTGGATTGGAAGTGGAAAAGCTTGTTTCTTTAGATTTTGAGCACTTTCTCAGGCTGAATAATTTCTTTTGCTCCAGCTTCTGGTTTGTTTAACCCATCTGAACCAAGCAGCAGTTTCATAACCAGTGTGATGAGCCAAAAATCAGAAGACACCCTTGGAGGAAGGTCAGACACCCGTTAATGACACTAAGTCAGCAAAAATCAGATTGCTGTGAACACCCAGTCCTTGCAGGCTGCCACCTTGGAGACAACAAAATGTCACCTAATCCTGATTTCTGAGAGAGACCAAGCTGCTGCCTCCCTCTCATTCCCACAGCAGTCAAATCCCACTCCTCCAGACACAGGAATAAGCAAATTCCTGCCCCAGGGAAAGGAGACCAACTCATCATCCAGAACTTGCCCACCTGGCTTAAAAATCAACAGGAAGCCACCTGCTCAGTTCCCACTTCCATATACAAATCCTGTTATGATAGGATCAAAAAAACGTACTTTTCCTTGTTTTGAACTGCTGCACTGCAATTTTTTATTTTTTTTTTAAAGGAAAGCTCTTTGATCAGACAAATATTTTTAAAAGGAAAAACTGAGCAAGGCTGGTCTAGAAAGCTCAAGCCCATTGGCAAGGTCCTTGAGAGGAAGGGATTACACAGGACAAAAATAAGGTGAGGTTTATAACCTAGAATCTAAATCCATATTCTTAGATACTTGTGTGTTACTTTCTCACATAATACACAGTTAAAAAAGGAAAAAAAAATTGAAAAAAAAGACAATTGCATGAAAAAAAGCACAATTAGGATTTGTTTTGAGCACCCAGTTAAGCAGCCATGCCAAACATTGTTTTGTGATCCTTTACATGATTCCACTGCTTTAACCCTATTTACCCCATGGATAAAAGTGTGTCTAGATTTTCATGCAATTTAATTTAGAGCTGGATTTCCTTCCTCCCTTTTTCATTTTCTTTCTTTTTTTCCCCCTCATTTTTTCTCTAAATCTCAGTGAAGACTCCCACTGGAAAACCACCTTTGCAGGACAGATGACAAAGTCCAGCACAGAAATGTCAAAATCCAATAGGAAATCAGGTCAGTTAAAGCCTTTTACCAGCACACACCCACCTCTTTCACCACAGATTTTCCCCAATTCTTTCATCAGACCCATTTCTGGATCTGTTTTTTTGTCCATGCAGTGCCTGAGGACAGGACATTTAAATGACAAAAGCAACTGAACCATCCTGATTTCAGAGCCTCTCAATCTCAACACAAAGCCATGTCAATGATTTCCTCTTTTTGAGAAGGGAAACAAAAAATTCTGGAGGGTTTTTTAAATTCTGAAAACAGAAGAACTCCAATGGTGACAAAGCTCTGATTGGCCTTTTCCTCTTACAAACTTCCACGATGCAAAAAAAAAAAAAAAAAAAAAAAAGCAGAGGCAGCAAAAACCCACCTCCAGAAAAAAAACACAGCACAGCTTTCACACCAAGGGGAGTTAAAAAATGACTAAGTTTTCTTGATATATGAATTTGTGGGTAAACCATTCATCAATGACCTGGTTACCTGTGCAGCAGAGTCCCTCAAGCCGAGGGCCATGTCATTCCCCTTTGACTGATTAATTATCCAATCAAGGGGTATTTTTCATTGGGAGGCAGGATGGGTTATTCCAGCTAATGCCTGGTCTCTAATGGTGACACATTAAAGCCAACTCGGCTCTTTAGGCCTCCGCAAGTGACCAAAAGGGAAAGAGAGAAGATAAATCAAAAAACCTCCCCCTCAGTTTTGTTTCTGCTCCTTAACAACCCCCCCAAGGAACAAATGTGGAGGCAAGACTTCTCCAATGAAGAGAGGAAGAAAAAGCACCTTTAATTCCAGATTGGGAGATACCTCCTCCTCTCCCTCTCTGATATCTGAACAGCAATAATTTATCCTCCAGTTGATTAACAAGGTGCTTATAGAATAAGGCAACGAAACATCAATACTTTGCTCTTCTTCTTTTTTTATCAAAAGCACCACTAGAATGCTGGGTAAAGAGAAATTCTTGCTGTTCATGAAACAATATGATCTGCATGGAGAAATATTAAATATATTAAATATATGGTCCAAATTAGCACCTTGAGCCTAATTAATTTTCTGACTTGCAAGTTACCAGCTGAAAGCAACAGGGCTTTGCATCTGCTTTCCATCTCTGCTGCTAGAACTGGATAAGCTTTATTTAAGGTTCCATCCAACCCAAACCATTCTGTGGTTCTGTGCTTTAGCCCTTCAGCTGTGCTGTCCTGTTGTCCTCCTTGTGACTTTGTGTCACCAGCCTGTCCTGGCTGCTCCTCAGGTGCAGGCGAAGGCCTGGCACTGCTCACTGCTGGCAGAACCTGGGTTTGGGGTGGTTTTTTCTCTTCTTTTTGGCTCTTAAGAGTCCATGGTGGGCTGCACAGCAGAACTGGAGAGGCTGAAAAAGTTCCTGCAATACCAGAGGCTGTAAAAATCCCTTGATAATAATCACAGAATGGTGTGGGTTGTGAGGGACCTTAAAGCTCATCCCATTCCGCCCTTTTCCATGGGCAGGGACCCCAACCATCCCAGGTTGTTCCAAGCTCCATCCAACCTGGCCTTGGACACTTCCAGGATCCAGGAGCAGCCACAGCTTCTCTGGGCAATCTGTACCAGGGCCTCACCACCTTCACAAGAATAATTTTTTCCTAAAATCCAACCTAAACTGTTTCAGTTTGAAGCCATTCCCCTTGTGGTCCTGGAGCCAAACAAACACTTTTAAAACTTCCAGGGGATGACTGGCTGGAGCTGTTGCCTTTCAGCCTAAAAGTCATCAACATGAGATGCTTTAGAGCAGCTACAGTGAGATCAGCTCCTCCCACATGAGACATTCTGGAAGGGGCTGCCCAGGGAGGTTTGGGGTCCCCACTGCTGGAGGTGTCCAAGGAATGAGTGGACGTGGCTCTGGGCTGGGTGACAAGCTGGGGATCAGTCACAGGTTGGACTTGATTGTCTTGGAGGTCTTTTACAACCTAATAATTCTGTCATTCTGTGATTTTCATCTGAGGAAGGTGTCCTCACATCTCATCTGAACCTCCCCTGCCTCATCTCAAGACCATTCCCCCATGTCCTACCATCTGAGACTGAAATTCTGAAGCAAGTAAAACCTGCTGGTTGAAGCAGAGATTTCAAAGATATTAAAACTATAAAATATTTCATGACTGAACAGGGAAGGCCAACAGATCCACGTGCACAAGGGATTCCAGCATGAGCTTATCTCCTTCAGCCATACAGAACCCAACACAACCACAGGAATCCAACTTCAGTGCTGGAGCTGCTCACACAGCATGGCTTTTGGGAGATGTTTTAAACTGATCCATCTCTGCCCATCCCAACGGGTCTAAAAGTGTTAAATTCATCTTTTTTTTCTTGGCATCACTCACTGAGGAGCTGGGATTTCCCTCAGGAGACTCCTCCAGTGCCCTGCTGACATCACTGTGAGGAAACCTGCTGGAGAGCTCATCTGTGTCTTCCTTTTTCTAATTGAGATTCTCACCCCCCATCCCACTGCTGTCCCTTCCCTTCCTCTGCTCCTCCCTCCCCATGACCCCCAGATATTTATAGGCAGAGAGGTCATCTTTTTTCTGCCTCTTTCCTCCACTCTCTCCTTCTAGGACATGCCCTCTAACCCTGTCTCCCATTTTACTAAATCCTTTTGGACTCTCTCCAGGTTTTTGATGTCTTTTTTTTTTCCTCTGTTCTGCTTCTCAGTCCCAAATACCTCATGCTAACCGTGGTCTCCAAAGCAGAACGGTGAAAAATCTGTGTTAATTTGTAACTCGTTTTTCTCTTCTGCAGGTTTTTGTTTTTTTCACTTCCCTGGCACTGCCAAAGAAAGGGAGCAAAAAATTAATTCATGTGCTAATCTTGCAACAAATTTGGTCACAGGTACAAAAAAAAACAAAAAACACAACAAAAAAACCCCCTAAGGTAAAATTTGAAATTTGCCTAAAAGTCACAACTGTGAAAGCCCACAAACACCAAGATCATGATTGGGATTTTGCAGAGAGAAAGTCAAGGTGCAGGGAAAGGGAATGGAATCAGCTCACCCATAACTTCAGGGAGCCCATGGCAGAGCCAGACTTTAATGGATTTTCAGCTATGTCCCCTAAGATTAGCCAACATGCTTTTCTGATAACTGCTGGGAAATATAAATCAGTTGAGGAAGTTCTGCAAAATGTGTCAGAAGACAATTTCCTGATTAAAAAACAAAACAAAAAAAAAAAAAAAAGGAAAGTGAAAAAGCACCAGGGGTGGACAGTTCCATTTCTAATGCCTAAGAAGGAAGAAATCACTGCAAGCCTGAGACTTTTGGGCTGCTTGGATTGGGTGGCTCAAGGGAACTCACACAGGTTTACATCCAAGTTACACAAACTTGGAGGAAGCAGATTACTCACGGAGCTGCCTGAGGCGCGCATGTGAGAGATGGATACAAAACTCAGGTTTTTTATGCATCTCCAACAGGAGCAAATCAGAGCTGCTCCCACCCCCCCAGCCCCCGGGAGCAAAATCAGTGCCAGAATCATGTTGTGCAGCAACCAAGCTGGGACTGTCTGCAGCTCATTCCCAAATCCTCAGCCTCGCTCAGGAGCATTTTCTCCAGTGATAAGGCTCCATCAGGAAACACAGCTGGATGGAGGAAGGAAATTCTGAGAAGTAAAAAAAAAAAAAATATATAAAAAAATGTGGGGGTTCCAGGAAGTTCAACCAGATAGGAACTAATGGAATTTGTTTTTCTGTCTCCCCAGCGTTCCGAAGCAAGTGAGAAAAATCACAGGGAAAAGTTGGGGGGCAGAAAACAAGTCTGGCAGATCTTACCCTGCAAAACAGGTCCTCACTGCAGCTCTCCAGAGAGCATCATAATTACAATTCAATATTTTCGATCACTTGCTCTCCCTGGGAAAAACTGCAGACGTTTTCAATTTAGGTCCACTCTGAAGCCCAGCCATTGTTTTCTTCCCCACCTCGTTTTTTTTCACTTGTATTTTTTTTTTTTTTTTGGTTTAAACAAAGGTCCCTGTGTAGTTTATTAAGGAGGTTTGAGTTGGACACATGATTTATCAAAAATAATTTTTTTAAAAAAGGACAATTATGTTGAACATTCAGGAGAATTAAAGGTTGCAATTGCTTCTGATTAGTAACACATATCCCAGAACCATACAAACAACAGCATTGTAGTTTTATTACTTCTAGAGAAACTCCTTCTGACCCTCAGGGGCAAACAGCATTTCCTTCCACATCCTTTGCAATTCCCCTCTTTTGCAATCTTTACAGTCCTCTGGCCAACTCCCTCTTCCTCTGATAAGGTAGATAATCCAAGTTTCAACATTCCCCACTTACTGCTGCAGAGCTGGTGTGCAACAAGAGAAAGGATCCGTGACCAGACCAATCCTTGGCCACCAGTTAAAGGAAGGAGTCTGAGATCATCCCCACAGTCAAGAGAGCTGAGATTGAACTCACACAGAGCATCTCCTGCCAAAGGCATACTCAGGATCACAGAATGATTCCACACTGGAAAAGAGTGGACAGGACTGACAGGAACAGAGACACAGCTGATTTGCTGAGACCTTGTTTATCACTGCAGCAGCTCAGGGGTGACAGATTTTTGACAAGCATTTCAGAAGAGCCTTGAGTTCTCCCACTAATCCCCCTTGGAGCACAAGCACAGATGGAATTCCCTGTGCTCTGCTTTTTTCCTAACCTCTAAATGCAGTTTGGTGTGACACCAGCCAACCAGCCAGACCTAGAGCAAGAGTGGGGAAGTTTAGACTGAATTTAGGAAAAATTTCTTCATTGTCCAGCATGGGATCAGGCTGCTCAGGGAAGTGGAGCAGTCACCATCCCTGGAAGTGTTCAAGAAACACGTGGATATAGCACCTGATGCTATAAGCTGAGTGGTTTAGTGGTGAACAGGCTTGGAGTTGAGAATTGTAAAGGTCTTTCCCAGCCTTAATAATTCCATAATTTTGTGATCTCTTCTGCCCCTTAAGATCTCTTTTATCCACCCACTGAAATTTTGTCAGGGCTTAAACTTGAGGCTTTGGGGAAGGCTGATAATCAAAACTCTGGACAAACTCCTGAAGAAGCTGCCACAGCTGATCCTGCTCTGGGCAGGGTGACTCCTCTGGAGACCTCCAGGTCTCCTCCAGTCTCAGCAATTCTGTGATTCTGTGAAAAGCAGTTCCTGCACCTTCCCATGAAGTTACACCCAAGTTTTTCTGATCCCAGACTGAAACAAACAGAAATAGGGGATAAAGAATTAAGCTGAAAATCTTTGTCAAAAGATCAAGAGCAGAACGGTAGCTCTGGTGGGGTCACCCAGTGCACATCAAATGTGTGCTGAATGCTTCTCAAACTGCATCTCTGAGAACACAGGAGGGAGATGATACCTCAGAAAGCAACTCAGAGATCCAGCTTCAAGCTGTAAAATCATGGAATGGGTTGGAAGGAATCTTACAGATCATCCAGATCCAACCCCAGCCATGGCAGGGACACCTTCCACTATCCCAGGTTGATCCAAGCTCCATCCAGCCTGGCCTTGGACACTTCCAGAGATTCAGGGGCAACCACAGCTTCTCTGAGGCCAGAGCCTCCCAGCTCTCACAGGGAAGGATTTCTCCCCAGTATCCCATCTAACTCTGTGTTCTGTAATTCTGAAGCCATTCCCTGTGTCCTGTCCCTCCAAGGTCTCTCTGCATCTTTCTTGTAGTTCCTTTCACGTTCTGGGAGGCCACAAAGCTTCTCTTCTCCTGAACACTCCCAACTCCCTCAGCCTTTCGCACAGCAGAGCTGCTCCATCCCTCTGCTCATCCTGGTGCCTCCTCTGGGCTCTCTCCAGCACCTCCAGGGGTTTCTGGGCTGGGTCATGTCCAGCTGTCCCCCACCAGCACCCCAAAGCTCTTCTCCCAGGGATGCCCCATCTGCTCATCCCCAGTCTGGATTGATCCTGGGGGTTGCCCTGATCCAGATGCAGCACCAACACTTGGGTCTTGTTAAATCCATGAGATTCCTGTGGGTCACTGCTCCAGCTTTTCCAGGATCAATGGAGCTACTTCCATGTATCATCTCCCAGAACCAGGAACCTGCAATTAGATTCATGGAGAGGAGCAGTTCTGGCTCCTATGGAAGTCCTTATGCTGTGACCAGGGAAACCAGCCCAGGGTTGCAGGAGCTGAAATCTGAAGGGAACTGGAGCCTAGCACAACCTGCAGGCCAACCCAGGGCCCTTCCTACCTCCTCTCCATGTGGGAACAACTCAGTTCCAGGAGAATGGCAGCACCCTCCTGCTCCTGCAGTGAGCTCTGTGCCACAGCAGGGAAATGCCCAGGGCTCAAACCAGGAGGCAAACAGAGAATTCCTGCACTTCCCTTCATGCCACCTTAAGGCCCAGGCTGTGGGACATGATGGAAAGGGATCAGAAGAGTTCATGGGTGCAGTGCAGTGAAACTGCTCAGAGCTGGAAGAGCCTGAGCCATGCACTTCTGTTCTCTGCAAACTCCACAGATCTCTGATCCATGAAGAGAAGGAGAAGGGGGAGCTGGGGGAAGCAATTGTGCTGCCTCTGGCTTCCTCCCCCTGTGGCTGCTCAGCAGCAGCCAGAAGACAACAATGCAGCTCCAAATCCTGTTCCCTCCTGCCTGGATTTGCATGTGGAAATGTGGGTGCTTAGGAGGGAACAGTCTGTGACTTTTCTGCCCGAAGTTTGAACCATTTCAGGAAATCTGCACCGCCAACCACTGCATCTGTCAAGGGATTGGCAAAAACATGCTCAAACTTAGACACCCTTCACAAAATCCATGTGAGCTGCAGTGTCTATCCACAAAAGACCAAACGTTCTGCAGGAAAAAGTCCCAGAAGAAGTAACTTTCCAACTCTGAAGTTCAAGAGATGTAGAACATGGAGAGAAAACAGTACCAAGCGCTCATGACAGCTCCTGAGTGGAAAAAATCTGCTCCCTCAAGTCCAGCAGTGCTGAGCTGCTTTAAATCCCAGATTGTCCTGCTTCCCACTGAGCTGGCAGCAAGGCAGCCAAGGAGAAGATCCAGGGCATATTTAGGTGATCGGAACCAAAAGGGCTCCCTGGTACAACTTTACCCACAGGATGTGAGAGCTCCAACAGCTCTCACAGACTGGAAATTCCCGAATTTCCTTATTTCAGCTCCCAGTGACCTGCACACAACAACCTCCAAGAGCAGAAGGAGTGAGGTGTTAAACACTACAAGGTATTCCAAAAATTTCCACTCTATTTCAAGCCCCATCTTTCCCTTAAAACCAGAGATTTCCAAGAACTTGGAACCAAACAGGGCAATTCTAGCAAAATATTCATTTGTGCTTTTCCAGATGGTATTTTTCCCAAAGCATTTTTCTGGATATGTTGGTCATGTCACAGTTATTTTATCCACTGAATAGAGCTGGTCTGTGCTCTGCAAGTGCAAAATGTTAGCGAACAGATAAATAAAATAAAAGAGGGTCCAAACCTAGATGTCATTACACAAAGTCAGGGGAAAGGTCTTCTCATTGAATATTTATCACTGTTCAGGTCACCTCTGAATTTTTTGCAGCTGCTCAGCCTTTCCCATTTTTTGTGAAAAGGGCAGTTTGTGGAGATTGTCCAGTTGCTACCAAATGTTCAATTTTATTTTGGATATTCATGGATCTTTCACAGAACCATTTAGGTTGGAAAAGACCTTTGAGAGCATCGACCTTTGACCTTTCACGTCAAGCAAAATTCTTCTTTGTGACGTACATTTCCTTCAATAAATTCAAATACTGCAGTTCCCTATCTCCAAAGAAGTTCCATCATGATAATGCACAAAAAAAGGGATTAAATTTATTCTTATTTCCTCACAGCTCAAGCACAGCACTTCAAGGAGAAAAAAAACACATTGGCAGAAGACATTTGGATATTTTGTTATAAGAGATAATAAACAAAGAAAGAAGAGAAAGGAAAAGATTCTTCTTTACCTGAGTCTTCGCACTCTTCTGTCTCCTCCCAAAAATGCAGGACAGGTCCTGTTCAGTGCGTGATGAGAGATCCTTACCTGGAAGGGGTAAAGAGAGGGAAAAACCCCAAAACTTTCACATTTTCGCATTTTGGGAACAGTGTGACCCACAGACAGAGAGGAATTGCTCTTGGAGATAAACAAAAACCAGGCAGTCCAGGTTGGGCAGCACTTGGAGCAGCCTGGGATAATGAAAAGTGTCCCTGCCATGGCTGGGGGTTGGAATGGAATGAACTTTAAGGTCCCTTCAATCCCAAACCATGCTGTGGTTCTGTGCTAAAGCCACTGAATGAAGGCACACGAGAGGAAATGTGTGTCTGCATTTGGATTCTCATGAGGATTCCCCATTTGTGACAGAATTAGGGAGTTACAGCTCCTAATGTCTTAAGTTACAGTACAGGATGTGATCAGGGGTGTCTATTCTGTCACCATCTGTTGAGACCAGGTGGGGCAGTGATCCTGATCTCTGTGGGAGATATTCTGCTAATGGGCCATCCATTGAAACCAGCTGGGGCAGTGTTCTTTATCTTTTCACAACCCATCCTTCCTGCAGGAGATATCTCCTGTTAATGGCCATTGAGTCCCACTGTGGGACTGATAAAATTACTGCATCCCATTAAAAGTTAATCCATCATTGACTCTTCAGAAAAAAACTGCACCCTTCTTCAAGACCACTGCTTCAACTGAAGCACATCTGTCACTGCAGGAGGATGCAGCCACCATTGAATTGGATTGCTACCAGCACCCTGCCTGACTGATGGGGTGTCAGGTTGTATTTTGACTGTGTCAGAGTTTGGAGTTTGTTTCTTTGTAATGCTGTATTTCTATTTTAATTTCCCTAATAAAGAACTGTTATTCCTATTCCCATATCTTTGCCTGAAAGCCCCTTAATTTCAAAATGATAATAATTTAGAAGGAAGAAGTTTACATTCTCCATTTCAAAGAGAGGCTCCTGCCTTTCTTAGCAAACACCTGCCCTCCAAACTAAGACACCTACACACAATGAAAAAAAAAAATTTACTCAGTGGGGACTTTTCTCTGATTTCTGATGTTGCTTCTGAAAAGCAAAATCTCCACCTCTGCCACACACTGGGTTATTCCAACTGAAAACCATTTCAAGGGTGAAGCAAAGATTTCCAGGAGGGCCTTTATTCCCATCTGACTGTTGTGTGGTGAGCTGGATATCAGGCATGGAGCAAGGAGGGGAAAGCAGGAGGGTCTGATGGGATATTCAGAGATACAGGCAAAGGTTTAAACAATTCCACAGCACAGGAGTTGTTGAGTTGTCCACTGCCTCTGTCAGAAAATTCTTTTGGAAGAGGTCAGCAAAAGTGAAAGAAACAAAATTAACCCAGACAGGTCAACTTGTTAAAGCCCTGCTGGGGTCTCAATCACTTGAATTTCTGATTCCAAAATCAGTGACCTCAAAATGAATCTTGTAATGACCAAAAAACCACAAAACAAATAAACAAAAAAACCACCAAGCCAAATCTGACTTCTCCTTTTTCCTGGGACCCTTAAGTGCCCCCAGAGGGTTAAGAGACATCAGCCTAGAGAAGCTGCCTCCTGCTGCCTCCCTGCACTGCCTCTAAATGGCCTTGTCCAAGCAAGCTGGAAGAGTTGTTTTCAGCTTTCTCTTGGCCAAGGTTTGGAATGTGACACCTAAAATCCTCCTGCTCCCATTTCCAGGCTACATTTGCTTTCCGTGCGTCCCCCTGGATGTATCCCCCATTTTTTCCTCTGACAGAAAACCAGCTCAGCATCACAGCTACTAGGAAAGCAGCTGAAATGAGAGTTTTAATGTGAGATTAGGGAGTATTTCCCAGATCCTGGGGTGGCTGTTCCTCCAGCCCCGGGAGCGGAAGCCGCGTTTGGTGCCGTCGCTGTTCCCTTCTCCCGCTTTTGTGTGAGCTTGTCTTGTTTAGTCTGAAAGGAAACACGACTGGACTTCAACAACATGAGCCTCTCAAATAACTTTTCCTCTTTTCCCTGAAAAAGGACAATTTCCCTGTGTCAGGCCACAGAGGGTACAAGCAACTGGGGGCTGCCTTGGGGAAACGTGACCAAACAAATCAGGGATATTGTGAATATGAAAGCTTTGAGCTGTATTTTACATGCTCAAAAGACACTTCTTTTTTCCTCTATATTCAGTAAAAGGTTAAATCCAAATCAAAATAAATCCTCTTACCTCAAACAGGCGATGGCCTCTGTACTTGCAAGACCTGAACCAACTTAATTGTTTAATGTCATACAGTGGCAGGCTTGTGTTAACAGCTTGGCCACCAAAATTCCCAAACCTGACATGAAAATCTGGCCTCCATTCAGGTATCAATTAGCTCTGTTTTAGCAGAGGTATTTGCTGTCAGAAAACATTACACAGAGCTTTCAGTTTAATAAATCAGCCATTAGTGGAAACTGATCCTATCCATTCCCTGAAATGGGCACACACACTGTGTCAAAGGGGAACAGAGCAAAAGGGAAAGGAGTGCACAAACTGTCAAGGGCCAGAACCTGGGCTGCCTGAAATAATGCCATCACTCCAAGAAAGAAAGAAATTATTAACTCCACAAGTTCTTGACTGAGTTTTTCTGGCTGCCCTAATTTATTTCATAAAGTACCTGGTGGATGTAAGAGGGCTTTCCTCTTCCTTCGTGCAGGTTTAATCTGCTCCCTGATCTCATCCACATGATCTCTGAGCAGGGGTTATGGGGATTGCAGGGGTTAGTGAATGCAGATGCCCAGCTCACTCCCACCTCACCTCTGCCTCCTGTTCCCATCCCTGCCCACACCCCAAGCGCGGAATATTCGCTGCTCCTTTATTCACCTCCTTCACTAAGGATATGAATTGTTTTATTCCCAACAATCAGCAGCCTAAGGCCATCCAAAATTGCCCAAAATAAAGAGGAACAGCACATCAGAGCTTTAAGCAAGTAGCTGCAGGGGGTGTTTCTAAACCCAGGTTTTACTTGCCAAATTTAGACTCCACAAGGCAACAGATCACCTTGAGAAGGGCTTGTTCTAATCTTGGTCAGGCTTATGAAACAACAAAACTCCTCTTACCTTTGGCAAACTTCATATAGTGGACACGTTTCTTGGAGGATTTGGATTTTTCTTCGAGGCTGAATGTCTTTTTCTGCTTTTTCATGGAGGAGTCTAAAAAAACACACCCCAAGCAAACAGGGTCCAGCTCTGTTAGAGACACCTCTGCACCAAATTCACACATCAGTGTAATGATGTTTGAAAGTAATTAGCTTTCTCTCTCAAAATTTAGTCAACAACATATCATAAAGTATTAATGCAGGACGCATTCTAAGTTTTGTCTGAAATATGTCAATGCTTGATTTTTGTTTTACCCAATTCCCTTTCTTTCCCATTTCCAATCCAATGTAATTTGAAAAGGCAGATACAGGTAATTCAGGTCAAAGGCAAATCCATCTCTGTGGTAAGAAAATAACAATAGTTCTGTTTTTCATAGAGTATCTCAGCACCAGATTCTGAGAAAAATGTAAGAAATAGTAAGAAATAAAATACTGATTGAACAGAAAGGAAAAAAAAAAGGGGAAAACCCCCCACAGGATTTTCATTTCTAACCCTAGACAAAATATCTTTATTTGGCCATAAGCTGATACATCTGTGTAAGGAAACTGAATGGTGACAAAGCTTTTCTGTCCCTGAGGCCAGCTAGAACAAATTGCCACATCCCTATTATCTCATTTCCAGGCTTCCAGAAGAGGGACTGCATCTAAACTGTCCTCTGGGAATGCCCAGTCCCAGAGTCACTCAGGAGCACTTTGGGAGACTCTGAGCAGGTCAAAGCCACGTGAAGGATTAACCTGACCATTTAACAGCACAGAGATCACGTTCCTGTGCTGTGCCAGCTTATTTTGGGGGGTACAGATGTTCTCTTTGCAGTCACAGAGCCTGATAATTTACAAAACTTTGCCAGAGAGAGAGAATTAACCTGTTGTACAATTAATTACTGCTTTACTAGTCCTGAAAAGAGGCATCACAGCTCTGCTCTGTACCTCCACATAAAGTTACTATGGTGAGGAGTTTTTTATTTATTTATTTATTTTTCTCCCTGTGGGATGGGTAGGGAAATCAACCCATACCCCAAGGGCCAAGTTGAGTCACCTTTTTTATAGGATCCCACCCTGGAAAGCTCTGCTGCCCAAGCTTTTCTGACACTGTAATTCCAGCACTTCACTGTCTGATAGGCAGTGCCACCTGATAATCCTTGAGCTAAAACTGAAATCCTCAGCCTGCAGAGGAGAGCTGAGATCCACTCCCCCACTAATGGGAACAGAAAGGACCGGCAAAGCCAGTTTTTAATAAAAAAGTCCTCAATGAAAAGGGGAAAGTAAGGATCACAACTAAACCATCCTGACAATGCAGCACTTTGAGCCTGGTTTCCAATCTCCTGGTAGCAAAAGGAGCATTACACAGCCAAGGGTTTTCACAGAGCCTTCCTGCTCCACGTTGTTCCTGCAGGGAAAGGGGCAGCAGCACCGCCTCGTGCCTGCAGGAGGGATTTTCACCACAGAACATGCTGGCACTTGCACTGGGCAGGGAAATAGAAATAAATCTTGTGTCTTCCAGGGCCTGGAAAATCCTCTGAGAAACTCAGAAAGCACTGCAGAAATATTGATGTGATTTTCAGTAGGGGCAATAAAGTCACCCAAGTGGCATTTCTGCAGCAAATGTCATTGAGGTGGATGTGCCAAAGCACAGCCAGGGTGTTGTTCCCACTTTTTATCCATGGGAAAGGGACAGTCATAATCACTGAGGATGCCAGGAAAAGAGACAGGAATTGTAGAATGGCTTGGGTGGGAAAAGACCACCTAGTTCCAAATTCTTCTTCTATCCCAGCTTGCTCCAAGCCCTGTTCTTGGACACCTCCAGGGATCCAGGAGCTGCCACAGCTTCTCAGGGCCTCCCCACTGCATGAATTTCTTCTTAATATTTAATCTAATCTACCTTCACTGGGTGCTCAGCCAGAAGAAAAAGAAAAAAAAAAAAAAAAGGAAAAGACAGCTAAAGTTACATCCACTGAGGGTATTTGAATGTTGGCATCAACCCCCACAGGGCCCTTCCTTTCCGACCTCTAACTGCAATCCAGCTCTGGCAACTGCACCAGTTCTTTAAGAACAATGAAGTTTTTCAGCTGACTTTTAATGCAGTTTGGAACTGGAGGATGGCCAATAATGGAACATTTGCTCCTGCAGCACAGCTGCAGGCAGAGTTTTTTTTCTGGATGAGTTTTGCCAGCTTCAACAACTGCCAAAAAAACAAGTTTCAGAGCAGTGCCAAACGTGACTCTGACCTGCAATTTTCAAGGTTCTCAGTGATTGTAGACTTATCCCTAAAAGGACCAAAAGAATTAAGTGAGAAATGAGGGTTTTCAAGGGTCACTTTGCATGAGGTGAGCTTAGGAGCAAGCCTTGCTCCCTGAACCTGCCTCTGCTGACTCACCGTGGCCCTGGGCAAGTCATTTCAGCTCTCTGCTCATCACTCTGCAGCTTTCCCACCAGTTCCACCTCCCTGATCTTCCCAGGGCTCAAGTTGCAACTTGGGGAGGATTTAGCTCTAAAGGGAGACGGGAACTTCTGGAATTTCCCCGTGAAATGCTCTCCTGCCTCTCCAAGGGCTGGGTGACAGTGCTGAGTCCTTGGGTGGCCTCATGACCCCACAAGAACAAATTGCACAGCAAGTTGGAAAAGGTGTTTGGAGGCATCAGGCTCAGAATTTTAATCCTTGTACTCCAGGATTAGAAAATTTCCTTGCTAACTGATTTTCCTCCTGCTCTTCCTGTTTTCCCTCCTAGAAATTCTTCTGTGCTCAAAGGTTAGGAATGAATGAATGAATGAAGAGTTGCTAAATTCATTAATTGTGCAATTCTGCCCCAGCAGCACAAGGACAGGCTGTGCCCAAGCAGGAGGCCCTGGTTTAACAACACTCCAGGGAGGTGTTCAGATACAAAATCAGAGTTTAAACTGAGTTTAACTAAAGGAGAGAACATAAATCACTTGATAAACCAATCCTCTCTCCAAGCTCACACCCACCACAACTTCCTAACTTCATTTTCACAAAGCTAAGCCAGTTTGTAAGAAGCTTTTCCAAAATAGGAAACTTTAAAAATAGCTCTTTTGGGAAAGTTTCCCCACTTGTGTGCTCATCACCAGAGCTACAAAAATCACTTTACGCCACACTTAAAGCAGAGCTGCAGAACTCTGAAGCAAAAGAGATCCACAAATCCATGGTCATGGATGGCAACACATCCTTTGGCTCCCAGGGATTTTGGGGAAGAAGAAGGAGTTCTGAACCTTACCAAAAAATATTATTTGCATCACAAACTGGGCCTCAGGAACTTTCTTAAGACACAGAATGGAAACTCTGCTGAGCTTCCAGCATCCTGACTGAGCCAAGCATGAACCTACCTGTTTCACCCTGTCCATGGCAGTTATTCAGCTCAGCCAGAAGCTGGTTGAAGTCATCCTGATGAGCAATCCAGTTGTCCTGTAAATATCACCCACATGAATACAAGGCAGAAGTCTTCAGAACTAAAACAAGTTTTACAAAAACAGGTATTAAAGCTCTTAGAAGTAAATTATTTGGGCATATCTTTGTTGGTGAGAGGGACCCTGGGAAGCTCCAAGGTGGTAACATCAACCACAGCTCCTACAGTCATGAAATGAACTGAAATGAAATTAAAAGTGTTGTCTTGGCAAGTCCAGTGTGGTACATGCTACCACCAGCTGTGACCACAGATTTCACTGATATTCCATTCAAATAATTGTGCTTTTGCTGAAATGGGATCCACTCCCTGCCCTGGGTCTGTGCTCACCTCGTGATTGATGGCAGCTCCTAATCCCAGCGTGTCGTTTTTCACCTTAACCCTGATGTGCTCTGTATTTCCTTGCTCCTGAGCCCCGAGACCCTAAGGAGGATTTGAAGGCAAAAATGTCAGGATTTTACAGCAGCAGTTGGAGCTTTTGGACTGCAAGACAGTTCACAAGGAAATACAGCAAGAAATCCCAACTTCCTATTCATTAGCCTGCCTGTAGCTGAATTCATTCCCAGGCATTACCACACAAAGTTTTTGAAATTCACTACTTAAGCCTCCAGCAAAACATCATAAACACTAAAATAACAACAACATTAAGCAGTTGGGTGATTAATCAGGAAGCCACCTGACATTCCTAAGCCAGCCCAAAGTGTTTACAGCTCCCAAACAAGACACCACACCAGAAGAACGTGCCTCTCGCCAAAAATGTCTCTGTCACTGGGAAGGGTAATGGGAGCGAGGCAGATCCACATGGAACACACAATCTAGAACAAATTTACATGGGAGGAGAGCGGGGAGGGGCAGGGGAGAGGCAGACTGGAGCCAGCAGGACATTCACAACTCCTTCCACCTCATAAATGGATGAAAATATTGGAGCAAACAACTTTGGGGTTGTTGAACATGAAGCAATATTCAGGTCCAGAGTTATCTTTCTCAACTCTATGGTCAAGGCTTAAAAATTAAAAGACAAAGCTTTGGGTTTAAAACTTTGTTCCTGGTATTTACCTGCCTCATCTGCCACAAATCATCAGCCAAATGTGTTAGAATTAATAAACATTTACGTGGTGCTGCAGTGGAGAGCAGCCCTGCAGGCACATCCTGGGATATCAGATATTTCAAGGGATGAGGCTATTTGGAAAAGGCTGTTCCTATTATAAACAAAGAAGAGTTTGTTTGGTCAATGGGGTGGAAAATTCGCCAAGAAACTTCTGCTGCCCAAAAAGAACGGATGCAAGCAGGACACTTGGCCACACATCCTTCCCTGACCCAACTCCAGCACAACAGGAGTGGTGTTAATCAGCCTGATTTCACTGCCCACATGGGCTTTGTCCCCTTAATTTCATCAAGGGAAAGTTCCATTTGTCCAAGTTTGTAATGGAATGGAGATACAAATCCTTCTTGCACGACTGTTGGCAAGGAAGATGCAGTATCTCGAGTGGGAAATGTTGTGAGACAACTGAAGGAACAGTTCAAACCCAAAAACTGGCTTTAAGGCATTTAGAGAACTGAGAACGACCCTAATTTTATACCTTCTAAGGAAAGTCTGGAAATCTAGAATAATTAAAAGTAGTGAGGGTTTTGTGGGGATTCTTGCCACTAAACACCCTGATGTGCAGCCCCAAATCTCAGCTTTGCTGAGGCACCTCTGTGGAATTAAAGCTGCAGTTTGCAGCTGTCTGTGCTGACCTGGAGGTTTTTATTAGTGTCAGGAACCAGTCCCCTCGCCCACAGGTGCTGGCTGGAGCTGGGGAGGGACACAGTTCACAGCATTTTGGGGGTTCAAGGAACAGATCAGAAAAAAAATCAGAAAAAAAAACAGGTGAAAGACTAAAGCAGGTCCTGGAGCTGCTTTGAAGAGTATCAAAAGCAGGGAAAGAATTTAGGATTTAAAGCTTAAAACCTTTAACCTGATTTAATATTTAATATTCCAACTCCTGCTCTCACTTGGGAATTCAGATTGTCAAAGAAAATGGAGAGAAACTGAAAAGCAGGAGAGGCACAAAGAAGACTTTATAACAAAGTGCAGCAATCCATCATTGCTCAGATTCTCTGTGCAATAAATCAGAGTCCCCTGGCAGTTTCAGACCCCCTCAGCTACACAATTCTCCTTTGGATCCTACCTTTCCTTTGGACCAGCCCATCTTTTCCAGCATCTTCTGGCCAAATTTGGAGTCATCGTTGCTCCAGGCGCTGTTCCGCGGATCCACGGACCACTTCTGCTTCCTGCGGGCTGCAGCGGGAAGGGAAAATTCAAACAGGTTCTCTTGGCATTCCCAGAGAGCTCTGGGGATTGAATCACTTCAAACAAAGCTCTTCACTGCACAAAAACCCACTCCAGAACTTACTGTGGGAGCTAATTTTACTGAATAAAGAACTCAAGAATAATAAAAGCTCAGTGAAAATATTAATTATTAATGGCAAGGTGCCAAAGGGGGATTGCTAAAGTTTTATGGATTACCATTTAGGTGTAAGTTCCATATTTATTCCTATTTTCTTTTACCTCTGGCTTCAATGTGGAATCTACAGGGGGAAGAGACTGTGATGCTGCTTTCTCAGTTCTGGACAAAATCAATTCTTCAAGCCTCCCTTTAAAACCCAGAAATTTTAATATTTGCCTTCCTAACAAAAGCCAAGTAAAAAATCCAGTATAGTGAACAGAGAATAGGAATGACAGAACACAAACCCATGGGATTTCAGCTTTTGGATTTCTCAAAAGTGGTTCATGGGGAAATTGAAAAGCTGCCAGAAATTATTGCAGGAGTTAAGAGATGTAAAGGAGAATCTGGAGTCTTTTGTCCTATGTGGATTCCTAAAGAAATCACAGATTCCCAGTCCCACATGTTGCCTTTCCCACCAGGAACAGCTCCCTTGAAATCAAGGAAGAGCAGCCAGCCCAGTTAACCATTCACTTGAAGTGTGCACCTAAGGCCAGGCAGGAAGAGAACCTAAAGAAACAAGACAAACAAAGAATGGGAGACAGGAAGATCACAAACTTCATTAAACACCATGGGAAATGCTGGATCAAAAATGACCGGGTAACCCAAGGCCACGCAAAGGCAGCCAGAAGCCAAATCCAACAAGGTGTTTGCAATGGAATCAGGAAGTCATCGTTCCCTAAAAGACAAGATTTGGGATTTGGGCCAGAGGGACTGAATATGACAGGGATGTTTGACTCATTTTTTGCCTGGTTTTGTTTCATTTTTAAGGAACTATGGCTGTCAGAGTTGAAGGAGGGAGCTTTTTTAAAAAAACACTTCCGAAACTTTGAAGCTCTCTGAACAGTTTTTGCAGTGGGTTAAAGGCCTGAGGGCTGTGAGGGGAATCCAAACTTTGCCTGGTTCACTTCTCTACAGGAAACAATTTATTGACCTCAGAGGTTATGGCTAGCCCTGCATCCCTGGAAGTGTCCAAGGCCAGGATGGATGAGGCTTGGAGCAGCCTGGGACAGTGGAATGGGATGAGATTTAAGGTTTCTTCCACCCCAAACCATCCTGGGATTCTGTGATTATTCCCACCAGGAAATTTTGAGAGCAGCAACTCCTCCAAGCCCTGCCCATGCTGCCAACAAAAGATGGAAAGCAGCAGTGTGGTCTGTGATTTTAAACTTCCAAACAAACTGGGATTCTCTGCTGCCCCATGGAGAAGCACAGGGCTCAGCCTGGAGAGAAGGAGGCTCAGGGGGGATCTTGTGGCTCTGCACAACTCCCTGACAGGAGGGGACAGCCAGGGAACAGGGACAGGAGGAGAGGGAGCAGCCTCAAGTTGTGGTTCAGGGCAAAAATTCTTCATGGAAAAGGTGGTCAGACATTGGAATTGGCTGCCCTGGGCAGTGCTTGAGTCCACATCCCTGCAGGGATTTCAAAGCCCTGTGGATGTGGCACTTGGGGACATGGCTCAGTGGTGGCCTTGGCAGTGCTGGGGGATGGTTGGACTTGATGGTTTTGTTCCAGCCTCAGTGATTCTGGTTCAAGGATTCCAACAGATCTTCTGCTCCCCAGCTGAGCAGCTGCCTTTCTTTTCAATCACAAAATGGTTTTTCTTTAATATCTCTCCCTGTGGAGATGTTTTGCTCCTAGGAGGTTGTTGGTAACAAAACACAAAAAACAAAACACCTGACCAAATATTTCTTGAAATTTAGGGACCTTCCCTTTCCCACCACTTTCAATGTAAGATTGCAAACTTCTTAGCTACGCTGTGGGACTAACCCTCAGTTTCTGCCAGGTTAACATACTCTGATTTTTAAACAGGGTGAGTCAGATCAAGAAAAAAACCAAAAAACCCTTTCTTTCATCTTCAGAAACACATTTAAGAAGCCAGGAACAGCCCCATGCCATTTACAGAAAACAGAAAATCATCTTCCCTTTCCAAACAAACCTCAAAAGCCAGGAATTAATCAATAATTTACCAGGATTGCTTGTTCACTGATGTCTTTAGAGTAAGAGAGGAAACAAGGTACAAGATTCAAATCCTAGCTTGACACCAGTTTTCTGGGCTGCTTCAAAAATGATGCCACAGACGGTGATGGAACTCTGAGAGAGCAGCACCATCCAGTGGAGAAAATCCTGATTTTCAAGCCAGGCTGGGAGAGCTGGGGGTGCTCACCTGGAGAGGAGAAGGATCCAGGGAGAGCTCAGAGCCCCTTGCAGAGCCTAAAGGGGCTCCAGGAGAGCTGGAGAGGAACTGGGGACAAGGGATGGAGGGACAGGACACAGGGAATGGCTTCCACTGCCGGAGGGCAGGGATGGATGGGATTTGGGAAGGAGCTGTTCCCTGGGAGGGTGGGGAGGCCCTGGAACAGAATTCCCAGAGAAGCTGTGGCTGCCCCTGGATCCCTGGAAGTGTCCAAGGCCAGGTTGGATGGGGCTTGGAGCAACCTGGGATAGTGGAAGGTGTCCCTGCCCATGGCAGGGGCTTGAAACTGGATTATATTTAAGATCCTTTCCACTCCAAATGAATCTATTACTGACATGTGCAATCAAAATAATGAACAAATTCTGAAAAAAAAATACACCCAAGTTTACATCGAAAATACCTAAAAAATTCTATGTGCAAAGTCAGATTTGTTTTCCTCAAATCACATATTTATTTCCCACTGTAAACCATATTTTTAATTTGTATTGTCCATGTTTGTAATTTGTATTTATATTTCCTGCAGCCCAGCAAAGAAATTCACCAGCCCCTCTGCTCTCGGTCAAAGGTGTCCTGTCAGAAATGGGGAGCCCAAGTTCTCAGTCACCTCAGAGGTAAAAAGTGAAGCTCTTTGCTTCCAATATCAGGGAAATTGAAACAAAATTCACAGAATCATGGAGTATCCTGAGCAGGAATGGACCCACCAGGATCATGCAGTCCAACCCCTGGCCCTGCAGCCACCCCAAAATCCCACCCTGCCCATCCCTGAGAGCATTGTCCAAACCCTCCTGGGGCTCTGGCAGCTTTGGCAATGTCACCATTCCCTGGGGAGCTGTTCCAGTGCCTGACACCCTCTAGGGAAGAACCTTTCCCTGAAATCCAACCTAAACCTGACACAGCTCCAGCCATTCCCTGTCCCTGGGAGCAGAAACTGGAGCTGTCCCTCAGGAGGAGCTGCAGCTCCAGTGAGGTCTGACCTGGGTCCCTTACAGCTGCACAAACCCAGGGCCCTTGGTCACTCCTTGTATGGCCCTTCCTGACCCTTCCCCACCTCCAAATCCTCCTCTGGAAGGTCTCTAAAAGCTGCACATTGGCACCGGCTAAGCTCAGCCATGTCCCCTTAGCGTCCCCAACACCAACACCCATCCCTGCCACGTCCCTTGGGTGTCCCCAAAACCTCCAGGCTGGAAAGCTCCCCACAAGCTGTCCAAGGGACATTCTTGCTGCTCCCGCTCTGCCTGGGACATGACAAACCCCACAAAGAATCCCCCTGCACCCCTTTATCCTGCACCAATATCCCCCAGAACCCCTTTCCTGGCCATCCCAGCCTCCAGATCCCATCTCAGCCTTAACGCTGGGACCCTCTGGCTGCCCCTTCCTGCCTTTCCCAAAACCCAGATCCTCCTTTCACCCCGAGGGACCCCTTAAGACTCTTCTCTGCCTCAGCCCAGGTCTCCCAGCGCCCCTTTCCCTTATCTCTGGGATCCCCCACACCCCCATCCCTGCTTTTCTCAGACCAGAACTTCCTCATTCTTCAGCATCGGGGATCCCCTGAGCCCCTTTTGCCGGCCCAGCCTAGCTCTCCCATCTCCCAGATCCCCCATTTTCCTACACCTGAGGACCCTCTGGACCCCCATTCTCGCCTTCTCAGCGCCCAGCTCCCCAGCTCTTCAACACGGGGAGACCCCTGAACCCTTTCCCGGCCGTCCCGGGGTCTCCCCACCCCTTCCCCTGACACAGGGAACCCGATTTCCTGGACAGAGGGACCCCTCATACCACCTCTCCCAGCTCCCACACTCCCCTTTCCTTCCCTCTGGAACCCCCTGCCCCAGCACCGGAACCCCCCGAGCCCCTGGGATCCCCCCGCTCCCATCGGGAGGGGCAGCGCGGCCCCTCAGGCAGGGCTGTGGGAAGGCTCCCGGGGCACCGGCTCATCCCCATTTCCCCCGGCATTAACGCGGCATTTCTGCCGGGATCGGCACTCACGTTCCGCCAGCATCGCCATCTTGGGGGCCTTCCCCCGTGCAGGGGGACTTTCCTGACCTCCGGCGCATAAAAAGGGCGGCCTGAGGAGCGCCTGATTTTGAAAATGTTTTAAAACAGGCGATCGCGGCGGCCATGAAAGTGAAAATAAAAAAAAAAATAAAATAAAAAAAAAAAAAAAAAAAAAAAGTTTGCAAATTTGCTACAATTATATATCGGCTGTTTCCGAGCCAGGGGAAGGGGACGTGTGTTGTTGGAAATAAGAGGCACAGGCATGGTAAAATTCCATACAATTCCAGGTGTGGATGTCCCTGGATTTCCCCAAATCTCGCTGTCCTGGGAGGGCACACAGTGGGGGGAGATACACAGAGGCATCTTCAGAATTATTCCCTTCCTGCCTTTCTGTGAAATGTGTGTGTGGGGAAAAATTATTTTTTACTTTCTGCCACAAATTGTATTTGAGGAGTGAAACAACTCCTCTGATGAGGAGCGCTTTTATACGGGATTCTTTTTTTATAGTTATGTTCTTGAGCCCTTGGTCTTTCATATTTTGTGGGATTTTTAGCATCTCTTCAGTTGTTTTATTTGAAAAACAGCACGCAAAATGTGACTGAGTTCTTCAGGCAGCTCTGGCTCCTCTCTGTCTACATTTTGCAATATTTAGTATAATATATAATTTAATTCAATACATAAATGCAATGTTTTGTTCTTTAATATCCCTTTTGTAGAAGTGCTGTGTAGAGGTTTTGCATTCTGTGTTTGTGTATGAACTATTAAAAATAAATCACTGAGCTAATTATAAATTTAGAGATTTTCCAGGATCAAAGTCCATCGTACCAAGGTAGCTTTGCTGACAGACAGAAGAGGACTTAGAGAAGAGAAAAGATATAATGTTTGCTTTGTCTATGAAAAAAAGAAAAAAACCTTATAAAAACTCTCTTGCACAGGGAACTGTGACAAAAATCCAAAGGCAAGAGGCAAAGCAGAGGGGAAAGCTGAGCCAAGGGAGCTGGAACCTGGGTGCCATCCACATGGGAGGATGGATGAACGGAGAAAGAGCAGTGGGGAAATCTGTCCTGACCCTCTCCTGTGAGGAAAAGCTGAGGGAATTTGGTTTGTTCAGCCTGGAGACGAGAAGCTTTGGGGTGACACAATTGTGGCCTCCCAGAACCTGAAGGGAGTCACTGGAGAGGGACTGGGGACAAGGGATGGAGGGACAGGACACAGGGAATGGCTTCAAACTGGAAAAGGGAAGATTTGGGTGGGATATTGGGAAGGAATTGTTCCCTGGGAACGTGGGGAGTGCCTGGAATAGAATTCCCAGAGAAGCTGTGGCTGCCCCTGGATCCCTGGAAGTGCCCAAGGCCAGGCTGGATGGGGCTTGGAGCAACCTGGGATAGTGGAAGCAATGCCTGGAGGGCAAAGAAGACCAAAGGACTCCAGGGGTGCTCCAGGAAGAACTTTTCCAGCAGGTCAGGGAGTGATCCTGCCCCTCTGCTCAGCCCTGGGAGGCACATCTGGGGTGCTGTGTCCAGCTCTGGGGTCATGGGGACAGGAGGGACACGGAGCTCCTGCAGAGGGTCCAGAGAGGGTGACAGAGATGCTGAAGGGGCTGGAGCATCTCCCTGCCCAGGACAGGCTGAGGGAGCTGGGGCTGTGCAGCCTCAAGAAGAGGTCTTTTCCAATCTAAATAATTCCACGATTCTGTGATCCTGTGTGACTCTGTGAAAACAGAAAGAAGGCTCTTCTATGACTGATTCTGATCTCCAAGAATTTCCTCCTGGAGAGAAGCATTTAGTGAAACTTTAGAATCTAGTGAAGGTCTGGGCAGTATTTATTTGATGTCACATCAGCCGAGCCTGATAAATGTCACCTGAAAGTGCAAAGTCTGGGGGAGAACAAACCCTGTGAGGATTTCTGGCAGAGGGACATGGTCTCAGAAAAGTGGTGAAAAGAGGAATGTTGGATTTGTCTTTACAAACAAGCTGTGGGTTTGCTGGTACGTAAGACCAGCACTGAGAGATAGAAGAAACAATGGAATTGATTGATGAATGGGAAAAGACATTTGCCTTTACAAACAAACCGTAGGTTTGTTGATGAATGAAACGGTATTGGAAGATGAAAGAAGCAATGGGGAAAAAACAAAACTATGAATTCTATAAGAATTAATTAAAAGTGAGAGTTATACGTTAGAGGGGAATCTCAGGTATGTTCTGGGAAGTCTGTACCTCTCAAGTATCTCAGCCAATGAGGAAAGAGAGAGGGAAATGTGGCTGGAAAATTGGGATCAAAAGGAGGCTGCGTCCTCCAAAAATCTGAGACATCCCAGGGGAATGCCCCATGGCCTCTCCCTTTATTCCAATAAAGCAAAAGGAGCTCCTCTGTCTCCTTTTTGGACATAAACCTCTGATGTTTGTGGATTAATTTTCCTGACAAGGGCCACCCCTGCCCCGTGTCCCCAAGTGCCACATCCACACAGCTTTTAGATCTCTCCAGGGATGGGGACTCCAGCCTGTTCTGACGTCTGAGCACCCTTTCAGTGAAGAAATTTTCTCTCATATCCAATCTAAACCTCCTCTGGCACAACTTCTTCCCCCTTTCAGGGAGTTGTAGGAAGTTTCCTCCTTCCCTTCCACCACCATTCAGGCATTCTTTGTAGTGGCCACTCATCTGGCTCTGAAATAAAATAATTTATCCCTCCCTTATCCTTCTACCTGTATTCCAAGTGCTCTTCCTGGAAGTAGCAGCCATTTCCATGAATTATACCCCTAAGATCTCTTTTACATCAATGAAATTTTACTGTCACCCATGCGTTGGATGTTTGGGTGGTCACTTGTGTGATGCATTTCACACCAGCTGAATTCTGCTCTGGTTTGAATTTTGGAGAGGTTTGAGTCTTTTAGCTGAGAGCTGAGTGTTGTATTGGATGGCTCCAATAGGGAGCAGCATTCCCCACGTTTGGAACAGCTTCGCTGTGATATAAAGACATCACTGGAGGTGGAAAAAGTGAAGTAATTTCTGTTAAAGGATGCCTTGAGGTTGAGATTTTTCTCTTGTTTGGTTTTCAAACTTAATATTCGGCTGCATCAGAGCACTTCTGCCTCCAGAGCTCTCACTCTGGCTGGCAAAGAATCACAACTCAAAGCACAAAGGAGGTCATACTTGATTTAATTATTATTTAATATTTGCTTAACGGGTACCTTGAGGTCAAGGTCCAAATTATCCGACACAGTTCTTGCAAATTAGGAGTTTATAAAATAATCAAGTCCACGAATATGCATAGAGGCAGTGAAATTAGGCAGAGAAAAGGTTCCATCCAGGGGCAGTGTGTGTTTCCCTATGACTAAAAGCTGGTGTCACAGGAAAGGAAAATACGTGAATGTTTGAATGTAAATTTTCTGCTATGGGTGATTCCAGCCCTGTAAGAAAATAGCCTAAAATCCTGTTTACAGTGTGCTTGGCGGGGTTGAGATGGAAAATAAAGAGATAAAGATGCCTGGTGGGCATTCCAGTCTGAGTTCTCCAGTGATTCCTCCCGGGGGAATCCTTGGAAAGAGGAGTTTCCCGGGAGCCAGCCCTGCAAGGATCACCCAGGTCTCAGAGTCTGAGCTGGGAATTTTCCCCCCAGCACGTCCTTACAGCTCTGGAGTCTCTTCAGGCTTTGGGGAATTCCTCTGGTGCTACTCCCAGGCTGAGCTGGGCTCACAGGGAGAGATCCAACTGGGATGAGCAGAGCCAGCAACGTGGGAATTGGAACAGCAGGAAAGTGGAGGAGGGTTGGAAGCACATCTGAGCCTCATACCTTGCAGAGCCTTTTCCACCTGGAGGAGACCTTTGGAAGGAGAAAATTACATTTCCCAGCTAAAGAGCAGCTCTGTGCCCTGCAGAAGGGCCCCATTCCAATGCCCCATAAACCAGGGAGATGGGAAGAGGGAGAGGCAGCCAGGAAAGGTAAAAAAAATCTAAAATGGGCATATCTTGGGTTACAATACAGGATGTGATAAAAGGTATCTATTCTATCACCATGTGTTGAGACCAGGTGGGGCAGTGATCCTGATCTCCATGGGAGATATTCTGCTAATGGGCCATCCATTGAAACCAGCTGGGGCAGTGTTCTTTATCTCTTCACAACCCATCCTTCCTCCGGGAGATATCTCCTGCTAATGGCCATTGAGTCCCACTGTGGGACTGATAAAATTACTTCATCCCATTGGAAGATGCTCCAGCCAGGGGGAAGAGCCAAGCTTTCCCTACCAAGATAAAAACTGAGATTTGGAACACCAAGGGAGCCCTTTTTCCACCGGACTCCACAGGAAAACCAAACCTTTCCAAGTCATCACTGGGAAACTGCACCTTGTCCAGGAGCACTGCTCCAACTGAAGCACATCTGTCACTGCAGGAGGATGCAGCCACCATTGAATGGCACTGCTGCCAACACCCTGACTGACTGATGGGGTGTCAGACTGGATTCTGACTGTGTCAGTGTTTGGGGTGTGTTCTTTGTAGTACTGTATTTCTATTTTAATTTTCCTAATAAAGATCTGTTATTCCTATTCCCATATCTTTGCCTGAGAGCCCCTTAATTTCAAAATTATAATAATTTGGAGGGAGGGGGTTTACATTCTCCATTTCAAAGAGAGGCTCCTGCCTTTCTTAGCAGACATCTGTCCTCCAAACCAGGACAGGGGGAAAAAGGAGGAGGAAATCGAGGAAAGAAATAGGATGTGAGTCCTGGCTATGCAACAATCCTTTCTGAGACAAATCAGCCTCTGCTGTGCAATAAATGTCCTGAGGCCAGGCTAGAAATGCTTATTGAGGGAGTCCTGGGAGAGGTGTGATGGAAGCACTAGGGACAAGGACTGCCTGGAGACCCTGAAACGACAAGACAGCTTTGATTTCGGACACTGATTCGAGGGAGCACACGGATTAGAGGTGAGCTCTGGTGGGAGAAGCCGCCCATCAAATGCCAGGCAGGGAGCAAGAGATTAACAAGGTGTGACCCACGGAGCCAAGGATGTCACAATGAGTGCCCACAGCCAGGAGATGAGGGGGTCAAAGAACAGCTACTAGGGCACTGAGGAGCACAAACCGGCTCGGGGAGACGGGGTGATGTCCCTGGAAGTGCTGCCAGCACAGAACTCAGCTGGGAGTGCTGGAGGGAGCGTGGCAAAAGAGGCAGCAGAGAGGAATTATGATGATTTTCCTTCTTTTCTGAGTGCAGTGTGTTTATATTCTTATTATTGCTCTTGTTATTTCATCAGCCTGAGCTTTCTGGAAATATGGAATGGTTTGGATTGGAAGGGATCTTAAAGCTCATCCCATTCCAGCCCCTGCCATGACTGGGACACATTCTCCTCTCCCAGGTTGCTCCAAGCCCCATCCAACCTGGCCTTGGTCTCACCTTGATGCAGGTGAGGAGGTGAAAAGCCTGGAAGAAGCATTGACAGGAGACTGAAGGCTTTGCAGATTTCTTGTTTTCTGTTTTTCATGGAATCTGGAGGGAATTCAGTGGTTTGGGAGTAGGAAGAAAATTGATGCATCCACTTGGAGGTTTGTAACTCAGGGAAACCCAGCCTGGAAATTTTGAGAACTGCAATATAACAGCTTTTGAATCATAGTGGGAGGAATAACAGCCTTTGAATCAATAATGATCATACTGGGAGGAAGGTTTGTGGAGTTCAGGGAATCATGGATGAGCCACTTTGCCTTCAGTCCCTGGGAAAATCCCTCAGAAGTTCTTCCATAAATGGTTCAATATTTGTACACTGGAGGGCAACAGAGTGATGAAAAAACACCTGAATAAGTCACTGGGGAAAATCCTCCACAAACCAACCCAATTTTTGTCTCTGAGCATGATGCTGGTTTTGGTGACTGAGGGCCAAAAGGGAGGAAAACTTTTTATCTGGGCACCAGCTGAGTTGGGAAAGTGGGAATGACCAAGAGGCACCAACACTGAGGGAGAATAAAAAAGGAGGAAGGAGTAAAGCTGGAAAATAACAAATGAAATGAGAACTTTTAGTGAAAAACCGGTTCCAAATAACTAATTTCTTTCTGTGATGGAGGAGGATAATTGCTCCCAGCCTCAGAGATGGAAAACCCCAGAGCTGTAACAACGTGCCCCCATTTGGCCACTGCACTTCAGGAAATCAGGGATGAACCAGGCATGGAGCAGGCAGGAGAGGAAGGGACACAAACACATGATTGAATAATGGTCTGAGGAAGAGTTTGATTCAGAAATGGAAAGCACACAGGAACTCCAGCAGTGCAGGCTGCTGGGGATGGATTGGTTTCCTTGTGCACTGCCACCTGGAAAAGCAGGAATCAACATCTTTGAGCATCTTGGAGAACAGGCAGGGTACAGAACATCTGGGAATGGCTAAGGGGTGCTGGGATTCTTTTTTGAAGGTCACATTTGTCATGGATTAATTGTCTGACCACAGAGTGGGGAAGGGTGTAGGTGGCTGCTCAAAGGCTCCTCCAGCTCTCCAGATTTTATCCCTTTGTGAGTTGATTCAGGAAGCCCTCTGAGAAGGATCTTCCCTCAGGCCTGATGCAATGACTTAACCACAAAACCAACCCTGAGCTAATTGCTGCTCTGTAAAGTGCAGCTCACTCTGCTAAATAAAGTGTCCCATTTAATCCTGTGAAGCACTCACTTGCTTTGCTCAAACTGAGATGGGAAAGAAAAATAAAAAAATATTTCCTGCAGATGCTGGTTCAGATTTCAAAATTAGTCCCCTTCCACCATCGTTATGTTATTTTCAGAAGCAACTGGGCAGCAAATTTCATTTGCACAAGACATTTGTTGCCAGGGGTTCACATGTTATTTACCACACACGTGAAATAAGAAGAAAATGGGAATTTGCAGATACAGGAATCACTCCTCTGGTCATGAAGCACAGAAAGGAATATTGAACAACACAAAAGCAACACCAATGGCTCACTTCAGCAGGATCCACAAAAAATATCAGGAAGAAATTGGTAAAATTAAACAAAGCATCCCTGCCCCAGATATTTTCCTTTCTTTTTTTTTTTTGGTTGCAAGGAAAGTTCATTGCTTTCCACCAGGAGGAGGAAATGCCAGGCCCAGCAGAGCATGTTTGATATATTATTCATAAGGAATTATGTGCGAAGACTTGTCAGGATCCAGCAGCAGCAACCAGAGGTCAGCAGTGAAGAAAGCAAATAGAGCTGCAACGGGTTTTAAACTGTTTTAATGCAGCCAATTTCCAGTTTTATTCATCAGCCCTGGTTGTCTGGGATGTTCTCGTGGCGGGATGGAAGTTCCTTCTGAAGATTTCAGAACCAGCACTGCTCACAGTCCCAGCAGGGCTCAGCTTTGTAAACACAGCAAATTAGATTTAGGGCTTTTTGAACAGAAATAAAGAGGGAAACCCACAAGGACATTGCTCACTTTTCAAAGTGGAGCTGCACTTTCAAGGCTGACCCAGTACTGTCATTTCAGGGCTGTTTGAGCAACCACTGGAAAATAAAAGAGCACTAAAAATAGCCAAGATGGGCTCATTAGCTCTTTAATTACACGTTGGTTTTCTTTTCTCTCATCTACACTTTGTCCTGTGAGCTCCCCATTGACAGAGTCTGGTCTGGGGACATTGCTGTCATTCCCTGCCAGCCCATAGCCCTATCCTTACCTTTTCCACACCTTGGAAGACCAGGATTCCTTCATGGAGCCCATGGTACCCCAGGCAACAAGGAATGATGCTGAGAGAGTTGGAGAAAAAAACCTTCAGGGACAGCTCAGAGCTCCTTCCAGAGCCTAAAGGGGCTCCAGGAGAGCTGGAGAGGGACTGGGGACAAGGGATGGAGGGACAGGACACAGGGAATGGCTTCCACTGCAGGGATGGATGGGATTTTGGGAAGGAATTCTCCACTGTGAAGCAGAAGCTGAGTTGGAGCTTTGCCTGGAATTTATTGTGGCACATGTATCCCGCAGACACTTCCAAACCCACAGCTAAAGGAAGCTGCAGCACTACCAGTGCCTGTAAATTCCACTGTTTGTTCAAGGTTCTCTGGAGCACGTGGGGAAGTGCTCAGCTTGGGAAAGAAATCTCCACTTCACTGCAACACTCAGGTCCTGGCTTGTTCTAGGAAGAGAGAGAGAAATTCACAAACAGGTAAGATGCACTTGCACACGTGGTCAGAGGTTTTGGAAAAAACAATTTACAGTAATTTCCCTACCATAAGGCACACCCTGTTGACTGAAATTTTGATTGAAACCTGGAAGTGCGCCTTATAATCCAGTGCGCCTTATATATGGACAGAGTTCAGAAATTTGTCAACCCGAAAGTGCGAGTCGCGCAGCCGTAAAGGCATCTGTGGGAGCCGGGGGCGGGAGTGTCGGGGCCTGTGGCACAGGGAAGGTGCCTGGGGCTGCGTTTAAAGTCTGCACCGATCCGTGAAAAATGTTTGCAAATTGAGCATCTGCCAGTAAACCCCACAATCGCGCCATTCCGTTACTAATTCGTTTTTTTGTTGTGCGTGGATCTTCACTGTAAAAAAAAAAAAGCGTGCCTTATAGTCCTGGTGTGCCTTATAGTCATGAAATTATTGTAACCTATTAATCTATTCCCTACAAACCCTGGAGCTGTGTCCCCTTCACTGGTGGCACTCAGGAAGTGGCCACCCACACCAGTCCTGCTCAATCATATCCAACCCCTTCTTCACCTCACTGGGTAATGCTCAGCTCCCACCCACAGAACCTCCTCAGGGTCTGCTTATCCTACCAGGAGAAAGCTGCCCCTGCTCTCTCACCCCACACTGCTTTTCAACCCATTTCTCGCTCATTTTTAACCCATTTCTTGCTCCTTTTTAACCCATTTCTTGCTCCTTTTTAACCCATTTCTTTGTCCTGACTCCTTTGTTTTCTAGTCCCTCCATGCAGTTTGGGTGTGGCCGTGCTGACCCTCTCCATGAGCTTCCCTACAGAAACAAAAACTGGGAAAGTTTCCAGGAAATTCCCATGTCTAGGTGGAGGCAGCTGCTACCTACCTTGTGCTGCAACTTGTTTGTGGACTGAGCTGCGGTTTTTCTTCTTCAGTTGTTTGTTAGCAGCAAACCAGGGAAAATTATTGGGGGAAATGGAAGCTAAAATGGAAGCTGGCAGATGGATGGAAGGGAGCAGGGAGCTTGTTTTGTCACAAGGTTGTCCTGCGTTGGGTGTTGGCAGGAGAGAAGGAATTCTGTATGAAATAATTTCTTCACTTGTTTTTTCCTCACCCTAATAGGTGAAAGATGCTCTGATCCCGGTGCAGGTTGAAATCCCTTGGAGTTCTTCCCTTTACATTTATTTCTGCCTCTCCTCTTATCCTTAAGAAGTTCCTGGCTTTTTCTGTCTTCCCTCAGGTTCCTTCTCAGCTTCTCCCACCATTCCAGGACCTCTTCAGCCTTATCCTTATATCCTGCTTCTCTTCTCTCCCTTTTCCTCCACATCCCAGCCTCAAAGACCCCATTGCTAAAACAGTTGCCTGGAGTTTGTGGCCCAGAGTTTCCATTTTACATGGAAAAGTGCAGGAATCTCACTGCTCCTGATCTGGGGAGTCAAGGAGGGGTAGGAATTTTTCATTTCAGGGCTGATCCCTCTGCCCCTCCTGGTGCTCCAGCCCCTTCCCCAGCTCTGTTCCCTTCCCTGGACGCGCTCCAGCCCCTCACTGTCCCTCTTGTCAGGAGGGTCCCAGAGCTGTCCCCAGCACTGGGGGTGTCCCAGCAGAGCCAGCACAGGGGACAGCACCGCCCTGATCCTGCTGGACACATCACTGCTGGCACAGCCCATGTGTCCTTGACCTTCTTGCCCACCTGGGCACAGCTGGCTTGTGTCACCAACACCCCTAGAGCCTTTTCCAATTTTCCAACCACTCTGTGCCAACCTGGAGCTGCAGGTTTTTGTTGTGACATCCCCAGGGAGGGAGATTTGGGTCAGAATAAAGGACACCGTGTGCAGTGAGTGCCCAACTTACCTGCTTCTCTTCCAGATGCCTCTCCAGAACCCATGAGCTCTCTTCTCTCGTGTCTCAGGTGTGACATTGAGGCTGCACAGCCTCCCACACCTTTCTCCTTCCTTTCCCATTCAATATCCCAGACCTGCCTTCCAACCAAACTTTGGCAGTGTCCTGAAATCCAGACCCTGCCCAGAGCACCTGGGAAGCACAAGGATCTTTGGTTTGAGCTCTTGCTCTGTATTCTTTGATATGTGATGAAATACTGGACCTTCACAGCTGTGGGGTCCTGCGTGCAGCAAACTGGGAGAGTTGTGGTACAAAAAAGCTCTTTTAGGGAGTTTCTGAAGATGAAGCTGAAATTTTTGGAGAAAATCCCCAAGATTTTGGGACATCACTGTACCAGAAGTCCTTCCCAATCACCTCCCAGGATCAGGTATTTTACAACAGGACTGGTACCAAACTGGCAAATTTGGTGAGGAAATTTCCTGGAGTCTGTACTGGGCATTCATTCTGCTTTGAAATATAGGGGTGCAGCAATTTTGGGTCCATATTTCACTGCCACAAAAACTCCCACCAGAGGGGAGAGAACAGCAGTTTCTTGAGGGGAACAGCTTTGTACTTAAGTCATGGAGATCAGGATCTGCTTTTCCTGATAAAACCCAAAAACTGCCAGCAGAAATCAGCACCCAGTGGGGCTCTGCAGTGAACGTCTCCCCTGCCTTGTTGTTGTGTGCTTTTCCTCACTGCTTGTATCTCTAGCAATAAATTAAACAAATGCTGGTTTCCAAGCACACTCCTGAGCAGATCACCTGGAAATGTCCCAAATCATCCTTGGACTTGCCTCAGGAGTTAGAACAGGCCATTCCCAGTTGGTTGTTTGGGTGTCACCCTCCCCTCCTCTGGAGTTTGGGGCATGGACCTGGTCACAGATCCCAGTATGGAATCAGCATTTCCCTCGTGGTCACAAAAGGACTTTTTGCTCTTCACATGACACCAACCTCCAGCACCAAGAGAGCTCTCAGAGCAGGGTTCTGTCCTCACAAGCAGCAGGTGCACAGGAGTTACCAGGGCATGGCCCACCCAGGTGTGAGGGAGCACAGCTTGCACAGACTGCTTAACACTTGGGTTTTCCCTCTGGAGTGATGGATTGAGGGGGTCAGCTGTCATCAAATGTGTGTTTGGGTTTGGGAGTGGGCTGGAACAGGGACTCAACAGGAGACAAAAACTGAGGCCAGAAAACTGGAGCAGAAAATCACGGAATGGTTTGGATTGGAAGGAACTCTAAAGATGATCTTGTTCCACCCTCCTGCCATGGGCAGGGACACCTTCCACTATCCCAGGTTGCTCCAAGCCCCA
>VRYO01001589.1:28147082-28184629 GCA_009812075.1 Sialia sialis | reverse complement strand
CCCAAACCCTTCTGCCAGGGCTGCCCTCAGTGAGTTCCCCTCCCAGCACAGCTCGTGGGCAGCAGTGGAGATGTGTCCCTGTGTGTGAGGGCTTCTTGGAGGAGCAGCAGGGGGAAAAAGAGGAGAATGAAGAAAATCAGGAGTAGGCTCTGAATTTTGTGGGGGAGAGAGTCAATCCTTCCTTAGGGATGGAGTGAGTGGGGATGAGGAGGGCCAGCACACTCAATCCCTGTGGGAGTGGCTGAGCTGGGCTCTCGGTGCAGGGACCACACCTGCCAGGGGGTGGAAATGAGGCACGTGGGGTGACGGTGGTGCCATTCCTGTCCGGGGACTCCACAGGGTGTCACATCACCCACACAACTGGATTTCCAGCTGCAGTGGGTGACTCCAACCCTGGAACATTCCTATGCCCAGCTCCTCTGCTCTCCCAGCAGAACTCATCCCATGGTCTGTCCCAGTTTGGTTTTCCTGGAGCATCCTGCTCAAACACAATTATGCTGTGGTCAAAAAAACCCCCCAGGATCTAAAATCTTTCTTTTTGTTTCTCTCTGTTCAACGTGGAGTAGAAAGGAAAGAATAAGAAGACACAGCACGCTGCAGACATGTTATTAAAATGAACTGTTTATATTATCTCGGTTGAGTCAATACATTATAATGTATTAAAATGGAAAGGTACAAAATTGAAATAAATACTTTCTGATTCATGTATAAATCTTTTGTCAAGATGACATTTTGTTTCTTTTTTTTTTTTCATTTTTTTTTCATCAGTACATGTTTCAATAAAACATTTAAAATGACAAAGTATTGTTTAAAATATGGTTCATGGAAGAAAAGGTTGAAATCAAACAACTTTTGGCTTGTTTTGGCATGAGATCTTGACACAATCTGGGTTCCCCAAAACCACGTAAATGGTGGTAAAATATAAATGCTCAAACTTATTTAAAAAAATAAACAGGCTTTACAAAACCCTCTGATCCTTGACTTAGCCACTTTTCTGTATAGTCTGCACTTACGATATATACATTCATTATTGTCCAAGGGAAGACAGCCACTGACGTTCATTTAAAGAGCTTGGTGGAGAGGCTTCACAAACATTTTGCAGCTGACGACGATTAAACACGGGTAAAGAAACTCCTGACAGTGCAAAAAAAGGAAAACAGCCCAGAAACCAAAGTGAACAAATGGGACAAGGAAGAGGCAAGTGCACAAGCCCAGATCTGATGCAAAACTCCAGGCCAGGTCTAACAAATCAGCTTTGGCCAGGATAAGCTTTTATTCTCCAAAGGGGAAGGCAGGTGTGGAGATCAGTGCTGATGGCAGCATTTTGGGCTCCCCTGCAGCTCCCAGGGGTGTTGATGATCCTGGGAAAATCTCCCCTTGGCACACAGGAACCTTGTGCAGACTCCTTCCACGCTGGTGGTGAAGCAAGAGCCGAGCTCAGCGGGATATCCTGGAGCAAGCCTGGCCTGGGAGAGGGGAGTGATGGCGAGATGAGAAATCACAGAGCGAGGAGGGAGAATTGGTGAGTGTGGGTTTGGGACCTTGGAGGAGAGGCAGTGGGGATTTCCCTCCTGGACAGCAGGTTTTATCAGGATCCTGGAGCAGGCAGGAGGTGTGCTTTAATCTCAAGTGTGCTTTTTTTGTCTTTGTCACTGCAGCCTGGGGCTGGTGTGGTCCCTCTAACCTCTACCATGTGCTTATCATTCCGGGCAATGGGCAGGGTCCTGGGGGGAAATGGGCTTTCCAATGGACAGTGGTGACTTCTTCCCAATTTCAGCCTTCCAGGAACTCCTCAAGCTTCACTCAAAAGGGGGAAAGAAATGAAGTTATGTTAAAATGGAATTAAAGAGAATTTTCCCACCAACCTCTGGATTAACCTTCTCAAGGCTTTGGGTTGTTTTGCTGGCAAGTAGTGACACCACACAGAGCAAAGTTGGATTTTATTTGCTTGCTTTGAAGGCAGTGGAAGATTTTGCCACCCCAGAAAGGAGGGACAGCCCCATCCTGGCTGGGTTGCAGGACTTGAGAAGGTGCAGCCTGTGCTGTTTTTCCTGTTTAAATGCTCTTGGAAAACCTGGCTCTTCCCATCCTGTGAGGAAGGATCTCAGCTGTTTGCAGAGCTCCCATATCAAAGGGAATCCCACTGGAAAAAGAACCCTGTGAAGATGTGACAGACACTCAAGATTTGGGAGGCAAAGTTGTGTTTTCTGCCTCCACAAAAAGAGGCAGAAAGTTAAAACTTTCTGGGAAATGCCAACTTCAGGACTTTTCCTGCTGGAAAATATGATGTGAGGTCTTCTTTGACATTTTCCTTCAGTTTTTTTTCTTTTTCTTTTCAGAAAACTTTTGTTTCAAAATGCAGGATAATTTATATATTAAATAAAAAAACCCAAAAGAGGATGCAAACAGGGAAAGATCTAAACAATCTCCCTCCATGATAGCCAAATTGTTTTTGTTGGCATGTGCATTGTTTTGCATATTTTTGTTTGCTGTTAGCCTTGAGGTTTCAATGTGGGTTGGAAAAATAAATTCACAGAAATTCTTAAGGTCTGGAGCAGTTCTCTCCTTTCCAACCTCCCCTGTGTAGAAGACTTGATTCACCTTTCCTAAAGCTCTCCCCTTCTCTATTTTTGAATTTGTGACTCATTTTTCAAAGGCAAACAAAGCAGAAGTTCTCTGAGTGCTGCTTTCCAGTGGGAGGGACCCACTCAAAGCTGCTCCAAGAATTTCCATGTGCCAGTGTGGCTGAAAAGAGGCCGCTTGTCCTGAATTGAATCCACACGGTGCCCAAGAAGGGTCTTTTGTGGGCTCCTTGTCCACCCCTGAGAGGGCATTTTGCTCTTTTTTCTTTTATTTTTTTACCATTCTGTTCCCCCGTCCAATTTTCTTACAGCTTTCAAAAGTCCACCTCAGTGGAGCTCTTGAAGGAAGTAGCAGAAATTCTGAGCAGGAATTCCTGCACTTGAACTGAATTATTTTCACCTTGCTAACCATTCATTCTGATTAAGGTAAAACTTGGGATAAAATCACTTTTTTTACTGGCTATGGGGTAGGCTAAGATGGGGATGAAGTTTTCCTCTCCCACACCTGTTGTACGTCCTAAATTTTGTCTGCTGGAGCCCAAATCCATTGACTGAAGTGTGTACAGTCGAGGAGAGGCTGGCTGAGGGTGCCAAACCCCTGCCAAAGCTGAGAAATTATTTTAAAATTACTTTTCCCTGCACTTTTCCTTTCAAACAGCCACCAGCAAACATTTCCTGGGCTGCTCCTGCAGTGCTGCAGAAACAGAAAGCACAGAAAGCACTGGCATTGTTCATACAGACAAAATGTGCACTCGCACCACTCTTCAGGGAGTTTTGCAATCCAGAGGCTGAGTTTGTGGTGGAAAAGATGATTTAGGTGGTTGGTGGTGGTTTGAGAGTGTGAGACAAAACCTCTTTTGTGCTGGAAATTTCATGTATTTCAGGAATAAGAGCAGAAATTCCTGGATCTGATCTCCACATCTCACACCCAGCCTTGCCTGCGGGATGTCGATGCAAACGCCCCAAATTTTGGCATCAGATGAAAGGAATGAATAAAACTCCTGGTTTTCCTGAGTTTGGGAATGCTGATGAGCTGATCCATGAACGGTGGCTGTTCCCACCCCAGCTCCCAGACAAGGATCCCACAGCAGTGCTGTGAGGTGGATTCTGAACCTGGGTGGCAAATGGAGTCACACAGAGAGGAGAGAGAGAGAAAATGTGAGGAAAAACTACAACTGAGATGCAGGGGTGTGGGATGGCAGCCTGCTGGGAGAAGAAGAGACGTTTCTGTCTGCTGGAAGGTGGGACAATGTTCATTTTCCTGTTTGAAGCCCAGGTTTTGGCTTGTTAAAGGTCAGAAAATACACTGGGCATAACACCAGTGAAAGAGAGGATCAAGAAAATTTGGGAAGTCAGGGAGATGAAGGAAAGCACTTCCAAAAGGGACATCAGTGGGGTCTTCACAAGCACACCCTCAAGTGAGCTTTGGAACTATGATGGAAAATCCAAAGGGATTTGCTTTCACAGATTCCAGTGGCTGCCAGTGGAAGCTCCTCATCTCACCAGAAAAAAAGAGGAGGAAGGAAAGAAAGGCAAAGAAAGAGGTTGGGAGAGCAAGATTGAAGAAAGTTTTTTTTTAAAAAAAGAAAGAGGAAGGAAAATAAAAGAAGGAAGAAAAGAGAAATAGAGAGAAATTAGAGATAAAGGATAGAGAGAGAAAGAGAGGGAATGAGAGACAAAAAAGAAAGAAGAAGAAAGAGAAAAAAAGAAAGAGAAAGAGGAAGAGGAAGAGGAAGAGGAAGAGAAAGAGAAAGAGAAAGAGAAAGAGAAAGAGAAAGAGAAAGAGAAAGAGAAAGAGAAAGAGAAAGAGAAAGAGAAAGAGAAAGAGAGGAAGAGAGAAAGAAAGAGAGAGAGAAAGAGAAAGAAAAAGAGAGAGAAAGAGAGAAAGAGAGAAAGAAAGAAAGAAAGAAAGAAAGAAAGAAAGAAAGAAAGAAAGAAAGAAAGAAAGAAAGAAAGAAAGAAAAGGATTAAGATAGAGAAAACAAAGAAAAAGAAAGAAAAACCACATTTTTTTTCCCCTGTTTGCAATCTGCAAAGGGGGAGTTTTCCCTTCCAACATTCTGCAAAGTGCTGTGAGGCAGAGAAAAAACAGGGAGACTGTCCCATGCAGAAGGTTTTGGGAGATAGCACCTGGCACAAGGTTTGCTACAATAAGTTGGTTATTCTTTATTGCGTTGGAAATAAAACAGTCATGGAAAGTCCTGCATAAATCCACAGCCATGGCCTGCAAAATCCCCGCCTCACCTTGAATTTGCTGAATATTTTCAGGGCTTGAGGGTTTTGTGGGCTTTTTTAAATTTGGTTTCAAGGATGGAAATTAGAGCTGGTCATGGCATTTGTTCTTTTGAGGGAAGGAAAGGGAAAGTCTGTTTATACAGAGAGATTCTTCTGATGTGTATAAATTCACTGATTCTTTAGTGAGGGTGAGCAAAGCACCGTGCCCAGCTTGTAATCCAGGGTAATATTTTCTAAGAGGAATTTGATCTTATCCCAGAACATGTTCCTGTTGAGCAAAACCAAAGCTTGGTGGACAACTGGAAGATGAGCAGCTGGTGGAGAGCTGTGCCATGAGTTATTTCTGTGGGATTCTGGTCATTTATAGCAGGTCTGTGGTTAATTAATCAAATGGAAACATTTTTCATGCTGGTTTTGGGGCAGGGAAGGAGGATGGGCTGTTGGAGACTGGCTGCAGGAGGCTGCTCTAAAAGCCAACTCCTCTTGATGTCTGTGGGGCCACAAAGAGGCAGATGGGCCAAGGGTAAGGAGACACTACAGGGCCATAAATCCAGATGGCACCTCTCAAGGAATAAACTTTTTCCTAGCAGGGCACAGCTCCTTCCTCCAGCTGTGTTGGAGATACAGAAGGCCAGTTTTGCAGGAAGAAAATTGATGGGAAAAGCTCTTGTAAGGGATTGAGGACTGATGTTCTTCATCTGAGAATGCTCCACGACCCTGAGGGGTCTGGAGCAGCTGAGCTCACAGCCTTTGAAAGCAAAGCTTGATTCCAGCACCAGCTTTTCTGTATAAAGAGCTCGGATTTGGGATCAACTGAATCCCTTTTGGGGAGAAAGATCCACCGAGTACCACGCCACGAAACATCAACCGGGAGATCTCCTCCTCTCTGCAGAGAGCCAGGGCTGAGGCATTTCCACTGCAATTCTGGACCTGGAACAAAGGAGGAACAAAGCTTACCAAGCTGGGGAGATGAGTGCCACGAGCAGCTTTTCAGAGATGCAGCCAATCCTGCAACAAATCACAGGATTTGCAGTCAGCAGCAAGGCCAAAAGCCGGGGTGCATCGAGCTGTAGGGCTTGGCCTCAGGACAGTGCCTATTTCTGCATGCCAAGCAAGGATTCCTGCCAGGGCCTAGTGTCAGGCTGTTTATTTCTGTCCGGATTAAAACCAATTAGAACATCAAGCAGCAAAATCAGCGTGCAGCTGTCGTTTAAAAGATGTGGTGGAGATCAGGGAAGACTGGAAGTTAATTGGTCAATGACTGGAAGGAAGGCAAGAAAAGAGAGAGGTGTGGAGCTGTTCTATTTCTGGAGCTGAGAAGGAAAGGTTTGTTCCCTATCCTCCTGTGTGAAAAGAATATTTAAAAAGCTTTCAGGAGGGAAAAAGCTGATGAAAGCAAACTGGAAAAGTTTAGGTTACTTCAGACCGCTTGTGGTGTGAGGACAGAAAAGAAGAGGGGGACTGCCCAGAAAAAGAAAATTCAATGAATCAATCTGTCCTCTTGGGTCTCAGCATGGGTTTAGCTGGGATCTGTGCACGTTACACCTTTGCCAAGTCCTCCCAAGGGTGTGATCCACACCTCTTGCACCAGACTGTTGCATAGAGTGGCCGTGGGCTGGCTGCAGGTGGCTAACAGTGCTCTGCCACTTCACAGGCTGCACAGGCATGATTGTGTTATGCTGGAGAAGCCCTTGGAGACCCTCTGGGATGAAAGACTTGATGAAGTTGGATATCTCTGTATATTCAAGCCTAGCTCTGTCTTTATTTGGGGGGGAAAGGCCACCAGAGATTTTTCAGGCATTGAGAGACAAGAACGTGAGTGATGGCATTGCCCAGCACAGGGAGGGCATTGACACGAGCCATTAATCATCAATAAACCCAGCAAATGTTGTTGGTTCACTGCTGGAGGCTTGGAAACGTCCCCATCGTGGTGGTTCAGCAGTAGCAAAGCTTGGAGAGAAGTGGGAAGAAGTGTGGTGGGGGCAGGAGATGTGACAATGAACCATGACCCTTGCCCACGTGGTCGCCTCTTGGACGTTTGGTTTTGGCTGTCACGACATCCATCAGCTCTGCAGGATGCAGAGCCAGCTCCTCTGGAAGATGGGATTTGTGCTTCTGGAAGGGAACATGGAGCTTATTGCGAGTGCTGGAGGCTCATTGTGTTTCTCGTGGTGGCGAGAGCTGGTTGTCCACACTCCGCTGCTGCCGCTTCCCTGCGACTTCAGCAGGGTGGAACGGCTGCCACAAAAAATTCATCCATTAGAGAGCTGGGAGAAAGCCTGCTGGGATCCTGATAAAACATGTGCTGCCGAGAGGAAAAACCCAGCCTTTGTTGGTCTAGGCTGGACCAAATCCTGCCCTCAAACCCCTCCGTGGTCAGAGACCGCCAGGCTGGCGCCGGTGTCCCCCTGGAGCCACACCCTCGGATCCTCCTGGTCCCGGTGACACCCGCGGCCAGGCCTGGAGCATCTCCCCCGCCGTAAGATCCCAAGGGAAAGCCCAATCTGGACTTCACAGCAAATCAAATGGAGCGCAACTGAACCGCGAGCACGATGCGAAACATCGTTTTGGCCGGACGGAACGCAGTTTCCACAACCTGGTTTTAAGGAACAGTATCACACAGAGATAGATACACTATGCTAGGTCTGGAGGAAAGAAAAGAAAAACCAATATGCTAAATCAACTAAGACATACAGTATAGGGGATATTCTGATCAACAAACCAATCACCATTAGAATCAAAAAGTAAACCAGCCTTTCACTTAGGACCCTAACAACATTTCTCAATGCACTAAGTACATTTTAAACCATGCAAGTTTACACAAACATCTTAACTAGGTTTTTTTTTTTTTTTTTACTTTTTAAAACACCAACATTATGCATTTCTTTGTTAATTATATTGGTTAAAGTTGCAGCCGTTCACTGCCAAATATCAGATACATCATATACATATTTTTATACAGAATCTGGACAACACAACATTACACAGCCTAAATAGAGAAAAAAAGATTATTTGTTCCTTTGTTTGTTTGTTTTTTTCAGTTTTGTAAAAAATATGAAATGGTGATAGGAAGGAGGGAGAAGGCGTGGGAAATCTTCTACCAAATTAAAGGATTATATCAAAATAATTCCCAAATCACAGTACAACAAGGAAAAAAATGGTTCAAACTCAGCTCCACATTTAAGATTCTCTTAGCTAAGAAACAAGACTTTACACACAGAATGTATCAGTATTTAAAAATAGAAAGAATTGCAACACCATGCTGTGATTCCAAATACATCTTAGTTCAAAAAAATGTTCGAAAGGGGAAGGTAAGGAAAAAAAAAATTAAAAAAAAATTAATTATAAACTCAGTGATTGCAAAGTTACCTCGTTGGTTTGGATTTCCTACCTACTCGTGATGCATTGCCGTGGGATGGAGCTGGAGCAACGTCAGGATTAAGGAATGACTCGGGAATCGCTCGCTGGGTTCTGCTGGGGCAGCTGGAACTTGGGATCTGAAACCATCCCAAGGGTTTGGGGGGGTCTTTGCTTTTCCTTCTACTCGGCTCTGAAGCAGAGCGGGGTGAGGACCTGGCTCCCCCACGGCCATACCCTGCCCATCCGCACGGAGCAATGCATGTGTTGGGTTAGCCACAAAGGAAACAGAACCTGGAAATCAACCATGGAGGGTGCTGTGGTTGACGTGGCAAGTATACAAAAATGCTAAAATTCCAGATATAATCAAAGATACAAAATCAGTTCTGACAAGAGGATTTTTTTTTTTTGGTAGTTTTTGTTTTTTTTTTTTTTTTTTTTTTTTTAATAGCAACCATTACAGTGCAAGGTTTTAAAAGTTAATATTACAGTAAAAGGTGTGTATCTGGTTTTACAGTAACTGTAGCACGGATTTTTGTTATGTATAGTAGGTCCCTGATGTAAAGTGTATGCACCAGTTTGAGAGAAAACCCCGCACAATAACGGCTCTTTAGCTTTAAATACATTTTTCTTTTTTTTTTAAACAGATACAAAATAACACATCAAGTTCACAATTCCACAAGCACGGACTTTTGCCTTAATAAAAAGCATGAAAACTTGGTCGAAACCCCGACGTTTAAAGAAATGTAAAAACCGTTCAATGAGGGACGTGAGTGTGTGTTTGAGTCACGGCTTTCTGCCACTCCACCGAGCTCCTGGATGAGTCTGTGCTGTCCAAACTGCTGCTTTTTACTCACCCATCAGCTGGTTTTTTGTGGGTTTTTTTGGCCAGGCAAAGTGGTGTTCGGCTTCCCACAGCTGGGATTTGAGTTTGTGCATTTAACGTTATTTTTTTGTGTGGATGAGTTCTCGAAAAGAAGGATCGTCCACAGAGGGTCTGTGACTCCAAGCCACAGGTTCCTCTGGATGGGAATCCTTTTTTGAAATGATCAGGATGAGATGCAAATGACTGTATCCCTGCAAGAATCCTTGGAAATTGGTTGGAAAAGATATCTGTGATCGTCCAGTCCAGCCACCAACCCAGCACTATGGTCACCATTCAACCACATCCACTCTGGTCTCACTGCACCCAGCTTTGACTTTTCTGAGTTAAAGAAGCTTTAGAGTCATAGAATCACAGACTATCCTGAGTTGGGAGGATCATCAAAGTCCAACTCCTGGCCCTGCACATTTCCAAGAATCCCACCCTGTGCCTGAAGCACCATGGTAATTCACTAATTTAGTCAAACACATTGATTTTATTTCACCACCAACCTGACTCTTCTGAAAGCAAGAAAACAGTCATCAGAAAATAGCCAGGAAAATCTGATGCTGCAGTTTAAATCCCAGCTCCAAGAAGAGGGATCCAGCTGACTTGATAACCACCAAAAGCACAGGCTTCCAATAGAAATGTTCCTGTCCCTCAATAGCGTTCCAGGCATTTAATAGTGCATGATTTTGCAATTTCTACCTTCTCAAGTTGCCTTTCCTCAGGTAAATAATATGCTTTTCGTCTGAGTTCAAGTTATTAAAGTTAGACCCAGAAAAGTGGTGTAGAATTTATCTCCAGAGGTGCACATCTCCTTCCTGATGGTAGAGGAAGAAGATGCAAAGAACTCTGACCAGACTCTTTATGGGAGAGAAATTTAAGTGGGATTAATCCCTTTTTCAGCTTCTCTCCCCACTCTAAATGGGTGGGTAAGTAAATATGCGGCACTCAGGTGGTAAAGGCTGCAGAATTACTTAAAAGGAATATCTTCCACAAAAAAAAAATACTGAACATATTTTGAAAATTGCATCTGCAATCCTTAGCAAAATGAAGCCTCAGCCAGAGGCTGGGGGAGGTTTGATGAACATTGTGAACTCAAAGAAAATCAGGATAAATGTTTTATCAAAGTTCTTCCATCTCTGCTTCCCTTTAGATTTTATTATGGACATTTGATGGACTTTCAGAAGCAGCAGGAGTCCAGCACAAGAGTGGGATGCCCTGGGTGGTGTCAGTCACTCTGTTTTAGCTCTGTCAGACATTACATCCTCCCAAATTTCTGCAGTCAGCTCCACCCCTGTCCCTCAGCTCGTGTCCAGGTAGGAATCCCTCCTTCCCCACAGCACACCTGCACCTTTTCCCCATGGAAAACCTGCCCCTGCACCTGGGTTTCCTGATTTTTAAACACTCCCTGCTGTTTGAGAAGAGCCTGGCTCTGCTGGTGGGATCTATCTCGTAGCAGTCTAGCTCATGGAGAAGTACAAAGCTTGACAAAATTGGTCAGGAAGAATTAATCTCTCGAAAGAGGAAAGGATCAAGGATTAGACACATTCTCATCGCAGTGCTCCTCTACCCTAGGCTTTAATTAACAAGACATTCCTCTGGAAGCTTGATGGGCCGGTGGAAGAGCAATCCAAGCATGGAAGACTGGTTTTCTGAAGTGCCCCACTGCAGGAGGGATTTCTTTATGATCATTATTCTAATGCCAAAATCCTTTTAACAGGCTAATTCCACAAAAAAAACCCTTGCATCTTGTCAAAGGAAAAGCATCCTCCTCCCAAACTCTGAGCAGCAAGGCAGTGATGCACGAAGATATCTACAAAAGGCTGAAAAGTCAGGAATTCCATGAAAACTTCATGGCCTGCCCAGAAAACACTTGGACAATTAAAGCACAGAGCTTTCAAGCTGGAAAAGAAGTGGTGGAAATCTGATCGACCAAATTCCTTCTGTCAAGCTATGTCAAGGTTTGGGATCTGAGACTGTGAGGCTTTTTGAGAGGGGTAGGCTTTTTTATTCCAGGAAACAATGAAGATCTCTACTTTTTTACAGCGATTTTGCCACTTGGTGTTAATGCCTGAACTTCTCTGATGAATTGCAGATGGAAGAAGGACAGCAGGAATGTTGCCTCATTCCTGCACAAAGGAATTTGCTGGATGAGTGGTGAGAATGGCTTGTGATCTCGACATTGTGTTAGAGGATCACCCCTGGCTCCTTCTGTAGTCAGTGGAAGGAAATTGGCATTTCCAGAGCCTGATTGATCTCTCCTGCTTTAGATATCTCTGCTAAGAGGGGTGAGTGTTCTTCTCCAAGGATCAAAGACAAAGTTGGGCAGCACTAGTTTGAGTTTGGAGAGTTAACTTTTAGTTCTCTAAGTCAGATAAAGTGGATTTCGCCATCAATATTCAGTCTTAAAAGTTTGTGGAGGTTTGGATTTTTTAAAGTACCGACTCATTTCAATGCTGGCTTCTTCCATCCTGAATTTATTAATCCACATTGGAGAAACAGCCCTCTTAAATTTTTGTTCTTTCACTTCATGCCAAGGCAACAGGGCTGCTTTTTCCCAGTGTTTTCAGCACAATTCCTCTCATCCCATTACTCCTGTAATTATTTTCCCACTTGGGTCTCCCATGTGCAGCCCTGGCCAGTGAATCTCTTGTTCTTTGAGAGATGCAATGATTTCTGGAGCATCCCACAGAGTCCAGATTCCACAGAGATGTTCACAAATAAATCAGCAGGATCTTTTTGGAGCACAGGGAATGTCTCAGCACCAGCTCGTTGACATTAATCCTCTAAAATCTCTTTGGAAGGTGAAAAGAAATGATGCCACTGGTTCTGCCAGGGAAAAGATGTCAGCTTTGTGCAAGAGATGTCAGTACTCTGGAGAATTCCTTCTTCAAAAATCAGGTACCAGACACTGCAGTTCAAGCCTCTGAATTGTTTTGAGATGTTGCAATAAAAATCTAGAAGAGGAGCTGCAGGATCTTAGCGTCCCTTTGGAGGGGCTTGGCAAGCTGGGTTGTTCGAGTTTATCTGAATTCCCCAAATGAGCAAATCTGGACAGAAGACTAAGACTGAAAGCAGCTCAAGATTTTCAGCAGGTGGCACTTCTCTACTGAAACCCTGAGCTGGTGAAGAAGGTGAATATGAGGTTGTTTGGGGTGAAAATGAGATTGTTTGGGATGAAAATGAGATTATTTGGGATGAACATGAGATTGTTTGGAAGAGCTGCTGTATAAACACGGTGTTAAGCGGCCATTAAGGCTCCAATGAGATCTCTTACAGAAATCAAACTTTTAATTGTCATCAACCTGAGCCACAGTGTTAAAAGTGAGAAGCTCTTTTCCTCCCACAAAGCTTGGAAGAAACAGTTCACCTTGACAGGTGAGCAGTCTGCAGGGCACACTTTAAAGATTGATTTGATCTTGGGACACTGGGAGCCTCATTATCTGAACAAACAGAGATTGATGCCTGTGTTTGAGTTGGTATCTCGGACTCCTAAAGTCAAGACAATGCAGACGTTTCTAGGGCATGATTCACCTGACAGAGTGCAGGCAGCTGCTTTGCAGTGACAGGAATTGCATCCAAGAAAGGCACATTCCTTCCTAAATGTGGCACCCATTCATTAATCTACACAAGTGGGACAACCAGGCTGTAAATGCCTAAAATTGGGTGAGTCAAATTTCACCTTCATCGCAAAGTTATTCATTTTCACATCTTTTTTTTTTTTTTTTTTTTTTTTTTTTTTTTTTTTTTTTGCCTCCCAAAGCGGACAGGATGTCATGGAGCAAACACAGATCTCAAGGACCAATCCTATTTCTAAAGGGACAGTCAGAAACCTTGAAATTTGAAATATTTCTACTGCAGACCTTTCCTGGATGAAGAGCAAGAGGAAGAAATAAAATTGCCATGGAAGAATGGTAGGAAATAATTATCTGCCTCACATACCCATCCAAGGTGTGCAGGGGTGACAAATTGTCATGGGAATGTAGATGGAAGATGCCTTAATAAAGAACAGAAAACAAATCACATGCTAAAAACTTCTGTTGCTGCTGCTAAGAGAAATTTTGAAAGGACAAAAGCAGCTGGGTGTTCTCCCAGTGTTCATGGTTTCTACAAAAGCAATAATCCCAAAATCCTATCTGGCCTGAACACACCTGGGGAAGGGCATCTAGCTGCTAAAGCCTGATGTTTAAGGGAATTATCTTCTGGAACTCCTCAAGTAGCTAAATAAATTATGAATGTAGCCATGGGATGTGAAAACAACCAGATTTCAATCATTGCTTAAATATTCCCAGGCTACTCCAAAAGAGAAATGAGCACAGAATAGTTTCTTTAAATACCTGGTGTGGTTTTTAATACCAGATTGATTCCAACTCTTTTTGCTTCATGCAAACCAGACATTTCTTTTCCTGAGAAAGGAACTGAGCTGCTCAAATAAAGGGATACAAGTGATCTCTGCTGTTTGAATTATCAGAATTTGGCTGATGTGGATGGAGATTGCTCTTGTCATAAGCAGATGCAAATACATTTGTTTTTTTCTGATAAAATGTGACATTTTTATACCAAAAAACCCTACTATTGTGAAAGCATCTGATGCACTGAACACAGGACATGATGGAGCCAGCATTGAAGTGATCCACAGAGTTGTGCACTTTTAATCTGTGGATTTTTAACCCAATCTGAAGCTGCAAACACCTCCCCAGGCCTCAGTTGATGCAAATTCTTCCAGTGCTCCTGGCTGTGAGTTTTAGGAAAGCCCAAGGCTGAGTCCTTAGAATGAGCATCAGAGATGGGGAAGGATTTGGGGGGAAAAAAAAGAAGAATTATATTTCAAATCAGTCTTGAATTGGGGGAAAGCCAGAAAAAAAAAATAGCCAGAAAAACTCACCCTAGCCTGAAAAATGAGGAATTACTGCAGGAAATTGCAGCCAGTTCAGAAGGTGCTGAATTCTGCAGAAATATCTCACTTATCAAAAGGGAAATGCACGTAAACACAGCGCTATTAAAACTCAGGCAGCACTGTGGGGTCGTTATTTTTTCAAAAAAGCAAATGTGACAAAGCCATATGCCATCCTTGAGGCTCTGCTGGCAGCTTAACAAAGGGAAGGATGGACCAAAAAAAATTCTGGGCTCTTCCTGGAACATTCCGATCCCCTCAGCTCCCACGGAAAGCAGGGATGGTATTTTGGGATTTAATAAGAAACCTTTGGCACCTTGGGATAAGAACAGGGTGCATGTCAGGAGGATGAAACGGGCCACAAAAGTTTGTTAACAATAGAGTGACAACACTGGGATAAAATCCATTTTTAGGCATTTCTGAGCACTTTCCAGTCACGTTTTGGGAGCTGAGGTAATACAAGAGGCATGGTTTGAAGGGGGAGGTATTTTAATAATAAAATATATATTTCTTGTAAAAGATACGACCTCTCCCCTAAACCTTGGCTCTCATTAGGCAAGGACTTGTTTTCAGGTTCAGTCTGATATCACCTCCTCTTGACTTTTGCACTGTTGCTTGTTATGACATTGAAACAAAAGGTTTGTGGTGACTTTATCCCTAATAAATAAAAACCCACTGTGACAGTGGTTATTCCTCTCTGTGACAGTGTCCCTGAGCCTCCACAAAAGGCTGTCCACAACCAAAGTTGTTCTAATCCTCACATGGGGCAATCTCTGGGTCAATATTCACTGACTGCAGCCAAAACTGTGCCGAGAACTTTTGACAACTGAGTGCCAGATCCTGCTCTGTGTAATTTATTAGCGTGAGTGGAGACAAAGAATGCAACAGGAATGGCAGAATAAGCGGTGTCTTATTAAGTTTAGAGTTTTTGCACTTCAATGAGAAGAGACCCCTAGCAATTCCAAGGAAGGAGTTTGGTTGCTCATCTTGAAGCTTGAACTTGGCTGGGCAGTGAGAGGCTCCTCTGGTGCTCAGGAAGAGCTGTACCAAACTCCCTGCCAGGTGATGTCATTGGTGCTGAGCTAATGATCCAAAGAGGGACTGGCACGGAGTGGCCTCACAGCCAGTGCCATTAACACCTCCCTAAAGGAACTCAGGGTGCAGATTGGAGCCTGGAGCCAGCCTGGGAGATGGGACAAGCCCCCTGAGGAGGAGGAAGATCATCCTTTCATCTTCTCCAACCTCACACCTCCTCCTGGCATGCCTCGTCCAGCCCAGCCAGGACTGTGTTGATGGTGAGTGCAGGCTAGTTCTGCTCAGGTTCAAGAGGATCCATCACTTGTTTGAACAATTATCTTTTCCAGACAGGAGAATGGACATAATTCACAGATTCCCCATCAGGCCTTTCGTCCTCAGCCTCCTTTGCTGAGTCTGTATTTCAGATTTTCAGTGGGCTAAAATGGCAGAACTTTTTCAGTAAATTTTAAGCTCTTTTGTAGGATCTTCTGATGGTGCACTGGTCTGTCCTTCTTCATGTGAGCCTGGTCCTGATGCCCAACCCTACAGCCATGAAGGGACCCTCAAACCATGGTTTCAACCTCATGCCTTGGACAAAAATTTGTTTCTTGTCTTGAGCTGAGGAGTGAGAAAATCTGACTTTGTGCCTGCAAACCTCAGGAATAACAAAGAGAAAATACAACTGAGTCCTGCAGCCTCTGCCACCGCTCTGCTGCCTAAATGATCTCAGGAAACTTTTGATCCAAATCAGATGAGTCTTGGTTTCTCAGAACCCGCTCAACATTTTACCCCAACCTTCTCTGTGGCAGGTGAGACAGCAGAAGACATTCCCAGTGCTGCTATATCCACTGGCTATATCCCATATCTCATGCAACAGGCAACACAGAGGCAGTTCCTGCTCAAACAGCACATTCTGCACACTGAGGGATGCTGTGCTCCAGGCCAGGATAAAAGCTGGGTCAGCTCCATGGAAGCTGGTAAAGCTTTCCCACATTTAGCAAGGTGGAATAAGAAGAGTATTTTGCTCAGGAGCCAGCTTCCAGAACAAAAGGGGTCTTGACAGAAAAGAACAGTCCTGAAACATGGAAAGGAGCAGGTAGCCCAGCAGTGAGCATGAAGCTTCTCCACAGAGATGGATGAGACACAGAAAGATTCTCAAAAAAGCAAAGCCGATGCTCCAGAAGGACTTAAAACCTCAGAGACAGCATTAGGAAATCATTGCAGAATGACCACAGTCACAAACCAACCAGATGTGACAAGGAAATACTCCCATGACCAAAACAAAAGGCATCCCATTAGCACCAGTGGAAATACAGTAATTTCACAACTGTAAGGCGCACCCTTTTGACTAAAATTTTGATTGAAACCTGGAAGTGCGCCTTATAATCCAGTGCGCCTTATGTACGGGCAAAGTTCGGAAATTTGCCAACCTAGAAGTGTGAGCTGCGAACCGAGCCGCGGCAGCCGTGAGCTGAGCCCGTTTTAAAGGCTACACTGATCCATGAAAAATGTTTGCAAATTGAGCACCTGCCAGTAAACCCCGCGATTGTGCCATTCTGTTACTAATTCGTTACTTTGTTGCGCGCGGATCCTCGCTGCAAAAAAAAAGTGCGCCTTATAGTCCGGTGTGCCTTATAGTTGTGAAATTACTGTAATTGTGGGAGAAAGGGAAGAAAACTTGAGCTCACTTCAAAGAGATGAAGAAGAAGAAATGCTGAAGATTTCCCCAGTCCATCAAACCACCAGCAGCCTTCTGAACATCTGAGGACATCATTAATTCTGCTTCAGACATGAGGTTCATCCGACACTGTAGCTCTGGAGGGCAGAGAGGATCCACCCAGAACCTCATTAACATTAATTAGTGTGACCCAATCAGATCCAGCAGTGATTCCAGGACCTGGAGAGAAAAGCCAGGCTGCCTCTTCCGTTTACTGGGCAGACTCTTCGCCACTCAATTAAAAGGAGACCTTTTTGACTTCACAGCAGGGATTGAAGACAAGAACCACAAAGTACAAAACCCAACCCTATTTCTGAAACAAATAAAGAACAGATAAGGCGGGGAATTCCGTGTGATTTTTGAGCAGAAATGAAACAGCTGCATCTCTCCCTTCTGCCTAATGCAAGGTGATTAATGAATAGATTGAAAGGATTGTGTATTTCATGTCAAAATTTGGGAATTATAATTGGCAAAGATTGAACTGCCATAATGGACCCTCAATCAAATTATAGCAGTTTAACAATAAATTGTGCTTTTTGGTATCTCAAGCTCCTCTCAAACTTCATAAAGTCTCATTATCTCAAAATAAACCTTTCAAAAAGCTCAGTAGAATGACAAAATGCCCAAATTCAAACACACACTTTGGAAGCATACTTTTCATATAGATATTTTTCTCATTGTTAGATAATTTCTTTTTCCAATTCAACTCCAACCTGTAATTCCATCTGCTATACAACTTCATGAACACACCTGTATTTCATTCCAGATAGACAAAATACTACACCATAAAAATAGAAATAGGTGGGAACAGGCAACAAAAATAACCAAACCAAACCAAAGAACAAGCCAGATTTGTACAGACACCAGATCAGAATGAGGAAAAAAAATGCTGTTTGTACTGAACAGTTGTGCCAGTTTTAGAGAGAAGACTCTGCAGAAGGGGTCTCGTGAAACCCAGTTAATTTTGTGTTTTGCAGTCCTGTCTTGTGCTTTAAGTGAAACCCAACAGCATTTTCTCCACAGAGATTTACTCATCTTTGGGTTTCATTTCCGGCTGCTTTCTTTATTTCTTTTTCCTTTCTAAATTTTTAATTTTTAAAGTATTTTATTTCCTAACAGAACAGCTGGACTTGTGTTCAGTAATAATTCTTCTCCTTGCTCTTAAAAAAATGTGTCATACTCCATTTGTGTCCAGTTCTTTCTGGTCACTAATTTTTTGTTTGCTTTAACAAAGCAGTGGAGGAAAATGTTACATTCCCCACAGTGTGGTGGAAAGGAAATGGAGAGGATTCCCCTCATTCTACTCCCAGGAAAGTGAGATCCCTCTAAATATTTCCTCACCAAGTTAAGAATCCCAGTATTTGACGCTTGGTGGTTTGTTTTTTTTTTTCCCTAATTCCAGCTCATTGTTGCAGTGGGGGCGTTGAAAAGGATTGCTCTGGGCAGATGTGGGCTTTGTGTCCTCACATTTCTGGCAGGAGGAGCAAGCTGTGAGGCTCCTGGAAAGACTTTCCTGGGAATAAACACTTGAGAGGTCCTGTCCACCTCAGGAGCTCTCTCCAATGCTGCTCCCACACCGCAGGACTCAGCTAAAATTTTGGTGCCAGATGTTGGTCATTGTGGTGCTCCTGGCTCATCACAGGCTCCAAGGACATTTTCCACCAGATGAGCAGAGGGCAAAGCCTTCCTCACGTGGCCAGGAGCTCCCACATTCCTCACCCCTTCCACTGCCAAGCACAAGGAACTGTGTGGCTCTGAATGATGCAGGTGACCAAAAAATGAAGGCTCTTCATTTACCAGGATATCTGTGCCCAAATGGGAATTTGGCTGTAGCCCATCAAGGTGAGGCATCCAAGGTGAGCCTCAAATCCTCAATTCCACCCTGAAGGAGATGCAACCCACGTGCCTTAGCCTGGGAAACTCTTTGAGTCTCTCCACTCTCACAGAAAGGATCTGGATTTGTGACTCTGGGCTGCCATTAGATGGACAAATCTTTAATGAATGTGGTCCCATGGCTCAGGGAAGTTCCAATTATTTCAAATAATGGACCCCCTCTTCACCAAAATGGGAAGAGAAGAACGTATTTTTCCTCCATCACTCCTAAAAGCCTCTCTTTGTGTGCTCCCTCTCTGCCTCCTGCCAAATTCAGTGTTGAGATCAGACAAACCAAAATTGAAAGATCAGGACTGCAAATAATTTTCTTTCAATTTTGCTCTTTGATTCCAGTTACAAACAGGCTGTATTTGGGGAAAAGAAATAAAGTAAATTAATGTTTGACAATTCTGGTGTCTATCTCACATCTCAAAAACATCACTTCAATGGAAAAAGGAACATAAATAATAACCATTCACTCATGGACACAATATCGATTCCAGTGTACAGGAAAATAGGATCCAGACAGGATTTTACAACTAAGAAGGAAACATTACAATAAAGATTATGACATTTTATGAATATTCGTGTTATAGCTTTGAGCTTTATTGCAAAGCAAAAAATATATATTTGTATATATATATATATATTTTTATCTACATATCACCTCTGACATTGTATACAACACTAAATCACAAGAAATCAAAGAAATCATAGTGAGGTAGATACAAAACAATGGGATGTTGAAGAATCCAGCTGCTAAATTTGGCTTAACACAACTGTCATTAACATCTGTATATCCACCACAGCAGTGAGCTTTGATTCACAGCTTGATCAATGGATCCTACTAACATTGATATTGATATTAGAGCCCATTTAGGAATGATGCCATCTGGGGAACGGGGAGGAAAATAAATCAGAAGCGTTTCCTACAAACCAGTCGTCTCCGAGGGAAAATTTTCCATCGATTTTTCGTGACTTTTAATGTTGATAAAACAGCTCTGAGAAATAGCCTGTGATCTAGGGGTACTGGTAGTGCCTGAGGGCAAAGAGGGAGGACTCTCCAGCAGGGGGATCTACTGGCGTTGAACAAAAGCAAAAGCAAAATAAACCCTTCTCCTTTCCTTTTAGAAGGCTGAGAGGAAACTGCACAGCCTGGGAATGCTGGAGACTGCATCCACAAACGTGTGAATATGGGTTTGAACTCATTGATGATGGCCAACCAAACAAGGCTTCAGCAGAAGGGCAGCCCCTGGATGGATCCTGCTGCCCTTTCCAGGCAGCAGCAGATACGTGGCGAGAAAATTGGTGCCGCTGGAGTGACCAGTGCTGGCACCTGGAGGGGTCTGGCTGCTCCCTCTGCATTCCCACAGGGAAACTGGTTAAGGCACCTGGATGACTGGGGCTCTGTGGGTAATTCTCAGCACAATATCCCAGGATGGATTTGGGCTTTTAAATTCAGTCTGTCAACCCAGGACAAGATGTACCTGGTGCTTCCTGCCGTGAGTGGAAAGAGGGATATGAGAAGCTGTGATTTTAATGTTAGCCAGGCTGGATCCTGGAAAGCATTTCCAATGTGTTTCCAGCACAGGGATGGTTGGTAAAAGTTCTTTAGGCCATTTTTACCACCTTCATCCATGAGGTGGGATGTGCAGCAAAGGATGGATATGGCACCCTCATATCATTCAGGAGTTATGAATTATGAGTGGTGTAAGCAGCTCCCGGTGCTTTTTGTCCAACACAGAACAAAAGCAAGTTGGATTTTCAGGACTAGGAGGCCCCTCTGCTGCTGTTCAAACATCTCCTAATCTTCTTGCAAAGGTAGGAAGTAACGCCTTGTACAAATCACAATTCCCCAGCTCTCCTGCAAACAGTGTCAGTGTGAGCTTTATTCTCCTACCATTTACAATGTCATGGCTGGATTAAAGAAAATGAGGAGAATTGACCAGAACAAATTGCAAATGAGCAGGAGGAGGAGAAGCCAGTGTGACTGTTCACTGTGTGAATTGAACAAGTCACTTCTGGAGAATGACCTTATCCTTTAGGAAAACACACAGAAGGTTATTGCTTGTGCATTCATTTCTGAGAGATTTTTTTGGGAATCCCTGCAGCAACCAGAAGACGGTCACAGCCAAGTGTGTAGCGCTTAAAAAAATCAAACTCCCCTATTTCTTGAGTGGGTCCCACACTGAATTGCAGCCTGATACGTTTAGGCCTGCGAGGGGAATGCCTGATGTGGATGTGCCACTTTGGCAGGGGCTGCAGAGCCACATCCCCAACTCCAGAGCTGTGTTGAGGGAGATAATTTTGAATGCTCATTAGCAGAGTATAGAATTCTCATGAGATTCCATGGTGGAGAGTGTCTTGGAAGCATGGCAAATCCTGTCCACTTTGGACAGGACTCAGCTGACCTGAATGTAACCAAATAAAAGCCACACAACAGATCTGAAATCAACCGGGATGAATCCCGACCTGGCAGTCTCCCTTGAGTATGGAATGGATCTTGGTAACTCATGGGATACCCAGATCTTCTGGCTAAATTAGAGGATTGGATCCCATTCACGTAAAACCAAGGAATTTTGGATAAACCTCCTGACCTGGGGAATCTGTCAAAAAAATTCACCCTTGTCTTAGGCTCTGGAAGCTGGAAGTGGCTTTATACTTATCCACAAAGTGAATTTCTCCTGTTTTTTCCCGAAGACACTGCTAAAGATTTGGGTTTTCATGTCACCAAAAAAAGCCATTTGGAAGTGAAACATTGAGACTTTTATTGAGACTCTGAAGGGTGCCTTGCTTTGCTTTGAGGGGTCTGGATATTACAGAAAAGAAAAATGTATTGCCAAGCATCTTCCATACATTTCCCTGACAGATTTTCTTGGTGAGTCATGGAATGAGCAGCTTTTGCCAGTGACTTCCTTTAAGAACTGGAGTGTATGAACTTAAAAGATTTTTGCTGCAGGATTACAGATTGAGTCAAACTTGCCTTCTAGGTTCCTCTGCTCACTGAATTTAGCAATTAGGAAAGCGTTCTAATTTTTTTCCTTAAAACTTTAGAAGAAACTGTGGCAGAGGATGACTCCACTTGGCCTCTCAGGACTGCATTTTCAGGGATGGAAATTCTGACTTAAAGTGAGCCGGGGGGGAAAAAAACTCTCCTTGAAAAATACTGATTAATCATTAAATGAATCATTAACAAACATTAACACAGACTGCAGATGCTGGCATCCAACTTTTCCACCATGGTTGTTTTCAGATAAATGTGGCTGTAACTGGAGCAGAAAGACTCAGACAAAGTTCTTATTGAGGGTCCAAATGCAAAAACGATTGGTTAGAAGAAGCACCCTCGATACCACAGAATGATGTGGACAAGTGTGTTCCCACCGATACATGGAAGAGATGCCACAAATTAATTCCCTTCATCCTCCCCACTTTTACCAGCTTCAGAAAGGGCCCTTGGAACAGCTGGAAGAGCTTCATAAGTGAATTGTCCAATGAGTCAGAAATGGGATTTATCTGCCCACCCCAAGAAATTCAAGGTCACAGAATCATTGAACCACAGAATATCTGGTTGGAAGTTGGAAGGCATCCATAAGGATCCTGACCATGGCATCTGTGTGCAGTATAAGAGTGAGTTGACAACAGCAACCCAGGATTTTGGCCTTGGCCAAGCTGAGAAGACTCTGACAGAGGGATTTGAAGAGTGCCACCGCAGTGATGGGGAAGCCTTGAGTGGAAGGAAGGAGAAGCACAAGGAGAAGATAAAGATGAGGTGATGAAGGTCAAAAGAAGCAGCAATGAGTTTCCTGAACAGAAGAGAGCTGGAGGACAAGGTTGGTGAAGAACTCAGTGTAAACTGGCCCGGATCACCTCCCGCCGGCACGGAGAGGGACGTGCCGAGGAGAACCGTGAGTGCAAAGTGCTTAAAGGCTGGGTCAGCAATGGCAACCCCCGTGTGACAGGCACAGAGAGGTGGGGGCAACGTGCAGGGGAGCCGGTGGTGGGCAGGGGACAGGGCAGCCACCTCTGGCAGCCGCGTGGTTTCCTGAGCTCATCACTGGACCACCCTGTTCCTCACCAACGCTCTCCTCTTTCCTCTCCACCACTCTCCTCTTTCCTCACCAACAGTCTCTCGTGTTTCCTCACCAAAACTCTCCTCTCTCCTCACCAACAGTCTCCTCTCTCCTCACCACCACTCTTCTCTTTCCTCACCAACGCTCTCATCTTTCCTTACCAACATTCTCTCTTCTTTCCTCACCACCACTCTCCTCTTTCCTCATCAACACTTATCTCTCTCCTCACCAACTCTCTCCTCTTTCTTCACCAACGCTCTCTCCTCTCCTCTTTCCTCACCAATACTCTCTCCTATTTCCTCACCAACACTCTCTCCTGTTTCATCACCAACACTCTCTCTGTGGCAAAACTGGATGGGGGAAGAAAAGTTATAAAGACTGAATTCCTCCCCCCAAGAAATACACACTGTGAATAACGGGTCAATTTTTACCTTTCACTTAAGGACAGGGGGATTTTACCCAGTAGAGCCAGGCTATTTATTACAGCTTAAAGAACTACAAAACCTCTATTTGGATGGTGTAGATGGGTTTGGATGTGTGTCTATATTATACACACCCTCACGTGGACATAGGCTATTATATATTTCTATAATATATAATATAGTATATAATACACACACACGCACGCACATGAGATACTCAAACACCTGAAATTCTCTTAAGTCATGGAATCAAAAGGCTCTTCTTTGAGGGGGACACTCACTACATTTTCTATATAGACAACTTTGTACATACAAGTCGTAAAGTGCGTTAAAAAGCGCGTAAAATTTTCTATGTAGAAAACTATGTACATATAGCACACACATGTACTAAAACACTTGGAGTTAAGCCAAATTTCACCTTCATCTTCACATCCCCAATACCTACAATACAAAAACAGAATAAAAAAAAAAAAAAATCCAAACCAATCGAAAGACATAAGGAACCAAATAAAGAAAGAAATTCTGAAACCCAAGAGAGAGAAATGAATCAAGAAAGAAAACCAAACCCAAAAAACAGTCAACAGAAGCCTGGCACATGTAGAAAACATTGATTCACTTAGAGAACATAAAGAGGGTCATGTCCGAACCTCCTTTTTCTTAAAAACAAAACCAAACCCCTTTTGTTTGTCTGTTTGTTAGCTCTTATTGTTTGAGAAAAGTCACAGTAGCACTCTCACCTTGAACCAGAGTTTGGAACTTTTTTGTGTTTCTTTGTACAAAAGAAAAAACGGTTTAGGTTATGGAAAATAGTTGGGAAATTTGAGGTTGGAGAGAGGAGATAGAGAGAGAAACTGGAAGATTGCATAGTTGTGAACAGTGGCTTCTCATCAAGGTGAAAAAGTGCATCATCTGATAAAATAGCATTTGATTATTATTCTTTTTTTGTTCGGTTCCATACTTTTTTTTTTCCTCAGTCAACTGTACATGTCACACATGAAAAGGTATTTACAGCACACGCACATGCTAACATTAAACGTCTGACACTGAAACAGCCATTCTTTAAAGGTTCCATCAGAGTTTGTTCCATGCAAATTTGTATTCTTTTTAAATACATTTTTTGCTACATCCTAAGACCACAGACTTGTCTAAGCCCATCTCATGTAATTTTGATCATTAGCAACACAAAAAGGGGAAAAGCACCAGAATGGCTCGGTTTGATCACCAAACCTCTGCTTTGACTTCTTTCTCTTTTTAATTTTCATTCCTTCATCACTGCTGGTTGTTTGTTTTAAAACGTCATTTTTTTCTCTTTGTTGTTGTCATTTGTTTAAATTAATTTTCCAGAGATGGGAAAAAACAATTGACTTTTAATTTTTTTAAAAAGCGTTCTTGAGGTAAGAGTTATGCTCAGAACCTGGGGCAGGCAGCAAAGCTTTCAAAAGCATTTGAGAAATGAGGAGTGAGGCCAAACACGCCACTAACATTGTAAAAAATTATGACAAAACAAAACAAAACAAATAAAATTGAGATGAACATTCCATGTTTCTGTCCCAGCTAAACCTCCCACCCTCTTTCCAACCCTCTGTCCTTTCCCAAAAATCACAAATGGAATGAAAATGAAATAAAAGGAACTTGGCACATTCCCTGTTGCACCAGCCAAACGAAAAAGGACAGGTGTTGTACATTAAAAAAGATATTTCAAAAGCTTTTCATGCTTGCTGCCTGTCCCAGGTTCATTTTAATATATGTCTGATCATTTACATTTATATAGGAAAGTCATATTGGTTACACTTTATACAGGATCACTTCATTTTTGTCCTCTTTTAACCTTTTCACTGTTTTTTTTTTTGTCTTTTGGATAATGAGTTGGTTATAACGATCTACAGTAAGGCTGCACAGGAAGAATACTGTGTGTTTTATTATTTTTTTTAATCTCTAAGAACCAAAGTATATAAAATGAGGTTTGATTCTAGCACCTTTTACAGTATTATTGGTGTTGTTCCCTTTAGGAAAAAAAATACCTTCACTCCACATCTGTTCTATCATCTCTCTCTATTTTCAGCAATACTTCAAAGGTAACAATAAGGGGATGATTGACCCAAACCAGCAGTCCTTTGACAAAAAAAACCCTCTCCCCTCTGAAGTCAGGCAGAACTGCTCGTGTGAGCAAAGCCTTTGCCAGCTTCCCTCCTGCCTGCCAGCGAGGGCTGGGGCAGCGCACACATAACCGAGCATCCAAAGAGGGAAAAAAATAAAAAACCAAACTCACCAAGTTGCTGGGGCAGCTGAGATGGAGAGCTCGACAGCGGATGGATTTGCTCGGGGTGGAGGGAATAACACCGCTTGCCACAAGGTGCAGAGGAAAAGGCAAGGATGCTGCCCTGGCATGCTGCCCCACTGACCCCATCACCCTCCTTCCACAGCAAGGGGACACCTCCCCATCCCGCGTGAGGAGGAAGATGTGGCCTGGCAGCATCCCCTGGGGAGATTTAGAGAAATTTTTAGAAATTTCTATGATGTGAAACAGCATCTTTCACTAAGAGCGTTTCTGGGAGTTGGGAGGGGAGAAGGAAGCTGGAAGAAAAAAAAAATAGGAAGGAGAAGCTCCTTGCCAAAGTTGTACTGTTTTACAGGATGTTGAGCTGTTGGTTTCACTCGAGCAGTGTTAATCCTGCAGGGGAATGGTCCATTCCCCAGACAGCGGCATCAGAACCTCAATTATATATATATAATTATAACTATAGCAATATATCTATCTAGCTATCTATATTTATATAAGTATACATTAAAGTCTGTTACTGCACTGGCACCTAAGACAGAGGAAAAGTACTGGCATTGCTGCTGGATGCAAGTGGTTGCCTTGCCTGGAGTCCTGTGAAGGGTGAGCACCACAAGGAAAGGCACCACGAGGCTTTGAGAGTTGAAATGTTGCTGCCCTAACGTAGCCATCATCAACAAAAAACCAAAGAGCTTGGTGGAGTTCATGAGGGCAGGTGGGGCCAGGCTGAATTCTGGCCTTGCTGATGACAGAAAAATCAGAGTTTTCCCAGAAAAAAATACTGGGTGGCCGATGATGAAATTGAGACCAGAGTTTGGTCTTTTAAGGGGCGCGTTGATTTTGTGAGCTCTCACGTAGCACTTTGGAAACTTTTTAACAGCTTTCCTAAATTCAAGCCGCCTCTTCGTGCTGCACCCATGGAAGAAGAGCAGGATTTGAACTTTGAGTGCTCAGGGAATAATCTAACACAAAGAGGGCACAGCCTGCCCTGAGCTGCCTCCTGGGATGTGCTGGATCCTTCAGCTCCCCCTAAACCAGGGGAAGTCGAAGGAGCTCAGCGAGTCTGACCTCATCCCTCTGCAGAGCCCTGCCCTGAATATCTCAATCTGTCACACCCCAGGAGCCCAGAGAATAAATTGTCCTGGACACAGGCAGCAATTTTGACGGATTGGCAGAAGTCCTGCCAGGCTGAGATGAAAGCTGCACCTGTCTGGTTTTCTGAGGTCTGAGCCCGCGCTTCTCATTCCCTCCTTACTCAATCAACATTTCTGCTGCGCTAAACTTTTGTGTTGGCCCTTGCTCTGTTTCTTCTGTTCCTGAACTCACGCTCAAGCACATTGCCCTCCAGGATGTAGAAACCAGAGGAAGAGCTGGGAATGAACCAGATCACATCCTCAGAGCCCTCCTGCAACAGAAGTTGCTGCAGACACCGCCCATCCCCAGCAGGCTCCCTGCGCATAAGGTCGTTGCTTGGCGATGGAAAAAAGGGAAAGAAGAGACTCGCAGGCACTCTACGCCAAGTTAAGAGCACAGGTTTTGCATCGTGTTGACACCTGTCAGCCCACCCCATCTGCAAATCCCGAGCTCCTCTGACAGCTGCTGGCGAGCAGCCTGCCCCCGCCGAGTCAAGGACAAAACCAACCAATTTGGCGGAAATTCACTCGCTGAACAAAGAGGGGCAGGACTGCACTTGGCCACTTCTGGCCAGCTCAGAGCAGGCGTTGGTGGCAGTCACGTGTCACTCAAGCATCCTGTGTGTGGCTTGCTGGCAGAAGTGATGTTGAGACATCACTGTAGGGGACAAATGGAGCAGGACTACACCTAGTTTTCCTTGTTCATTCAGATTGACTTTTGGGTGTTTAATTTGGATCTCAGTCTTTCTAGGATCCCAGGAAGGCTGGCTCAGGTGCAGAAATGACCTAGGAAGCAGCCAGCCTCTCTCAGATGAGTTGAAAATCCTTGATCCTAACTTGGATGGATGAGCATCTAAACCTGCAAGCCACGCTGGGATGGCACTGGAAGGATAACTTCAGATGGGGGACCTGGATTCAGAAAGGGCTGAGTTTGGTTTGTAAGGCAAATTCAAGGCATGGGCATGACCACGTTTCAAGCTTAGTTAACAAAAAAAGTACTTTTAACTTGGAAAGCTTAGGCGATTATTCCTGCCTGATGCACCCGATGGAGAGGGCGTGGGGTGAGCAGAATTCTTCTTTGGAATTTTTTCAGCCAGACAGGATTTAGGGTGGGAGAATAAGACACAGGGACGCCTGTGGCATGAACTCTTGGGAATGCACCTGAGGACCCATTTGCTCTTTCCACAACTCCATGGCCCGACAGGACTGTGCTAAATCCTTGGTTTTTTTCTCAGTTGACTTCCCTAGGGGCTTTCAACAGGGAGAGAGGGGCATTTCAGAGGGTGGGGAAAAGTGCTTCCCAAAATCTTATTGTGACATTTCAGAACAATCTGCCTGGTTGTATCTGCTGAGCCAAATGGGGGTGGAAGGAAGGTGACATGATGGATTTGTCTGCTCTGCCCACCACCAAGATAAGACTTTTGATGTTAAGGTCTGGAAGCACATCACCAACAGTGCCTAAATAATCCTCCCATCACCCTTGTTTTATCTCTCACAGTTTACAGATGAAGCAAGGAGCAAAAAAAAAAAACCCAAAACCCCCAGGTTAAGCTCTAACAACTTATTTTTACTGTTTTGTAGGGATTGTGGAATTTGTTCTCCTTGAATGAGGTTTATTTGAGGAACCAAGTGCAAGAGTGTTTTCCAGGTTTTGAGTGTTAACGAGTTCCAGTAGTGATTAGTCAAATTTCAATGTTTATGGGAAAAGTGGCACTTCTGCAATAGAAGTATTTAAATTGTGCTATTCTCTGTGGCTGTGCCAATTTTCCAGTGCTATCAAAATTCACTAATCAAAAACTCTCCTAAGGATGACAGCTCATTTGAGAGGTTTCTGCGGACTTTTAGGCTTCCTTTCAATCAGAAGGGCTTTGCAAGAAGTAGGATTGACAAAGATCTTTAAATGCACGTTGCAACACCTGGGGCAAGAGTGGCGGAGATCCAGGGGTGGAGGTGGCAACAGACTGACTGTTCCCATATCACACAGCCTGGAAAACCAATGGCACCAGGGAGCATCCTACACCTGCCAGCAGACACAACCCTAACACCCTCTTGGCTTTCCCAACCATGGCAGAGATGGAGAGAGAATGTGGATCTTCAGGCACCATGATTTTCTAAATAAATCCAAAAATATTCACACCACAGGATGGGCATTTCCTTGTGATCAGGAAGTCATTCCAAGCTGTTCAAAATATACAGCCTTCCTGGGATAATCCTGGTTTTAGGGGAACAGCTCCACCATGGAGCATGCTGTCAGATTCCCGAGCATAATCCCTGTTACTCTGGAACAAGGAACACACAGAAAACCAGGCAAGAACCTCACCCCACCTGTTTTCTCATACTGTTTTCATAAAGGATGGCCACATCAGGTTTAGCAGAATGGTCCCTACTTGACCCAGTGACAGGAGTCACCAAACAGAGATGAGAAATAGTCCTTCCCTGAGTAAATAAAACACTTTGAAAACTAATTCCCATTCCTCATTGGAACAAAAGGCTGGAATGGTAAAAGTTTGCAGAGCAGAAACAGTAGCCAGAACCATTTTTTTCTTCTGATAGGAAAATATTTTCCATGGAAACCCCCTCAAGTTTTGGATCCATTTTGGGAGGGGAAATATTTTGTAGCTAATGGAGAACTTTGATATGCAAAGTAAAATCTCTTCCCTGTCACTCTACCTGCACAGAAAAGATGGGAGGCAAAGGGATTTGGCTGTGATGCCTATTTAGACCCTTCTTCAGAAAACACCCATCACAGCTCTCCTCCAAATGACTGAATTACATCCAATTTAAGGCTTGTTTAATTGCTTGAGTAATTCTGGGAAGTCTATGGATAATTGCAAACCAGTCCACTTTCCCTACTTCTTATCCATCATGGATTTGTTGGCTGATACTGAGATTTCAATGCTGATTTAAAAAAAAAAAACAAACAGGTTATATGGGAATTGAAGAAATTCGAGGGGGTTGCCTGGGGAGCTCTTTGTCTGTCATTTCTCCCACAGAGCCAGCTCATAGAATCAGAATATCCTGAGTTGGAAGGGACCCACAAGGATCATGGAAGTCCAACTCCTGGCCCTGCATGAGATGACCCCAAGAACGACCCAGTTGAAGCCGGGAGGCTCCGGCTCCAGGCTGCAGAAATTCCTGCAGGCGCATGTCTCTGCGTGTACTCGCGTGCCCTCAGAAACTGAAACCAGCCCCTCAGGAGAACAGATTGCAGGTGTAATCAGCTGGCATTTGTCCTGCATCTTCCCCAGTTAGGAAGGAACTGTGTTTTGCTTTTAGAGTGAAGGAAGAGGAAAAGCGGGGGCGGATGCAGGTGGCGTTCAGCTGGGGCTGAGGGGAGGAGGTTCTGGCACTGGCAGCCGGTTTTATTGGTAAATACAGCTAGAAAGGAAAATATGAGCTGCTTGTCCTTGTGACTGATGAACGGGAATGACATCTGGAGGCAAAACAATAATCATTCCCTTCGAGTGGCGTTTGGCATTTTGAATTTTAAGGGCTTGAAATCGGATTTGGAGGGTTTACTCCCCGCGAAGGAGGGCCCTGTTTGCTGTGTGTGTTGACAGGGCTGTTCTCACTGCAGTGTGACACTGGGGAAAGGAGAAACCATCTCTAAAGCCAGGCATTACAAAGCCCCCAGAGAGATCAGGGGTAGGCCACACTCAGATGGCTGCTCTTGGAAAGACACTCCTGCTTTTACCCAAGTTTTGCCAGGGTTTTGACAAACTCTACAAGCTCAAAGATTAAATCTATTGTCACAGTTGAAGAAAAAGACCAATAGGGCTCACCAACACCTGTGGAAATGTCTGGTTTTAGCATAGATAGTATAAGGAGGCACCTGGCCATCAGTGGAGCTCTGCTGATTTATCCTGATGCTGCGTTTGGCCCTCATGTTTGGTCTGATTTTGGCTTCCAAATTTCTTAAGAAGTGGAAGATCAGGTGGGACAGCATTTCCTCAGGACCTTAAACTTCTGATGGTCTTTTAATTAAAAAAAAAAAAAAAAGCACCTACAAGGAATGTTTATTTCAACCCTGCTTGCAAATCCCAAATTGCTAGCACCTCTCACCAGGAATGACCTTCCTCATCTTGAAAAAAGCCCTTTGGAATTCACAAGGTGTTCATATATATTAAAACATATATACTGCTGCAGTAACATGGCATGTATGCTCACCTATATTTCCATGGGACTGGGGATATAGACTCAGACATACATGTTGATTAATCCCTTTAATCCTGAAAATTCATAGGCACCCACTCCACTTCAGGCTCAATACATAGTAGGAGGAATTCTCTCTCTTCCTGCTGTTTTACTCTCACTGCTGAAGTGGGTCACACCAAAACAAGTGGGTGCAAGCATAGCCAGGTTGTTTCCCTGTTAAACACCACAATTTCAGGAGAATTAAAGGGTGATTTATCAATAATGCGAACTTCTTGTCTTTTTTTTTTTTAAATATATATATATATAATGCCCTCAATACCTTATAGGCTATATCCTATTTAATTCCACGAGATGGGCCACAACGAGCTTTGAAAGCAGTCTGCTCCTACATCTTTTAGCTCTACCAGATAAACATTGAATTGCTTTCAAAACCATACTTGCCCTCTCTCAGCCCTCTCAGTCCACCCCTGTTCAAGACACAGATGTGTGGTGCTTTTTAGGACAAAGAGGGAATATCTGTTTGTTGGCCAGCATTTGGTTGGGTCAAACAAAGCAGTTAGCATAGCACCGAAGGAGTTACATTGCTGTTTTTTTTCCCAACTTCAATCCTTTTTTTTTCTTTTTTTTTTTTTTTTTTCTATTTTTTGGAACAGAAGCGGTAAAAAGAACCCAGAAGCACCAAGCTGAGTGCTTAAAACAGGGCAAAGAAACAGCTGGGGAGAAGGAAGGGGAAGGAGCAGACCCAAGCCAATGCAGATGAGTGATGGCCCATCTGCAGCAGTGGGGCTTCTAAATTTGCTCTGCCCCAGCAGGAAGATGTGCAGCTGCCTGGAAATTCAGGTGGAAGAGCCTGGCCCCTGGAGCCAGAAGATTTTGAACTCCCTCCCCATGGTGGACACAGAGAAGGGACAGGGAAGGTACGTGGCAGACCAAGCCAGAGCTCCCTTCTTGCTTCATGCAAGGCAAATTTTGGGCTGGAGAAGACAAGAGCCACCTGAAACACCCCCCAGTGATCCCAAACCAGGCTCCACAGTCTTTACTCAGGACAGAAAAGGAGACCCAACAACAAAACCCAGTTTTGCTTGAGTAAGGAGTGTGTGACTTCACAAAGACTTCACAAAGCTTCTCCACAAGGGAGCAGGGATCCTGCCTGGCATTGCATTCCCACATCATATAACGGTCAGGACTTAGACAATAAAAACACAAAAAACACCCCCAAACCCCAGGCTTTCTATCACATTTTTCCCTTCTGAATCAGCTGACCAGTGGTGACATTTGGAGCAATGAGCTGGATCCCTTCCCTCGTCCTAAAGAAAGTTTATCCTGGCTTTCACCTGAGTGGCTTGGGGCTCAACCAGGGACGAATCCACCTCGATGAACCAACAGCCAAAACTCCCACGGGTGGCAAGGGAAGTTTTGCCTGCAGGAGGATGGTGAAGGCAGCCTGGTCTTGTCTCTCTAGATGTGGCACAGGCTTTTTTTTCTCCAGGAAAGCGGGGACTTCGGGAAGAGTTGCACGGGAGCAGCGTTGGGTCTATTTTATCCTTTCACATCCCACCTTCGCCCTTCGTGTAAAGAAACAGTTCAAAAACCAAAAGAAAAAAAAAGCCACTGTACAACCAAGTAAACTGCAATTATTGTGCTGTCTTAGGCAGTCAAGGAACTTAAAAGGCAAAAACAGAAAGGAAAAAAAGATATTTTTTCACATGTTTATCAGTTGAGACACTAGTTTTCCCATGCCTACAAGAGTCCTCAGCAATACCAGCCTCCCAAATAAGGTCCAGGCTATTCCAAAACAGCGTGAGCAAATTTTTCACTGTATTCAGATGGAAGCTGATGACTGAAAGATTAGTGCACATTTAACCGTGGCTGATGAGAGCAACTTTTAAAGAAATTCAAGTATTCATCAGTAATCTGTTCGGTTCAGAAATACTTTTGTCATCTTTAGTTTCAAGTTTTCAGAAAGAGCAAGGAAAAGGGAAAGGTCACCTGTTGTGTAAGAAAATAATATTGCAAATAGTGCTGTTACATTTGACCAGGAAAGCAAGGCTGTCCAGTTGACGGCACAACAATTTTCTCCGTTCCTTGCTTTTGGGGAGAGAAAAGATTTCAACTCACTTTCTCAAGACATGCACCAGCAGGTTTTCCTTCTGCATGTTGTAACCCACCCCTTCACTGCTCACCCCCCCAGAACAGCACAAACCCAGCAAGAATGAGATTTTTGCGGCGCACTTCCAGCACCTCTCACACGCGTTAACTTAAGCCTCACAACACCCCTGTGAGGTAGGTAAATATTATTATACCCATGTACAGATGGGTAAACTGTAGGCACAGAAAGGTTAAATCACTTGCCCAAGGTTACACAGCAACTTCGTGGCAGAGCTGGGGTCGAAACCCAGGAGGACTGTCACCCAAAATTCTGCAATGACTTTTAGACCATGGCCACTTTCTACGCTCTCTGTGAGAGACCATCTGACAAACACAGCATTGCACAAATCCAATTAACTCTGCGGATTACAAAGTGCCTGGCTTTCAAACATTTGCCTCGCTGCATGTGTCCCAAAGGAATGGGGAGGGTGAAAGGTTTATGCTCTCAAATAATTTTTTTTTCTCCTGTTTGCAGGGCTTGGTTTTGTTTGGTTTTTATGTTTCTAATATATGACAGGAATGGCATTATTATATCAACAACATCACTTTCCAATTGGGTTCTGTGCATGTCTGAATGTACACTGAGGTCCAGATGGTTTTTGCAGATTTATTTTACTAGTCACCAATTGCCTCCCTCCTCATCAGCAAAGAGCCAGTGGAACAAATGCAGCAATCTGTCATCTCATTTTCCCATTTTTCTCATTCTCCCACTGCCTGAGCTTCAAGTAAGGAATAAGGGTTGAACACAGGCAATACCCAGCACAGCAGGAAAACTCCTCCCTTTCTTCACGCCACACCTCGACAGGAAAGAGTCACCTCACCACAGCGTTATGCCCAAGTTCAAACACAACAGAACAATGAACGTGCTCATGGAGAATTAAGTGGATTGCAACAATCTCTAGCGGTACCCAAAGGTCTGGAAATGAGTTCTGCACACAGTGAAAGGTTTGCCCACGTCTATTTGGGATAGCCTCAAATCTCCTTGTTCAAACCAGGCTGAGATTCTCTGCACCAGAATACACCTGAGCTCCAAGGAAAAAATAAAACCAGCAATCATAACCCTGGGAAAGCACCGTCCCCAAAGCCCCCAGGGCTTGAGACAAACTGCCAAAAGAACAGCATGCAGGCTCCAGCAAGCAAAGGGTCCACAACGGAGTTCACATCATCCCTACCGTCCTACATCAGCCACCTCAGCTTCTGTGGGGATTGGCATAGACCTTATTTTGTCATGGTTGCTTGGGTTTTTGTTTTCTGGTGGATTTTCTTTTGCAGGACCACATTGGATCTGAACAGAACCCAGAGAAAAGCAAACCCAGTAAAAGAAGGAAAAATCCTAGGAAAGCCTGTCTCCACAATTTTCCGCTGACTCCGGCAGCTTCCAAATTGTCTCCTGCCCAAGCTGCCCAGCAAGCAGGCACTAAAAGGTTTTGCAAATGCACAGTAGTAAGTTTTCCTTTTCAAAGCACCTCTGAGCTTCAATGAAATCATGCTGGACTAACCTCAGACCACATTTTCTTCAGGAGGTTTAGTCATGCTGCAGGTGACAGGTGTGACATGCAGGGGACAGGGGTGGGATAAATTGTGAAGTGAATCTTGTGGGTACAAAAACATACCTGAAGAGCACAGGGTGATTGCACTCTGAAAGTCAACAGTGATGCTCCTCACGTGAGCCAGGTTTTAGCAGACCATTCACTAAAGCTTGGAATTAATTTTGCCCTGTTTCATCCAGTCAGCTTTAAATAAAAATACATGCAAATGACTTTTGGCAGGTGCACAAAAGGACGGGGTGAAGCAGAGTTAGCTCCAATCCCAAACACTGAAAATATATATATTTACACTTGAAATGGGTGTCTCACTTGCATTTTCACTGGTAATTATTCACCATTGGCTCCTCTTCTGTAGTTCAGATTGGATTTGCTGCAGATGAAAAATGCCTCGTGTGGGTGGCAAAGCATGACAAGGGCATGGGCAGGGACCTTGCAATTCTGTGTTTCCACCATTGGTTTGGTCTGGCCTGAATGATTCCTGTCTCCGAATTAGCTGCCTATGGATGTGTAACACTGTCACAGTAAACATGCCGTCCATCTGACATGGATGGAGGGATGGATGGGTCGACATCTGAGCCATAAAAGCGACACAGTTTGCAAAACAACCTCAGCAAAAGGAACAAAGCGAACTGAAAAAATAACTTGTCCATTGATTCAGGCAGAAAACAGAAAAATGCCAGATCAGAGCTGGTGTACTCCACCACGTCCTGCATCCCAGTCTATGGAGTTACATCTTTATCAGGAAATTAAGCACTTCCAGGATCCATTCTGGCCATGAAGCCAACTGAGTGGTGCTGGCCCCATCCTGAATTCCTAAAATCATTCGCCCCTGATATGGAGCAGCTGCATCCAAACTGCCAGCTGGGGACTGTCTGGCCAGTGCCAAAGCCTGGGCAAGCTGTGCCTGAGCCCAGGGCTCCTTGGAGTGGGTCAAAACCATGCCAGGAAAGGTTTGAGCAATAACAGTCGGGATGGTGGAGCCCTCGTGCCTCGGCGTTGTCCTGGCATGGCACAGCTGGCTGGTTTAGATGAGCCCAGGGTGAATCCAGCACCACAAATGTGCCAGAGAAGTTGCCCAGCAATCTTTTGATGTGAATAAGTACACACTCAACCTTCTCCGTGGCAGTTTGGAAAGCTCCTCATGCAGTTTCTTCTGGCCCAAAGGTGGGGTATGGTATTAAAAAAAGGTACCAGGGAAAAGCTGAGGAGTTAAAATCAAAACGAAACCAAAACAAGTCGCTGACCATCCTGCAAAGTGCACACCAAAAATACAAAGGGCTGAAAAAACAAAACAGGAGGAGAGGATGAGACTCAGCACTGGGATTAGTACCAATAGAGAGCTAGGGCAGCTTTCCACCCTGAGCTTTTGGCTTGGCAGAAGGCGCTGTTTGGCAACAAGATCACAGGAAATCCCAAAAGGAAATGGTCACCACCCCAATGTGTCCACCAGGAACATGTTGGGAGTAGTGGCAGAGCACGTGCTTTACCTTAAGGCTGTAATGAAGTCCTGGAAAAAGAAATAGTTCCTCAGGGACAACAGAGGCTCTCCCTGGAAATCCTTTGCTAAATGAAGCTGCTGATGGATATCATTCAAAAAAAAGGAGAAGCAGAGAAAGTTTATGCAAGTAATGACACAGTCTCAACTCGCAGTGAGGCACCTGCCTTTGCTGTTATCCACACTCTGAGCCACGAAGGAGGAGGACTTTGGAACAGGGATGTGTCAAGCCCTTGGTTAAGCTGGTTTGGTTGTGAGAAGTTAGCACTGCATTGAGAAGTAAGGACACTTCCAGAGTGTTTTGCCCCTACGCCCCCGGCACGGGGCGGAGGCGCCGGCTGTTGGTGTGGTGGTGTGGAGTTAGATCCCGTTCCTGAGGGAAGGCAGGCTGGAGTTGCTCATGAGAGGCAACACTGAAGGGTCTCCTCCTCCTCCTGGCACCTGGTGACCGTGCCTTGGCTCGTTGTCACCGTCCTGGCGGGAAGGGTCCGGCTGTTGAGTGGGGTCAGTGATCAGCACCACGTTTCCAAGGTTGATGGGTTTGGGGAGCAGGACCTTCTTTTTGAAAACGGGAATGCCACCTCCTGGGAAAAAACGGTCCCTGAGGAACAGCAGGGCTGTTTGCCATCCATTCCTTTCTCATGCTTTTGCCACGGAAATGCGGGTGTGAGGAGGAGAGCTCTTCATGCAAGGGCCAACATGGGGAATTAGAGCAAGATGAGTCTACGCTAACATTAAAGGCAAGTCAAAAGAAAGTTCTGGAAGGAGAAATGCAGGCCTGTAGCTGGAGGATGGGCACCTCCATGTTTTTAGGACTCAGCAGGTGGGGACAGCGAGTTCACTTCACAAATTACCTCTTTTTATGGAGACAGCACACTGATCAGGGGAGAAAAAGGGTGAAATGTTAGTAGGACACTTGAGAAGGAGCTGGCTGTGGGGCACAGACGATGGAGAAGGGAAATGAAAGCTTTTCACAAATATATATCAGTTCATGTGTGTATATATACATATATATTTATATGCATTTATGTGCACAGCAAACAAGGGACTGGGGAGTTAGACAGGGGATGACGAGACCAAATCCCTCCCTTTGCATGAAAATGTGATCATCACATTGGTTGCAATCAGAGCCCAGAAACATCTGCCTGAAATGGAGTTTGACTGGGAATTACAGTACCAGCGACAATTTGGCTTTGTATAAACTTTGCCGTGTGTCTATAGTTTGGCGTGAAGGAGTCCTGCCCTCCTTGAAAGGGACAGACACCAGTTAAAAGTTTGCTTTACAAAACAAAATGAAACAACTGAAGAAACCCCAACGTTTTCTCAGAACACTGCAAAGCATCACTGATTGAAAAAAATGTTTCTCTTCAGGTATATTCAGGCGAAGAAAGCATTCAGCTTCTTTAAACTGTTATATAAAATTGGTACTAGTTTCTTTAAATACTATCATAATTAAAAAAAACAACTGATTCCTGAAATTAAAAAAAGAAATCATAATCATAATTAAAAAATATCCCCCCATGCTGATCTTCTCTTCAGAACAGGTCAGCATGGGAGTTTTGCACCCTAGACAGTTACAGTATTTCTGGAATAAAAAATTGCAATTACACACAGAAAATACTACAGCATTCACTTAAAAATATCTCATTTTGTTGTTGTTGTTTTTCCCCTCCTAAGCAGAGGGATGGTGGGATTGAAAAGATGCCCTGAAACGGGAATATTCCTTTAAAGGAGCAATACTCTCAAAATGGAAAAAA
>VRYO01001589.1:28092860-28104864 GCA_009812075.1 Sialia sialis | reverse complement strand
CTGCAATCACCACCAAGTCCAGTTTCCAGTTGGGAAGGTCCTTTTGTCCCTGTCCCTGCTGGGGAAGTGCTTAATCCAAAGGCAAGAAAGCCTTTCATTATCACACACGTCCTTTCGACTTCCTGCTGCTCCAAATGCTTCCCCAGCCCATTTGGATGCCTCTCACACGCCTGCTCCAGCCCAGGCAGCTGCCCTGCCCTGCCTGGAGGATGTTTGCATTAACATTGACTGTCGTAGATGCTTGGATGAGATCTATCCCAGCAGCACCAATAAATTGCTGAACGCATTGATCCAGATGCGACTCAGAAGCCACCACTGAATAATCTCCCTCAGCGCCTTGCCCTGGCTGAGCCTGGGCACAGTTTCTGCTCCTCTCAGCAAAGCAGCGGAGGACTCTTCCATCTTGCATTTCTCCAGGGGCAGGCCTGCTTCAGTGACACGTGGGGGCTATTGATTTCTGGAATGAATGGATGGATTTCCCCCCCCTGCACTCACACCTCCTCCTTCTCCCCTGGAATAATTCAGCATCTTTGTAATTTACTACCCAAATGCCTCTCCAGCAGCCTTTCCCTGCTGGAATTGTGTGCTGCCTCCAAAGCCCTGACCTTGGCTTCCACTGTTTTCTCCTGATCTCCTCTGAACTTGCCTCCAGGAGGGATGGTTTAAACCAGTGCAGTGCGGCAAGGAGAACAGGAAAGTTTTCCTCTCCAGAAGGAAGGATTGTGGCCAGAGTGGCTGGGAAAGCTCAGGCTGAGTGTTGGAGGTTGCTGGGAGAGGTGGCGGAGGTGCCTGTTGGGATGGACCTGTGGGAGATTCCCACACTCCAGGGATCTGCTCTTGAACAGAAGCAGAGCAGATGTTTTGGTTGGTGAGGAGATGAAGGAGTTGCAGTTGTGGGTTGAAGAAAAACTCCACTGGGGTCAGCTGAGAAGCTGCCCAGAGAAGTTGTGGATTCCCCATCCCTGGAAGTGTTCAGGAGCAGGATGGATGGAGTTTGGGACAATCTGGGAGAGCAGAAGATGTTCCTGCCCAGGGGTTGGAACTGGATGATCTCTAAGGTCTCTTCACCCCAAACCACTCTGGGGTTCAATGAGGGTCTCACCCCTGGCCCAAAACATCATTCCCTGCTTCCCCCAACTCCTCCCTGGATACTCTCCTCCCACCACCCACTTCTCCCCTGTAGCTTATCTGAAGTGCCAAAACCCACCTCCTGCTTTTGGGACCCTCCTCTCCCTGTCACCCCACCTTCAAGGGACCTGTCCTGCACCCTGGGGACAGCTCTGCAGAGGAGAGGATATTCCAGCTCCCTGTGCACGTGTTCCAAGGAGCCTGGCACTGCTCCTCAGCCCTCCTGCCCCTCCACAGTAGTCAGGACCTCAAACATCACAGGATGTGGCATTTGTCACCTCCTGTGCCTGCAGAGATTTGGAAAGAGCTGCCAACAGACTGGCTAGAAGGAGGTCTGCCTTGGGTTCCAGTACAGGATGTGATAAAAGGTATCTATTCTATCACCATCTGTTGAGGGTGGGGCAGTGATCCTGATCTCTGTGGGAGATATTCTGCTAATGGGCCATCCATTGAAACCAGCTGGGGCAGTGTTCTAGGAACAGTGCCAGTGTTCAAATCCTCCACTCAGGAGAATGTCTAGATGGGTTCAGAGCCCTTTTTATTTTGGGTTCAGACTCCTCCCTGTAGGTTCAAACTTCTTCCTATGGGTTCAAATTTCTTCTTTTGGCTTTAAACCCTTTATTGTAGGTTAAAACCCTTTCTTCTGGGTTTAGATCCCTCCTTGTGTGTTCAAATCCTGGTTTTATTATTTCAAATCTTCCTGTGGGTTCAAACCCCTTCCTGTATGTTCAAATCCATTCTTGGGGGTTCAAATTTGCTCCCTCTGTGTTCAAATCCCTTCATGTGATTTCAGATCTGCTTCCTGTAGGTTCAAATCCTTTCTTGTAGAGTAAAACCTTTTCTTGTGGGTTCAAATCTCTTTTGGTGCTTCCAAAACCCTTCCTGAGGGTTCAAATCCCTTCTTGTGGTTTCAAACCCCTTCCTGTAGGTTCAAGTATTTTCTTGTAGGTTCAAATCCTTTCTTGGGGGTTCAAACCCTTCTTGTGTGTTCAAATCCCTCCTTGTGTGTTCAAATCCATTTTTATTGGTACAAATGCCTTGGTGTGGGTTCAAATTCCTTCTTGTGGGTTCAAACTCCTTCCTGTAGGCTCAAATCTTTTCTTGTAGACTGAAAATCTTGTGGATTCAAATCCTTTCTCATAGGTTAAAAACCTGGTGGGCTCAAATCCTTCACGCAGGTGCGAATCCCTCATCTTGTGTTTAAATCCCTTTCTTTGGTACAAATGCCTTGGTTGGGGTTCAAATCCCTTCTTGCAATTTCAAACCCCTTCCTGTAGGCTCAAACTCCTTCTTGAGGGTTCAAATCCCTCCTTAGAGTTTCAAAGCCCTTCCTGTGGGTTCAAATCCTTTCTTGTTGCCTAAGGCTCTTTCTTGTGGGTTCAAATCCCTTTTTGTGGGTTCAAGTCCTTCCTGTAGGTGCAAATCCCTCCTTTGTGTTCAAATCCCTTTTTATTAGTAAAAATCTCTTCTTGTGGGTTCAAACCCCTTCCTGTAGGCTCATATTCTTTCTTGTAGGTTAAAAACCTGGTGGGTTCAAATTCTTCATGTAGGTGCAAATCCCTCATTTTGTGTTTAAATCCCTTCCTTTGGTTGGGGTTTCAAATCCTTTTTCATTGTTACATGTGCCTTGGTATGGGTTCCTATTCCCTCTTGTGGGTTCAAACCCCTTCCTGTAGGCTCAGATCTCTTTTTGTGGGTTCAAATTCCTTCTTGTAGTTGTCAAACCCTTTCCAGAAGGCTCGAATCCTTTCTTGTAGGTTAGAAACCTGGTGGGTTCAAACCCCTTCTTTGAGGTACAAATCCCTCCTTGTGTGTTCAAATCCCTTTTTATTGGTACAAACCCCTTCCTGTGGGTTCAGATTCCTTCTTGTGGGTTCAAATCCCTTCCTGTGGGTTCACACCCCTTCAGGTTGGTTCAAACCCTTTCCTGTGAGTCCCAAGCCCCTCTCTGCTCCACGTGAAGGCAAGGCTTGACCTTGGCCATCGACCATCGCAGACAAACCCATCGACCCCTCCCGAGCCGGCTGAGGAGACAGAGCTCTCAGGTTCCTGTGCTGGGGCTGCTGGGCAGGATATCCAACCCTGGCACACCTCCTGGTGTCAGGAAGGCTCTTGTCTGCTGGCTCCAAGAGTGTTTTGGAGAGGATTTTGCCGGGGCTCGATTCCCCGCTGTCGGAAACGCTCCCGGCCGCGCGCGGTGGCCGCGTGCCAGCGGGCCGGGTTTCCACCCTGCTCTCATGAGGACACTCTGCTGGAAAGAGGATGCTGCAAGCTTGAGTCATCTCCAGGCTCTGGAGGGAATTAAAATCCACCTCCCGCCCCCCTGCCTGCATGTCCTGGCTCTTGAGGTGACGGCAAAAGCAGGACACGGAGCCTGCGCACTGTAAAGTGGCTTTGGGATCCAATCCTTCTCCCCGTGCTTTCCTTTCTCCCTGGCAGGTATGGAATGTTTTGTATCACGTTTCCCCCCTCTCTGCTACCCCAAGCCCTTGAGGATGCTCCAGTTGGTCACAGGTTTTTTTGTGAAGCTCGAGTTCACGGGATTGGAATCTTTCTGGAGCCACCGTGGTTGACCCAAGCCTCCTCAGATGGGATTTCCATTCTTCAGCTGCTCAAAAATGGGAAAGCTGATCCAAACTCATCATCTCTGTTCCCTCTTTTATCAACAGAGAGAGAGAGATTTCCAGAAATCTCATCCCATCTCCAGATAAGTGTCTGCAACACCTCCCACGGGTTTCCTGTCTCCTTCCCTTGACTGCAGAAGGGTCCAGACGAGCGGTGAGAGCTGATGGCTGATACCAGATGTCTCCCCTCTCCTTGGCATCATTTCCCTATCAGATGCCTCTCACCTCCTTGCTGTCATTTTGAGAAGAGGTTTTGAGGAATCACTTGTACTTCCTCCACGGAAAAGATTTGGGGGACATGGAGGCTGTGGCAGTGCCATGCCAACAGGTAGGGAAGGAATATTCCCATGGGGAGCAAAGTTCGTGCTAAAATGGAAAGCATTCCCATCTGACAGCTGGAATGGGAGCTCCCAGATCTGGCTGGGATGTTTTTTGTTCCCACCATCTCTTAATTTCACCTTTTTTTTCCCCTTGTGGAGCAAATGCATGGCTTTGGGAAGGTGACACATGCCATGACTAGCTTTTGTCTAGAGCAGACCCTATCCCATAGTTTTTATGTCCTTCCCCACCCACAGGAGTGGTACTGCCTTCCAGTGTAATCCCTGTGGAGTCCTGTTCATTATCATAGAATCACGGAATCACCAAGCTTGGAAAAGTTCTTAGAGGTCGTCAGATCTTTGACCCAGCAGGGTGAAGCCTGCCACTGCCCCATGTCCCCAAGTGCCACATCCACACATCTTCTAAATCCATCCAGGGACAGTGAATCCTGCCCTGTGCTGCTGTGTCAGGGCTGGACAGCCTTTGCAGTGAATAATTTTTTTCCCAATATCCAACCTAATTCTTTTATAGCTCAAACTGAAGATGTTTCCTCTTGTCCTGTCCCTGTTCCCTAGGAGCAGAGCCTGACCCCCCTGGCTGTCCCCTCTTGTCAGGGAGTTGTGCAGAGCCACAAGGTCCCCCCTGAGCCTCCTTTTCTCCAGGCTGAGCCCCTTCTCCAGCTCTCTCAGCCTCTCCTGGTGGTCCAGCCCCTTCCCCAGCTCTGTTTCCATCCTTTGGAAATGTTCCAACTTCTCCTGCTGGCTCTCCAAGCCATCCCTGAAGAAGCTGGAGATGAGGGGCAAGACTCACAGGCACCTGGCAGTGTTTCAGAGGATATCAAAGATATCCAGGGACTGTTGGAGATGGGATACAGGGCACAAAGACATCCTCTGCCCTTTTAGACCCACATCTTAGGGTGCACTGAGCTGCCCAGAGCATCTTAAACAGTTTGGACAAGAAAATGGAGCTCCTGGGTCCAGTCCAGAAGGGGAATCTCTACACCAACAGGCCATGGAACCAGGCAGGACAACTCCACCATTTCCTCCTTTCCTCACTCTATTCATTGCTCCATCCTCATGTTTTCCATGGGAATCTTGCCCAAACCAGCTGGAAGAATCCCTTGCTGTGAGACTGACAGCACAGTCTGCATGTCCCTGCAAGCCACAGCTACCAGGACCTTCTGTCCTTGCAGCCTCCAGGGCTGCTGGTCCCCCTGTCACCAGCTCAAAGATGTCACTGCTCAGTGCTGAGAGGAGGGGACAGCACCCAAAGGGGGTTTGGGAGCTCCCTTGGTGGGTTTGTAGCAGCAAAGAGCAGAACAAATGAGAATAAATCTCCCTGGACAACTTTGCTTGCTATGGGAGCAAGTGGAGAAGGCTGGGAAGTGTGAAGGAGCAGGACAACAGTCAGAGAGTGGAGCCAAGACACTTCCCATAAATCCTTTGCTCTGGTGTTGGAGCAGTTCTGTGAGTAAGTGCAATCCCTTCCATTTTTTCCTTTTTATCAGGAAGTCAAACCTAATTCATATTACAGTAATTTCATGATTATAAGCCGCACCTTTTCCATTGAAGAATCCAGCCTACCCCAGTAGTGCGGCTTATATTCAGGTGCGGCTTATCTATGGACAAATCCCAGTGAAATGCCAACCCGGAAGTGAGAGCCGGCTGGGGAGGGCACCTGGGGCTGCCTTTAAAGGCTTCACTGGTCTATGAAAACTGTTTGCAACTTGAGCAGCTGATACTAAACCTGACAGTGATTCTGTTACTAATTTGTTACTTTGTTACACATGGATCCTCATTTAAAAATAAATAAATAAATAAAAATGCTGCTTATATTCAGGTGTGGCTTATATATGGACACATCCCGTGGTCTACCTGGCTACCGGAAGGTGTAGCTTATAATCAGGTGCGGCTTATAATCATGAAATTACTGTATTCATTCCCAACTGGTTTTCAATTCTTGCACCACATCAACCCTCATATTAAAGTCATTCATAAACAGATCCTGTACTCCTCAACCTTTTGATCACTATTCCAGATTCAGAAATGGGTAAAATAAACTCATCCCTGGCTTCAGTGCTGGGTTGAGAGCACAGAACCCAGGAATCCTGGCTCCCAGGTATCACTGATATTTATATGATAGCAATGTTAAAAGGCTTCTGCTGAGATCAGAGCTGGATTGTGCCGAGTCCTGAGCACACACAGAGCAAGAGACAGCTCTTGCCCTAAAGGATTTACAATCTAAACTGACAAGGACAGAACCACAGCAAAGGGAAGGATGTGTTATTAACAGCAGGGGACCAAGAGATGCAATAAATTGCCTGCAGTCACACGGGCAGCTTGTCGAGGAGCCCAAACCTGACCCTTGGATTCTCACCAGCGCTGCCCTGTCTCAGCCACCAGGGAAGGAGCACACTGGGAATCTGGGAGAGCAGGGAATTGTGCTGATGGGTCAGGTGAGGTCAGGAACCTTGCCAAAAAACACCGCCCCTCACAAAGGCATTCTTTCCCCTGCCCCAGCTTTATTTATGTGTGGCTGGGAGGGAGGAGAAAAGCCCCTTCTGGCACCACCACCCCCAGGGTCATCATCATCCCAACCAGGACCCCTCCAAACTCTGTTAGAGGGCTGAGGCTGATAAGACACTCCAGGTACTGTCAGGAATCACAGAATCATGAAGGAAAAGACCTCTAAGGGTGCCAAGTCTGTTAGCCCAGCCCCACCACCACGCTCACCGCTAAGCCATGTCCTCAGGTGCCACATCCACACAATTTTTGAACACTTCCCCTGTTCCAATGCTTTACAACCCTTTCTCTCAAGAAATTTTCCCGAGCATCTAATCTAGGAAGGGGAAACTCAAATCACCTTTCCTTAGAGGAAACTTGCCTGTAAGAGTGAGCTTCAGGGGACATCTGGGTGAAAGAATGATCCACATCAAGTTTGCTCTGCTGGGCATAAAACTGGGCTGAGACTTGTTGGTAATTCCTGAGTCTGAGATGTCTCAGAGCACAATGAGATTTTCCCACCTGTCTGTACTCACCTGCCCTGCAACATTCCATGTCCACACACCTGAGAGAATCCACACGGGGAAAAATAAATTCCCTCTGTCCACCTATAGAGAGGCTCCTACTACATTTGTCATGACCTCAGGCTGTGCCAGGGGAGGTCCAGGTTGAAGATCAGGAGAAATTTCCTCATGGAAAGGGTGGTCAGCCATTGGAGCTGCCCAGGGAGGTTTGGAGTCCCCATCCCTGGGGTGTCCAAGGAATGATTGGATGTGGCACTCAGTGCTCTGGTTTGGGTGAGAAGGTGGGGGTTCTCACAGGTTGGACTCAATGGTCTTGGAGGTGTTTTCCAACCTGAGTGATTCTGAGATTCTGTAATTTTTGAGATTCTGTTTTGACATAATTTCCTATACCATTACCTAGCCCACCAAAGCTCCTTAACACTCAGGGATGGATTTTAGCCATAGCAGTGACACAAAGGAGACTTTTACCATTCAGTGGGACCCCCAGATCTAAAGAGTTGAGGATTGGGTATGGCAGGGTTTGATTTCAGTTGAAAATAATCTATAAATTTAGGTTCTTGACTCACCACATCCAGCTGTGTCTCATTTAGGTGCTTGCTGTCCATCCCTGCTCCATCCCAGACATTTGGTTGTCATGGAGTCACAGAATCATTTAGGTGGGAAAATACGTCTAAGATCAGCCAGTCCAACCATCCACCCAGCACCACATTCACCCCTGACCCATGTCCCCAAGTGCCACATCTACTCAGCTTTAAATCCCTCCAGGGATGGAGACTCAGAAAATTCCCTGGACAGTGCATACCAGGGTCTGACAACCCTTTCAGGAAAGAATTTTTTATCTGATATCCAATCTAAACCATCCCCTGGTGCAGCTTGAGGCTGTTTTGTCTCATCCTGTCCCTGTTCCCTGGGATCAGAGCCCGACCCCCCTGGCTGTCCCCTCCTGTCAGGGAGTTGTGCAGAGCCACAGGGTTCCCCCTGAGCCTCCTTTTCTCCAGGCTGAGCCCCTTTCCCAGCTCCCTCAGCCTCTCCTGGTGCTCCAGTCCCTTCCCCTGGTTTCTGATCTGTTCCCTTCCCTGGTTTCTGATCTGAAGCCACATCCAGCAGGACTCCACTCTTCAGACACACAGCCATGACTTAGGGAATCGGTGAATTGCCCATGATCTTGCACAGCAAAACCCATATGAGATCACCCTGCCTTGGTCACAGAGTCAGCTTCTTGTGTAACTGCCTCCTTTTCTTCCCTTTTCCAAGCTGGATTAGCAATGGTTTTGATATCAATAAATACTTCAGTTCTGTGGGTGCTCTCAACATCTGCATGTGAACCTTTGGATGCAGCCACGGCAAAAGGGAATTCAAATGATCTGTCCAATCTCATCCTTCTCCTTGCAGGACCAAACATCCCATGAATTATTCCTGTCAAATCCTGGAGTCCCCGTGTGCTCGGGAGCACAAACTCCCTTTCCTTACATGATATTTATGGAGCAGAAGCATCAAGTGAGGAAGGAGCGGTTTTAGGGCTCCTTTGATTTACTGGGCCAGGAAAAGGAATTGGTTGTAGCACTGAACTTTGTTCCAGTCTCCAAGACCTCATATAAAGTAATTACAGTAATTTCACTGGATTATAAGGTGCACTTCCAAGTTGTCACTAAATCTCCGAACTTTGTCCATATATAAGGAGCACCGGACTATAAGATGCACTTTTTTTTTGCAGTGAGGATCCGCGCGCAACAAAGTAACGAATTAGTAACGGAATCGCGCGATCGTGGGGTTTACTGGCAGGTGCTCAATTTGCAAACATTTTTCATGGATCGGCACAGCCTTTAAATGCAGCCCCAGGAGCCCTCCCCATGCTGTGGGCCCCGGCACTGCCACCTGCCCCTGGCACCGGCTGCCGGTGCTAGCACGACTTGCAGCTCAGCTCACAGCTTGTCACTACTCGGCTCGCGGCTCGCACTTCCAGGTTGGCAAATTTCCAAACTTTGTCCATACATAAGGCACACCGGATTACAAGGCGCATCTCCGAGTTTCAATCAAAATTTTAGTCAAAATGGTGCGCCTTATAGGCATGAAATTACTGTAACTGAGAATTTCAGGGTCAGTGTCTGGCCCTGAGGCCAACAGGAAGAATCTGGCCACACATCCATGCTCCTGGAGCGCTCCAAGCGTTCAAAGCCAGGTTGGCACATCCAGATCCTGCAGGGAAGGGGATGAGCAGGATGGGTATGGACAGCAGGGCAGCTCCTGCACAGCTCTGCTCTCAGCAAACAGGAAGGACAGGATGTTAGAACGAGTGTGTGAATTTATTGTAAACATTTCACAGGGTCATTGTTCCATGGGACTGGTGTTTTCTGAGAGAGCTGCTACCCCTACAAAGCCTTATTCCTGCACAGGATCCTGTCCCAGAGAGCCTGCACACCCCTGGACAATCCCTGGAGAAGGATAAAGCCTTCAAGATGTGACCCCACAATTCATGACTGTGGCTTTAAGAGTTCCTCAGGTCCAGTTTTCATCACAATTACACTGATTATTTTGCATTTTGCTTCTGATCCATCCCAGCACCAAAAAACATCACCTTGGCTCAAGCAGATTTTTGTGTTTGGGCTTTGCAATCTGCCCCCTCCCTCTCCCCTGGCCTCCCTCGGTGAAAAGTTAATTTAGGACAGCAGCCTTTGAGTGAAAAATGATGTTTTTTGGGCAGCACCAACTGAGGGCAGCTGTCCAAGCAGGAAGGGGTGATCCTTGCTTTTAGGAAAATCAAGGACAAGTCCCCAGGAGGCAAAGTCATGCCTGAAATTCCTGCTGTTACCCTGATCCAAGTCAGGGAGCTTCTTGGTGATTGCCCCAGCAGCATCCCCACCAGAATCATCTCAAGAAAAAAAACAATAAATAACCAACAGTAACACAGCTTTTCTTCAGGGATCAGGCTGTTCTCTACCAAGAAAACATTCCCTAATAACACAATTCCACCATGATGGTGTCACCGAAGCCTGGCAAGGCCACTTGAGAGCCCCTGATATTAAATAAAGTATTTTCCTTCCCAGCAGTGAAAACTGCAGTGCCTTCACCCACTCCTCTGAATAATGGGAGTGTTTCTGCAAGCTTGCCATGGTAATTTAAAATCAATTTTACTTTGGTTTCCCATTATAACTTTTGCTATAGGAAATTAACACTTTAGCAAATCACCTATCGCCTGCAAAAACAACAGAGTGCAATAAATGGTTGGGCCTGTGAGGTTTGGTTGGTTTGCAATGAAAAAAAAAACAATCCCAATGGATATAATAATACAATGATGTGATAATTGATAATATAATGATGTGATAATTGATAATATAATGATATGTTTTGGTAGAATCAGAGAATAGTTTGGGTTGGAAGGGGTCAGCTGTGGGCAGTGACATCTTCAAGCCAGGTTGGTCAGGGGGGATATTTATATTTTATATAAATAAAGCTCACTCCAGCCTGTGGCCCTGCAGAGCATTTTGGAGAAGATCTGAATCCAAGTCTTCCTGCTGTCTCAGTTGGCTTCACCAGCTCATTTCAAGGTACAGCAGAGGATCCTGTTCACCCTCGTGTTTTTGGGAAATGATGCTCAAACCCCCAGGTGATGCTGTTGTGAAAGCCAGAGCTGTATCTCCCATGGCAAATAAACTGCTCCATTGCTCCTGGAGTTATGGAGCTTATTTTCTGATGGTTTCCTGCCTGTTTTCTCAGCAGTGAGCAGGAATTACAGCATATACCAGTTAACTCCAGCTCTTCCCATGACTACCGCTTCAATAAAAACCATGCAAAAGAGATTATGAAGAAAAAACCCTCACAACTGCCTCTGAGTTCCCCCCATTTAAATTGTTACAGCCATTCAAAAGGCAGGAATTTCCTGCCATGCAAACCTCCAGATTATCCAGCCCAGCTCTTCAAATGCACAGGACAAGAAAAAAAAAAGGTGTTAGGCTGGGCCTTCATCTCCTCTCCTGATGATTCCTGCTTTCAGCCCTGGCTTTCAGCAGTCCCCTCCCAGCAGCAGCAGAATCAAAGGTGGAACACGAGGAATGACAAAAGCTGGAGTCATTAGGAAGTTCCTGCCTCTCTCCCAGTTGCACGTTAATGAGCACAGGGAGAGCTGGGGATGGTTTGGCTCTGTGTTTGAGATCCAGCTCAGGAGCTGGAACCTGAGGTTTTCATAGGAAAAACACTCCAAAAAATCCCAGTGAAAAGTGGCGTATGCAGGCAGATCCAGAGGATGGAGATGGGGATGGATGGGGAGGGTTCCTGCAGAGCCTGGCTGCAGAAAGCCCCTCTGATCTTTCCATGTATATCCCCTCCTTTCCTCTGAGGCATTTTGGGGTGGATGTGTGAATTTTAAGTGTAAAACATCTTTGGGATTAACACCAAGGGTGCAGGGCACAAAAAAGAATGGACAAGCCAGGCTGGAGCGTGGGCTTAACAAGAATCTCCTCAAAGGTCTGGAGATCCTGGGTAGGGTAAAGGGTCTGCTTTGCCTTTCTCAGCTTGGGATTCCTTATAAAACAAGGGCCAGGAGGTAAAATTGCAAATCTGCCTTCCAGCTCTGGGTGTCCCTCCTCTCTGGACATGCCATGGTATGGGAGACACACCTCATCCCTGATGGACATCCCCAGCTTTGGCTTCAGAAGATGGGGTATGGAGACAGAAGACCATCTTGGTCCCAAAATAAAACATTTCCCATGAATCCCAGAATCTCAGGATGGGTCAGGTTGGATGGGACCACTAGAGGTCATCTGGTGCCACCTCCCTGCTCCAGCAGGGCCATCCCAGAGCTCAGGGCACAGGGTTGTGTCCAGATCATTCTGGAATATCCCAGTCAGGAGACTCCAGCCCCTCTCTGGTCTCTGCTCAGTGCTTGGTCACTGCACAGTAAAGAAGTTCTGCC
>VRYO01001589.1:28040804-28051893 GCA_009812075.1 Sialia sialis | reverse complement strand
CTAATTCCCATATCTTTTCCCGAGAGCCCCTGAATTTCAAAATTATAATAATTTGGAGGGAGGGGGTTTACATTCTCCATTTTAAAGAGAGGCTCCTGCCTTTCTTAGCAGACACTTGTCCTCCAAACCAGGACAGCACAGCCCAGAGCAGTCCAGACCCAGCCATGTCTGAACCTGGGACTGAGCAGAGTCCCCAGGATGCCTCAGAGGATTCCCAGGAGGAAATCTGTGACACCATGGATGCAATGGCAAATTCCCTCTGCACTCCCCTCTGCTCTGTGCCACTGTCACCCCTGAGCCACAGCCAGACACGGACTTTGGTGTCTTCCCTTGGGGGAAGCCAAACATCCCAATGGTCACCAGAGCCACAGAGAAGGATGGAAAAGTGGCAGAGGTGACCAAGAGCAGGAGTGTGCCCTGCCCACCATGTGTGTCACCTCCATGGTGTCCCTGCCACCTCTCAGAGCTCCCTGAGGAGGGACAAGGAGGGGACCAGGCTGATTTTGGAGATGGCAGAGGGAGGAGCGGCTGTGTTTGCCTCTGAGCACTCAGGGGATGATGGATGATGCTCCACTGGTGCCTTCCAGTGCCACCCTGCCACGGAGGAGCCACAGGGATGGGACAGTGGGAATTCAGCATCACTCCTCCGTGCACCTCTGGGTCCTCTTCCTTTCCTGCTCCTTTTCTTTTTTCTTTTTCTTTCTTTCCTTACTTTCCTGATCCTTTTAATTCTTCTTTTTCTTCCTTTCCTCACTTTCCTGCTCCTTTTTATTCTTCCTCTCTTTTTTTTGGTGGTACAGGGAGGAAGGGTTTGACTCGTAGAAGGAGCAGTGCAGACAAATCCGTCAACTCCAGCGAGGAGGAGCCGAGCCAGCAAGCTGCCCAAAGCAGCAGGGAGATGTTTCTTCCTCGTGGGAATCTCTGCAAGGAGGGGTGATGGGAGAGCCCCGCTGCCTCCCCGATCCCCCGCACTCACTCTCGACATCCCCTCTCCTCCTCCTCTTCCTCGCCAACTCTGCGGTTTCCGTGACAACGCTTGGCTCGCATCGCATCTTTGCATCTCCACTGCATCTCACCCAGCCCGTGCTGCCTGAGCATCACTCCCGGGCTTCACAGGGTCACACCGAGCCAGCAGCCCCGGCCCCCAAACCTAGGAGCCTTGGGAAGCTCCAAACTTGGGTCTTGGAGAGGGGAGGAGGATGCCAGGGTGGGGATTGTGGCTTTGATCCAGCTGCTAGGAATGGTTATTGCAGGAGATGGGTGCTGAGAGAGGCTGGGATGCAGGAAAGGCAAAGGGAGAAACCCTCACAGTGCTCAGGGTCAGAGCTGGTCATAGAATCAAAGAATCCCTGAATGGTTTGAGTTGGGAGGGACTTTAAAGTTCGGCCAGTGCCACCCCCGGCCATGGGCAGGGACAACTTCCACTGTCCCAGGTTGATCCAGCCTGGCCTTGGACACTTCCAGGGATCCAGGGGCAGCCACAGCTTCTCTGGGCACCTGTGCCAGGATCTAACTGTCCTCACAGCCAAGAATTCCTTCCCAATATCTCATCCATCCCTGCCCTCTGGCAGTGGAAGCCATTCCCTGTGTCCTGTCCCTCCATCCCTTGTCCCCAGTCCCTCTCCAGCTCTCCTGGAGCCCCTTTAGGCTCTGCAAGGGGCTCTGAGCTCTCCCTGGATTCTTCTCTTCTCCAGGTGAGCACTCCCAGCTCTCCCACCCAGCCTGATGCTGAGGTTACACCTCTACAATAAATCCATGCTGGAGCCTGATCTCCATCCCTCAGACCTGGCCATGTTCACTCCATCAACCCTTCCCACCCTCCTAAGGACAGTGTCTGGATCCCAACCTCCTGCTGGGGATGATCCCTGCCCCATGCCAGCTCCTGAGCTGAGACAGGGATGGTTTGGATAAATCTGAGTTGCCCAGGGCTGGAAAGGCTCTGGGGATGGTGACAAAAACAGAAATGGGAAGGTTCGACCCCAGTCCTTGTGTTCTGACTCTGTTGCATTCACCACTCACAATAATCCATCATCAGCCCTGGCAGGGCCTGGGTAAACCCGGCAGTGCTGTCACCTCATCTGTGCCCCAGGGATGTCACAGCAAGTGCCCAGGGCAGCAATGACTCCCATCAGTGACTGAGCCCAGGGCGGACTCACAGAACCCGCTCAGCTGCTTGTCCAAACTCTGGTTGTTTTGGCTGAACAGCCACCAAGGACATGAAGCCACCTTGGTGAGACCCAGACACTTCTGGGAGTGTTTGCAGAGAGCAAGGGCTGTGCTCAGGAAAGCGGCCACGGGGTGGGAATAAAGGGCAGGAACCACTTAGAATCATGAAATCATAAAATCATAAAATCACAAAACCACAGAATGTCCTGAGCTGGAAGGGACCCACCAGGATCATCCAGTCCAACCCCTGGCCCTGCACAGGCACCCCAAAATCCCACCTTGTGCATCCCTGAGAGCATTGTCCAAACCCTCCTGGAGCTCTGGCAGCTTTGGGAATGTCACCATTCCCTGAGGAGCCTTTACAGCGCCCCACAGAACTTTTCCCTGATATCCACCCCAACACCCAAAACAAGCCCAGCTGGTTTAGTTGTGTTGACAATGGTAGGTGAATTTATTATCTGTGTAACCTGGAGCACAGGTTAATCAAACAAATCATCCAAACTCTTGCAGTGATTGGCAGGGTGTGGGGAGGATTTTGTCTCCAGCATAGACTAACAAATGCTGCTCCAAATTGTCCCACCACACAAATCCCAAATAGGAGCCACGACCAGCTGCTCCATAGAGCCAACACTGACCAGAGAACCACAGAACAGTCTGGGCTGGAAGGGACCTTTAAAGGTCATCTGGTCCAAACCCCTGGAATGAGCAGGGACATCTCCAACCATATCAGGCTGTCCAGCTGATAGGTTGTCCCCTTGCTTCTGACCTTACACCCTCACAAATATCACAATGGGTACAAAAACAGAAGGGTGTGACGACTTATTCTCCTCATTCCCATGAATCTGGGCAGATCTGATCTGAAGACAAAATCCCTCTGCTTTGCAGGATTTAGGGCTGGAAATAAACCAGTGGAGGGGAAAACACAGCCCAGTGTGAACCTCAGACTGTGGGAGAAGGAATTACAGTAATTTCAGGACTATAAGGTACACACTTTTGACTAAAATTTTGATCGAGACCCGGAAGTGCGCCTTATAATCCGGTGCACCTTATAGAGGGACAAAGTTTGGAAATTTGCCAACCCAGAAGTGCAAGCCACGAGAGCCGGCTCCGGGGGCGGGCTGGAGTGCCGGGGCCCACAGCACGGGGAGGGTCCCTGGGGCTGTGTTTAAAGGCTGCGCCGATCTGTGAAAAATGTTTGCAAATTGAGCACCTGCCAGTAAACCCCGCGATCGTGCCATTCCGTTACTAATTCGTTACTTTGTTGTGCACGGATCCTCGCTGCAAAAAAAAAGTGTGCCTTATAGTCCGGTGTGCCTTATGGTTGTGAAATTACTGTAATTGCCCCTCCTGAAAAGATAGGAAAAGACGTTGCACAGTCACTGCTGGAATTTTTTTTTTGGCCAGACATTTTTATCAGTGACAAAAGAAAGGCAGCTTTCTGCGGGGTGAGATCCTCCTGCTTCCAGCTGAAATTCTTCCTTAATGGGACCCAAAGGTGATGGAAATGTGATTTACCCGCAGCCAAATCCCTAGGAAAGAACTGGCAGGGGCAATTCCTGGGTATGAGGTGGAGTCATGTTTTAACTCTTGGGAACAGCATCAATTCTAAGCCCTGGACTCCTGGTTTTGGTGGGAATTCTGGCATCAGCTGAACGTGGGGCTGTCCTCTTTGACATTGAGGAGCCAGCTGAGATCCCAGCTGCCAGAACAAAGGCTGAGGAGCTGTGTTTAACAGCACGAGGACCCAGCTCTACATTACACACACACACACACACACACACACGCTGAGCTGTCCCCAGCATTAAAATTTCATTACAAGGAGTGCACCAGGAATAACCATTATCAATTATATATTACACGCTGCTTTAGTCTAAAAGAAATCCGATGGCTCGAGGGTTCTGCTGTGAGAAGGAGCCTCTCTTGCAGCGTTTTTGGAGCTGGTTGTGTGGTGGGGCTTTGTGATTCACTGCACAACTCCCAGCCCTGTGTCCTGGCTGGCTCTTTGTCCCAGTTCCATGCAAGTCGCAGAATCACAGGATGGTTTGGATTGGAAGGGTTCCAGTCACACTTCCTCCACTGTCCCAGGTTGCTTCGAGCCCTGTCCAACCCAGATTTTAACATTTCCAGGGATGAGGCAGCCACAGCTTCTCTGGGCAAGCCTCTGTGGGATGCCCAGGACAGGACAGGGACTGAGCGTTGGATCTTGTGGCTTTATGTAAAGAACTGGCATTGCTATCTGGATAATGCCAGGAGCCCCTTAGGTAACTCGCTGGTCACCTGAGAAGTCACCTACAGCCATGGGCACCTCCAAGGTGGCTCTTCCTGTGTGTCTTGGACCCCTCTCATGGGTGGCAGAACTGGAGGTGTCCCTACTGGTGACAGAAGGTTCTTCGGTGGCCTCAATGTCATCTTTCAGATACTTTGTTCTAAGCAAACCTCACCCACATCCCAGAGCTGAGGCGTCCATGAACTTGTCCTTGAACTTGGGACAGCAGTGACAGCCACTTCTTTATTGCCTACAGCACCCAAATCTCCTCCTTTGCCCAGGGCTGAGCAAACCCTCAAACCCACAAACTCTTCCAAAACTCTCCCCACAAACTGTTTTTTGGTTTAAAAATCAAATCCACAAACTCTTCCATTCTCAAGTTGCTCCTCATTCCCACCCTGAGCAGCCTTGGCCCTACGAAAAATTCATTTCTTCGTGTTGAGGAACAGATGTTGGCATTGTCTGAAGGCTTTTCTGTGAAATGATCCCCCTCCATAGATGGCAGAAAATGAACAACCCCAGATCCTGACAGATGATAATGATAGGGACATTGGGAAGTGATGGGGTGGAGAGACGGGATATTTAAAGTTCTAACACTATATTTCAAACCAATTATTGCCTCTGAGTCTGATGCCTTAAGATTTTAGCTTTTATATTTTCCATATATTTGCAATCCTTGCAAATTCCTTGGTGTGTAACTCTAAAGCTCCTGTCAGCTCCTGTTCTCCCATTTTATTCAGACTAAACAATTTCTCTCCAGGCTGGGACTCAAGGACACCTTACGCCCAAAAAAGTAGAAACAAAAGTGAGTTGGGTGGACAAGCAAACTGGAGGTAAATACTTCATTACCTGCAATTCGATTAATCCCTGATATGTAAATGGACCAAATTTATAACTGGATGAAAAACTCATGGCCATCACCCATCTTGGGCATTGCCCCTTGGAGGATTTTGGCTGCCCAAGGTGTATTCAATAAATACCTGCTTTTATTCTCTCAATTTTATCTGGCCTCTGTTTCAGGCCGCCACTCCAAGGCATCATGTGCACCAAAGAACTGGATATTGTGAAAACATCAGCAGCTGGGTGGGGAACAGCCAGGCAAGGGAGGTCTGCAGGACTTTGTCAAAGTATTTTGGGGGGAAATCCTCAGGCTGATAGGGAAAAGACATGGGGCAATGGTTTTTAAACCAAAAGAGAAGAGATTTAGATTAGATTTTAGGAAGAAATCCTTCCCTGTGAGGGTGCTGAGACCCTGGCACAGGGTGCCCAGAGAAGCTGTGGCTGCCCCTGGATCCCTAGAAGTGTCCAAGGCCAGGCTGGACAGGGCTTGGAACAACCTGGGATAGTGGAAGGTGTCCCTGCCATGGCTGGGGGTAGAATGGGATGAACTTTAAGGTCTCTTTCAACCCAAACCATTGTGTGGTAAAACTACAGTGGATCCTACATTTCTCTGCTGCCAACAAGCCCATGGCTGCACTTTGAAATCCTTATTTCCCTTTCCCATCCAGTAGATCGTGCCTGAGCAAGTGATTTCTCAGGATGCAGATTAAAGCAGAACAGCAGAGAGCCTCCAGTGCAATTATGAAAAGGAAGTCATAAAAACCAGTAATTAAAAGTCATATATCTGCTGGGTAAATGCCTGGGCAGGGCTGGGAGTTGTTGGAGAAGAAAGAAGTCTGAAATTCAGAGGATGCAGCAGAGATAGGGGTGGGACAGAAAGGCTCTGGGACAGGGATGGCACCGTTCCTGCTGTCACCTGCACAGTTTGAACCCAGCAAAACCTGCTGGGTCTGTGCTGTCACCTGCCTGTGACTCAGTTTCCTGCTGGATGAGAGGAATAATAAAGGAATCCTGTCTGTGGGGATGGTGAGACACACGGAATTTCAGTGCAGCTGCAGAAATGGAGGTGGGGAAAAGCAAAGCAGAGTAATTTCATGCCTATAAGGTGCATCCTTTTAACTAAAAATTTGGTCAAAACCCGGAAGTGCGCCTTATAATCCGGTGTGCCTTATATATGGACAAAGTTAGGAAATTTGCCAGCCTGGAAGTGTGAGCCACAAGAGCGGTGGCAGTCGGCGCTGGGGGTGGGCAGGAGTGCCGGGGTCCGCGGCACGGGGAGGGCGCCTGGGGCTGCATTTGAAAGCCACGCCCATCCGTGAAAAATGTTTGAAAATTGAGCACCTGCCAGTAAACCCTGTGTTACTAATTCGTTACTTTGTTGCATGCAGATCCTCACTGCAAAAAAAAAGTGCATCTTATAGTCTGGGGCACCTTATATATGGACAAAGATCGGAAATTTGCCAGCAACCTGGAAGTGCACCTTATAATCCCGTGTGCCTTATACTGTGAAATTATTGTAGTTTGAGTTGGGTGGAAGAGGTTTTGCTCACTGAAATGGAAACATGGGCAGAGTTTAATTTGGTTCAACTCTGAGTTGAGCACCTTTGACTTCCTGGAGTGGCACAGCCTGAGGGCATCTCAGGTGGCATTTAGTACCTGGGAAAAAACAACATCTGTATATGTGTGAAATATTCAGAGCCTCTTCTACAAGGTCCTGAGGTTTTTTCCTTGGGTTGGCCAAACTGCAAACACTCTTCAGCTCTTTATCTATTTTTTACCTCAAAGACCCTGTACCTCCTGCACCCCTGTGGGCGATGGGGTTGTGGGGTCCTTGTGCCCCTTCCCAACCCTCTCAGACCTGGCCAAAATGAGACCTCTGAGCTGAATGAGTGGCGGGTGATTGAAGCCTCAACACCTGGAAACTTCAACTCCTGCCATGGGTGTTCACCCAGGAGAAGATGCCAGTGGGACAACTGGAATGAAACCATTCTGCACCACCCATCTGCTGTGGGGACAGAGGTCCAGTCCCACAGGCAGCAAATGAGATCCCAGCTAGGGTGAACATTGCTCAAAAAAAACCCTCCAAAGGCAAAACCCCACAGCCCAGAGGGACTCTGCCTTCCTGCTGCTGAATCACCAGTGGGGAGCAGGAATTAGACAGAAGAAAGAAAGAATGGAGCAGCAGTGAGTGGAGACTGTAAACACAGCCAGATTAAAATCTTAATGGGTCTAAGCAGGCACTGGGGGTGGGACAGAGAGGGGCTGGCAGGGAGGGGAGGGTGATGCTGTGTGGAAGGGCTGTGGGAAGCTCCAGCAATCCCACTGCACCCAGGGGAAGGGAAACAGAAGCTCTGGAATGGGAGCTGGAAGTGCAATCACTGGGCTGGGTCATGCCCAAGAGCTCAGGGGACATTTGGAGGGACAAGGAGAAAGCTCAGGACTGGCACCATCCCAGTGCTGTGGTCCCACATGAGCTTTGGGGCAGGAATGGGGTGCAGACTGGTGGAGGCTGTTTGAGGAGTGGTGGGAATTCGTGGATTTAAAGGAAGAAAAGGCTTTTCAGCCCTGTGTAAATGTGCCTGGGGCCAAGGGGAGGTGGGCTCATGGAAATCAGCCCCCTCAAGTATTAAATTAGGAGAAAGCTCAGGCCAGCCCAGGATGAGCCTGGTGGTTGAAGATGCAGAAGAAGGAGGCTCAAATCCCGGTTCTTGCAGTATCCCAGGGTTCCAAAACCTTGTTTTTCCCATTTGCCTCCCAAAGCTTTCCTTTACATGCTCCAACATGAAATCACACCCAGATCTCTCCCCACACTTCAGCTAAGAAAACAAATTGCTCTGTGAGTAGAAGAGCAAAGTGAGGTTGGTGTCCAAGGGATGGTGGATTCTCCAGCATCCAGTAAAGCACAAAATCCAATGAAAGATTTACCCAAGTCTGTGACACTCATCAAGTTTTTCCGATGGGGAGTTTGGCTGGAATTCAGGAGGGAATCTGGTCCAGGGGTGCTTTTCCTTCCCTGAGGATACTGAGGTTCCTGTTCTCTTTCCATGTGCCTGGTTGTGTGAAAGTTGAAGGATTTATCCTCTGAAAAATCAGAATTAAAAATTTGGAGGGGTTCATCCTCTGTCTCTACTTAGGTCTGGTTTCCTTAGGAAATAAATGTAAAGTTGTGGTAAAAGACTGCCCCAAACCAAAGAGGAAAACTTTGGAAACAGAATTCTGCACTCTCAAGCAAAAAGAAGCTTTTAAAATGTCTCTCAGGTGAGGTTTGACTTCAAAATTTTCCTCCAGGCTCTAACACCTGAGGGGAAAAAATGATGATGAAGAAATGGAATGCTGATGACTTCTTCTCTGCTTGCCTGGATTTAAAACCACGGAATGATGGAATCATTTAGGTTGGAAAAGACCTTTCAGATCAGCATTTCTTTTACTTTCTGAAGGCTTGGTGTGCATCTTGGAGAGCCTGAGATTGGCAAGGCCTTGGAGCCAGTGAATTTCAGGATATGGGGAGAAGAGCTGTTTGATAATTGAGGTACAGAAGGGACAGAAACCCTGTCCTGGGGCTGGTGACAGTGTCCCCTCCCGGCTGTGCCCATCACCCCAACACTCTGAGACAACTGTGGAAAAGCTGTGGCATCCCAATCACACAGAGCTCAGCTGAATCCTCTTTTTGGACCTTCCCTGTGTGAGTCACCTCCTCATGTCCTGCTCCAAGAAGGGACCAAGCTCCTGCATGGCTGCTCCTGGGAAGGGGTGCAGGATGTCACCCTGTCCCAGCAGGTGTTACCATGGAATCACAAACTGGTTTGGGTTGGAAGGAAAAGTACAACTCATCTCATCCCAATCCTACATGACCAGGAACACCTTCCACTATCCCAGGCTGCTCCAAGGCCCATCCAGCCTGGCCTTGGACACTTCCAGAGATCCAGGGGCAGCCACAGCTTCTCTGGGCACCCTGTGCCAGAGCCTGCCCATCCTCACAGGGAACAATTCATTCCCAATATCCCCCCTGTGAGTCCAAAGCCATTCCCTGTGTCCTGTCACTCCACATGTGAGTGCATCCATGGAAGTGTTCAAAAGCTCTGAGCAAACCTTTTCCACACAGATCCCTGACTTGCAGGCTGGCCAGCAGGAGCAGGGGGGTCATTCTTCCCCTGGACTCAGCACAGGTGAGGTCACACCTTAGTTCTGGCCCCTCAGTTCAGAAAGGACATTGAGATGTTTGAGGGCATCCAGAGAAGGCAACGAGGCTGGTGAGGGTCTTGGAACACAAACCCTGTGAGGGGCTCAGAACATAAACCCTGTGAGGAACAGCTGAGGGAGCTGGGGCTGTTTATCCTGGAGAAAAGGAGACTCACAGGTGACCTTATCACTCTCTAAAATCCCCTGAAAGGTGGCTGTGCTCTGGTGGGGTTGGTCTCTTTCTCCAGGCAGCACTGACAGAACCAGAGGACGCAGTCTCAAGCTGTGCCAAGGGAAATTTAGGCTGAATATCAGGGAAAAGTTTTTTTACTGAAAGAGTGATAAAGTACTGGAATGGTCTGCCCAGGGAGGAGGTGGAGTCACCACCCCTGGATGTGTTTAGAAAAAGACTGGATGTGGCACTCGGTGCCATGGTCTAGTTGAGGTGTTGGGGCATGGGTTGGACTCTGATCTTGAAGGTCTCTTCCAACCCAGTGATTCTGTGAATTCTGTAAATTCTGTGGATTCTGTGAATCTGTGACCTGCACCCCCCCAGGTATTAACCAGCAGTAAGGGGATCCCACTGTGACTCATCCTCACAGATCTGACAAACCCTGGATCCCACTGATAAAAGCCCAGAGGGTTCTGGCTCCTGGCCAAATGCCTCCACTTCATTCATGGAAAAGAGGGACAGCAAGGCAAACAGGCTGGGCTTGGGTCCAGGGAAGATCTGGCCATTGCACAGAGTCCTCCTATAGCCATGGATGGAGGCCAGGGCATCCCTGAGCCATCCCTGCACACGGAGCTCCAGCCAGGAAACAGCAAGGCAGAGGAGACTTGGGCCAGAAACTCACCTTGGGGGTGAGCAAGAAAATGAGCAGACCCTTCAGGAAAGTGTGTTCCTAGGAAAGGTCTCATCCTTCTGGACAAATCCCTCCAGTGGCACCAGTAACCTGAGCAGTGTGGTTTTCCCAGTTGGATCTAGAGCCAAGCTCCAGCCTTAAACACCAGCAAGATTTCATCAGCAGGACAGGTAAGGACAAGGAGGCGGCAGTCCCTGGGTGTTGTGGGATGCAAATATTCCCCGTGCAATCTTTTTGTGTGCCCATAGATGCTCCTAGTGTTGGAAATTATGTTTATCACAGCTTTTTCCTAATTGCTGCTGGACATGAAAACGCAGCCAGGGAGTTGAAATCAGGTGGTCTTTAAGGTCCCAACCCAAACTATTTATGATCTGGTGGGATACCAGACCATAACACACCCACAGGGACACCAATAACAGGGGAAAAACTTATAAATATTAACTCCTAAATAATCTCCTGATCACCAGAGTATTAGTTCAGAGGAGATCATTCCTGCTGGAGACATTGCTGGAATAAGCACCTTCCTAGAAAAGGAATTTTTTTTTTTTTTTGCCTGAATTGTTATTTTCCAGCAGGGCAATGAAAGTTTGCCTTGAGAAATTCCTAGACAGTTTTCTCAAGAGATTCGTAGACTCATCAAGTCATTAAGGTTGGAAAAGCCCTTCAGGGGTGTGCATCTTGTGCTTTTTCAAGTCCAATCATTCCCCCAGCACTGCCAAGCCCACCCCTGAGCCTCATCCCCAGGGCTTTTTAACCCCTGCAGGGATGGGGAATT
>VRYO01001589.1:27940140-28000511 GCA_009812075.1 Sialia sialis | reverse complement strand
GGGTGGAAATCTTACAGCAGAACTGTTTCAACCTGTTCACTGATTACAGAATCTAAATAAAATAAAGGAAAGTGGTCAAATAAGCAAGCAGAGCAGCACATCTGAGCTCCCAGGTGGGGAAACATCACTTATTAAGGGAATTTTGTGGGCAGCAGCAGCAGAGCTGGAACCTTTATTCCAGCCTCCACGATCAGCACTTGCAGCACTTTGTTGACACAACAGAACATGGCTCAATTTCAAACACCGTTGAGGTTGAGTAATTTCAAACATCTTTTAATGTTTGTAGAGAGTCCAGAGGGAAGTTGGTGGAAAAGATCTCCAAGGCAGCCACGTGGAAATAAGACACAAACCCTTTCAAATCACTGCAGAGCCAGGCAGGAGGCAGGAATGGAGACAGAGGAGGGAAAAGGGGAAAGGTGAGGATCCACACTGCCAGCTGAACTGCTTAAAGCATTTATTTATGTCCAGTGGCTCCATTACAAGTTCACAGTGTGCCTTGGGGAGCAGTAACAGACCAATTCCATGAACCAGATTGGTGCTTCAGAAGTAAAATTTTAAGTGTAATCCATACTCCTATTTCTTCTTGTGGCATGAACACTCCTTGTAGAGGGAGGTCATCCTCCTGCTCTCTTCCAGGCACCAAAATTGTGCATGAGAAATCAGGTAAGACATTAATACAGCTGGATTTAACTTGGGTATTATACACTAGAGCATTGGTGCTTTCAGTGAAAATCTGGGAAAGATTGCTGATAAACTTGAGTTGGGAACAATGACAGGGAAAACAAGCTAACATTCATCTACAGAGCTTCCCAAAACTCATGAGGTCAAAGGAGAGCCCTTTGAAAGTCTAAATTAAATTTACAAAGGACAAAATTAGCTCCTCACCACTGGTATTAGAGCATTTTTCAGAGTGGGATCCAGCAGCAGTATCCCAGCAAGGAATTTCAGGATAACAAACAGTGAACACAAGCCAGCACTCGGGGTTTGTGGTGTTACTTGGTCACTCATATCATGAGGATTCAGAAAAAGGAAATCTCCTGAGAACACTGAGGGAAACACAGCTCTTCAAACAAGAAGTTAAAACAGATGTGAATGTTCAGGAAGTGGTGCTCACAGCACTCCTGCCACATGTGGAATCACAGAACCACAGAATGGTTTGGATAGGAAAGGACCTTAAAGATCATCCAGTTCCAAACCTCTGCCACAGGCAGGGAGACCTTCCACTATTCCAGGTCATTCCAAGCCCTGGCCTTGGACACTTCCAGGGATCCAGGGGCAGCCACAGCTTCTCTGGGCACCCTGTGCCAGGGCCTCACCACCCTCAGCCAAGAATTTCTTCCTAAAATCTCTAATCTGAACCTACTCCCTTTCAGTTTAAGCCATTCCCTGTGTCCTGTCCCCCCATCCCTTGTCCCCAGTCCCTCTCCAGCCCTCTTGAAGCTCTTTTAGGCACTGGAAGGGACTCTGAGGCTGGATCTTTCTATTTCCAGCCTGTCTTCATGGGATATTTTATGTTTTTATGTTTGGGACTGTCAGATTTGTGGAGTCAGTGATGGGGACAACACTGCAGCCTCACCCTGAGCTGCTGTGCAGGTCCTGCTTCCAGCAGATCCTTCTGCTTCTGCCACTCCTGAGCACCTCTGCAGCATCACTTTTAGAGAAAAACTGAGTTTAATCCTTCCTGTGCATTTTCTTCAGGACATGATTCAACCCCTTGCACAGCTGTCCCAAATTCTTCTTTAAATTTTTGTGATTATACCATGGGTGAAGGACAAAAAAAACCTTCTCCCACATCATCTCAGAGAGAAAGCCTCAAGAGGCACCAGCAGCTGCTGAAACTGCTCCTTCTAAGCCTGTCCTGACACCTAAAAACCTGAAACCTTTTCCTAAAGGAAGATATTCCTCAGTGCAGCACGAGCTTCTGCACCAAGCCCCAATTCATTTGCCATTTGCTTCCCCCCAGCAGAATAAGGAGTAAATCAGCATCTTTGTGGCTCTGCCACAGATGCCACAGGATTTTCCAGACAGACAGACAGACTGTGAGTGCTGCCCTGCTGGGACACTGCACTCCAGTCACTGGCACATTAAGAGGATCCTGATCCCAGCATCAGCTGTGGTAACACTCCCAATAAATAGCTGTTTTTCCAGCCTGATTTCTCCCGCTTCCATCACTTCACATTTTGATGCAGATTCCTCCTGTGAGCAGACTCATCACTGCCCAGCTAACTCTGTCCATCCAGCCCAGACAGCACATTTGTTCACACAAGGCTGTGGCATATGGATTTTTCCTTCCAAAAAATGTGAAGTGTCAGCATTTTCCTATCATTCCTCTGGAGCAAAAGTGATCTTAACTACCCCCTCTTAAAAGCTGGAGCACATTTCATGATAACTGCACTTTGTCAGGCCATGGTGAGGTCACAGATCAGGCTGGCAGGTGGAAAAGGAGGTTTAAATGTGTTTTTAGGGTCACCAGAGGAGGATCCCTCAGCCATTTGGGGTTTCAGTAGCTCTCTGCTGCCTGAATGCAAAGCAGTCTCAGCTGAATTTCACTAATTCCTTCAAAGGCTCTCTTACACTCATCTGCAGAGATTATGCAGTAAATACTCTTTAAGAAAGCACTCTCTAACCCCAACAAGGCTATTCAAAAAATCAGGCTTAACCAGCTGACCTCTGATTATCTTCAGCAGTTCACCCATCTGTCTCCAACACACAAATTCCAGCCTCAAAGCAATGCTTCCTTCCTTTAGGTGGCTGAACTGGATGTTAACAATCACAATGCTCTTCAAAGAAATGGTGACATGGAGGTGTCCAAACTGTCCCCAGAAAAGCTCAGTGAGGGCTGTGAATACTTAAAACCCTCTTGGAAGTCACCACATCCCAGGCACAGGTCACTGAAGCAGCATTTCTGCTCTCATGATCCTCACCCCATCAGGATCTGTCCCTCTGTCTCACACTCAGACAAGACCAGCCCAAATGTTCAGGTCCTTAAATGTTCATTAATTCCCACAGTGGCTTTGGGAAGAAACCTTTCAGTAGCTCTGCCTTTTGTAGTGACAGAGTTTACAAAATTTAGGAGCTGTGAAGAAAACTAGGATTGCTCGACAACAGCTTTCATGAAGTGCAGCAGGCTGCAAAATAAGTGACATCTGAAGTTAAAAATTAGTGAATTATCTGCCTAGAGGTGGAGCATCTCCAAGGTGGTGGCATCTTGCTGCAGTTCTTTTGTGGCCTTCTTCTCCCTGGACAGCTCTGTCACCATTCACAGGAGACACAGCATCCATCAGGAAATGTAAGGATTTTCCCAAACCTCGTGGGGTATCACAAACTTGAATTTTCCCCTTCTGCCTCAGGTTATTCTGAAGTCTCAGCCACCTTTAACTGCAGCCAGGAGCTCACTCTGCCACCCATCATGGAATGACAGAATGGCTTGGGTTGGAAGGGACCTTAAAGATTATCCAGGAGGGGAACATAAAGATAATTTCCATGAGCAGGGACACCTTCCATTATCCCAGGTTGCCCCAAGCCCTGTCCAACCTGACCATGGACACTTCCAGGGGCAGCCACAGCTTCTCTGGGCAATCCATGTCAGGCTCTCCAGATTTTCCCACCCTTCTGGTGTCTGTGGACTAAGAGAGGAACTTCAGCTGCTCCAATCCACTAAAAGTTGACCCTTTCCAACCTGGAATCCAGCCTCTTTACCATCCAATATGGACACTGTAAGCAGCTTTTGAATTTGAAGGGTTTCCACTGAGTGCATTTTATAAGTTCAGGTCCAAATCTTTCTCACAGTGCCTTTGAAATCACCCAAGAGATCCTGATCCTGGCAGGGCTTGAGATTGTTTTGATTACAAGAGAAAAAAAAAAATGCACAAATACACCTTAAAGAAAAGGGAACATGGAACAGGAGCTTTGAAATAGATGCAGCTTTGCTAGAGACAGGGAAAAAAATCACAGAAGTGGAAACCAGGGAGCACCAGGCTGGGAAACAAAAGACCTGCAAGAGGTTGATTATGGCCCTGATTAACAATCCCTGCTCAGGGCAGGGACAACAGGAGCAGCAGTGGGAAAAGCCAGCCCTGGGAAGGGGTGAAGGAAGGCAGGAGCTGCTTTCCAGGAGAACTGAGCTACAGGGACTCTTCACATCCCCATTATCCTTGAGGGAAGAGGGCAGGGCACTTCCCATGGAAATAAATCTTGGCTCAGGAGTGAGCCTGAGCTGTGAGAGTGGAGGAAGCGCCCACACCAAATTCCCCTGCCCCAAAAAGCCTCAGAATAGATCAGTGTTTCGTCACCATTCACCCTGAATATTTGGAGGGTTTTTCATTTCAGGAGAAAAGGAGCATGCAAACCCACAGCAATGCTGGGTGGGGCACTCAGCTGGTTCTAGAAGATATGGGGACCTGCTCTTGCACCTCCAAATTCCGATGGTGAAACCAGACTGTGGATACAGCACAGCTCATGAGATGCCACCTCACGGCTTGAGGTCACCAGAAGTGCAAGAGGGGCATTGGATGCCCTTGTAAACTGGGTTTATGCAACAAAATTCTCTGCTCATGCTCATCATGTGGCCTCCTGTAAAAAAACACTGTGCAGAGCGTAGGTCTAGATGGGATATTAAGAAAGAATTTTTCCCTGTGAAGGTGGTGAGGCCCTGGTATAGATTTCCCATTTGTGGTTGCCCCATCCCTGGAAGTGTCCAAGGCCAGGCTGGACAAGGCTTGGAGCAACCTGGGATAGCAGAAAGTCTCCTGGCCTTGGCAGGGCTTGGAATAAGATGAGCTTTAAGGTCCCTTCCAACACAAACCCGTCTGTGATTCTGTGATATAACAGCAAATTCTTTCCCTTCATCTCAAATTAAATCTAAGCATGAAGCAAAAGCAGCTGCATTTGTGTAGTGATACATAAAGTGTCTGCAAAGCATTTTAGGATCCTTCAGGAAAAATGCTAAATATCTGTTCTATAATTCAATGAATGTTAATATATTCATCACAGATTTCAACTCTTCAATTGCACGGGAGAAAACCAAGAAAATTGGTGCTTGCTGCAATGTTACGATGCCAAGGGATGGAAGCAGTCCAGGGTCTTGGAATATTCAAGTTTTGTGTGGGATGCAGGGAAATCCTCCATGAGAACACAAGCAGAGCCTGTGAGGTCACACACAAACCAGATGTTGTCTTTACCTTTTTGTGGTGTCCAAAATCAAACCCAATCTTGCCTCTGTCCTCACACAGAGGGCTCTGCTCCTGCTTGCCAGGCAGAGCTGGCTGAATCACTCCTCTCTCTCATTTTTTCACTTTGTGCCCTTCTAAAAAAGCTGGACCTGAGATGCCTCCCTGTGCCAGCAGCTCTTGCCTGACACGACCTGGTGAGGACAGGGCTCCAGACCACAAAGGCAGAGCCCTTGCCCTCCTTTTCCCAGGCACGCCATTCACTGCTACTCCGAGGTATTTTTGTTCACTGCTTGGAGTGACTCTGAGCACATAACTGCCCTCCTTTGTTCAGGCTCTTCAACAAGAGAACCCACTGCTTTTGCAGTGTGCTCAGACATAAAGGCTCCCAGCAACGCCGTGCATTTAACCAGCCCGGGTTATTTTAGCATGTGCTAAATTAGGGGAGTGTTTGGAATGCCCTCACCTAAATGATCGGTGCTCACACACCTCCTGCTTTTACACCTAGGTGGAAAAATTAAATCCCTGCTGCGAGGCCTCCACGTGGGAATAAAATCCTCTGTGGTCTCCCTGCAATTTTCCCAAAAAAAGTTCTGCCATTCATCTTTTCCCCCGGCATCCTGGGTGTTGCAGTGAGCATTAAGCAATTCACTTCAGAGGGCTAGAGCTTCTCTGTGACAGGCTGGGGGAGCTGGGGTGTTCACCTGGAGAAGAGAAGGATCCAGGGAGAGCTCAGAGCCTAAAGGGGCTCCAGGAGAGCTGGAGAGGGACTGGGGACAAGAGATGGAGGGACAGGACACAGGGAATGGTTTTAAGCTGAAAGAGGATTGGGATAGATGGGATTTGGGAAGGAATTGTTCCCTGGGAGGGTGGGGAGGGCCTGGAATAGAATTCCCAGAGAAGCTGTGGTTGCTCCGGGATCCATGGAAGAGCCCAAGGCTGGATGGGGCTTGGAACAACCTGGGATGGTGGAAGGAGTCCCTGCCCATCACAGGGGTTGGAATGAGATGATCCCTAAGGTCCTTTCCAACCCAAACCATTCTCTGATTCTATTACTTTTGCTCCCAGCCCTGTTACAAAGCTCCTGAAATTTTTCTCCCAGTAATACCCCACTCCTGACAGCTGGAGTGCCTTTACAGGAGGGGCAGGAGAAGCACCTCAAAGTGAGAGTATTATTTTCCAGCAGTGGATCACCCTTTTCTCTAGCCTGAATCCACAGCAACCCCTCTGTTCTTTTGGTTTCCAACAACATCCTCCTGTTGCTGTGCTTATGAAAGGCCCACCCTGAAAATCAGCCCTTAAAACAAAGTCAGCAGTTTTTAAACCCTGCTAAACTGTGCACTGGAAGGAGGAGGACAACAGACTGCCCTCAGAGGCAAACTCCAATTCAGCTCCATTCAGCCAGAGAAGCAAAAATGTTCAAATAAAATACAGGTGCACAGTGGTGAACCCCTGGGCTGGCAGGTCACAGGGTGGGCAAAGCACAGGGCGTGCTGGCAGGAGCTTGGAACAACCTGGGATGGTGGAAGGTGTCCCCGCCCATGGCAGGAGGGTGGAACAAAATAAGCTTTAAGGTCCCTTCCAACCCAAACCATTCTATGATTTCAAGAAATACAGCAGAGGGTTACAACACTTTTACCATCTGGTAACTTTTTGATGCTATTCTCAGAAAATGTTTGCAAAATGGCCATCCAGCATCTCATCTTGATTATCTCAACGCCATCAAATCCACAGATTTTGCCTCGTAGTAAATGCAGAGTATAATATTTAGGCATTTTAGAGTTTCAAGGATGGAAAAACCATTTCAATCTAAAGAGCCTCAAAAAGCCATAAATCATAACAGCTAAGACAGGAGTTGTTTTTGACTCAGTATTACTGAGGTAAATTACTTGCAGCATTACAGAAGAGTAATTCTGTGTGTGAGAAACGAGCAGCAGCACTTTGGTGATAAGGTTAGAGAGATATTTGTGCTAACGAGGAAATTTAAGCTCCATTTCAAGGCAGACTTGCTCCGGAGCCGTCAGCGGTGTCTCCTGCCTTTCTCCAGGGACCAACTCAGTATCACTCTCACATCCTTCTCTGGAGTGATGAAAGCACTTCATAGGCTGATAAAAGGCAATCCGTGGTATTTCTTACAGGTCTCCGAAGATCAGCAATTTATTAAAAAGCGCTTTTCAGGAACCAGGCAGAAACAAAACATTCTTCATCAACACCTCACACCGAATCCATCTTCCCTTAAATAAATTCCCAGCTCTGGCAATACAAACTCGCTCTTCCCTAATTGCTGCTGTTCCACATTTGCAAATTCCAAGTGGTGATGCCTCTCTGCTTGTCAGCAGAGATTTATCAACCCTGTTCCGTGTCCAAAGGTCACACGAGTAAATCTGAGTGTGTTCTGAGCACGAATCCCTCTCTCTGCTCCTGAGCTGTCCCATCCACACCAGTGCACAAACCCAGAGTGACACAATGCAGAACACAGCAGCTTAAATAATTAAAACCAAAACTATAATTATCAAGTGAAAGAACAAAGCAGCTCTGAGACACAACGAGCTTTACTTTGCTTTATCCTCCCATGACTTATTTGCAACAGGTCTGGCTGTGAATTACCAGCAATGAAGGGATGCTCCAGGGTTTGGGGAAAGGCTACTGCATCCAGCTGTTCATCTGTCATCAAAACACAAAGAAACCACCAGAAAACTGAAGGTCTGAATCTCACTTCCCACTTAAAACCACCCTGGAAGTGCAAATATGAGAATAAATTACACTCCTCCAGCAGCAGTGTAAATGAGCTGTAGTGGAAAGGCTGATCCAGCTGAAGATTTCAAGTTAAAAACTAAAGCAAATCCAAGCACAGATGTTTTGTAGTCTGGTGCCTTGTGCAAATGCTGCTTTCAGTGTGTGCTGGAGCTGCTCAGCTCTGCTCTGAAAAGCACCTGTGGTGTCAGTCAGACACTAAAATCAGGCATGGAAATGCCCAATAAATGTAATCATCCAAAAATTTCTTTTACTGTTTCTGCACCTTCCTTGGTATCAAAATCTCTCCCCAGCCCACCTGCTGCCGTGGACTCTTTGATTCATCCCTGCAGCTGAGAAAAGCTTCAGCCAAGCCCCTGTGTGTGAAATCAGGGGAAATCAGTTAAATCAGCCAAGTGAAGTGGAATAAGCAGGCAGGAAACTGCTCCTTACAGGAGTATCCTTATCCATGGTGGCTCACACTGCTGGAATTCAGGCTTGTTTTTCCCTGGGGCACACTGCACACAGAGTGACATCTTCAGCTGGCTGCACCCAAAAATTCACCCTGGTCACCCCCAGAAGCCCAACAATGAGGGGCTGCAGGGATGTAGGAGAAGCCTGGCACAAACCCTGCTGTGTTCCCAAAGGTGTTTGTTCCAGGACCTGGCTCACCCTGACTTCACTGTTATTCCATGCTGCCACCTTTTTAAACAAAAAAGACTAAAATTGGAAGATGTACCTGAGTGGCTCACACACAACCTGCCCTGACAGAGGGGCAAGGTCAAGTAACCCTGTGATTTATTGGTTGTGGGATGTCAGAGTCACAGAATCATAAAATCAAAGAATTACAGAGCCTGGCTGGAAAAGACCTCTGAGATCATCAACCACCATCCCAGGACCTCCACCACGTTCACCACTAAACCATGTCCTCAACTGACACATCCACACACTTTTAGAATGCTTTTAGGGATGGTGACATGGACATCCTACCCTGAAAATCAGTTATCCAACCTTGCAGTCCATAAAACCTTCCTCTCCTTTTTCTCCCAAAATTCTGAGGAACTCTGCTTCGCCACTGAGACTCCAGAATGCATCACCTGAGTCTGTTATAGCACACTGCAAACAGCAAAACTGTCAAAACACACATCCCAGGCTGATATAGTACCAACCTGAATTGGGTGAGGTCAGAATATTTTGGAAGGGAATGATTTGAGCAGCTCATTTTTCTAAATTACACTGCAGTGCTGAAAGCGAGTGGAGCTCGGTGTTTTGCTCAAAGCCTAATTCAATTTCACTCTGTCTCAGAAAAAAGAAAACAGCACATTAATCCCAAATCCCGTAAACACAGAGTTGTAAACACTCCCCAGCACCCTCCCCACCCATGCTGAGGAGGGCTGGCCTGTTTTCCAAGCCTGTGTGAAAGCAGATGGCAGCCACCTAATTCGGATTCGCTGCAATCTGTTGCTGGTGGGGGAAAAAAAAAAAATATATATATATACTCGACTGCTTTTCCTTATAAATGTAAAACCTGGGAAGTTCAACCCACTCTGTAGTTTTGTGAGATGTTTGGTAACAGTTTTGCCAACAGAACCAGCTCTGCTCAGGGAGAACACATGCTTCTTGTTCTCAGCCTGAACTCTGCAGTGAAAAATCCCCTCGGATCATTTTGGGAAGGGAGAGTTGTCTCTGGGCTCAGCTCTTACTCTGGCTTTACACCCTGCAAGTGCACCACTCGTGACAAAATCATGACACCTTATCTACCTCGTTTTTTATCACAGCAATAAAGATCTTATTGAGAATAGAAATCTCTTACAGCAGATATAAATGCTTTTTGTGTCCAGACACGCCACGCTGTCAGCCTGATGGTGAATCCCCTCTGGTTCAGAGAAGTTCTTCTGGTGAGGCACAAAACTGGATGAGGGATTTTGTGTATGACCAGCAAAGGGGGTGAGTTCATTTCTCTGTTGTGGCTGGGCTCCTGTTTAAAGAGATGTTGGTGGCTCCCCTTTTCTGGGAAGGGCGCAGAGCTGGGGAAGGGGCTGAGAGAGCTGGAAAGGCGCTCAGATGGAGAAAAGGAGGCTCGGGGGGACCCTGTGGCTCTGCAAAACTCCCTGACAAGAGGGGACAGCCAGAAGGGTCAGGCTCTGCTCCTGGGGAACACTTTCTGTCCTTGCACATGGCTAAAATTTGTTCAAGAGGACTCACCCCACGACTCCTTCAGGGGTTAAAATCGAGCTGGCTGCCCTGCAGGTCTCTGGATTGTCCTTGTAGCCTTAGGAAGATGGGGACAATATTTACCATTTTCCCATCATCTCCATGAATTTTCAGAGTGGCTTTGCTTTGACACCAGTGGAACCCATATCTGCAGGAATCCCTGACCCCATGCTCACCCACTGCTGATGTTCCTCTGCGTCTCAAACTCCTTTGCTCATGGCTGAGGGCAAGGCACACACGTAGAGGATCATGGAATCATTTAGGCTGGAAAAACCTTCCAAGCATTCCCCCAGCACTGCCAAGGCCACCACTAAACCAAGTCCCCAAGTGCCACATGCACACCACCTTTAAAAACATCTTGCTCTTCTTGACATCCCCTTGCAAGCATCAACTGCAGGTGAGCTCTGGCTTTCCTAACACAAACCAAACACACCTGGATGATGTTAAAACCTCCACTCTGCTTCTACCTCCTCAATATTGCTTTTTTTGCATATTGAACACCAAATGAACCCATTGCTTTGTTGTGCCTCTAGCAGAGGTCACAGCACGATGCCTCAAAGTGAAAAACCTCTCTGAGCCCGCTCAAAACTCAGGGCTTTGCTATTTCTTCTCTCCAAGCATGAAAAACTGGATAATGCTGCCAGTGATGAGTTAAACCCCTTCACAGCAGCCTGTAAATAACCCTGGCTTGACACAAATGCCAGTGGTCACAAAGCTTCCAAGTCCTTCTTCAAAAGTGGCCGATTTTATGTGACTGGGTTTCTGGGCGCAGGAATGAATTGGAGAGGTTGATTCTATGTGATACAATCAGGATGTTTTAGTTCCTGGAGATAAGTTGACACTTCTCCTCCTACCCACAGCTATAGACTTGAGAAGCGTGACACAGATTTCCTACAAACTTACAAATGTTTGCTTCGCTGTTTCAGCAGCCTCAAAGTGCCTTAACTGCATTTTTTTTAAAAAATAAAAATCGCTAAATGCTGAAGTTACAACATTTCTGTCATCCCTGATGTTTATAAACATTAAATGAAGCTTTCAATGAGCATGTTCATGCTGTCACCAGCACCGAGCTGTCTGTCTCACTTTGGTTTTTGTCTCCTGAGGAGAAATGCAGCTGTGAATCCCCCTATCCCAGAGTAACAGCAGAACCTGGTCATCAGCTGCTGAGTTTTGTTGAGCTGGGAACTTTACTGGAATAACAGAAAATGTACCAACACACAAGACTAGAAATCTCTGTTGGTTGTTCCTTCTCTTTATGGAGCTATTTACCTTAATTTCTGCAATTTTTTCCCCTGATCTCAGTACAAACACAATTTTTCAACCCTTTGACCTAAAACCTCCTCCTGTTACTGCTCCCACCAGCTCTCCACCTAAACAACATCACCTAAATAGCTCTTCCGTATACATGATGCATTTTTTTGGAGTGTTAATCCATCAGATCAACACACTGAAAGGGAGGAGGTTTAAATTAAATATAGGGATAAAATTCCTCCCTGTGAGGGTGGTGAGGCCTTGGCACAAGTTGTCCAGAGAAGCTGTGGCTTCCCCATCCCTGGAAGTGTCCAAGGCCAGGTTGGATGGGGTCTGGAGCAACTTGGGGATGGTGGAAGGTGTCTCTGCCTGTGATCCTACAATATTACACCAGTCACCCAGCTTGGAAGATGTGGGAAAAAAAACTCTTCAGGAGATGGCAAAAGGACCAGTCCACTCCTTCCCCTTCCCCTTCCCCTTGTGGAGAACAATTATCAGAAACTGCCCTGCAGCCTGGAAAAGCAGCTGGAGGAATTTGTTCCTGCCTTGCTCCTGTGCTAAGGCACAAAGCCTTTTTAACCCACTTGGAATAAAATCACACCAAGACTTCTCTGCAACTTCTAAGAGCCCCAAGTCCACCAGAGCTCCAGGAATATTTGGACAATGCTCTCGGGCACTGGGAGGGATTGTTAAGGTGTCTGTGCAGGGCTCTGGTGGGTCCCTTTCAGCTCAGGACATTCTGTGATTCCTCTTGGGTGAGCAGAACGAGAACATCTCTCCTCAAGCAATGCAAGGCTTGGCATTTCTCACCTGCTCTGCCTTGGAACAGCTGCTGTGGCTGAATCTCACCCAAATGAGCTCTGCTGACAAAGCAGCACCGTTGTAGCCTGGCCTGGTTCGCTGCTGCTTGCCCCACATTGGCAACTTTGGGGACAGGACCCGAGGCAGCAGCTGGCACAGACAGGACATGCCAACACTGAATAAAGGAAAGCTGGTCTCAGCTGATGCTGCTCCCGTGCCAAAACCACTCAGGAGTGTGAGCAGAGCTGAAGCAGGGTCTGCCTTCTCCTCTGAACATGTTCTGGCTGCTTCCCTTGGGTTCTAAGTCACCATTTCAGGGCTGTCATGAGATGCTGGACCAATGTCCCTCAGGAACATCTGCGTGCATCAGCTCAGTCCCTGGCAGAACAATCCTGTACTAAATCCAGCTCAGCTCTGTCACACCATGGGCTTGGAATTATCTGTTGGCTCTTGACCCATCAGGTTCTCTGCTAGATGATGGCAAGACCAGGGGATGAGTTTTAGTGCCCTGGAGCCAAGAGAGAGACTCCCCTCTGTCTCTTAACAGTGTAATTTCACAGAATCCATCTCTCCAGAAGTACTCCTGCTCACTTTAAAGGTTACAGACGTGGTTTCACAAGATTTATTTTTATGAAACTAGATTTTTATACTCCTTTTTATAAATCATCTGATCTCCCGGTATACTTCAGCTGCGATATTAATTGTAAAACCCACGTGTAGCCAGGCAGAAATGTCAAACAGGGAATGCTCAAGAACTGGAGAATTATAGGAGGGACACAGAAGGATGCTTAGTGCAAGGACAATCCAGCATCCTGCTGAGAACAGAAGATAGGCACATGCAACCACCTTTCACTGATCATGTGAAAAAAACTTGGGGAAAGATGAATAAATGCAAGGGATAATTAAGAAGGGACTGTTTTTGAGAAGTGAACTGCATGAAATGTGGAGAAGGATGTCAACACTTCGTTCTAACACCTCCTCCAACAAAGCCTTCCACTTTCAGCCTCTGCCAGTTCTCAAATCTTCCAAAGCAGAGTGGAGCTCTCCAGTCTCACACTACTTCCAGTACACTGATCCCAAGCATGCAAAAATCAGCACTCATGATTATTCTGGCTTTTGGAAGCGGCTGCTTTGTTGTAATTTGGACAGAAATAACACAGTCAGTGAGAAGTAGGTGAGATATTACTGCACCTAGTTGACCTAAATAGTAACAAGTCTGTGTGTCTGTAGCAAAATGGGAAAGACCACAGTTGTCTAATAAGAATGCAATTCACTGCTTCAGAATGGAAGTTTTGGCCAGTGCTGTAAAAATTGCATTTGTTTCAGCAATCAAATCTCCCTCTCATTACCTCACTGCTATCAGGCTTCTGATATAATTGACATGATCACTTTCAACAGGAAAGTTTGGATTTCAGAACAGCCAATCTCATCCTCTTTTTCTGTAGTGATTTACACTCATACATTTATAAAATCAATTTTTTTCAATATAAATACTCCCTTCTAGAAAAATGCATTCAAAATAGTTCCAATGTCCAGCTAATTAAGAATACAAGCAGAGTGAGACAAAAAGAGTTTTCTAAAGGGACAAAACCTCATCCTTTTTCATTTGAGATGAGCAGGCTTCCTAATTATTTCTGTCCATGTAAGAGCTTGTCCCCAGCATGGTGACACAGAGCACTATTTGCCCCTCTGAATGTTCTCATTCACACCTGGCTGTCCCCACCTGCCCACAGCTCTCCCCTCTCCTGCACAGGTCAGGGATGTGACAGCCCAGGCTGTGACCTGTCCTGCTGAATTCTGACTTCCAGAAACCCCTTTTTGCTGCTCAAACTGATCTATAGAATAACTTCTCCCATGGTGCCTGTTGTAAAGTCCTATTGTGACATAAATCATCCTCTGCAGCAAGTGAGGCAGGTAAAAACTCTCCACAGAATCAAGAAATGGGTTGGGGTGGAAGGGAACTTTAAAGATCTCTGTGGTGAACCCCCCTGCCATGGGCAGGGATAGAAGCATGCTCAGGGCTCCAATCTGACCTTGATTTTTTGCAGGGGTGAGGCACCCATGGTGCCAGTGTTTCACAACCCTCATCATAAAATTGTCTCCTGAATCTATTGTCCTATCCATCACAACCTCCTCTTCCCTGAGATTCTCTCACTCCTGCAGGAGTTATCCCTTCCTCTGTGCTTGCAGACCTACTCCTGCACTGCTCAAAACCTGGCTGCCTGAAAAGGCAGTAAAAAAAAAACAAAAACCCTAAAACAAAAGAACCTAAATCTTAGACGCCTAGAATTTCCTCTTAACACCTCTTCAAGCATTCACTGTTCATTGAGCCTTTCATTTCCTTCTCAAATAACCTCCCACTGAGTTAAACCAACACAATCGAACAAAATCTCTGTAACCAGGCCAACACAGGGAGCTCCCAGAGCTGCAGGGAACACGTGGAGATCTGTCACACCCCCTCCAGCTGCAGCAGGAAAAAGAGAGCCCTGGGACCAGATTAGGGCATCCCCTCTCCCAGAGATTTACCTGAAAAATGGGAATGGGATGGACAGAGATAGGAGCAGAGGGGGGATAAAAATAATAGAATCATTTAGGTTGGAAAAGAACTCTGAGATCACGGAGTCAAACCTGTAATAATAATTGGTGTGTCCTGATAAACTCACTGGTGGACTCTCACAAACGTGGCAGCTTTTATTCCACTGGAACTGTAATAAGTTTTTCTTTCCCCTCTGTATTCAGAGACCCAGTAAGTACAGTAATTTCACGATTATAAGCCGCACCTTTTTCATTGAAGAATCCAGCCTACCCCAGTAGTGCGGCTTATATTCAGGTGCGGCTTATCTATGGACAAATCCCAGTGAAATGCCAACCCGGAAGTGAGAGCCGGCCGGGGAGGGCGCCTGGGGCTGCGTTTAAAGGCTTGGCTGCTCTATGAAAACTGTTTGCAACTTGAGCACCTGACACCAAACCCTGCGTTGGCGTGATTCTGTTGCTAATTTGTTACTTTGTTACACATAGATCCTTGTTAAAAAAAAAAAAATGCGGCTTATATTCAGGTGCGGCTTATAATTGCAAAATTACTGTATTTGTGATCTGAAAAATCTGCACTGAAAACTCTGGTTGAAATGGGTTAAATTCAGGAGTTATCAGAGAGGCAGGCTCTGTGTTTCCTGCACACGTGGAGAACACCACAAAAAGGATCAAATAATTTCACAGAATCACAGAAGGGTTTGGGTTGGAAGGGACCTAAAAGCTCATCCCATTCCAACCCCTGCCATGAGCTCCACTAGCCCAGCTTGCTCCAAATCCCATCCAACCTGACCTTGGACACTGCCAGGGATGGAGCAGCCACAACTTCTCTTTGTCAGTATTTACCCACCCTCCAAGAGAAGAATTCCTTCCCAATATTCGATCTAAATCTAAAATTCAAAAGAGCCTAATTCTCCAGCGCTTTATGCTATGCTTTTTCATGATTCAGATGCTCTGATTTCATAATTCAGGATATCAGGAAAAGAAGCTAGAGATCACTATTGAAAAAGCTAATCATGTTTTCTCCAAAGTTTTTTTAGAAAACAGCACAAATACAACCACTATTTCTTCTTAGCCACCCTGCTGTGCAAAATTTGAGAAGAACTCAATAAAAGTGGCACACTTTAGAAATCTTTTATTTCACTTGACCACAACATCCTCTCCTTCTGGCTTCTCTGCTCCAGTACAGAAACTTTCAGGACTTTCCCATTCCAGCTCCCTCTCTGCCCCAAATCTTGGCCTCAGCTCTGTCACATATCCTGCATCTTCCCCACGCTCCAAATTGTGATTCCTTCACCATTCACCTCCTCAGGAACATGATACCTTCCAAGTGCTTATTTTAAGAAGCTGCTCAGATCCATGGAGAGCAGCAAATCTCTGCCACCCCCTGCTTCAGTTTCTCCACCAAACTGGGGCAATCCTTGGGATCCGTGAAGGGAGCATGGAAGATCCCACCTCCTCCTCTTGGCCTCCATCCTCCTCCTGTACTTCTGGCTTTCTTTAAAGCTCACACTGCCAAAAAGGACACCTCTATCATGAGAGAAGAGTCTTCTTTCCTCTCCTGCAGTCTGCAGGGTGGCAAAAGCTAAACATGAACGTTTTTGGGTTTTTTTTCTAGTGAAAATTCCCCGGTTTTATATGCAGAGCAGAAAACCCCAAAAGTTGGAAAAAACTGGTTGTTCCTGAGGAACAGATACTTCCTCTGTGGGAAGGGATGTGCTGTGAGCCTGTTCTCTTCCCACAGGGATGTGCAGCACTTTCCTAAGTGATCAGAGACATCCTGAGTCACCCTGTCAATCAACACCATCCCTTAAAATATCACCACCAGACTATTTTCACCCAGCACACCAAAACCACACAGCAAACCGGGTACCAGAGAATCAATCATGGAATTATAGAAGGGTTTGGATTGGAAAGGATTTTTACAGATCCTCTCATCCCACCCCTGCCATGAGCAGGGACACCTTCCACTATCCCAGGTTATTCCAAGCCCCATCCAACCTGGCCTTGGACACTTCCAGGGATCCAGGGGCAGCCACAGCTTCTCTGGGCACCCTGTGCCAGGGCCTCAGCACCCTCCCAGGGAAGATTTTTTTTTCTTAATATCCATTCTAAACCCACTCTCTTTTACTTTGAAACCATTCCCTCTTGTCCTGTCCCTCCAGGCCACGGTACATAATCTCTCCATATTTCTTGTGGGGTCAGTAAGGTCACCCCAGAGCCTTCTCTTCTCCAGATGAACAATCCCAACCCTTTCAGCCTGTCCCCATGGGAGGGATGCTCTTTCCCTCTAGGATTTACCTCCAGGTACAACTCCTCTGCAGGTTTCCTGCTCTCCTCCCACCCCACAGATCACTGTGAATTACAAGTGAAAAAATACTAAATCCAAGATAAAGCAGTGATGACAAGGCCCAGCTCTACTGGAATAACAAATTCCTGTTCTGGCTGCAAGGTCAGCACATCTAGAGGCTCTGGACTCTGCCAAGACAGCACATGGATATCACAGGGACCCCGACACAGCCTGACAGAGACGTTTTCCTTAGATCCTCTGCCAGGTCTCCTGTGTGCCAGAATATTCAAACCTCCATTCCATCTCTGAGAAAACACCCCCAGCCCTGCCTTACCCTAATCCTTGGACAAGATCAATCTGCAGGACAGAAAGCGGCGGCTCAGGTGATGCCAACCAAGCAAGGCACTTTTTATTTTAATTTTCCATGCTCTGGAGTGGTACCTGATGGCTGCTGAGCCAAACCTGCAGAGCCTGGCATTGGGAGCTGCATTTGTGCTTCCTCAGAAAGCCAGCAGTTAATGGCATTCAGGCTGCCTCCAGAATCATGAAAATATCTTTATTAAGCATGTCAGGAAACGCAGCAAAATACTGTGTCGAACAATTGGCCGTAGCAATGCTACTCAGCTCTGCAAAGCGAGTCTGGATCACATCTGATGTGCTACATAAAATATATGTCAGCATTTTCCTGGCAATAACAATAGAGCACTTGCTGAAAAAAAAAAACAAACCTTAACACGCTGCAAATAAAATATTTGGAAGTGTGGTCAGTGCAGAGCTTAACACACTCAGCTGGAGACTCACACGTCTCAATCGTCTTAGAGGAGAGCTGAATAAGCCCGACTTTTTCAGGTATATTTAGACACAGTGTTGTGTCTGAGGGCTTCTTATATATTTCAGGTATAAAAGACATTTTTACTTAGCCCTATCTGTGCTTTCCTGCATGCAGACATCTGACCTGAGGGGGAAAAAAGGAGATGAAAGCAAGGCCAGTGTAAGGAAGGAGGCACAGGCAGTGAAATTTTTTGTGAGGCTTGAAAACTGCTGTGCTTAGTCACGAATGAAATCAGAAATATTATATAAGATGCAGAATAATAAAATATGCTGAGTTGGAAGGGTGCACCAGGATTATAGAGTCCAGCTCCTGGTCCTGCACAGCACCCCAACAATCCCATTTGGAGGCTGAGAATTTTGTCCAAACACTTCTTGAGCTATGTCCATTCCCTGTTCCATGCCTGACCACCCTTTGGGGGAAAATCTTTTTCTCATATGCAACCTAAACCTCCTCTGGATGATCATGTAAGGACAGGGAGGAAAGTACTAAATCAAGGGGATGGGAAAATTAAAAATAAGAAAAATTAAAAAAAAAAAAAAAAGGAAACAAGCAAAAAATCCAAACAAACAAAATCAAACAAGCAGAGAACTAACTTTTAAGGAGTTTTAGCTTTGGTAATATCCCAGGATCATCACGTGCTCAGGGCTGGAGCTTTGGGAAAGGAAGAGCTGTGCACTTGTCCCCAGTGATGCTCTCAGAGGAGCAGGACGGGGCTGATGTCTGTGCTGTGCTTTGGGTACCTTTGAAGAGACTGACACCAGCAGAAACAAAGCACTTGTCTTTCTGCGAGTGCAGCCATCCCAGGAGAGCACTTCTGAAAGGTTTAGGAAGCCTTTTGATTAGAGGGGAAATTGGAAATCCTAGCTACAGATCCTAGCATATAATAGGCCAAAACCTGCTGTCACCAAAACTACCCATTTAATTTTTTTTTTCCCCACAGCTCTACCAGAAAATGTTACACAGAAAACAAGATTAAGGGGAAGGAAGAACAGAGAGGGCTGGGAGTGTGGTCTCCCCATCACCTGCATGGATGATCCCTGCTTCAGGTAATTCCTGCTGTGTCCCAACCTACCACAGAGAAACCCCTGTGCTCACCGATTTTATCTGTGATTGTTCTCTGCAGATGACATGACTGCGTGCTAATTTTGATGCATCTCGACACCTAACAAGGCTCCTGATCTTACAAGCAGTGCAAAGTGCCTTTCCAGCCCTCATTCTTCCTTGAAAATCTGCAGCAGACAAAGATTTCACCCTAATCCCAGCAGTCTAAAGCAATCATTGTGCCACTGAAGGATGGTGCCCACTCATGTTTGGCGGTGGAGGGGTTAAACATCACCCACACTCCTTTGCTATTGCTATAAAAAAAGGAAAAAAAAATCTAAATAAGTAAAAACTGGGCCAGAATTGAGTGGCTGATCCTCCTCACAAGTCCTGTCTGCAAGGATTTGCAGCAGGGGACACCAGACCCACCCCAGCAGGATGTTGGGAGAGAGCAGATTCCAAACCTGGCCGTAGCACCCTGGGTCCTGGGAGGCCAGGTGAGATCCAGAAGCACAGAAAAAAGGCTGGAGGAAGCAAAGCTTTACAGGAGCAGCAGGGTGGGGAGATCTGACAGGCCCACTGCCAATGTAAATTTGCTTTTCTTAGATTATTTAGGGTCTCCCCCTAAATCTTGCTTGGCCCTGCCTTGTCTAACACTGGCCCTGCCAGAGACACTAATTTTCCCTGCCCCATCTGTTTGGATTTGCTTACTTCCTAATTTATCCAACGCCTAGCTCCATGGTGGCTAAGCATTTTAATCACAGTGATTAACACACTGAGCAAGAACAAAACAAAAATGGTTAATCAAAGGATATTAGCAGTGTTTGAATGTCTAGACGCCGTTTTACACATGAATGCTGGTTAACGATCATCTCCCCGGAACGTTCCCTGATTTATTCCTTCCCCTGCCAGCTCTACAGTTTGCCACCACCACGGCAGAGATTTTGACCCATTTGGCACCAGGAGAACACAACACTCTGCTGCAGGAAAGAGGCTTTTCAGGCTGCCTGAAGTGCTTCACATCCCCAGCAATCTCCAGCAAGAGGAAATCCCCAGCTCCATCCCCAATCCAGTGGGATGGAGGTGAAACCCAGGATGCTCCGAACTCCCAAATCGAGGAGGCAATGCCAAAAAAATGTCATTATTTGTTTGCCACACTCGGATATTACTTATTACAACATAAGGAGTTGGGGATTAAGAAAAGCCTGGGTTTGTCCCTGCAACTTGTGTGTTAAACTTTCCACCCCAAAATTACTCCCAAAAACAGAACCCAGTGCCCTTCACTCCCCTGGGTGAAGGAATGTGTGTCCACAAAAAGGCTCTGGGACAAGGATTGTTCACAGGGATACACAACGAAAGGAAGGGATGCCCTAATACCTGGACAAAAACATTAATTTAGGAAGCCCAGACCTCTAAGAATGAGTTATGTGGGCAGGGAAAATGTCTTATCTGTGTTTGCAAAGCCCTGTGTAAATTAACAGTCTTGCACAAACAGGATTTCAAACAAAAATACAAGTGCAGCGACAGGGTTTATGGCTTTAAATACATCTCCAGTGGTTTAGCTGTGAACACAGTGCTCAGTGGTTGATTTACAGCAGCTTCAAGTAAAGCAGAACTGTAGGTTTGGTGGGGTTTTTTTATAGTTGATAGAAATAAAAGTAACCAAAAAAGTTTGGCCACTTTCAATTCTGCTGTCCTCAACTGGTCCTTCTGTCACTGAGCTTTTTTCTGAGGTCCCTTTGGCCATGTAAGTTTTATTTTTCTTATAAAATAAGACCCCATAGCTGCAGTACTGAGCTCTGGGCAGGTTCTGGGTTCAAAAGGCTTCAGTAAAAGCTGAGTGCTGGGTGAATCATAGAACCATTATGGTTGGAAAAGATCTGTAAGATCACTGATTCCAACAGTTTACCAAGATAGCCATGATGTGTTAAAAATGCTACAATCCCATACCAGCACACACAGTCATCTCCCTCAGGATAACAAAGGTTTATTGGTGGTAAATTAGAAGGAAATGCAATGAGCAGCACAAGGAATTACCCTTACTCCACCCAGGTTTTTAACTCCCTTTTTCAGCCTATCATCAATCCGGTGATATCATAATTTTAGCTACATCTTTCCCTTCATTGAAAGGGTATGTTTGCAGCAGAATAGCAGTTGCTTGTTTGGTTTTTTTTTTAATTTTTCCAATGCCTCAGTGCTGTGCAGAAGAGAGGAGGCATCTCAAGATGGACCTCAATTAGCTCAGGACCTCAATTAGCTCAGTCAAACCACGTCTCCAGTCACTTAAGTCCCTTAAAGCAGCATTACCAGCCACAGGAAGCAATAACCATGCTGAATCTGCACATTAGTGATTTAAAAAGCCTGACTGGTAGATCCTTACATTGACCATCCCAGCTTTGCACCAGTTCTACTCCACTGTTGGCTGTTTATTTATAATTTACTATCCAGGTGTCTCTGGGACAACTTAATACACCGTGATAGTCTCTCATCTCTTCCCTGCTAATGAAGGCAATAAATAACTACAGTAAGCATTCCAATCAATATTACACTCTGCTCACATCCTGGAGAACACGAGGTCTGTGGCCTGCAATCCTGCTGGAGATGAAAAGTCTCCCTGGGATCTGCTCAGTGCTCAGGCAGTGGATCAGCAGCACAGGGATGGGGGCTGTGTGCTCCAAAGGGCTGGGAAGGCACCTGCAGCTCAGGGCTTCGTGAGAGATACAAGAATGGTGTGAAACTAAAAGAGGGGAGATTTAAGTTAGATGAAAGGAAAAAATTCTTCCCTGTGAGGGTGGTGAGGCCCTGGCACAGGGTGCCCAGAGAAGCTGTGGCTGCTCCATCCCTGGAGGTGTCCAAGGTCAGGTTGGACAGGGCTTGGAGCAGCCTGGGATGGTTGAAGGTGTCCCTGCCATGGGGATGATGATGCCTGGAATGAGATGATAATTGAGGTCCCTTCCAACCCAAACCATTCCATGACTGTATGGAGACATCCAAGTTTTATGCACTGAGTAGCAGCTGCGAACAATCCTAAAGATCCATTTGTGATTTGAGAAAATAAATTAATTTAATGGGAAAATGCCATTAACTGCATGAAATGAAAAGGCTGCAGCTGCTTGGAATTTTCCTTCCTACAATGCAGAATCACAGAAAACTCTCGTGATCCCAAATTCAACTTTTTCCTTTCATCTCCTGCCCTTACAAACTCAGAAGAACTTCACACAAGACTTCATGCTGCCTCTTGAAGCAATAATATTCCTAAATTCTCCTCCTTCTCCCTGAGCCACTCCTGCACTGCCAGCTCCATGAGCCAAACCACGTTATCCAGAGGCTGCAATCAGACACAAGCTGTTCTTTTTACACCATCCCCTCTGAGATCAGTCATTACCACACCCCCTTGGTACCCTCCCAGGAAATATTTTGCCAACCTATCTCCTTGCAATGCCCACTTTTCCTTTCTCAGTGCTTGCCTCCTTCCAGGATTTTTCCTCAAAACCTGTTGTACATCTCAGAGCTGGGATCACAACCTGCTGCAGAGAAATCTGCAGGCACCAATTCTCCCCAGAGCCCGTGGGGAGTTATTCCAAGTGGTAAAAGATGAGGAAAAGGAGAGAAACCACAACTAATGACTCATCTCAGAGAGGAGCTTTGCTGCTGAAGCTGTTCCTGGTGTAAAATCACCTCTGCTCATCAGCCTGAGCATCCCATTGGGAGACAGGATCTGAAGGGGATCCTGTTTTCCTTTTTCCCTCCTCTTCACAGCTCAGCTCTCTGTGCACCAGCTGTAGAGAACACAGGCATTTCTAAAATGCAATTTTACCTTCCAGAAAGGTGTCCCTGCCTATGGCAGAGGGCTGGAACTAGAGGAGCTTTGAGGTCCCTTCCAGCCCAAACCATCCCAGGATTCTATGATTCAATAAAATCCTTCTCACTGAAACACCCTTTGACTGCAGAGTAAATAACACATTCACACTAAAAATTCTGACAGCACCAGAGTGTTTTCTCTATACATATTCCCCAAGTCCAATACACACAAAGCATAATTACCCAATAAAAATGTCATTGAATCCAGCTGCCAACATTGACACCTCACTGAAGCTGGAAAACTGACTTTGGGATATTCACAAAAAAATAAAGAGTGTCCACAACTGATCTATGGAAAGGCTTTTATTGCAAAGGTATTTTCTCTCTCTGCAAGGGGCAGAAACTCACCCTGATATCAGTTCTTCAGGATAACTTATTACGTGTACAGCTCAAGTGATCTCTGTTCCACAGAGGAATCCGCATGAAAACAAACCAAACTCAAGAAAAAGCCCCAAATAAAACAACTGTAATTGTGTCACTCTCAGTATTTGCAGGAGAAGAGTTCCCAGCCCTCAGAATTCACAGCATCACAGAATGGTTTGGGTTGAAAGGAACCTTGAAAATCATCCAGATCCAGCCTCTTGCCATAAGCAGGGAACCTCCCACTAGAAGACCCACGTGTGGAAATCTTCCTAATGAAAAAAGCAAGGAGACACCAAGCAAAGCAAAATTAGAAAAAAAACTAAAGAAAATTTTCCCAAACTCCAAAACCCCTCAAAGCACTAAAGCATCCATCGTGGGCTATTGAACACACACCACCTCCTGCTCAGCAACTTTTAAAGTCACAAATGCTTTTTTTTTTTGCTTTTTTTTGCTTTTTCTCATGTCAGATGATAGCACAAGAATGAAAATCAGGATGTACCTGCCCAGATCCAACCCCTTTTCCTGGGCCAGCTGTGCTCCTTTCTGCTGAGCATCAGAAAGAAGATAATGAGCTGCACGGTGCTTTGGCCTGAGATCTCTGAAGCTACTTTCCTATAGTGCCAGAAAAACTCTTTCAAGCATTGTGTTTTCAGTAACTGATAAAGTTAAAAAAAAAAAAAAAAAGTATTTTATGCTTAAATCAGAACTGCTTTAAAAACACCAAACATTGCTGCTGCTGCTTTGTGTCTCCTTCCTTTAATTCCAGCAGTTATTAGGGATCACAGGGAGCTGTGCACAAAAGCTGGTTATCCCTGTCACCCTGAGCCATTCAGGACACAGGAGTTACTTCTTTACTTCACCAAAGGCAGGGTGGAACAAGTGCAGGACACCCCAGGAAGGGCTCCCATCAAAGGCAGGTCAGGAAGGACAGCAGAGCAAATATCTCATTTAGATAATCCCACTGGTTTGACCCAAAGAGGTACAACTTGATCAGGGAACAGAACTCCTGTGGGGGAAAAAAAAACGAGTGTGAGAACATAAACTGACAAAAGATGACTTTGCTGACTGAATCCAGAGGTTTCAGGTCTGACACTTCACTGCTGCGGCTGAATGGGAAAGTGCAGAGAGGAAAATAACAGCTACACCACACAAGTGGGTAAACAGCTTCATTTAAAACAGGAATTTCTTTTTTCTAATTCTATCCCTGTGATTAGGAGGAGTAATAGATACAGGTTAATGGGCAAATAATTTCTGTGTTATCATGAGAATCATGGGAAAAGGGATGTGGGAGCAAATTTTATGGTTGGGATGGTGAATTTTCATGGTGATTCTCTGCTCCTGTGAGAAGCTTTCCTGAAATCCAGTAACACCAATAACCCACTTCCAGTAAAACCTTGGTTTGTCAGGCCTTTAAGTTGCATTTCTATAATGAATCTTGTCTTTTATGAAAAAAATCAAAAGTACCCAAGCTCCAAAAACCTGAAACTTTCTGAGGTAACCCCAGCAGATGATGCAGGGAGAGTCAGCCTTGGACAGATCTCCCATTTCTTAGGTGATGCAAGAAAATTGAGAGGGATCAAAGAAAATTGAAGCCTGAACTACCTAACAGGAGGCTGTGGATAGGTAGGGGTTGGTCTCTTCTCCCACATGATAAGTGACAGGATGAGGAAAAATGTTGTGCCAGGGGAGGTTTAAACTGGAAATTAGGAACTATTTCTTCACCAAAAGGGTGGTAAAACTTTGGAATTGGCTGCCCAGAACAGCAGGAGTCCCCATCCCTGGTGCTGCTTTAAAGCTGTGTGGATGTGGCACTTGGGGACATGGGTCAGTGGTGGCCCTGGCAGAGCTGGATGATCTTAGAGGGCTTTTCCAAGCTTAGCAATTCTCTGATCCTGTGGTTAATAACATTTTGCAGTTCCTGGGTTTCTGCCACTCAGTTCCAAAAATGCAGCGAGTAGCCCAAGCCTGGAGTTTAAAAGTGACAGTGACAGCAGCTCAAGGCACTGATTGCACAGAACCCCTGGGTTTGGGGACAAGAAGAAATACAAGTAGAACACTTCAGCTGAAGGAAACAATACCTTCCAAGCTGGGGAAGGGGCTGGAGCACCAGGAGAGGCTGAGGGAGCTGGGAAAGGGGCTCAGGACGGAGAAAAGGAGGCTCAGGGGGGACCTTGTGGCTCTGCACAGCTGGGAGGGGACAGCCAGGGGGAACAGGATCTGCTGCCAGGGAATAGGGACAGGAGGAGACGAAATGGCCTCAAATTAGACCAGGGGAGGTTCAGGTTGGACATGAAGCAGAATTTCTCCATGGAAAGAGGTCAGGCATTGGAAGGGGCTGCCAGGGAGGTTTGGAGAGTCCATCCCTGGAATGACTGGATGTGGCACTCGGTGACAAGGTGGGGTCAGTTACAGGTTGGATTCGGTGGTCTTGGAGCTCTTTTCCAGCCTTAATGATTCTATAATTCAAGAATTCTGTGAAAAGTTGAACACACTCCCAAGCAGGAACACAGACTTGCCCTTAGAGCAAACACAGATCTCGTGTCCTACTGAAAGGTTTCAAAGAGAAGCAAGTATATTTAAAGGCATGTGATTGGTAAAAATTCCAGTTTTATGGTGGTGAAATTGTTCCTGAGAATGCAGACTCCTATTCTGAGTGACTAACAGATGTTTTCACGGAGGATTTAGGACAGGAAGAATACAAATGCACTGATAATGGCAGCCTAATGAAGCTTAGTCCTCAGTTAATTCACACAACCAATTAATCCTGTATCCAGTGGAAAGTGGGAGCAAGGCAAGGTCCCTTTCCCTGACCATAAGGAGCAGTGCAAGGCAGAATATCCACCCTAAATATCATGGAATCGTGGAATGGTTTGGGTTGGAAGGGAGCTTAAAGATCATACATATGTGCATTTTTATTCTTATTTAGGGTTGTGGTCTTTTGTGAGCCTCACAGCAGCACACAAGGACTCAGCACCAGCACAATTCCCCAATTCCAGCCTGGCTCCTCCAGCACTCAGGATCCTTAAACATCTTTCTGCTCCCATATTCCACATGGGAATTGACTCTAAATCATAACTTTTCAATTAGTATATCCTCACTCATCAATTCCTACTTTAAATTCCTCATCAGAATTATTCCAAAATAAATATTCCAAATTAAAAGCGTGATTTCCTCACCATTCCCCCCAAAAATCAGTTTCAGGATGTCTAAAGAAATTAATTCAAAGTAAATGGAGGAGGTGTGAACTTCCCATTGCCTCACTTTGTTAGGAGTACGCTTCACAAACAAATCCCCTAATCCCCTGAAAAAAAAAAGGGGGAAATAATCCAGTCCCAGGCAAAGAAGTTGGCAAAGCCACCAGAAATTCAACTTAACCCCTGAATTTAAACTCCCTGCTAAAGTTACACAGTTCCTGACAATTGTAGGAAATCGGAAAAATTGTCATTTTTTTTTCCTCTCAGAACACACTAAAATATCAACAAGAAAAATAAAAGAGTTAGAAACAATTTGCTTTCACGGATAAAAAATTGGTCACTTCCTAGGAATGTAAAAGAGCTGATTCCTGGCGAAAGGAGCAGCAAGGAATTACAGGGAGATCTGTGTGTTCAAACAGAAAATTCAGTGGTTTGTTGCAGACAGAGCTTGATCACAATAAAAAAAAATAAAATAATGAGAGCCTTTACTGAAGCTCCAATTGTGCAACAAGCCATAGCAGGGAGAAAAGAAACAGCAAAAGCCCCAAATGTTTTGATAAATGGGATTATGAAACTCCAGAGTAGTAAAACAAAGACTAAGAACACAAATATAATAAAGCATCATTAAAGGTGCTGTTTTGAAGCACTGCTGAGGCACAGGTAAATGTCAGGTTACCCAGGGCAGAGTTTTAGTACTCAAAAGCAATGTTTAATCTGATTTTTTGCTCTCCTGAATTTCTGGATGGAAGATTTACTTACTTAGACTTATCCCTCACTTAGGGATAATTTTTATTTTCCTATGAGGATATGTGGGGTTTTTTCAGCCCCTCCTGAGACACGGGGCACTGTGAGAAAGGAGCAAGCACTAAGACCAACCCTACAGGAGTCATTTGTCCCTTCTGACTGCCTGACAGATTTCAAAATGGTCTTTGCATCTTCATCAGAAAAGCCACACACATTTTAGAGCAATTCGAGGAAATGCTGGAGAATCTCTGAATTTAGGGATGCCAAGATTTTCCCACAATAAAACCGGGGCAGATCAACCCTAATTTTTTGCAAAATTGTAAATGACACCCGAAGTCCTGGCTGGCTTCACCTACTGAGGGATGATTAAGCTGCAAATCTCCAATTACTTCTAATCTTAAATAACTGATAGGATTTGAACTCCCACCATACAGTAGCTCAGATGTGATATTACTGGGAGCTTTTTGAAGCCAATCAATAACTATTAAAGCTGGATCCCATCAGCTACCACCAGGTATTAGCCACTTTCTCAATATTTCAAGGATTCAGTTATTCTTAGCTACAGTTAAAGTAGTAAAATGAAGTGGTCTCATACTGACACTGCGATAAATACCAGATTAAATATAGAACAAATTTATTACTCCCCAAAGTCCTACTGAGTGTCCTGATTTTTTTTTTTTTTTTTCTGTATCCACAACAATCTGGTTTACTTTGATGTTTTATTATCCCAGATCTAAAGCTCACAAAGCCTGAGCTGGTTCAAAGAAGCCAATGCCAGCCACGCCGGGGGAAGGGAACGAATTCCGAAGGGAAGGTGCGGATGGCGGAGCCCGCCCTGTGACAGCCCCCATGCCCCACTTAGAGCAAGTGGCACTCACAGGCGACTGATTTGTGACACTGAGCGTGTGTGACATGGCACAGCACCCCTGGAGTGCCTTGGGCAGCCAGAGGATCGTGCCTGCAGGAGCTGACTTTTCCTAATACCCTGCGCTTTGAAGAAAGCGGAATAATCAACCCATTTTTGAAGCGCTGGTTTGAAGGGCTCCGAGGAGTTTTAAAGGAAAGCAGTTAATTACTTGGCTGGCTTTAAAAATAAATTAAACCACAAATGAGAGTGGGGATGGGGCTGGGTGCTGATGGGTGAGCCCGGGAGTGCGAGGTTTTGGCTCGCTGCACGTCCTGAGCTCCCAAGGATGATCCCACTTTAAGCCCAGAGGGTTCTCCCTGAAGAGCAAATCACTCTGGAAAATGGCAGGAGCAACAAATCACATCCTCCTGCACCAGTACCTGAGCAGGAGGAGCCCACAACGCCACAAGTGTTTGGGTCCCATCTAAATTCCCTGCAAGTGTCCAAGGCCAGGCTGGATGGGGCTTGGAGCAACCTGGGATGGGGGAAGGTGTCCCTGCCCATCAGAGGGGATTGGAACTGGATGAGCTTTAAGGTCCCTTCCAACCCAAACCACTCTGTCATTCCATGATTTATGACATGTCTTGGCATTTCTCTGCTCTCCTCTCCTGGGATTTCACCTAAGCATTAATTCCAAAGTAGCCCACTGAATATAATTCTCTCAAAGACGACAATGACAATCTAATCCAATGAAGGGATCAGGCCTCCACTACTGGTGCACACAAAGGAGTCATAAAATAAATTTAGTCCCAAACAGGAAAATCTGATGGCCATGTCCAAAAGCTAGAAGCGGATTTTGCTGGAGACTCTGAAAAGCTGGATATGCCTTCATCAGCTTGGAAAAACAAGCCCACACTCTCATGAGAAAACTAAAATTAACCTTAAGTAATGGGAACATTTTCCTTCTGCTGTGTTGCATCCTTCTGGGCTCCTCCTTGTCTACTAGGCAGGGATGCTGCTGCCTTCAAGGATCATCCCTGGACCTACAAGCCTCAAGAAGCACCACCAGAACCATTTCCAGGTGGCATCCTGGAGGCAGCCACCCTCTGCCAAAAGCCAAGAAAGCTTCAGAAACAGCCACGCTGTGCCAGCCCATCTCAGGGCCAGAGGGCAAATCCTGCCATGAGAAGATGTGGCCACTGAGGGTGAGTTCCTGGCAAGTCAGATGAAGAGGGCTGTATCCTTGATCAGTGCACATGGCTGGACTCTGAGATGGAACCATGAAAAGGAAAGGTGTCCCTGCCCATGGCAAGGGGCTGCAGTGAGATGATCTTTGAGGTCCCACCAGCCCAAACCATCCTGCGATTCACTGAAGGGCTCTGCTATCATCCCAGAGCCAGCTGCATCTCATCTGGGGCTGGAGCCTTTCCTGGCGTCAGCGGCACGATGCATTGACGTCAGCGTGTGACAAGGGGCCCGGAATGACAAGGACTAAGGTAAGATTAAGCACTCAGGAGCAAAGCGTGTCCTTCGCTCCAGCAAGGGCGCCGGAGCCTTATCGCGCTGCCTTTCGGCACAGCCACGTGCCCAGGCGCAGCCTCAACCTCCAGCTCCGGCCCCGGCTCGGATGCATATCCATATGACTTGGCAAGGCACTGCTGCAGCTTTTCCCCAGGAAAAAGCTTTTCCTAAAGAAACCATTCCCTCCCCAGCCCAGCTGGAAGGATGCAGCCCCGAGACAAGCTCCGTGTTGGAGTGACGGGCTCCGTGCGGTGACTCCACGCCCCGACGTGAGCGCCTTGCCCGATTTGGGGAGCCTTCCACGAGGGAGGAACTGACAGATTTTTGCAGCCCTCGGTGCGCGCTGTTGCAAATTATTTCCATTTCTAATTAATATTCATAAACGAGCCACAATGCTGCGCCTTCCATCAGCCGTCACGCACCGCCCACGCTAGATGAAAGGACAACTGCACGAGATAAGCAGTTTATTGGATCAAAAGTCCCCTTTAGATGAGGAGACAGCTACTGCAACAGCCTCCAACTGATAGCATCCCATCACATGGAGGGAGTATCAGCAAATCTCCCTCTTTAAACCCCAGATTGAGCGCACGGAAAGCACAACGCAATTATGACGTTAATTTAGCTGCATTTTGCTGCCTGCTTGAGGCTCCAGCTGGGGGGAGGAACTTCAGTTTGAAGAGCTGCCACTGAAAATGGTTACTTGAAAAAACTCAATTGGCACCCAATTATACCATCAGCTTTCCAGTTTGATCCCCTGTTGTCAGCACTGTCTCAACTGGCTGGTTTTGGGCAAGGACTCTGCCCTTCAGCTTTTACCTTTACCAACCATCTACATCTTGGTCCAGCAGGATCCTGAAGGCGTTTTACCTGTCCTCCTCCCCAAACTCAGTTTAAGAGGTGGCAGAAAACAAGGATCTCATCTTGAACAGAACATAAGGAATAACAGCTGTTAGTGTCCACTACCCCTGCACGGACAAGAAATTAATCAAAAAGACACCTGACATTCACATCAAGCCCATGCAGCATGACAGAAAGCACTGAGACTGTAACATCACATTCCCCCCTCTCCACTGATGGGAAACAAGGGTTTCCCAGCTTGAAACTGAAACACAGCGGGGTTAGTTTGGATATTGGGAAAAAAGTCTCCCCTGTAAGAGAGACCCTGGCACAGGGTGCCCAGGGAAGGTGTGGCTGTTCCATCCCTGGAAGTGTCCAAGGCCAGGTTGGATGGGGCTTGGAGCAACCTGGGAGAGAGCAGGGTGTCCCTGCCCATGGAAAGGAGCTGGAACTGGATGATCCTTAGAATCCCTTTGAACTCAAACGTCCCAGAGTCCCATGATTAAAAGGAGCAGAGCAAGATGCATTACACACTGTTTTCCAGAGCTGTTCTGCTCCTCATCCATGAAGGACCCAAACAGTCTGCCCAAGAAAAAGCATATTTACACCCATTGCCAGAGAGGGAAAGTATAAATATTTCCAATGCTTTATGAAGGCTGGTACTTACAGTCATGCTTTCAAAGGGAAAGAATAAAGCAAAATATTCAATTAGAAAAATTACTGTAATTGCAGGTTCTATTTTATCCCTCCATTAAAGCAATAAAGTGCCTTGAAATATTGCTGAGCTGGGATACAGAGCTTACTGCTACTTACCATATTAATATACATCCAGGGGGGTTAATTTAATTTAGATCTGCATGAGGGTCTTCTCTCCTCCCTGGCCCCTATGGCCTCCCCCAACACTTCCAGCTGGATATCCATGCATGCTCTCCCCCATTCCAAGGGATGGAACTGCAGTGCTGAGGCTGGACATGAATTCTGACACGTGCCACACACCTCTGGAGCCAGAGGACATCAAGCACATCCATGCACAGCTCCACACACACTGATTCCCAGCTAAAACTGTGATTCCCTGCCCCTCAAAGCTCTGATGTCTGAGTATTTGATTTTCTGTTGGACGAAAATGTCCAATTCCTGCTCTCTGAACATCAAACAAAATGCTCTTGGAAATGTAAAATCATCCCATTCTGCTCTAATAGCACATGAATCCCTTGGGAAGGGATTTGCTGCTGGAAGTCACTGAGTGAGGAAGTGCTGAGGCTGAAGAAGGGGCTTCTCCTCCCAGCTTGGCTTTCTCCACACCACAGTGCCATGAGCTGCAGTTTTCTGGATATAACCTCGCTCTTCCCTGCCACAGAAGATAAGTGAATCTTATTTTAGGGAGCCCTTCATTCTTTTAATTAAACAAATTAATATCACTTCTCCGTATCTCACAGCCTCCATTATCTTTTGTGAACTCCAACAATTCTGTTGTAAAGATATATTGAAAAAGCACTAATTGAGATAATCTCTGGAATTCAAGAGTTGCTGTATTTTTAGCCATGTTTTAAAACTATTTTCCCTTTGTTTCTGGAATGCCTCCCATCCTTCCTCCCATGCCAGACTGTTTACATTATTTAAATGCCTTCTGCTTATACCACTCTTTACAATTTTTACTTCAACAACATCGGCCTCCGTTGCTCTTTTTTCCCTCGCTTAGACATAACTGGGATGAATTCCAATCCTAAACTCAAAACCACTCCTGGTGCTTTACTGCTGTCTTCTGTGTTTGGTAGATCAGGCTCTGCCATCCTGTCATCCAGGGCTGCCTGTGTGGGGGTTCCAAGCATGAGGAGTAAAACTGATCTTTTTTTTTTTTTTTTTTTTTTTTTTCAGGAGAAAATGGGAGAATGGTGATTTTCCCAGAGACTGGAACTCTTCAAACTCACACGGATACACAACATGTCTCTGCTTTAAGAGATGATCCTGAACCATCCCACTGAAAGGATGGGGGAGCTCATCTCTCCTGGATTTTTTTGGCGAGTTCTGATGTCCAGTGTCCCTCAAAGATGCAAACACAATCCTGCTCCCTGCCCCTACAGAAAACCCCACAGAACCCCATGAGCTGAGGGAGGTTCTGGCAGGTTTGGGTTTTTCCCACAAGTTTAATTAGCAAAGTGATAAAGGCAGCTCCAGCTGCCAGAGCTTTTTGCACCATGGCTCCTGAGGAGTTTGTTTCAGTAAGAATTCTGCCAAAATGGTGGGGGTTTTATGGGAAACTTCTCCCACACCAAGCAGACCTGTGAAGGTGGAAAAGGTGATGGAGCTCAGCAGCTGACAGGAGTTTTCCTGCAGTGTCCATTTAATCCTGTTCACAACACGCTTGGTTTTCCTAGTGCTCCATCACTGCCCATCAACAGGGCACTGAGAGCAGCACTGAGGAGAGATTCCTGTCTCAGTACTATTTCCATGGGTTTTGGGACAAGGAGAAGATCCCTATTCCCTCAGCCCATCCTGTACAAAGGGGGACTTAAAGAGGCTGGATAAAAAAAGAGGGAGAGTGACTTTTTACACAGTCAGTGATTAGACAAGTGGGAATGGCTTTAAACCAAAAGAGGAGAGATTTAGGTTAGACATGGGGGAGAAATTTTTTCCTGTGAGGGTGCCCAGAGAAGCTGTGGCTGCCCCTGGATCCCTGAAGTGTCCAAAGCCAGGCTGGAGAAGGCTTGGAGCAACCTGGGACAGTGGAAAATGTCCCTGCCATGGCAAAAGGCGGAACAGGACGGTCTTTAAGTTTCCTTCCAATTCAAACCATTCTGTGGCATGATTCTATTCCATGGTAATGCAGGGATATTTCTTTGGGATGCCAAAATCCTGCTGCTGCAGATAAACCAAACCAGGATGGGGCAGAGGAAGAGGAGGTCATGCTAAAGGCTCTGGGCTTGAACACAGAAGTTTTCAACAAAGCTGCCAATTCTGCAAAAGATCTCCTGTGCAGCTGAAGTCACTTAAGGACAGACTGTGAATATTTCAGAGGTGAACCTGAGCTCTCACAGATTTCCAAAAAAAGGAGATGTGAGGAGCAGCACAGTCTTCAGGTCCCGTTATAGTTTTGGGGACACATTTGAGATGGCTTTTTGCTCTACTTTTTTGTCTCTTGGCCAAGACTTGATTTTGTTCATGGTTCAAGATATGGAAGTAAAGAATAAAACACTCATTTATACTGAAATAATGGAAGTCCATCAGTGAAATTTGTTCAGGGATGGACAAATAGCAATTCCTGAGACTTCTCCTCAGTATTGTAAATGTGGTTCCTCTGCTACAGCATTTCCATACAACCAAACACAGGCTGAAACTGGAATATAAAGTAGTAGGAAATATAAATCCCAAGTGGAGAGTGATAAAAAATATAACAATAAAAATCCATCCATGGAGAGATACAATGGGCTGCTCCTGGGACACAGCTAAATGCTCAGTCCCATAACCCAGAAGATTTTGGGAGCATCCTTGACACTGCAGCCCAAAGGATATGGGATGTGCCTGATGTTCTGCCCTGCAATGATCAAGCAATTTCACTCCAGAGGGTTAAAAAAACAAGGTGTTCCTCCCTCCATCAGGAGGATTTTCTGAAGATCCTCCTTCCCTGGAAAGCTCTTTCCCCATTTTCTTGTTGGAAAAGCATCTCAGTGCCCTAGAGCACCACAGTGGGCTTGGCCATCATTCTGAATCCCAGCACATCAGAAGAAGGTGGGGCAATGAAGTGACAATATCTGGCACGTGTTCTTTGCTTACGCCTTGAACTACAATTTAATTTTCTCTCTAGCAAAGCCTTACTCTGACTCACAATTCCTCCTGCCTAAAAGCTTCCAGGTGTTAAAACACTGCCTTGTGCTAGTGTTGATTTTCACTACAGTTAGGTGCTAAAAATCAAGTCAGGATTCATGGGAAATAAAGCAAAATGAGTAGAGAGTGAAGTCGTGTGAGGGATCCAGATTCTCCACAGGCTCACCTTCATTCCCCAAGGAAAATTACATGTTTGACGTCCCATTTCTGCTCCTTGCAGTCTCAAGGCAGAGCAAGCAGCTCTTCTCCACAGAGATGCTTTATCACCATCAGTTTTTCCTCCATCCTTTTCATTAAAAGAAATGCCCCCTGAATAACCTACATTTGTTCAGAGAGGAGAACCACTGCAAGGAATAAAGCTGGCTCAGTGCAGCTGAAAGCAAAATGGAAGTGTCTGGAAAGGTGGAAAATACAGAGCCTGGAATTTTAATGCACAAAAAAAAAAAAAAAAAAAATGGTGAGCCATCTTTCCTCCTTCCCTTGGCACCCTGCATTCCCTCCACCAGGGAAGGCACTGTCAGGCTGCCACTGGCATTGGAGATAAAGCCACAGGGAGAGTGGGAAAAAAAAAAACAAACAGCTGTTTTTTGCTGGAGTTCAGCTTGAACAGCTGAAAAGGGATGTTGGGGTCAAGGACCACATGGGTGGGAGCGTTTAGGAAAGCAGCCTGCATCCCATCTTCAAAGCAGTTGGCTTCCCTTCCAGTTCTTGGACTCCTGGAGATGCTGTCCCCAAAATACCTTGCAATGGCATCTTCACCTTGAAAGCCATGGAAATTTTATGCTACTTCCAGCAAAAGAACTAAGTCAGGTCACCCAAGCAGCTCTGCTTCCCAAAAGCCAAGGCAGGGGGGTGATGAGCTCTGTCACTGCCCAACCACCTCAACAGCATCCAAGAGCAAACCATCTTCTCCTCCAAATCCCACTCCCCACCCGCCCGAGCTGTGCTGTCTCTGCAGGAACGCTGGGCTGCATGGGAAGGGGAGCTCCCAGAGGTGAGGGCAGGATATTATTTCTCTGAAGGACAGGTTTGGTGAGAGGCTGGCCCAGCAGATTTGCTCCAACATCTGTGGTTGGACCCCCTCTAGTGGGAACCACTCAACAAGACATGGAGCATCACCACTCACCCATGGAGACCCCACTCAAGGGATAAAGCCCTTTTCCCATTGTTATTATGATTGTTATGGTGATTATTATTATTATTTCCACTCTCTCTGTAGATGCTATTGGACCTCTACACCCACAGCCCAGCACTTCCTTATGGAGATCCTGCAGAATTGGGGGTGGAATGGGTAAGTTTTTTGGAACAACCTCGCTGGAAAAAAAAAAAAATTATAAAAAGTTATACCCCAGACCTGATTTTGTAGGGAGAACATATTTATCATCTATCCCAGAATGTCTTCCCTCTGCCAACTTGTCAAAAGCTGACAAAACTCCATACTATAAAAGCAAGCTGCTAAAACTTGGCTAAAAGGAAAAACTCAGCTGCCAGACAAGCTAACCAGAAAAAGCTGAAAAAAATATTCCAACGTGCCAGGGAAGGCAGTAAATTCACAGAAAGGCTCTAGAGAGCTGAACATCCCAAACCAAGACAAGGAGGCAGCATTAGGTCAGCAGCTTCTGGTTCATCTGCTCTTTGACAAGCAGATGGTTCCCACTTTGAGGGATTTGGGCAGAGAACTTCAGGGTTGTAGAGCTGCCTGTATTTCTAAACTATCCAAAATAATGTGTCTCTAACTCACAAAGTTCATCCCAGACAAAGTGTTTTAGGGGAGCCTGAACCCACTCAAACACAAAGTCATTAAATGCCACATATTCCATTTAAATCTATTGATTCATCCTTCCACCTCCAAAGATGAACAGCTCATAGATTTGGTCTTTCCACTAATAAAAAAGATGCCAATTCTCTGCCTAAATGTTAGGAATTTCTCACCATGTATGTACACAAGACAATTTTTAATGTCACAACAATGACAAGGTTTGTTGTTTGCTGGGGTTTCTTGTACAGAATGTTTTTCTCCTAGATCTGTATTCACATCTGTTTTAATAACAAGCCCCATAAATAGAGCACATTCATGTCCCAAAACTCACCATCACTGCTAGTTCAACAAACACAGAGAGATTTCCAGCTGGTCAGTGTTCATTTTAGCTCAGCTCCACATCCCGTTAATCCAATGGAATCCAATAATGTTTGCTTCAATAGCACAGCACAACACAAGGGCTCGGACTTTCCACTCTAAACCCCCAATTCCAGGGCATCATCCATGACCCAGTAACCCACTTCCAGCAGAGGTTAAGGAAAGGTACATCAGACAGGGGAGTTCACTCCTGTCATTCATACAAACTACTCAAGAAACCAAAACTTCTGTTTCTCCTGAATTTGCACAGCTGAATGGCTCCAGCAAAAGCAACAGCTCTGTCTTCATCCTGTTTCAAGCAAAACCACAGCATCCCTCCTGAAGGAGCAGCCCTTGGCAGCTTGCACTGCAGCACCTCTGTAATGAGCATAACTGGCATCCTTCACTTCTTGGATAGTCTGGATGGATTGTTCAAGTCCTCAGGACAAGCTAAGAGTTGAGAGGAAAGGTGAATATTGCTGGATTTATGTAGGTAAAGACCACAGGAGCTGAGTTTTATTGGTGGGAATGAAGATCAGACTATTGGCATCCATTTGAGATCACACTACTTGTAGCAAGAATTCGAAATATGTATATCTAGACACACGCATATGTTTTTACTATTTTTCCAACAGCCACTACAGACAGACAGTATTAACACATCCTTCAGATCTCAGCTGAACTAAAAACACACACAAAACCCCAGGAATATCACTAAGCCCCCCCTCAGCACTCACACTGCCCCCTCAGCCCTCCTGCCTGGTCATGATCCACCCTCTGAGTACGACACAAACAGACAAAGCACCCATCCAGACTGCTCCAAAACAAGCTGCTTCTCCCACAGTCCTGACAAAACGAAGAGACAGCCTTGCTAAAATAAGATCCCGACGTATATTTATATTTCTGCCATAAAATGCTATTTATTCCCCATCTTATTGGCGAGTCTTCCCAGTATTTACGAGAAGAAGCCGCCGCAGGAATCGTGTCATCCCTCAAAATCCGAACGCAGCTTTACCTAATGTATTCAGGATGAGAATTCCTGTACTACTCCAAGCTGCCCCCCTCCAATCCTCCACGATTCCTCTCCCAGCTGCTGAGCAACACCCACGCCATGCCCTACGTCAGGTAGGATCCCGATTACGCTCCGTGCAGCGCGGATCCGCGATCCCACGGGGAACCGGGCTCGGAGCATTACGCACTGAACTTACGCTCTCCTAGGTTTTCCTCCTCCATCCCCACGTCTGAACTTGTCCCCAGCACGCAAAGCAAAGGCGGCCAAACTGGTGCGTTCCATTATTAATCCCATCAGCGCATCCCAGATTAATTTTAATGGCGTTGGTAATAACTGTAGTGGGAATGCAAAAAGACACCCTCGTGGAGGCTGCTCCACAGATCCCAGGAAGTTAATTCTGGCTCTGGTCAGGTATTGGGAGTCGGCTCCATGGTGTCCAGGATGCCTTAAAGAGTGGGAGCTGAGCGCTGGTGGGATTAGAGATCAACAGGAGAGAAAGCTCCCTGATTTCACCTAACGTGATCCGGGCTGCAGCACTCCGTGTCAGTCCCCTTTGGCATTCCCAGCCCTGCACAATCTCAGAAGCAAGTGTTTTTCCTCTGCATTAGCATAGCAGGGTAAAGTCTGGGCAACTTGAGCTTTGTTTCTTCCTATAACCCAAAATTCAGCCCCCCACACGCATCCCCTCTGTCCCTGCCGGCATCACTTCAGCATCCCCCTCCCCACGCGCTCACTCGAGCGCGCCGTGGCATGGGCTGTTTGTGCACAGCTAAAACACAACCATTTCTTCTGCCTGACTCCAAGAAAGGAAAAATCCAACTTGCCAGAGGAGCATCTGCATTGAGAACCGCTTTTGCTGATGGGATCAGCGCTTGGGAGTAGTAGGGGAAGCAGCAGAAAGGGTCGCGGACCAATTCATCGTCCTCGCACGCACCACCCGCAGACATCCCCCTCCCGCCACCCCCCAGCCCAAATCCCAGCCCTAAAAACCCACCAAAATAGAATAAACCCCCAAGCAGAAGTTGAGAACAAATGTGCTTTGAACGCTGCACAAATGACATTGAAGATGCAGAAGAAATATGTATTTGCTGTTGCACTGCATGATCGCATGGGCTTATTTCCTACGTACACATCTCACGCACCCTTCCAACGCAGATCCCCTCCCCTCCACCCCCGCGGCTTCTTCAAAAAAGAAATAAATTGGGAAAATAAAAATCTTTGATCCCTAAAGATTATTTTTAAAGCTACAGACGCCAAGTGACCCCTATGTGGAACCTCTTCCCTAGAGCCTGACCCATCTGTGGGGTGGAGGGGCCGCAGCCACCACCCTGTGACACAATCCAGAGTTGTCCCTGTACCCCCACCCCAAATCTCACAGCTCTTCCACGTTACCGACCCGCGCCCCAGCTCGGAGGATGCTGGGCCGTGCCGGGTTTTTACAGCTGTCCTTACACCACCTCTTTCTGTAAGCCCGACATCTCTGTGGCAGTGTTTGCATCCACAGGCTTTCATCCTGGAGAATCCCTCCCTGCCTCCTCCCACCTCTCTTTTTGGGCAGGATAACGTAATTTCCAGCTCGCACTGAAGGATGCTTTTTTATTCCTGCTCAGCTCGAGGTCACTTCGCAGAGCTGTCCTCCGGGCAGTGTCTCCTTCACCCCAGGACCTCTCCCTCCGGCAGGGAGCAGTCCCTTATCCCTGACCTTCATGCTCACACCGGCAGCCCCACCGCCGCCGTCCCCACCGAGGAGGTTTTCTCCTTTCTCCAAAGCCACAGCCGAGGCATCGCGCTGCATTTTTCCACTCCCATCACCCGCTCCTTCGGTTCAGGGGGAGTCAGCGAGCCAGCAGCTCCCGCTCCACCGGCTGGGGAGAGGCTCTCAGGGATGGAGGAGACCCTCACCCCTCATCCCTATGGGATCTGTGCCAGGGCGACATCAACCCTCTGCAACCAGCACGTCCCAGTGCTTGGCAGCCGCGGGTCCATCCCCCTGCAGACCCTCTCTGGATTGCATGGGGTCTTTTCCTGGCTCCAGGTGGGGGTGGTGGGGTGATTCCCCCCCAGGGCCACAGGACCGACCTCTGCAGTGCTGCCACTGCCAGGGTCACCCCCAGCCCTGGGCATGTCCTGAAGGGAAGAGCAGCTCCATGACCCCCCCATCTATCCTGCCCCATGTCTGTGGAGAACCATCTCGTTCCCACTGAGCTAGAATCCCTTCCATTCCACACCATGGGAACTGTGTCCCCTCCAAGCTGTGAGCCCTATTCCCCTTTCCCCAGCCCCACACGCTCATTTGGAGGGGGCATCTCTGCTCCTTTTGGGGCTCTTCTCAGTGAAGAAGGGGTCACCCCAAAGCTCCACGTGGGGAGCACCATCTCATGTCCTGCTTGTACCAAGCAACCCCCACTCTTCCCATCTCAGCCCCACAGACATATTTTGGGGGAATTCTCTTCCCCTCAAATGTCCCCTCAGCACCTCCTCCACCGTGGGGAGCACTGGCAAGGATTCACCTCAGACCATGAGGTGACAATGACCCCCATGTCCTCCACTTCAGCCCCCCAGGCTCATTTTGTGAGAATCGCTCCTCCCTTTGGGTCTCTCCTCACTCAAAGATGGAGTAACCCCCAAATCTCTCCTTCCCCACGTGGGGAGCACCACATTGACCACCACCACCTCAGACCACGAGGTGACACTGAGCCACGTCCATCTCAGACCACAAGCTGACAATAACCCCCATCTGCCCTACTCAGCCAGGGACAGTGACCCACGTCCACCTCAAATCATGAGGTGACACTGACCCCCATCGCTCCCACCTCAGCCAGGGGACAGTGATCCATCCAGCTCAAGCCATGACATGACACTGCTCCACGTCTGCCTCAAACCATGAGGTAACAGCAATGGCCATCTGGTCCACCTCAGCTAGGGGACAGGGACCCACCTCAGCCCATCGAGGTGGCACTGACCCCCATCTGCCCCACCTTGTCCAGGGGACACTCACCGACCTCAAACCAGGAGATGACACTGACCCATCTTAAACCAGGAGATGACACTGATCCACCTCCAACCAGGAGGTGACACAGACCCATGTCCATCTTGGACCATCAGCTGAGAGCTACCCACCTCATCCAGGGGACAGTGACCCATTTTAAACAGGAGGGTGACACTGACCCATGCCCATCTTGGATCACGAGCTGACAAACACCCATATGCACTACACCAGCCCCTCCTCGGCCAGCGCACACTGACCCACCCCAGACCACAGGCGACACTGACCCACGTCCACCTTGGACCACGAGGTGACACTGTGCCCGTCCATCTAAAAGCAGGAGGTGACACTGTCCCTGTCCATCTTAGAGCAGGAGGTGACACTGTCCCCGTCCATCTCAAAGCAGGAGGTGACAGTGCCCCACATCCCCCTGCACCAGGGGCTGAGGCTGCCCCACGTCCCCCTCGCACCGGGCGCTCGCAGCCGCCGCTCCCGCCCCTCCGCGGCCGCGCTTCCCGACCCAGCGCGCCGCCCGCCCCGCCGGGGGCACGGCGGAGTCCCCGGCCACCCCTTACCTCCAGACCTGCCCCATCTGCAGCAGGTGGATGACGGACTGCCAGACCCAGACGGAGATCCTGCAGAGGCGCTGCGCCCCGGGGGTGGCGGTGCCGCCGGCTCCTCCTACCCCGCCGGCGGGTCCCCCACGCCGGCCCGCGGTCCCCCCCATCATGGGCGGCCCGCGGCTGCTGAGCCCCTGCACGGCGCCCAGCCCGCCGCCCGTGTAGTCCTGCACGAACCAGCGGAAGCTCAGGATCTGCACCAGCACCGAGGGCAGCAGCACGAAGGCCAGGGTGAGGCCGCACCACACGTAGTCCCGCCGGCCGTAGTGGTGCAGCGCCAGCCACAGGTCCGTGCCCACATCCCCCAGCAGCACCAGCAGCGCCAGCACGATCCACAGGCAGTCCAGCCACGGCCGCTCGGCCGCCTCGCCGCCCTCCGGCGGCCCTTCGGCGGCGGCGGCGGGGGGGCGCGGGGCCAGCGGCTCGGCGGCGGCGGTGGCGGCGGCCCGCCCGAAGAGGTTCCGCAGGCAGGCGCTCCGGCAGCCCCAGTAGCAAGACGACGTGTTGCAGCAGTGGCAGATGTGCAAGGAGCTGCTTGCGCCCGGCTCCTCCGCCACCTCGGCCGCCGCTGCCCCGACGCCGCCGCCCGTGGCCGCCGTCGCCTCGTCCAGGTTGTGCAGCTGGGCGAAGCCGCCGCTGCCGCCGCCGCCGCCGCCGCCGCCGCCATCCGACTTGGCCGCCATCTTGCTGCCGCCGCCGCCGCGTCCCCGGCCCGTTCGCCGGGCGCTCGCTCGCTCTGCCCCCCCCGTGCCCGCTCCCCCCGCCCGCCGCTTCCGGGGGCGGCGCTTCCACGGCGCGCGGGACGGGCCGGGGCCGCCTGGCGGCGACAGCGACCGGCGGCGGGGCCGGAGCGAGCGGCGCCTCCCACAGCCCGGACGGCGGCCGCCGCAGCGGGATGCGCCGTGCCCCGTCCCAGCCGGCCCGGGCAGCTCACGGGGGTGAGGCCTGGAGAGGGGGAGGCTGGAGCGGGGACATCACCGCGAGCTGCAAGTTCCTCGTGAGGGGAAGAGGAGGAGCGCGCTGGGCTCTGCTCTGTGCTGAGCCGGGACGGCAGCTGAGGGAATGGCCTGGAGTTGTGTCAGGGGAAGGTTCTGATCCCGCAGGGCACTGGGACAGCTCCTGAGGGAACGGTCACAGCACCGAACCTGCCAGAGTTCGAGGAGCTTGGACAGCGCTGTCAGGCACAGGGTGGGATTGTTGGGGATGCTCCTGTGTAGGGCCAGCAGCTGGGCTGGATGATCCTTGGAGGTTCCTTCCAATTCTGTGATTCTCTGGACAACCTCTGCCTTCACAGATCTCAACACCTTTTGTTCCAAAAATCCCATCTAGCCTTGCCCTCTTTCAACTTAAAACCATTCTCCCTTATCCTGTCACTCCATGCCCTTGTCCAATGTCTCTCTCCAGCTTTCTTGGAGCTCCCTTGCAGAATCACAGAATTAGGTTGGGAAATACCTCTGGCATCACCGAGTCCAGCTGTTAACCCATGCGCATGATCATGCCTACATTGTATCCCCAAGTTCTACACCTACACATGCTTTGAAAACCTCCAGGAATGGGGTTTCCGCCATCAGGTTGCCTTGGGCAGTCTGTTCCACTGCCTGACCACTCTTTCCATGAAGACTTTTTCTGAATATCCCATCTAAACCTCCCCTGGTCCAACTTGAGATCACAGAATCACAAATCACAAAAACATTTGGATCATCTAAAATCATTGAGTCCAACCTATGACCGAATACCACCTTGTCAACCACAGCAGAGAACTGAGTGTCACGTCCAGTCATTCCTTCAACACCTCCAGGGGTGGGGACAACCTCACTGTGCAGCCTGTTCCAATGTCTAATCACCCTTTTTGGGAACAAATTCCTCCTAATGTCCGGCCTGAACCTCCTCTTCAGCCCCTTAAGAGGCTCCAAGATCTCCCCAGGGCTCTCTTCTCCAGCTGAACAACTCCAGCTCTCTCAGCCTTTTCTCACAGAAGAGATGTTCCATCCCTTTAGTCATCTTGAAATCGCAAAATCTACACATAGAATATTCTGGTTTGGAAGGGATATATACGTCCAACCCCTGACCTTGCATGGGACACCCCAACAATCCCACCCTGTGCATCCCTGAGAGCATTGTCCAAACTCTCCTGGAGCTCTGGCAGCCTTGGGAATGTCACCATTCCCTGTGGAGCATGTTCAGCACCTGAGCACCTCTGGGGGAAGAACCTTTCTCTGATATCCAACCTAAATCTTCCTGATTTAGGACAGCTCCAGCCATTCCCTGGGTCCTGTGCCTGTCACAGGGAGCAGAGATTGGAGCTGCCCCTCAGGAGGAGCTGCAGCCCCAGTGAGGTCTGACCTGTCTCCTCCAGCTGAACAAACCCAGTGATGTCATTTGCTCCTCAAGTGGCCCCTGAGACTCCTCACTCTCTTCCTGGTTCTCTGGACACTCAAAAATTTCCATTGTGCTTCTTCCCCCAAGCCCCAGTGCTGACACTGCCATTCCCCAGGCCAGCCTCAGCTGGACCCTCTTGTGCTGACTCCATCCTGATCCTAAATCACCTCCCTGTGTCACCTGCCCTGTCCCTGTCACCTGCTCAACCTCAAATCACTATTCATCCTCAGCCAGGCTGCTTTTCTTTCTACCTTCCCACCTCCAGTAGCTCCCAGGTAGATCCAGGACCTCCTCTGAGTTTATTTTTGCCTTTTCCCTTCCCATGGTTGTTCTGGGGAAGGGGGGCTCCTGTCCCACCCCATCCCACAGATCCTGCTCCTGTACTCAGAGGGTGGTGGAGCTGTGGCTTCCCCATCTCTGGATTTGTTCAAGGCCAGGTTGGATGGGACTTGGAACAACCTGGGATGGTGGAAGGTGCCCCTGCCCATGGCAGTGAGTTGCACTGGATGAGTTTTAAAGGCTTTTCCAGCCCAAACATTTCTGGGATTCACTCTCTGCTGATAACAGCTCTCTCCAAGCACACCTTTGGCACACCTTGGCACCTCACACCACCTTGTTGCCTTCTCAAATCCCCACCCTGGTGTCTTCTAGCACAGGTTTTCTCCATCCCCTCCTCCGCTCTTTGTCATTCCCTTACCCACTTTGGGGGACTCTGCTTTTCCCACTCTGCGCTTTCTGAGTCAGGCAGACTCTCCAAGGGCTCTCTCTGGCAGGCTGAGGAAGCAGCTCTCAGCTCTGTTTTCGGGATTTGCCTGGAGCTGAGCTGCACCCCAGGCAGCTGTTTCACCACAAAGGACCCACTGGCAGTCTGGGAAAGCCAAATTCCAGGTCCTTTCCCTCAGTTCCATGTTACACATCTGTTCATTCATCGTATCCATCTTTTCTGAGCTGTCTTGTGCTGTCCTCTGTAGGTTACAATCTCTCCTCTTTTCCACGTTTGTTTTTTTTTTCACCACCATTCAATAAAGACTCCTTCTCCAGCAGCTGATTGTGTCTCTTTCTGTGTGAATTGGAATTCTACCCTTTCTCCCTCCTTTTCCCTTTAAACAGTGTCAAAATATCCGGCTGAGAATGTCAGGACTCCAGAACTGGCTGCAAAAGTTGTTGCTTTGCAGAGTCTAAATTTCAACAGAAACAACTCCAAGAAAGTGGAAAAATGCAGATAAAGTGCAGATAAAATGCTTTTTTAGGGAGAAAAATTAATTTAATCTTGAAGAAAAATTGGGAGAACTTTCATATATTTAACAAGGGTGTATTTGGTGTTTCTGGATGATGTCAAAAGAGCTGAAAACTTTTGTGAAGTCTGAAAAAAAATGCTGCTGGTTTTGAAATGATTGGATCCTCTCGCTGTAGCAGAGAAACTGAAGAAAGGGAGCAAAAAGCAAACCTGAGGTGTGATCCACATGGATGCTCCTGATGCACACCTGGATGTGGACAAATTCCACTTGGTGTGAAATTCTGGCACAAAGTTCCCCAAAGGGGGAAATCAGGTATTATTTATAATATTATACAGTGGGATCAGACACAAAAGGATCCCACAGATCCCCATCATTAAAATGTTGAAGATATTCTCTTATTTTCTGCCAACTTCAGCTATTACAATATGGAAATAAATAAGAGCCAAACCAGCCCTCGACCAAAATTGCTTCATGTGAATAAAGCATGTATAAATATATATATATATAACATCAACTCCCTCTCCTGATGGATACTTTCAAACCTAAATATGGATGTTCATTCTCACAGCAGAAATAAGGACTCTGGGACCCATATTTTTGGGTGAGAAGCGCCCAGATTAAGCTTCCACTTCTGATTTGCAGTACAAGGAGATATAAATGGAAGCATCCCTCATCCCTCCAAACTTTTCTGTGTAGCAGATTTGCTACATATGATTAAGAGGATAAAAAAAAAAAAATCCCCCAAAAAACCCAAAACAACAGAGAAGTAAACAAACTATTTGGTCTTATTACTTATAGAGAAGTGTAGGTGAAGCAGTAAGGGGGCAGACGAGTCATCTGTTTTGATAGAAAAGCAATCCAAACTTGTTTGATGAGACATTTGGGTGGGAGAAGGCAGCAGTTGAGGATTTCAGCGTTGGCACACGGAGTGAGAGAAGCAGCTGCTTGGCCAAGGGATGACACAATGACAATACCCTGCTGGCACTGCCCCCAAACTCCCCGGTGCAGCTGTGGCCACCTGTGCCCAGGAAAGGTGAATTCCAGCTGCAGGGAAGAGCTGGGTGCTGATCAGAGCTCAGGACGATCTGTCTTTTATGCTGTAGTCAGAAAGAATTTGGCTTGTTTAGTTTAGCTAAAAAAAAAAAATGAGGCTGGAGAAGGAATATGTTTTCCTGCCTATAAATACATCCTGGAAAATAAATGTGAGCGGAGGGAAAGGTGTTGGGACACTGAAGGGCAGTGGTGGGAAAGTAAATGAGTAGGAACTGGCCAGGAATATTTTTAGCCTGGAAATCGGAAGATCTTTCCAGTAGGAGTAGGGGAGACTGAAATAAAAAAGTAACCCATTTAACACATAACTTCCTGCTTTTCTCAAGGAAAAGGGATAAACAGCTGGGATGGAAGCCCTTTAAAGGTCTCCCGTGGCAGATCATCTCTCCTTGGAAAGATCCTGTCCATTCTGATGCGCAGTACGCGACGTTCCTTCCTGCTCCAGGGGATGAGTCACGGCTACATGACTCCGTGGGTGGCCACAAGTGAGATCTCCACCACTTACATCTTAATTCCTGATTATCCCATGATGTTCTCCAGCTCCCTGCTCCCTCACTTAGCACCCAGCAGAGATGTACCCATGTCCCAACCTCCCCACATCCCCCGATTTCCCTGTTCCCTTCTAGTCCTGGCCCTCACAGAGAGCCAGAAGTCATTGCTGAGAGCCTGTTTCTTTTATTAGCCTCCACTCTGTATTTTTAGGGATTTTTTGGAAGTTGTGAGTGTCAATCACACCCATGTTGAGATCTCTCAACTCATATTTTTTGAGAGGAGAAAGCTTTCCTCTGCGCTCAGCAGCATCCCACGCTTCCATCACGCTGGAGGCGCTTGTGTCCGGGGGTCTGGGTAAACTCTGGGTGACCCCAAGAGCTGCAAGTATTTATAAAACATGTTTAGCCAGGGTTTTTTCCCTCACAGCGCTCTGATCTGTCTGTGCCTTGCATTTCATATTCCTGCTGCTCTCCAGTAGCACCGGGGAGGCGCTGGGAAGGGGAGGAGCGTTCCATGCTCCAGCAGCACCCTGGCATGGGATCACAACCTCCTTGTGCTGCTTGCTTAAAGGCTTTTTTCATCCTGATCAATACCCTGCTTGAGCTGTGTGGTCTTCCATCTTCCAGGCATTTATTCAGATCAGGGGAACAAACACTAAATATAGAGAGGTATGTAAGCCAGAATCAGAGTTGTGTAAATCTGCAGCTACCTCATTTAAATAACTGGGGGATGGATCCAGCTGAGTGTTTGGTGTACGTGGAGTACAGATAATTACAATTAATGGGGATTTACTTTAAGCAAAGTAGGTCAGAAAAAAATGACATCTTATTGTGTCATTAGTTTCCATCAATTACTTCCATGTTGTTTGCTCAGTTCCCAAGTCAAACGAGTGTGGGCTGACAGCCTTGCAAGCTCAACTTGGTATTGTCTCTAAAAATCAAACTGCATTATTTCTGCCTCATGCATCATCACTAACAATAAAGCATCCACTGCTGGAATATAGCAGGTGGCTTTTTTATTCATGCATGAGGCAGGAAAAGCTCCAGCTTCCGTTACCACGATGTTCACGTCTCCACAGGATCAAAAGTTATTGGTAAACTTAGTAGTTATTGTGTGAGTTTGACTTAGAAGACTTACTCAGGCCAGTTAATTAACTGTGTTAATTTCTATTAACCTCTTTGAATGCTAGGTGTGAATACCAGGGGAGGATCAACAGGATTCTGCTTTTGCTACCACTTGTCTCCCTCTGGCAGCGCTGTTACAGAATCGTGGAATCATGGAATGGTTTAGTTTGGAAGGGATTTCATAAAGCTCATTCTGTTCCAGTGCCCTGCCACGGGCAAGGACACCTTCCACTATTGCTCCAAGGTTGCTCCAAACCCTGTCTTGGACAGGTCTTGGAGACTTCCAAGGATCCAGGGGCAACCACAGCTTCTCTGGGTAGCCTGTGCCAGGTTCTCACCACCCTCATTGTAAAAAACTCATTTCTTGTATTTAATCTAAACTGACCCTCCTTCAGTTTAAAACCATCAATCCTTGCCCCTTTGTCCCCATCTGTCTTACAGCCCCCTTCAAGTACTAAAAGGCTGCAATAAATTCTCCTTGGATTCTTCTCCAGGTGAGCACCCCCAGCTCTCCATGGTCTCCTCCGGGCTCTCTCCAGCTGCTCCACGTCCTTGTGCTGTTGTCCCCAGGGCTGGAGCAGCTCTGCAGGTGGAGTCTCACCTGAGAGGGGCAGAGGGACAGGATTCCTCCATCCTCTGCTCCCCAGCCTGGGGGATCAGCCCAGGGCATGGGCAGTTTCTGGGATGTTGGAGCACATGGCCAGGGCGTGTCCAGCTCTCAGCCGCCAATTTGTGACACTGGGCTCTCTAGGAAAGGTGCAGAAGGTCCCAAATGTTTCTTGAAAAGCCAGTTCACAGCCATCATGAGAACTGATGCTGAGACAGCGTGAGGAATGTTTGGTGAGCCTTTCCAATTCCATCCCTTCTCTTTTATATGAGGACTTCATTTCTGAGTTTTCATTTTAGCAGTGCCATTGAGTGGGAAGTGATATCAGTGACTGCCAATAGTGCTAGTCCTTACTGATCATAAAACCATGGACTCACTGAATGATTTGGGTCGGAAGGGACCTTAAACACCATCTTGATCTGTTCCCTGGCATGGGTTGGGAATCTCCCAATAGACCAGGCTGTTCAGAGCCCCACCCAGCCTGGACTTTAAACAGCTGGACATTGTTGAACTGAGCTGAACTGAGCTGAACTGAACCTCCTGCTTCAGTTTGTTCTCACAGCTGGACCAGGTGCTTCACTTCCAGCTCCTTACAAGTCCCTGAAACTGTTTAGGTCCTCAAGTTTTACATGATAAAACCTGGATGCCAATTCCCCACTAAACGTGAAGTGGTATGAATCCCAAACTTGTGTCTATTGGACAGAAATGTTACATTTCAATCACTTTACACCTCCTGACAAATTTAGGAATTAGTGTGTTCTTGAGACGTGCATTAGCAAACTTCATCGTTCCAGTTATCTTGCTCTTACCTGAGGTGACAGGGTTTATTCAGCTCTCCTCAGGCTCCCTTTAATCTCCTGAGAGCTGCAGCTGTTTTCATTTATCACTGTGCATCAAAAGGAACCTGTCTGCTCTCTCTGCTTCCCCCAAAATGCCTTTGTGGGACACCATTTCCATGCCACCAGCCTGGTCCTGTTGCCACCTGGGGAGTGGAGCTGGCCAGGAGAGGGTAACTCCATGATTTCCATCCTGCCTGCCTTTCCTGGAAATACTTGCATCTTTCCCATTAAACCAAACAGACAATCCCCTCAGTCCTGCTCCTTGAGGAACTGGTATACCCAGTAGGAAGGAGCAATGTGACTTCATCAGCCAAGGAATGTGTTGAGCAGTGCAAGGAGCTGTGTTTCTCCCCTGGGAAAAGCATTTAACAGCTCAGGTCTCCAGCTGGATGGACTTGCTCGGTGCTTTTCCAAGCTGGGATTTAGGAAAAGCCACTACACAGCATTTCCTACTTCCCCCCATGGGATTCCAGTGATTTAATTGGCTCTGAAGGGCAGGGATGTATCTCATGGAGTAGCTGGCTGCTGTTGTCACTGTGCCATGCTGCTCCTCGGAGCTCAGTGAAAAATAAACTTATCCGGCAATGCTTCCCCTTCCAAGCAGGGTGGAGGTTGGCCCCTGTGCCAATGGGAAGTGTGGGGAACATCCAGCTTTTCTCTTCTTCTGGGTCACTAGAAAAGCCATGGACTGTGTCAGGAAGTGGAGCTGGATTTCACACCTTAACTGAGGTAAGGAATGTTCCCTGTACAGTGATTCCCCTTCCTACAGTCCCTGATGCTTGGTTTTTGTAGCTGATAATCATTGAATCACAGAATGGTTTGGGATGGAAGGGACCTAAAAGTTCATCCCATTCCATCCCCTGCTGTGGCAGGGACACTTTCCACTGTCCCAGGTTGATCCAAGCCCCATCCAACCTGGCCTTGGACACTGCCAGGGATTCAGGGGCAGCCACAGCTTCTCTGGGAATTCTATTCCAGGGCCTCCCCACTCTCACAGGGAACAATTCCTTCCCAAATCCCATCCATCCCTGCCCTCTGGCAGTGGAAGCCATTGCCTGTGTCCTGTCCCTCCATCCCTTGTCCCCAGTCTCTCTCCAGCTCTCCTGGAGCCCCTTTAGGCTCTGCAAGGGGCTCTGAGCTCTCCCTGGATCCTTCTCCTCTCCAGGTGAGCACCCCCAGCTCTCCCAGCCTGGAACCTTCAGAGCATCCTCTGGACTCAGTCCAACAGGTCCACGTCCTTCTTATGTTGGAGAGCTGGCAGCAGCACCTCAAATGGGGTCTCATGATGCTGTAAGCCTCCCCCAAACCTCTGAATGTGTGAGAATATTTTATTGTATTTAACACTGTCACTACAGAATTGTTACTGAAGTGCATGACCTTTTATATCAACCCCAATTTAGATAGGATGGTGCACAAATCCAAATGTCCCTGGGTTTCCCCCAGGAAAAAAGTCAAGGAAAAGGTGACTGGTGACTGCAGCTTCTCACATCTCCCCCTGGCTGAAACATCAGCTCAAGCATTGCCTCTTTCCAATGTGGGCTGCACACCTTGGTGTCTTCACTTCTCTTCTTGGTCCTTCCTCTAGACAAAGTACTGCCGAGAAATCACCTTCCCCTGATTCCCTGCTGATCTTCTGAGATCCTCTATGGCCCATTTTCCTAAAGCTCTGTCCACACCAGCTCTCCTTGCTTTGCTCTCCTTTTTCATCCTGAGGGCAGCATTTCCATTTCCATTTTATTCCTGTTGTTTATGGCATGAACCTTGCAGTTGTCCTGTGCAGGGCCAGGTGTTGGATTTTGATGAACCTGGTGGAGATTCTTTAATTCTCTGTTGGTGACACCTTTGCAGCCTTCCTCTTCTCCCTGTGCACCACATGGGATTGCGATTTTTGTGCTCTTTTGCACTCAGTAAATCTTCTCCCCCTGCCTTGCCTCCACTTCACCGTTTGTCCCACTTGGGTGCTGAGTGGGAATGTGGAGTCCCAGAATGGTTTGGTTGGAAAGGATCTTAAAAATCATCTAATTCCAGTCCTCTGCCAGGGATCTTCCCACCCCATGACTTTGTGCTCTCCTAGATCAGCTTCTCTTGGCAGAAACAGGCTGCAGTTTCAGGAAATGACATCGAATTTTTACCTGTTTGGGGGAAATCCATTCTCCTGCCACTTGGTGTAAGGAGATGGGGCATAAAAACTATTTGTTCCATAATGGAGCAAAACTCTCTTTTGTAGGATAACAAACTCTTTCTTTCTTTTATTCTCCCACCATATTAAAAGCATCACCAATTCCCATTCTTTTTTTAAATGCTTTTAATTAATTTGGCTTTGCACAGGTAATTTATTAACTCAGGGGACGGATGAGATTTGTCCAGCTTGAAATGGGCACAGGAAGTGTCTCATCTCTATGGCAAAAATTGTCAAAAATGATGACAGGTTCAGACAACATCCCAGAATGAAGTCTGGCTATTCTGAAGTCCTGGTTCAGGCACACTCTGTGCTTTCTGATACGTGCAGTCACCAGAATTTCCAGCTTTGCCAAGTGCTCTTATAATTTCTTCCATCTGCCAGTGCACACAATATTTCTGAATCTGTTAATTAAGGAACTGAAGTTTTGCCCTAAGACACCAGAGTAACTGGTTCAGTTTCTTTGCAGGGAAAACTGATGCCTGCTTTGTCCATAATTACCTACATTGTTGAGAAAAAAAAATTATTCTGCTTTCATGTTGATTCACTTTTGTAATTTCATTGCTGGGGCTAAGTGTGGCGCCCATTTAAATTATCTCCTGCTCTCATTTTACTCAAGACATGTTATTTGCTAACAAAGATTCAATATGGAGAAACTGGAAGGTGACAACTACCTCCTTCATCAATGCAAATGACAATAATCTCCTCTCCTCCACCGTGTAAATATAAACACTGAATCATCCCAGACAGAAATACCCTCCTGCATTTAGAAATATGAATGTGCAAAGGAGACACCTGCTCTCATTTATGGAGTCATAAAAGTCGAGTTTATCCAGTGATTCCATGGCAAATAATTCAGGAGATCAGCAGCAGCATGGACACGGGCTGAAAGTGTCCCCGGTGTTTATTCCAGGAGTGGACATTCTTCACCCTTGGGTTACACCTGCTCTTGGAAAGAGAAGATTAATTTTCCTTCTTGTCAAATTATTGGAATTATTTCTTTTAAAAGCAAGCCCTTACAATTCCACTATAATTTCTTTTTTCTGATATTATTAATAGCCTCTACATAGCTTCAAGAGCAGCATCAAACCTTCCCCAAGTGAGCACCTCTTGGGCTAAAGTGCTGTTGGTTCTGCTGAGGGTGATCTCAGAAACTCAACTGATGGAAGAGCACATGCAAGTCTTTGCCATCAGACTTCCAGATGTTCAACATCTGGAGCTGACTGTGCCTGAGTTCAACCATGAAATCCCAGAATGGTTTGGGTTTGAGGGGAACACAAAGATCATTCAGTTCCACCCTTTGCCATGGCAGAGACACCTTCCACTTCCCAGGTGGCTCCAAGCCCCGTCCAGCCTGGCCTTGGACACTTCCAGGGATTCAGGGACAGCCACAGCTTCTCTGGGCACCCTGTGCCATGGTCTCAGCACTCTCGCAGGGGACAGTTCCTTCCCAAAATCCCATCTAACCCTGCCCTCTGGCAGTTTAAAGCCTTTCCCTCCTGACCAACTTTTGAAGAAGACTGTGAAAGTTTATGACTTCCAGAGGCTCTGTTGACTGCAGCGACCTCTTTGCCTCCTGAATCTCCATGAATCTTCTCAGTGGCACTGGGCAAACTTCACCCCAATGTGTATTTAACAGGAGCATTGCAGACCTACAGCCCCCTCTCCCCTGTGACAGACGCCGCACAAGAGGAGCATCCCCAGGGCTCAAACTTTTCTCAGCCCCACTTGGGCTGTTGGAAGAGCCCACAAGCTTGGGCACCTTTGTGATATTTTGGTAGATGTGAGGTTCCAGCTGTGGTGTAGAACATCTCTGAGGAGCTGAGAGTGCAAAAACTTTGCCGAAATTCTCAGACAAGAGGAGAAAACACTGTCAGAAAAATCTCCCTGGGATGGGTTTGGCAAAGCAGAACACAGGGGCAGTTCCTGCTGATTTACTTTTTGCATAAGAATGTGAAACTTAAATGCATAAAATAATGCCATCCTTCTTCTCAGACCCTGTATCATAGAATCCCAAAAGGGTTTGGAAAGGATCTTGAAGATCACCTCATTCCAAACCCCTGCTGTGGGCAGGGACACCCTCCACAGACCAGTTGCTCCAAGCCACTGTTTCCTAAAAAATTAATCAATAAACCTGCACATGGCTCCATGAATCTTGCAGACAAGACAAAAGTTAACAGCTCCAAAGGCAACCCTTCTCCCATCCAGCTGAAAATCCAAATTCTCCAGGCTTTGCTGGCTTCTTTTTTCACTCCTCCTCGTGCTTTGAGCCATTCTTTTCTCCATGAGGATGGATGTTTAGATGCTCGCCTTCTAATCAGCCACAATTACAGCCTTTCCCAGGATCTTCTGCTGCCAGATTGGAGGGGGGAAGAGAGAAAAGGTTTTAAAAAATAAGAGAGAGAGGCTAATGCTTGCAAAGACATATGTGTTTAGTGTTGTTGGCAGATTTGTAAACTTATTAGTGCCTCCACACACCATGTAATTAAGATCTACTGGTAATTAGTCAATAGTTAAAAATAGGGGTTGGTATTGTGCTGCCGAAAACGCCTACAAAATAATGTGTTCTCTGCTCTCAAGATGCAGTTAGTGTCTCTAAAAAATGTTAATTTAAAAAATATGTATTCGTTTCAGAAGCAGATTTTTTTAGCAAAGGAGGTTTCGGTGAATTTGTGTGTGTGTGCGTGTGTGCATCCAACCTGTTTACCTTCCAACATTTATGTGTGTTTGTGTAATGTCCAAAGAGCCTGACTGCATCTTTTGTCTTGGATAAAAACGTTCAGCTCCAAAACTGCAGGCTTGGCACAGCCGTGGAGAGGGGACGGGAGCTGCTCTCGTTTGTCCATTTCCATTGGAATAAACCTGCTCATCACAGGAAATTGTTCAGAAATCCATGGGAATGGCAGATGTGCAGCACCATGGGGCAGATGTCTGCTGTTTGGAGAGCTGTGTGTGGATTTTCTAAACATTCAGGGATTACCACAGTCTATGGAAATAATCCTTTAGTAACCTGGAATGTCAAAGACAACACAAAAGCCCTAATGCCTTGTAGCAAACAATTTGGCCAAACTGCCCTAGAAGAGCAGGTTAGAAGTCACTTGTCCTTATCCCATGAAAGGAGACCCAAAAGAGGTGATGTGGTTTTTTAAGATTTCTTGACTCCTGCTGTAGAATGTGCTCCAGAGCTGTGAGAGTTGTGGTGATGTTCTGAAAGGACGTCTCATTTGGCTGTCATAAGCAATCTGCGGTGATTTGTTGTGCAGACAGGCATTTGTCTCAAGTAATCCAAAGGGCTTATTGTGATTGCTTGCTAGATCCAAGGAACGTGGAGCCGACTCGATGGGGGATTCATTTATTATGCTCCCAAACCTCTCCTAAATCTTTCCTTATGTCATGTCAATGGATTTGTCAGGCCACCCTCAGACAGCAGCGATGCTCTGGTGGGGGAGATTTACCTTTGCTGAGCACAGCTGGTGGTTGTGTTGATAGAGCTGCTCCTGAAGTGCCTGAGGAGAAGGAAATTCTGCTCCAGGAAAGAATCTGGACTTTGTGGAGACAAGCACCTGTTGTTGAGCTTAAGAAAAAAAAAACCCTACTCCAAATCCAGGGTAAAGCAGAAAGAACCAAGCCTGGACTGTCCTACCAAGGACAGCAAAGTTATTTCTTGGGTTGTTCATGGTACCATGAGTTCATAGAGTCAGAGAATGATGGAATGGATTGGAATGGACCTAAAAAAACACCTCATTGCAACACCCTGCCACAGTCAGGGACACCTTCCCCTAAGCTGGGTGCTCCAAGCCCTGTCCAGCCTGGCCTTGGACACTTCCAGGGATGGAGCAGTCCAAGTTCCACTGGCAACCTGTGCCAGGGATTCCCCACTCACAGGGAACAATTCCTTCCCAGTATCCATCCATCCTCTGGCAGTGGGAAACCTTGTGCTGTCTCTCCAGACCCCTGTAAATGTTCCTCCAACTCTGGCTCCTTTTAGCCACTGGAAGGTCACAATGATGTCACCCCAAAGCTTTCTCTCTTCCAGGCTGAACAGTCCCTACTCCCTCCATCTTTCCTCTCAGAAGAGGCGCCCCATCCTCTGGTCATTTTGGTGCCTCTTCTGGACTCACTCCAAGCCATGTCCTTGCTGTGCTGAGGACACCAGGTGGGGGTCTCACCTGAATCCCCCCTCCCCTGCTGCCCACTCTGTGGGACCAGCCCAGCAAAGGGGGTTTCAGGGCCAGGGTATGTCCAGCCTCTTGCCAGCACCCCCAAGTCCTTCTCCCAGGATTGCTCTTGATAGGTGACATCTGGAAAACCCTCTGGGCATCCCTGCTACCCAGACCTGGCACTGGTACCTTTGGGTTCACAGTAGGATTTATAGTAATGTTTCTTTGATGCTGAAAATGAATTTAGATTTCATTGTGTTGAACTGTAGCACTTACAGAGTGAGTTTTCTGCTCAAAAACCTGAACAGCCATTGAAACTTAATTTTCAGGTATGAACGTGTCCTTTGAATCCTCTCACCCTTTCCCAAGGCTTTTATCCCTGGTTCACAGTGGCAGTGAACCAGCATGTGACAAATACTTTGGGAATGTCATGAAGTTCATTACACAGAACTCATGGGCGGAGCCATGTTATAACTAAAATGTATAGATGCATATTGGGGGTGCAGTTTGTTTCTAATCAAACAAAATCACTCATTGAAAAAAAAAAGAATCCGGACAAATTATAGAATCACAGAATGGTTTGGGTTGGAAGGCACCTTAAAGATCATCTCATTCCATGAGCAGGGACACCTTCTAGATGAGTTTGCTCAAACCTCATCCTCAGAGCCCATCCCCAAACAAAATGACACCAACAATCTTTGAGCAAGGAGTCCAAGATTTCCCTTCTTTGGAAACTGTGTTGTCATCTCCAGCTCCACCTGGGAGAAGACATTGTTAGATTATCTTTTGTCTCCTTGGGGTCTAGTAGAAACTGTTGGAGGGATGAAGGAGCAGATAGGAATGATAAAGACACCAAAAATTAGAGATGGGCACTCTGAGGGTCTGACCTCTTCAGCTTTTCCTCAAGAAAACATAAAAACACAAAAAAGCCCTTTATTCCTTCAGCATTTCTGCTTCACAGCTCTTTTATAAATCCCCATTCCCAAATCTCACTGTCCAGCCTGGGCTCACTCGGGACTCAAACACATCCAGCAGCATCACCGTGGGCTAGGTGCACATTTCTCCTGGAGCAAATCTCCATTTACCAGCTGATCAGCCACCCCTGGGGAGCACCAGCTGATCCCCACTCATGGCAGAGCTTGGGAAGAAGTCACTGCATGGGAATTGCTGGGGCGTGAGGACCTCTGGGACACGAGGCTGGACAGTGACAAATGTCTCCAGAGGGACTCTGGACATCTGCACAGCCTGCAAAATCCTGGAGGAATCAAAGACTGGGAATAGCAAACAACTGCTGGTCTGTTCCAGAATGTGAGTAGGAAGAAAAGCCTGTTTGAGGCAATGAGTTCAGGGATTCCTCTGGGGTGAAAATGTGTGGAAAGTGGAGTTATTAAAGATAAATAAGTGTTTTCCCTGATTTTTGGTTTTTTTAATGGGACTTTGCTAATGGCCAACAGTGCTCACAGGAAATGTGAGGTGAATCTTTGATTTCACAGGATCATGCAGGTTGGAAAAGTCTTGAAGTCCAAACCTGGACCACTTTGCCAACTAAACCAGAGCATTCAGTGTCACCCCCACCTGTTCCTTGAGCCCCTCTGGAGATGGTGATTCCACCATCTCACTGGGCAGCCTGTCCTAATTTTTAACAACATATTTTGTACAGAAAGTCCTCCTAAAGTGCAAAAATTTGAAGGAACCCAGCTGCTGTAATGCTCCTGGGACAGCCTGCTCCCCTGGAGGAGGCACAGGACCAGTCTAGCCCAGGGTGAGCAGAGGCTGGAGCAGCCCCCGTGCTCCTGTCCCTGCAGCGCTCAGCCCGTCGGGGTTTGCTGCCCAGCAATGTCTTTTCTTCTCAGCTTGGAGTTTTGCTTTGAAAGGCAGTTCTGGTGACTCTGATTTGTGATGACAGCAACTTCAGTGGCATTTAAAGAGACTGGAAGGAAGAGATAAATAAGCTTGAAGATTGCTTAATAAAGCAGTGGGAGAATTGTTCTTCCCTGGGAGGTTCCTAAGCATGAAGCCAGGCGTGGGAATTCGTCTCGCCTTGTTTTAGCCATCTAGAAGTTGGACATCTTCCTTGCCAAGCTGATGCTTCAGAGTTTCTCTGGAGGGTTTGGAGAGGATGCCAACACAACTAGAAGGCAATTCCCCCCTCACTGTTTTAGAATGTATTTTTGGGACATGCTCTGGAGGTGCCCATCCTTTTTTTTTGCTGACTGCAGAGAAATTTAACTTTTAGAGGGGTGAAATTAGGCAAGGACAACCCAGACCGGACACAGTGAGAAGAACCTTGTTCAGAGATAGATCCTTTGATCAGGTGACACTTTGAGTCTTGCTTCTCAGGTTGCCAGAGAGCCAGGAATGGTGAGATTGGTCTTTGGGAAGTGTCACAGGCTGCTCCATGTGGCATCTCCCATGGGAAACCAGAACCAGAGAAATCCCCTTCCTGCTCTGCTCAGTACAGAACAGAGGGAATCCCATGGAGGTCAAGCAGAGCTGGAGGACAGCAAGGACTCCTCAAAGAGAAGTGTGAGGAGCTCAGTTCTCTGCTGGTTAGGCTGATCAGAAGGGGCACGAGGGAGTGTGCAGCACAAATGCTCAGGTTGAGTCTCGGAGAGGATAACAAGCTCTGGCATTTTTAGGGCAGAATGGAAAGAAGATAAAAAAAAAAAAAAAAGTAAGAAAAAAGAAGCTGAAACAGCAGCAAACAATTACTTTTGATCTAAATCTTACAGATTACTGTACTTGCAGTGGGGCAACTGTCCAGGTAAGGATTGCAAAACTGGGGCTGTTGAATGAGACCTACCTTGACCCAAAAAGGTCTTCATTGTCCTTCCACCACCAGCAGAGATTGTGCAGGCTTGGATAAACACTCTTCAGCACCTGTAATATTTTACCTTAAGGGAAGAAAGAATTCCCATTCCTCTGAAATATTCCCATTCCTGTCTTGTTGCTGTGGACTCCCTATCCCTGAAGATGTTCAAGACCAGGCTGGGTTAGGATCTGAGTGACCTGACTGAGTGGAACGTGTCCCTGCCCATGGCAAGGGGTTGGGACTGGATGTCCTTTAAGGTCCCCTCAACAGAAAATATTCCAAAATTCTATGATTCAACAAAGAGAGACTTGATACATAGACCTGAACATGATGAGCAGTCCTGGGAATGGCAGAGGGAATGGTTTTAAATTAGGAGAGTTAGAGATCAGGAAGGAATTGTTCCCTATGAGGGTGGTGAGACCCTGGCACAGGGTGCCCAGAGAAGCTGTGGCTGCCCCTGGATTCCTGGAAGTGTCCAAGGCCAGGCTGGACAGGGCTTGGAGCAACCTGGGAGAGTGGAAGGTGTCCCTGCCCATGGCAGGGGTCAGACTAGATAAGCTTTTAAGTCCATTTCAAGCCTGTAATGATCCTGCTGATCCTGCCTAGAACAGGACAGAAAACCCCCAAAAAGTGTCCAGATGAGAATGGCATTCATTGCTCTTTCAAGTCACCGCTGCACGAGGTGCTGTGAGGATGCAGCACGCCTGGAGTGTGGAATTCATTAATTAACATTCCAGGGAGAAGCCGCCTGTTCCACTCCCGTGAGCAACTTTCCCTCCTCGGTATGCCTGCAGGTCCCAGCTGCCAGGAGGATTTGGTGCAAGGTGGTTGGGCCAGCAGGGTGAGAGGCAGCAAACTCCTGTTTTCAGAGGCTGGGGTAGTGCTGTGACACTCCAGGGACAAGCACACGCCCTGAAGTTTCTCCCAGGGAGTCCAACAACCTTGGATTGCTCATGTGTGCTTTCAGGATATCATGTACACCACTGCTTCCACCTCCTTGTCAGCAGCTCTTTTATCACTTCTTGATTAAACAAAATATTTAAATCCTTACCCTGATCATGTCTACATCCTGAGACGCGTCTGTGTGGCAGAATATTCCAACCAGCTCCCAGTGCCACTTGCTCCAAGAGGCACAGATGGGTTAATTTTACATGTAATATTTTGCTGAATCAGGATCTTCCCCCGCAAAGGACAACTTTCTAGGTACAGAGAGGGCAGTGCAAGGAGACATCCCTGTTGCTGCAGGAGAGACAAGCTAGCATTGTTTTTGCAGGAGAAAATGGGCATGGAAAGACTTCACAGCTTCCTCCTGAGCCTGCAAGTCTACCCTTGACTTGAGTACTAGGGTTGATGATAGAGGTGACTTGGGAGCTGGAACTCACCTCAGGATGGAAGCCATGTGTCTTGAGTTACAATGGAGTATGTGACCAAAACTGTTCTATCACCATCTGTTGAGACCAGGTGGGGCAGTGATCCTGATCTCTGTGGGAGATATTCTGCTAATGGGCCATCCATTGAAACCAGCTGGGGCAGTGTTCTTTCTCTTTTCACAACCCATCCTTCCTGCAGGAGATATCTCCTGTTAATGGTCATTGAGTCCCACTGTGTGACTGATAAAATTACTGCATCCCATTGGGAGATGCTCCAGCTAGGAGCAAGATCCAAGCCTTTCTTACCAAGATAAAAACTGAGATTTTGGAACACAGAGTAGCCCTTTTCTCCCTGGGCTCCAGAGGAAAACTGGACTTTTCCACATCATCTCTGGACCTTCAGAGGAAAACTGTGCTTTCTACAGAACCACTGCTCTAACTGAAGCACATCTGTCACTGCAGAAGGATGCAGCCACCATTGAATGGCACTGCTGCCAACACCCTGACTGACTGATGGGGTGTCAGCTTGGATTCTGACTCTGTCAGTGTTTGAGGTTTGTTTCTTTGTAGTACTGTATTTCTATTTTAATTTCCCTAGTAAAGAACTGTTATTCCTATTCCCATATCTTTGCCTGAGAGCCCCTTAATTTCAAAATTATAATAGTTTTGAGGGAGGAGATTGCCATTCTCTGTTTCAAAGAGAGGCTCCTGCCTTTCTTAGCAGACACCTGTCCTCCAAGCCAGGACATCATCACATCCATCCAGCTCTAGAAGGGATCTCATTGTTTGCAATGTATTTTCTATCCCTGTTGTTCATTCATCCATCCAGGCTGTGCTTGGGCCTCAATGAATCCATTCCTTGGATTTTTTCTGCCAGATGGGGATGTATTCACTTCTGAGTTTCCCATCTAAATCACTTGTACCGCAGCTTGTATCTCAACAGGTAAGCTGTGCCAAAAGCTCACTGCTGGGAAACAGAATCATGGAATCATGGAGTGGTTTGGGACAAAAGGGACTTTAGAGTTCATCTTGTTACAACACCTCGCCATGGGCAAGGACACTTTCCACTTTCCACTATCTCAGGTTGTTCCAAGCCCTCTCCAGCCTGGTATTGGACACTCCCAGGGATCCAGGGGCAGCCACAGCTTCTCTGGGCACCCTGTGCCAGGGCCTCCCCACCCTCTGAGCAAACAGTTTCTTCCTAACTCTTCCCTCTGTCAGTCTGAAGCCTTTCCACTTGTCCTATCACTCCATGCCCTTGCCAAAAGTCCCTCTTTTTTATGAGCTCCCTTTAATAACTGGGAGGTCACAATGAGGTCTCCCTTCTCCAGATTGAGCA
>VRYO01001589.1:27867893-27889357 GCA_009812075.1 Sialia sialis | reverse complement strand
TCCTGGGAATCCCGGGAATCTTGGGGGGCCCGGGGGTCCTGGGGCTCCCCCGGCGCCCTGACCCTCCCCGAATCAGTACCGGGTGTCTCCCCGCGCCGCCCTGCCGCTCCCCTCTGTAGCATCCTCCCGACACCCCCCGTCCGGCCCTGAGGGAGAAGGGGGGGCCTGTGCCGGTCTCTCCCATTCCCCGCATCGCTCTCTATCCTCAGGGAGCCGCCGCCACCGCGGGTTCTGCCCCCGCCTGCCCCGCACAGGCCCTCCCCGGCTTTCCCAGCCCGGTGTTTCCGTGCCGGTATTCCCCCGTTTTTCCGGTGAATTTCCCCAGTGATTTTTTCCCCCGCCCTCCCCTCCAGCATGGAGTTCGCCGAGCTGATCAAGACTCCCCGAGCGGATAACGTGGTGCTGCACTGCCCCTTCCACCTGCCCGTGGAGGGCACGCTGTGCCTGACCGGCCACCACCTCATCTTCTCGTCACGGCGGCAGGACAACGCCGAGGAGCTGTGGCTGCTGCACTCCAACATCGACTCCATCGAGAAAAGGTGATGCTTCCCTTCTCCCTGCCTGCCCATCCCTAATTCCTCATGGGTGGAAAGGCTGGCACCTCAGCTGTCCCAAATCCGGCTGTGGAGAGCAGGAGGGATGCTCTGGGCATAGACGTTGTCTTAAGCTGTGCCAGGGGAGGTTCAGGTTGGGCATCTCAGGGAATTTCTCCACAGGAAGGATGGTTAAACCCTTGGGATAGCTCGGGAGGTTTGGAGTTCCCATCCCTGAGGTGTCCAAGGAAGATCTGGATGTGGCACTCAGTGCTCTGGGCTGGTGACAAGTGGCGGATCACTCACAGGTTGAACTCAATGATGCTTTTCTAGCATTAATAATTCTCTCAGGCCCCGGGGTAAGGTTCCCATTCTGTTTGGATATTCATGTTAGGTGTTGCATCTCAAAGGTTTTTGGTCCTGTACAGAGTCAGGATTTTTGTGTTTACCCCTTTTTGCTCATTGCACAGTGGATTCATCCACCCTTCAAGCACTTTATAAACAACACAGCTTCCCCCACTGAGCACGGAGAGCACTGCTGAAGGGATTGACTCTGTGTCACCCTGCAAAACTGGTGGTGGAATTGCTCAGCCCCAAATCATCTCCTGCTGCTCAGCAGCATCATCCCTTTGGCAGCTGCTGTGGCAATCAATAACCCTTTAGCAATGTGCTTTTTGTGGTACAGCTGAGCTCTGGCTGCAGAAATCCATATTTTTTTCTTGCCCATCCCCTTTTAACTACAGAGAATTCAGCGATTTTTCTTTTTCTCCCTCATTTCTTCTTTACCTGCACCACTCCCCCTCACTGAGTGTTTTCCCCATCTCACCTGGTCATTGTCTTCTCCTCTATCACCTTGGTCCTTTTCCCAGCTTGATGGGAATATTTCACTTTTATATTAATTGCAAAATCCTCCAGCTCGATGGGAATATTTCATTTTTATATTAATTACAAAATCCTTCCCCTGTTTTCAAAGCCTTTTAAGGAATTCTGGTAGAACACAATTCCTTTCTGCCAGCAAGACTGGAGAAATTGGGCAGCAGTGACCGAAAAAAGCACAGAGCTTGGGATGGGGGAATTGCTGACTGTTCCCGTGTGTTTCAGAGAGAGAGAAAAGGAGCAGAGGGGTGGAAACCTCAGGGAATTTCTTCCCACGCTCTGTCCTCAGTCCTTGGACACTTGCAGGGATGAGGCAGCCACAGCTTCTCTGACACTCTGCTCACACAATATTCATCTCCACTTCCTGCCACAACAAAAGGATGGAATAAAGGAAAATAAAACCAAAATGCACTTCTCTTGCCTTAGAGGATCCTGTTTTTATGGATTCTTATCTCCTGCCTTGCTGTAGGTTCGTGGGCTCCTTGGGCACCATCGTCATAAAATGCAAGGACCTGAGGATTATCCAGCTGGACATCCCAGGGATGGAGGAGTGCCTGAACATTGCCAGCTCCATCGAGGTGAGCAGTTACCTCAGCCAGAAACCCTGCAGCTCTGGAGCTCACCTCAGCCCTGAGAGCTTTTTTCTTCCATGTTTTGAAAGGCAAAGTGGAATTTGGAGTATTTCACATGGGTTTGTGGGGTGAGGTTTTGGACTCCCCGTGCCTGGAAGTGTTCAAATCCAGGCTGGATGGGGTTTGGAGCAGTCTGGGATAGTGGAAGGTGTCCCTGCCCATGGCAGAGGTGGAATGGGATGAGATTTGAGGTTCCTTCCAGCCCTCACCTGTGATTCCATGATTTCTCTTGTGCACACAGGCGCTTTCCACCCTGGATTCAGTCACCCTCATGTATCCCTTCTTCTACCGGCCCATGTTCGAGGTCCTGGAGGATGGATGGTCCTCCTTTCTGCTGGAACAAGAGTTTGAGCTGCTCAGCTCAGTGGTGAGTGGCACTTGAGGGATTTACCCAGGATATTCCGTGATATTCACCCAGTGTGGCTGGACTGCAAATCCCAGGTGGTTAAAAATCCATTTGGTGCCTGGGTGAGAAGTGAGTGCTGTTGAAATATTCCCTCTGTAACAGCAGACATTTGTTTGCTGCTTCACCTTGTACAAGCGGAGGTTTGAGGCCTTTTCCAGGAAATCACAAAGGTAGGAAATGTTTTTGGCCTTTGGAGATGGTTCTCTAATTGGAAGAACAGATTAAAATAAAATCCTTTGTGCTGGCTTTGTTGTTCTTAATTTTGATCTGGGCTAGAATGAGAGGAATCTTTGTCAAACCCTTCATTGCAATGACATTGGTTTTAAAAAACCTGCTCTTTGGCAGGATGACAATGAAGATGGCCAGTTTGAAACACTTTTTCCTTTAATTGATGCTGGGAAAATATTCAGGAGGTTCCAAAAGCAGGAAACTTCCAGTTCTCTTTTTCCAGGTGCTGCTGAGCGTGTTGATTTTGTTTTGGGTAGGAATTATTCTTGTGGCATTGCCTCTTGTCTTTTACTCAAATGTCCTTTTAGGATGCTGAATTTGGTAGAGTGGGAACTATCCTGAGTGCAGGAACCTGTTTTAATAATTCCTTGGATTTGCATCTCTGTGTTCCAGGTTTTTGTTTCACATCCAGTCTGTGCTCTTGCTGCAGCAGCTCAGATTTCTGAGCCCACATCCATTAGTGCAGCATCCAAGAACATTTTTATTTTTTAATTTTTTTTTTTTTTTTTGCTTTTCTCTGCAGCCTGTATCACTTCCTGGCTATGAGTAACAACTGAATAATGTGATCAGTTTGACCAAATTCAGTTGATGAAATCACCAGAAAATGAAAGAAAATTAAAGGGGTTCAGAGGCCTTGCTACTTTTGTCTCACGATTAAAGCTCTTTCATGTGTCTTATTTTCCTCTGCCATCCAAAGGCAGACCAACTGTTACATCCAGCACATGGATCCATTGATGTGCTCTTTTTCCTTGTTTTTTTAGGGATTTCAAACTTCATTTGTCAATCTCTTGCCTTTCTGAGCACATTCCCTGTGTAAGAATTGCATTTAAAAACCTCATTACTTTTTAGCACCACGTTTCCAGGGCAATCATTCACTCCTTTAAAACCTCCACGGCTGACAGCTGTTGATTCATTCTTGGCTTTTAACCCTAAACTTCACATTTTGAACAAAATGGTGTCAAAACTCCTCTTCCAATGATTTACATCTCCTGAGCAACAGATAAATGTCTCCTTGACCAAATAAATAATTCCTGTTCTGTAAAGCCACTGACTGGTGTGACAGGCTGGAACAAGGAAGTGGCTGATTTCAATTTTTCTCCCAGAAGTCAAATGAGTAGAATTCCAAAGGTTCCTGCCTCTAAATCATCCATCTGGATCTGTACCTTCCTCAGTAGGATAACAAGTCAAAAACTATTTCACCCACCCTACAGTTCTGGTGATTTATTAATTTCACATTTATCTGCTACAGGAGAGTTGTTTTCAGCACTCTCTAAGGGTAAAGTGCAGTGCAAAAGTTTAAACATTTTATAAAAGTAATACATTCAATATTTAGATAATAGAATATGTAATTTATATTCTTCACTGCATGGTGAGGGGCTGAATGGAACTCAGAGTATGTGCAGGGCTTCATGTTTTCTCTGAACACTCAGAGCCAGGAGATTTCTCTTCTGCCAAATTCCAGAACTGCTGGATGCTGCAAATTAACTCTGGAAATTCAGTTTCCTAAAATGAAGTGAAGAGTCCTGAGAAGTTTGTACACTGACTGTATAATTAGCATTTTATTGCCAAGAAAATCACCTGCTTATTCTCCTTTCTTCCTCCCTTCTCTTCCTTTTATTTCTTCTTTTCTTTCTCTCCTTTGTTCTTCTTCTTTCCCCGCTTTTTCTCCTCTTTTTTTTTCCTTCCCCCCTTTTTCTCTTGTTTTCCTTCCCCCCTTTTTATCTTTTTTTCCTTCCCCTCTTTTTCTTTTTTTTCCTTCCCCCCTTTTTCTCTTCTTTCCTGTTTTACTTTCCCCACCTTTTATTTCCCCCTTCTCTTTTTTTTCTTTCCCACCTACTTTCTTTCCCTGTCTTTTTCTCTCTTCCCTTCCCCCCTCACATTTTTCTCTTTTCTTTCCCTTTTTAGCAGGGAAGATCTCAGGGTTCTGAACAGCTCAGTTGTGCTTCATCTTCATGTCAGAGCTCCTTGTAAAAATCAGAATTTTCTGGGTTTGGGCTCAGGTTAAATGATAATTATGAGCCATATTTTGCTCTTTTCAACCTTCACATCTGTTCTGCTCCTTGTCCATGCACAGTCTGATCCCAGCAGGGCTTGTTCCTTGGGAATGGCCTCTGCCAAGATCAGTGCTGAGTTCTTGACTTTTTTTTCTTTTTTTTTTAATGCTTATTGGTAGAGCTTGACTTGTTTCCCAATGTTTTGTGGAAAACGACCTCTCCTGGCAATTTTAGGTTTTGGGAGGAATGGTAGCTTGGACATTTGGGAATCAATGTCTCTATAAACAAAGTAAAAATCCACGAGTTGTTCTTGCTCTTGGTTTAAAAATCACTGCTTTCTTCTTTCTCTGGAGTTTTCTCTCCTTTCTGCTCAGCCCTCATCCTTTTGCTGCTTTTATCCTTAACTTCTCTTGATTCCTAAAATCTCAGACCTTCTGGTTTTGCCTTCTCTACATCCTGTGTTTTCATCAGTTTGATATTCCAGATCCATGCATTTTTTCATGGTAATCAAACTGCACACCTTCCTGTATAAATCATCACAGACACCCCAAAAAGTCCAGCCACATCCCTTTTGTGTCCCAGAAGTTTTCATCTCTGCTCACAGCACAATGGCCAGAGGCAGTTTGACTTTGCATCTGGGAGAAGCTCTGCTTTTTATAAAATGGAGCTCTTCAGAGGAGCTGCTTTGAGGCTGATGAATAATGAAATAAGGTTGTAGCAGGGATGGTGCAAATAGGCAGCAATTGCTGCTCTTGCTGATGGTATTTATTTTTTCCCTGCATCTTTTTTTTGTCTGTCCACCAAAAAGAACAATTTTCCCGTCTCCCGAGCCACACAGCCCATGCCTTGGAGCTGCTGCTGCAGAAATAGTGTTGTGAGTCAGATCAGCTTGTTCAGCTGATGGAAATGCTTCATTGCCAGAGGATATTCCTGAATTGATCCCACTTTTCCACTGGGCCAGTGAGCAGTCAGGTGGATTTGTATAAGCAGGTAGCAATCAGGAGATGCATAGCAAGAATTAGGATCTGGAAGAAAGGAATTCTGATCAGACATGTGCAATTAATTCATGTTAAGTCAACAGACCCAAATTGATGTGGATTTTGTGTTTTGTCACGGCCTAATTTAAGTGTTGTGCTCTTCTCACTTTGTCCTGCCTTCCTCAAACTGTCCCTGAACTCAGGTGAGCAGAGGTTTGGATCTCTGAGGTCTCTCCCGGCTGCAGAAACTCCTCGCTGCCCTTTTTCCCTGAGCTGGAGCCAAGGCCTGTGGGTGACGCTGGGTGTCAGGTAGCTGGAATTCTCCTGCCCAGTGCCTGTGAGGTGCCACATTCATCTCTCCTTTCCCAGGGCTTTGGCTGTTGAGGACAAATTACATCACAGGAGCTCCTGGTGAACCCGTGGTGCTTGGCTGCTGGGCCTCCTCCAGAAGGAGGAAGAACTGTAGCTGAGGCCACGGGAAAGAACCAAGCTGGAGATGTGTAAATTGAAATTTTAACTCAAAGCAGCTTCAACATCTGCAGTGGGTGGAAATTCTTGCCTTTCTTGGCAATTTTGTCTTGTGAATTTTCTTTCAGCACAGGTAGAGGGCTGGACCCATATTCCCTGTATCTAAATGAACTTTTTCCCCTCTTTTTGTGCGGATGCATTTCTCTGTGGGGTCTCCTCTTGCTGTCTGCTGTGCCTGTGAAATAATTTCAAGCCACAGTCACCCACGTGAATTTATTTTGTGCCGTTTGAGGATGTGGATAAACCATTGCTCAAAACCCAGAGGCACTTGATCATTCTTCATTGCTTCCAAGCTTGATCTGAGCTGCTGCAAGGAGATGATTGCAGGGAGCACCAAGGGATGTGCTGGAAAAAATTAATGGATCAACAGCCCTGTAAATAGTTAATTTGTGGATAATTTGTGGTGCAGATGGAACAGATCACAAACACGACTCCGTGTGTGTGATTTATCCGGTGCATGGAAGTCCTTCCCTGTCACCTCTCCCACAGAATGTCTTTTCTGAGCCAAAGCTGTTTCCTGGTGTTTTTCAGACCAATGAGTGGCGGCTGAGCTGCGTGAACAAGGAATTCTCTGTGTGTCCCTCCTACCCTGCAGTTGTCATCGTCCCCAAATCCGTCGATGACGACGCGCTCCGCAAAGTTGCGCTGTTCCGCCAAGGCGGCCGCTTCCCGGTGCTCAGCTACTACCACAAGAAAAATGGCATGGTGAGCTGCCCTCGAGGGGCTTGTGCTGCCTGAAGGCCTTGAAAGTGGTTGTTTTATTTTTTTTTTTTTATTTAGGATTGAATGCTTAAGAGATGATTTTTGTTTGGACTTGGTTGTTTGTTAAATCTTAGCTGAAGTACTGAGAGTTTTAAGCTAAAAGCGAGAGAATGGAGGCAAATTTAGTTAGCTACAAAGTCTTCTAAAGATAAACTAGTCAATTAAGAACTAAGATTTATATTATTTATACTTTTGATTCAATTACCAAACACTTGTGATCCACACTGCAGTGCTAAAAATTCAAAAACTGCTACCTGAAATCATGAAGAAGGAACAGAAGGGAGAAAGAGACAACACCCAAAAGTTTTATTTTGTCCCATACCTCCAATTTAAAACCCTTTACTATGTGAAATTACCCACTTCTTTTTAAACTACACACGAGTGATTCTAACCCTGTCACTCAAATTTGGAAGCCTTCTCTAATGCCTCAAGTCAAAAGCAGTGCTTTTTTGGGAGTTAGTGTCAGAAAGCACAGCAAATTTAAAACTCCCAAGGATGTGTGGGCATCTGTTGGAATTAACAGAGCTCCTGGTTTATTTTCCAGTTTCCTCAGGGAAGCTGGTTCTGGGTGATGGAATGAGTAATCTTCATCTTAGAAATTAATCTGCTTGGTTGGGGATGTGCATGGCAGAAAGAACAAGATGAGCCTTGTAAAGGCACTGCTGGCACCCTGGCTGGCTGTGCCTGCCAAGAGTTTTCATGGAGAGGATGGCAGGAGCCACATTGTCCTGTCTGTGACAGCAGAGCCAAGGCTGCCTCTGCTGTGTGACTGTGCAAGGAGGATCAGGACAATCTGTTCTCTGAGCCTGGCAGGTAACTCGATTCAGGAGTGCAAAATCTTCCTCTTGCACAGACTTTGAGCCAGAATCGAATGGAGTGACATAGAGATTGAAAATGTTGGGTAATTGACTCTTGCTGATGAGTTCTGATGATGCTGGGATGTCCAACCTGCAGCTTTTAAATTTGATACAGTCTCCTCAAATGCTCTGATGCCTTCTCACTTCCCATAGTGGATTTTTAAGCCTTCAGTTTGAAACTGTCTGGTCTGACTCAGGAGTACCTTGGGGTTTTCTTTGCTTTAAAAGCAGCCAGCCACCTACTCCACATCAGTTGTGCTTTTTGCTTTTTCTCAGCTCAGCTGAAAACCATTGAAGGATGATTTTTGCTCAGTTATCTCTCCAAATTGTGCATGTTTGATGTGAGGAGTGCAGCAATGTTTGGCTCAGAGTGTTGCAGTTGTGACAGTAATGCTGTCACTCTCATTGCCCTCCTGGCTCTGAGTTCTCAGCTCTACCTGGGGGTGCTGACTGGCTGCCCTCGCATCTTCATTATGATTTGAGCTGCCGAGGTGCTTCTGAATTGAAAGGCATTTGCTAAAGAGAAAGCTCATCAGCCTGTGGATTTGAGGTTTATTAGTCCATCCCTGGGGTGAAAATGTCACCTTTAATTCACGAGCAATTTGAGTGTTTTAAGAACAGAGTTGGGAACAGACTTTGCAAGTGACAGTCCTGAAAAAGTTGGTTCCACAGAATGACACGATGGTTTTGGTTACAAAGGATCCTTAGGGACCATCTAGTTCCAGCCCCCTGCCATGGCAGGGATGCCTCTCACCAGGTCAGGCTGCTCAGGCTTGAGCACTTCCAGGGATTTATAACACTGCCAGGGTTTGTAAAGGAGCCATCAGCATGAAGGCAGCTCAGTAGCTCACAAGGATGGTATTTGATGCATAACTGAAGGGATACAGCTCTAAGATGATGCCTGGCATTTAAAACTTGCCCAGCCAAATGATTGCTGGATTCAAGAATTCCCAGCTCGAGAGGCATGGAGCTTGAAACAACTGAAGGATTCAGGGCAAAACTTGGAGCTCAAGTCAGAATTCTCTCCACTCCTAGTGCCCCATCCATGGTTTTGTGTGTCCCCAGGCCATGCTGAGGAGCAGCCAGCCCCTGACAGGCACCAACGGGCGGCGCTGCAAGGAGGACGAGAAGCTGATCAACGCCACGCTGCGCTCCGGCCGCCGCGGCTTCGTCATCGACACGCGGCCTCTGCCTGTGGCCCAGCAGGCCAGGGCCAAGGGAGGGGGCTTTGAACAAGAAGTGCACTACCCCCAGTGGAGGAGGATTCACAAATATATTGAGAGGTGGGTGAAGGGCTCTCCCCTGAGCTCAGCTGAGTCAGAGCATGAAGTGTTTGCTCGTGTGGGAAAAGTTTTGTGTCCTGGTTCCTGGCGGCAGGGTCGTGTTCCTTCTGTGGCAAAACCAGGATATGTGGATGATAAAGGGGTTTTTGGTTTGATTCCTTGTTCTGAGCAACCTGCTGCAGGTTTCAGCCATCAGGCCATCTCCCTGTGCTGTTTCCTGACCATCTCCAGTTCCCCTTTGCACAGGAAGCCAGAAAACTTCTGCAGGGGAGGGTTTGTTCTGTGACTGTCACACTCCTCTTTTCCAGAGGATTTATCCAGAGAAGCTGTGGCTGCCCCATCCCTGGAAGTGTTCAGGGCCAGGCTGGACAGGGCTTGGAGCAGCCTGGGATGGTGGAAGGTGTCCCTGCCCATGGAAGGGGGTTGGAATTAGATGAGCTTTAAGTTTCTTTCCAGCCCAAACCATCCCATGATCCTGTGATCCAGTGCTTTTCTCTGGACATTTAATATTGTTTAGTCATTTGGAGACAAGTTACTGAATTAAACAGACTTTTAGTCTGGCCTTGTTCAGCTTCTCTTAAAGCCTTAATTTTGGGGAATCTTTCTACACAGGCATGCAGTAATGTTACTGGAGCTGTAGGCCAGCTCTTGAGCTGTTAAATAAGAAATTTTTCTGGCAAATACTTGAAGAGTTTGGTTTTGCTTCTAAGGATTTTATGTGAACTTACATTTTTAAAACATCAGGGAGAGAGGAATAAATAAACACAATATACAAACACAAAACAATCCATGTCCTTATTTCTATGATACTGCTTATGCTTTCAACAACGTTCTCCTGTTCCCAAAGGTTTAATATCCTGCAGGAGAGCTTCATCAAGCTGGTGGAGGCTTGCAATGACCAATCCCACAACATGGACCGCTGGCTCAGTAAACTGGAAGCTTCCAACTGGCTCACTCACATCAAGGAGCTGCTGACTGCAGCTTGTCTGGCTGCTCAGTGCATTGACAGGTAAATCTGCTGCAGAAAGTCTTGGGTTGCTCCTTCACTGCTTACTGATTGCTCATCAAATACCTCTGGCAGCATCAATAACTGCTCACTTGTAGCCGTGGAAGATTGTTTCCTCACAGTGAAGGAACGCTCCTCCAATAAATTAGGAATTCTCAGCTAAGGAAAGGTTTTGGATCGTCTATTTAAGGGATATCCCTGTGTCTGTTGCAGCCAAGCTGATTTAGAGAGTTTTATTGAAGGTTTGGGTTAAAATGGGTCCATCTGAAGTGCTGTGCCATGGCCTGGAAAAAGGGACACACAGATACCTTTTTATTTTTTTAAGTCTTTTTTTCTTTTCAGCTGCAAATTTCCAACACCACCCCTCACTTCCAGAGGTTAAAACAATGTCATCTCCTTGTTTTCCCCAGGAATTGGTCCAATGCTCTTCCCCTCTTATATTTTTATCCCCTCAGCTCTATGCAGGCAGTCCTGCTCATCCCTTCTAAGTGCTCGTGACCTCTCTTAACCTGACATTTCATTCACAGACGCTGCTGACTCAGCACCCTCGTGCTCATACCTCAGGCTGCAGAGCCAAGGCTTGCTGTCAAGTGCCAGGGTTTGTAAGGCCAGATGCAGCAATCTAAATTGCTTTTATCTGTGCCTCTGGGTGGGAAAAGCCCATCCCAAAATTTAGGGAAAACCTGGCTTTTCATAGGAGCTGGGGAGTGTGTTGTGCAGCTGAAATGCAGGCTCAGAGGTGAATCAGCAGTGCTGCATTGAAATGGGAGCTCAGTGCTTTTTAAAAGCTCTGATAGTGCTGGTTTCATTACTGGCTGTGCCAGGAAAGGATTGCTCTGGATCAATAGTTTTATCTGAAATCTTTTCCTGCAAGCATGTAATGGGAAAGATCAGTGATGAAACCCTGCTGGCTTGTTGGGACAGTGGCTGATTTCATAATTTTGAACCTCAGCTTTGCTTTTTGTGTTTACCTGGAGCCATGGCAGGTCAGTTCCAGGTGCCTGAGGTCAGAGGCTGGGCTGACAAGGACAGTTCTGTTGTATTTTCCATGGGGAGGGAATGGCTGGGACAGATCTTTCAGCATCTTAAAGGCCTGAAAGAAAAGAGGGGAAAAGAGTTTTATAAAATAAGTGTAGAGAAAGGTGAAGATTAGGTAGGGAAGGAAGATTTAAATTAAATATTAGGGAGAAATTCTGTATTATAACAGTGGTGAGGCCATGGCACTGGCTGTCCCATCCCTGGAAATGTCCAAGGCCAGGCTGGATGGGGCTTGGAGCACCCTGGGATAGTGAAGGTGTCCCTGCCCATGGCAGGGTGGAATGGGATGAGTTGCACTTCCGGGCTCTAACTCAAAGGGATGCTAATCCCAAAGAGTGAGAACCACAAGGGAGATCTCACTGTGCACCCTCTGTCAGTGTGGGAAAGGATCTGGAGTTCCAGACTGCTCTCGAGGCACTGAGCATTTAGTGATGCAGAGCTCAGGTCACTGTGATGACTATCCAGCTGGGATCCATGTGGGATGGGGTGGTAAAGAGCCAGAAAAACTCAGCACTGGTGTCCATGGCATGCAATGGCATCCGCTGGGATGGTTCTGCTCATTCACACTCTTATCCCTTCCCACCTTTTCCTTTCCCAGGGAAGGTGCTTCAGTGTTAGTCCATGGCAGTGAAGGAACTGACTCCACACTCCAGGTCACCTCCCTGGCGCAGATCATCCTGGATCCAAGGTGCAGGACCATCCATGGATTCCAGGCTCTTGTAGTGAGGGAGTGGCTGCAGGTGAGAATTACCCCTGGACAGAACAACAATCAGTTCCAAAGACACTGGGGTTGGGAAATCGCCTGAGAGGCAGCCAGCAGGCTGGGACTTGTTACAGCCCTGCTGAGTGTGAGTGTCCTTTGTCCTAAAGAGCAGCCTCATTACCTGAGTCATTTGTCCCTCTGGCACTCCTGGGGCAGGTTTTTGATTTTGGGGAACTGCCTGTTTTGTGTGCTCAGGGTAAACATTTCTTATCAAGAATGGTTTGGGTTGGAAGGGACCTTAAAGCTCCTCTCAGTCCAAGCTCCTGCCATGGGCAGGGACACCTTCCACTGGACCAGCTTTCACCTCTTCCATCTCATTAGAGAAAAGTGTTCAGACCAAGCCACAAAACCTGAGTTGTGCCTTTTGTACCTTGGCAGTCTGTGCACCCACCCCAGCTTGTTCCTGCTCACATTCTCTGATTAAACACAGCCTGAGAAAGGCAGGGAAACCTGTCACAGAATCACAGAACCATTTACTTTGGAAAATATATTTAAGATTGTCAAGTCCAACTGTCCCCCAGCACTGCCAAGGCCACCGTTCATCTGTGTCCCCAAGTGCCACATCCACGTGGCTTTTGAATCCCTCCAGGGATGGGGATTCCACCATTGCCCTGGGCAGCTGAGAGCTGAAATGAGGAAATTTTCCCTAATACCCAATCTAAACCTCCCCTGGCACAGCTTGAGGCTGTTCCCTCTCCTCCTGTCCTTGTTCCCTGCGAGCAGAGCCTGCTCCTTCTGGCTGTCCCCTCCTGTCAGGGAGTTGTGCAGAGCCACAGGGTCCCCCCTGAGCCTCCTTTTCTCCAGGCTCAGCCCCTTTCCCAGCTCCCTCAGCCTCTCCTGGTGCTCCAGCCCCTTCCCCAGCTCTGTTCCCTGTTCTGGACACGCTCCAGCCCCTCACTGTCAGGAGGGGCCCAAAACTGAATCCCAGATTTGAGGTGTTCCCAGCAGTGGAATGATGGTTTCCAACAGCTTGGTCCTGGCTGCCTGAGCAGTTGCATGGGCACAAATGTTTTTTCCTGAGCTCTGAAGTGTTTTTCCCACATCCTGCCATGCCATTCCTCGCTGTGTGATGCTGTCCCTGCTTCCCTCCAGGCTGGCCACCCTTTCCAGCAGCGCTGTGCCCAGTCAGCCTATTCCAACAGCAAGCAGAAGTGGGAGGCCCCGGTGTTCCTGCTCTTTTTGGAATGTGTGTGGCAGATCCATCGGCAGTTCCCCTGCTCCTTCGAGTTCAACCAGCAGTTCCTCATCACGCTCTTCGAGCACGCCTACGCTTCCCAGTTCGGCACTTTCCTGGGAAACAATGAAAATGAAAGGTTGGTAAGGATGCTTGGCATGATTCCTGTAAATGTTGGGCTGGATTTGACTAAAGAAGGTCAGAGGATCATGGAATGGTTTGGGTTGGAAGGAACCTTAAAGATCTTCTCGTTCCAACCCTTGCTGTGGGCAGGGACACCTTCACTAGCCCAGGTTGCTCCAAACCTCATCCAGCCTGGCCAAAAATCTCCACCCATCACCAGTTTATTTATTTTCTCACACAGAAACTCTTCCATAAAAGAGTAACCAGCTGGAGTTTTATGTGAGTCACAGCTGTGGGAAGCAGATTTGTCCCTGCAAGCCTGGGGCAGGCAAAGGCCACAGCTGACAGTTCTGTCCCTCACCTGTGAGGCAGGAACCTGACTCCAAAGCCTGGTGGTCCTGAGACATCCCCTGGGAGTAGAAACAAGGTGAAGGACTGGAGCTGCCCACAGGTGCCAGGGAGGTTTGGGTTCCTGTTTGGAGCTTGGCAATTCTGCCCCCAGGACACCTGGCTCCAGCAAGGCTGAGGGTCTCCTGCTGGACAGGAAGGAAAAACAAAAGTGATTCTCCAGAGGAGGAAAGCAATTTAAAGCTTCCTGTAAACCTCTGTCTTTAAAGTAATCTGGGCTTGGAAGAGACTCTGCTGCCTTCTGCAGGGCTGCTGAACCAGTCATCTGCAAAACCAAGTTAGACTGGAAACCAATAAGCTGAAATTTGGATGAGTATTGGATGTTATGTGTAATAACCTGCCTGTCACATCTGAGCACGTCAGCTGGGAGCACAGACAGGGCTGGAGTGTGATGTTAAGCTTGTGCTGTCTGAAGCATTCACAGGAGTGGTGAATCTCCTGCCTGCCTGGCAGTTCAATTTGCCAGTGCAGGCAGAATGAGATTTGCTGGAATGTGAGGCACAGGGATTTCTATAACTGGAGGTGGGATTGCCCCAGGAAAACAGCACTGCTTGCTCTGTGTGCTCAGTCCCTTCCTGCCACCAGAGGGACCTGTCAGATGTGCCCACTGCAACAATAAAACTGCTTTGATGTGCTTGAGAATTCCATTTCCATTCTTCCCTGACGCAGCCCTGCCACACCTTCCAGCTCTACCTGAACACAGGAGCCTGATCCCTTTCCAAAGCTGGCACTCAAACCACAGTGAGGAGGTGACTGGTTCTTCACCTGGGCAGCAGGCAGCCAACTTACAAGTGTTATTTCCCCATCTTTTATTCAGAACTAATTATAATCAGCCAGGCTGAGTAAATTGCTTTAGGTTACACCCCGTGCCATGATGGTGAAAGGATTAACTTAAATTATCTGGGGGAGCAGCACATGGAAAAATTTGTGACATTATCTGTGTGGTTCTAACAGGTCCAAGTGTACAAAACTGACTTTTCCTGTGGGCTTCTTAGGGCTAAACTGAAGCTGCCTCAGAAGACCATGTCCCTCTGGTCCTGGGTGAACAGGCCTGAAGAGCTGAGCAGGTTCCAGAACCCTCTTTACGAGGCCAACAGCCTTGTCATCTGGCCCTCTGTGGCCCCACAGAGCCTGCAGCTCTGGGAAGGTGAGCCAGATTTGCTTTCCCTGTTGCAGACAGTTTGTTTTTTTTTGTGGTCAGGCTTCATTTCTGACCATTCTGGAGAATCCATGTACAGTGGGTTCCCTGCTGCAGAAACTTTGCCCATCCCATGGGTGCTGAAGAGTTCATGAACAGTGACACAAGCAGGGTGGGGACTGAAAATGGAGTGCTCTGGTAAGTGTAGAAGGGAAAAAGGAATGAACCCCCCTCATTTTTCTTTGTTTAATAGTCTGATGAGCTTGGAGAGGAGTGGGAGAAGCCATTTAGCGGGGAGGGAAAAGAAAGCAAAAGTGAAATGTGAGCTGAGGGAATGTGAACAACCTTCGTGAATCCCTCCTTGTTTCAAGAACCCCCCTTGTGACCTGGGTGTCTCTGGGCTTCCAGGTGTGTTCCTTCGGTGGAACAGGCCTTCCAAATTCCTGGAGGAGGCTGAAGCAGAAAGGATCAAGATTATCAAGTACAACAAGGAGCTGCAGGCCAAGGTGAACATGCTGAGGCGGCAGCTGGCGGAGATAGAGGCGCATGGGCAGGTGCAGGGGGGGCCCTGAGCTGGGCTTGGCTTTGCCCTTCGCCTGGAGGAAGAAACATGGAAAGTGCATGTTCTGCTGAGCCCTTGGGTGCAGCTGCCCCTCCCACTGCTGAACCCTTCACTCCATGAACCTCCCTGCTTCTTGGGGAGGGGGTTTTTGTTTTGTTTACAGAAGACACAGCTGGGCACAATGTTCCCCTCTTGGCAGCTTTTCTGTCTCAGAATTGGGTACAGTGGCAGCAGAAGCTGGAACTCTTTACCTCCAATTGTGTGGATGACCAGGATGGGCCAAGAGATGGGATGTCTCCAATTTATTTTGGACTTTTTCTGGTTTTGTTGAACACTCACAGGATTAAAATACAGAGTTCTATATAGATAGGTAAAGGCATTTTGTCTGGAAGCACCTTTTCTCTCCAAGAGTAGGTAAGGCAGCTTAGTTCTTTAATTTCCTAGGAAATCTAGAAATTGTTAAAATCAAATTACAGGTTCTGCCAGTCTGCACAGTACTCTCAGTAGCCTTCACATCTCACACTTGGGTTTTTGTGTTCACCATCGGCTCGGGAGCAGGAAGTTAAATACCAAACCAGAGCAAGACATTTGAGTGCAATACAGAATTGAAGGAGGGATTCTGCTGCTAATATTGAAGCCATGACCTTCACGTGGAATTGTCCCTCGTGGACAAGGATCTCCTAAGGAGGAACAAACTTTTTAAAATTCTACCTGGAAAACAAAAAATGTTTAGCAGTTGGTGGGGCTGTTCACTTGCAGAACAAGGCTCAGAGTTGTCCTTTAAACCAGAGCCAGGCTGCCTTCTTGGAAATTCCAACCCCCCTGGCTGGGTTTGGACACCTGGCCAGGTTCACAGCATTGCCAGGGTGCAAGAGCAGCACCTCACGTACAGCTCAACAAAACACTTTTGCGGCACCTGATGTGCTTTTCCTCTTTGTGCTCTTATGCCCATCTTGTGGAACCTCACAAGCAGAAGCTGGAAGTTCAGGTGACCTCACAGATCTGCTGCAGATGAAGGGGCCATCACACTACAGAAAAATATTAAGAATTTAGATGATTTGTAGCTGCTAAAACTGCTTAAAGACTTTAGGGATAAGCTTTTTTCCCTATTTAACTTTGTGTTTTGTAGCTGCTCTTTCAGTTTCTGTGGCTTCAATCTGCTTGTTATAAAATCAGAGTTCTCTCTTGTCATTTATTATTTTTCTCTTTTAAAAACACAGGTAGAGGTAAGTCTGAAATACTCCCTGAGGCATTTTTTTCAGCTTGATACCGTGGGTAGCTCCACAGGACTGGGAAAAGTTTGATTTAACAGCAGCACATGTGGCTGGGATTATCCAGAAAAGAGCTTCCTGCTAGCCTGGTTCTGCTGGAACGAACAGAGCTGCAGTAGCTCAGTGCTGGGATCCCTCTGGAAACTGTTGAGCTTCCAAGTTTATGGAGTGAAGCTGCCTTTATTTAAGAACCACTTCACATAGAAAATGCAGGATCTGTAGCGTAGAAGTAGCTGGGCAGGAGCCTGCAAAAATCATGTAGCCACTAAATACAGTCGAAGAAAATTCTATAACCAAGGAGCTTATATAAAATTATGTGATAGTGGTCAAGTGCTACTGAATGCCTTTTGTTCAGTGCTTATTTCCTTAATTATGTCCTTCTTGCCTAAGCTAAACCTAGCCCTGAAGTCCTCTGGCTTAAAAAACAACACAATCCCTTTTAAAGCATTGCTCACTTAAGGCAGAAGAGATTCCCCTGCTTGCAATGCCAATTTCTTTGTAGGTTTGGAGCCTTGTTCCCTAAATCCAGTCTGACACAGGGAATGCTTCCACGGAGGCTGGGGATCTGTTCTGCCTGACAGGGGAGGCAGAATGGGGCTGTTCCCTCCTCCAAAACCCAGAGATTCTTCTCATGTAAGCCCTTAAAATGATTGTTCACCCTTTGAGATGATGTCTTTGGGATCTGCACCTGCCTGGGGGGTGTTTCCCAACCCCATTCAGAATTCCTCCATCTGAAATCCATTATCCCCAGGCAGATGGGAAGGATTCAGAAGGCACTATTTTCCCTGTAATAGACTCTACATAAAACACTCCTAAAGGTTATGCAATTCCCTAACACAGTAATTATAGATTGAGCTAAATAATAGAGAAGCAGAGAGAGGGTTGGTTTTTTTTGGTTTTTTTGGGTTTTTTTTTTGATCTAATTGCCTGGCTGCTCCAGCCTCTCCTGCAAACTGCAGGCATCCGAGGAAATTGGGAAAGCAGCTGTGACAGCCAACAAAAAGCAGCACATTCCCTCTGAGCTGGCATCAATTCAGCCTGCACTTCTGGGGAATCTACACCCAGCTGCTGGGGCATGTGGATGCTGGGAATGTGCCTTCCTGGTGTCCTCAGCTGTTGATTCCACAGCTCCTGGGCCTTGCAGCACCTTGTCCCTCTGGGTGAGGACAGGATGCGTGGTGCTGTGGGTTCTTCTGGGACAGGACACTTCCCATATTCCCTTTGAGCTTTTTCCAGCGCCAGGCTCCAGGTTCACAGCACATCACTCCCATTCTTTGCTTTGCAGTCACGTATTTGAGGTCAGTGGTGGGTTTGCTCCCTCAGAGGGGGATCCCTGCCCTGTCCCAGCACGTTTTCAGATTCCCTGTGTCTTCCTGAGCTGTGTGCCCGGCTCTGGCTGCTCCCTGTGCCACTGCCTTACACCCTCACTGCCACCCCCTCCTGCTCTTTTGCACACACTCTCTAACAAGCCGGACACTAAAAGCCCCATCTCCAAATTTTGGGGGCAATCCACGAGGACACTCTGCCATTTACCAAAAAAAGAAGGGAAAAGGAGCTAACTTGCACAGTTTTCATAAGGGAAACATGAAATATGTACCTTCAATATTTTGATTGTATCGATGAACTCTTGAATGTGGCGCCGGTTTTGATGTGCACTATTGTCCCTGTCGTGTAGGATCTCATTTAAAATTGCACTGTACAGCGTTTTTTGGTGTCTCCTGTGTGCTTTGCTAAAGCCCTGGGCAGCGCTGTGGCCGTGAGAGGGGCGAGGTTTGTCCCAGCACCGTGTTTTGTCACAGCAGCAGTGTGTGATGTGAGCTGTGTGTGCTCCCTGCTGCCCGTGCAAGTGCTGGGTGCACTGCTGGCCCAACATGAACTGCTCTTGGCTGCTGCATCAGTCTTCATCTGTTTTGTATTTTAATTCCTGTACAATTTGAAATGCCAGGGCTGGGAGTTGTGTGCTGGTGTTAGGTATTTGCTGTCCGTGTGCAGAATCCCAGCTGCTGCAGCAACAACAACAAAAAAGTAACAAATCTGAGGAAGAGGAAGATGATGGCTCGAGGTTCAGCCATTTGGGGGGAACAAAACAGATACAGAGTGGCTGTAAACTTTGCTGTAGATACCTTGAGAGCATAGATGTCTGTTTAAATTAAAACCATGAACACTAAAAAGTTGTTTAATTACCCTGCTGAATCTTCTTTATTGCTGCGTGCTTTGCTTCTTGCAGGAGGGATGTGGGTGGGTTAAGCTTTTGCTCGAAATTTGAGCTTTTTCAGCTCGATTGTGTTTTATTTCTCAGCTGAACAGGCCCTGTGTTGGTGGGAGGGTGATGGAAGGACAAGGGTGAGACCCTGGGGCTGTGAGGGGCTTGCAGAGCTCTGCTCCAGTGGCTTTGGGCCTTGGCCAGCAGCTCTGCACGTGATGGATGAAGAGTTTGATCAGCCCAGGTTTTATATTGGTGCTAATCTTTTTTATCCTGGCATTGATCTGTCCAAAGGAAGAAGGGCAGGGATGTGCCCAGGGAGAGGGGTTTGGAGCAAAGCAAAGCCTTGCAAGGGGCTGGGTGGTGAATGGACCAGGGGGATTGGCTCTGAACAAAGCCAGGAGAGATTTAGATGAGATATGAGGAGCAAATCCTTCCCTGAGAGGGTGAGGAGTCCCTGGCACAGGCTGCCCTGAGGAGCTGGGGCTGCCCCTGGATCCCTGGAAGTGTCCAAAGCCAGGCTGGAGCAGCCAGCAGGGGATGGAATAGGATGGGATGAGTTTTAAAGTCCCTTCCAACCCATCCTGTGACTCTGAAATCCTTCAGTGCCTGGGGTCACAGTTCCCTGGTGGATTTAAGGCAGGAGGGGCACAAAAAGGACAAACAGCTCCTGGGAAATGGAGGCTGGGAGCTGTGGGAGCTCCGGGATCTCTCCTGGATCTCTGGTGAGTCAGGAGGCTGGGAACCACCGGGCTGTTTGTTTCCCTGTGGTCTCTGCAGCTCCTGGGGAAGGTGAGGAGTTGTTGTGGCTTTTGGGGTTGGAGCAGATGGAAGCTGGGGGTGTCTGTGCTGCCCTGCAGCCTGTGCAGCCATGAGATAACACAGGGAAGGCTTTGATTGAAAAGATTGATACTCAGCCACTATTTGTGCCAAAAGTCCCAGCTGAAACAGAGCAGGGCTGTTTTAAAATACTTTCAGCAGTGATCAGGCAGTCTGATTTGGGTTAAACTTGATTTTTGGGCAGGAGGGGAAAAAAATAAAGAATCAGAATGGTTTGGTTTGGAAGAGACTTTAAAGCTCATTCAGTTCCACCCCTGCCATGGGCAGGGACATCTTCCACTATCTCAGACTGCTCCAAGCCTATCCTGCCTGACCTTGGACACTTCCAGGGATGGGAAATCCATCTGAAAAAGTGTTGAAATCTTTCTTTAACCCCAGCCTGACCTTGGACACTTCCAGGGATGGGAAATCCATCTGAACAAGTGTTGAAATCTTCCCTCAACCTTTTCTTGACTCTGTTGGATTTTTCTCTTGGAAATGCCAAGTTTTTTTGCTTACTGCCATTGTAGGGCTCTCTTCCATGCTGCCCATTTTTCCCCCCTGAGCAGTGAGAGGGGAAACAGTGAGGAGGAATTCCCATTGCTCTGGATGGAATTTGGGACGCTGGGCTGTGCTGGGCTGCTCAAGCTTCCCCTGCTGTGGAAATGTCACCACAAACCCCTGGCATTTGTCTTTCAGAGCTGAGCTGATGATCCTCTGATGAATTCTGACCCTCTTGGGAGGGTGTTGCTGATGGCTTTGGATGCTTTATGTGATGTTGCAGGTCAGCTCATGGAGGGTTTGCTCTTAAAGCTCCAAATCTGCTCCCTCAGGATCTTCAAATGCTGGCAGACAACCTGGGCACTGCACAGCTGCAGTTACACCACTAAAAACCACTAAAATCATGTTTTTTGTAGCTTGAGCAGTTGGTTGTCACCATTCACATGACCAGTTGGTACTGGCTGTGTTTGGGGGATGCTTTCAGGTTTGAAAGGTGTGGCCTGTGGTCACTGTGTGAAGGAAAAAGGTTGTTTTGGCAAGTGGCTCATTCAAAGGTACTAGAGATAAAGGAAATCTGCTTCCTGCTGTTCCTTCTTGACATGGAAAACATTGGTTGGGATGCCCCAGCAAGGTAAGTGCAGCGTTTCTACAGGGAATTTTCTGGGTTTGGCTTGTAAGTACTTGATGGAACAAAATAAAACCTTTATTGCAGGAATAAAAGTAATTCCAGAGTTTGGGTTGGTTCATTTTGTTGTTTTTGTTTGATTTTTTTTAAGCAGAGAACTACTTGGCTCCTCTGGACTGTGCTCCGTTTCTGGGGGTCCAACTTGAACACTTCCAGAGATGGGGCAAACATCCATCAGTTATTTTGGGGACAAAGCAGAAATTTGTACTTCAAGGCTCTGGTTTCTACATCTCCCTCAGATAAGGAATAAAAACTAAAAAAATACCCAAACCCAAAACCCACAACCCTGTGCCTTTCTGGGAAAAAGATTTTCTTCCAGAGCTCCTTAAAGGACACTTGTGCAACATCAAGCCCTGGAGTTTCCTGGCTGTGCTGCCAGCAGTTGGCAATGCTGTCATTTCACAATGGCTGTGGCAATTCTGAATTAAAATTCTGTCCTGCTCTCCCTCCACCTCTTTTTCCTCCTCACTCGTGCTGTTTCTCCAGCTGTTTGTGATTCCACGTGGCACAGGGGATTGGAGGAATGTGTGGAAAAGTGACAGAGCCAGGAGGGAAGAGCTGAGTCAGCAGCTGGGCTGTTACACGTGGCATCGATGCTTGGAGTGAATTAACTCACAGGGAGGATTTGTGAGGTGAAATCCCACACGGAGAGAGCCCAGAGAAACCATGGAACTGCTCCAGGGGCTGCAGCCCCTCT
>VRYO01001589.1:27795822-27806152 GCA_009812075.1 Sialia sialis | reverse complement strand
TTTGAATTTGTTAGAAAAACCCTATATAAGATTATGTACTGGGGAGAGCCTTTGCATTTGCTATTGCTTTTGCTTTTTGCTTTTTTGCCTTTTGCCTTCGTTTTGCCACCACTTTGCCTGCCAGCATCTCCAACACCCGAGAAGAAGATCAGAGCTCCAGCAGCAACACCAGCCCTCTCTGGGACCCCCGGGATGGCTCCTGCTTTTGTTTGGGACTTTATGCTAAAACTTAGCATGGACTTTAACATCTGTGACTGAGCCTTAGAAGACCGATGCGTTTTTACAATAAATAACCTTTTTAGCAATTATTAGCTGCTTTAATCATTTAGAGATAACCCAGCACAAAGGTGCAACAAGAGCACCGAGGGGGATAACCCCACAGAGGGGTTTTTTAGTGGTAAATTTGCTGCCTCCCTGCTTGATGCAACAGCTGTGCTCACTTTTGTTATAAATTACTCACTGCAGTAGGGTAGATTCATCAATAAGGCAATTTATTAATTTGTTGATGCTGGGGATGTGGGGAGTCTGCGCTCCACTAATACGTCTATCTTGTGATAATTGAAAAAAGATTTGTGTTAATCATGAAAGTATTGGGGTTTATATAAACCAAAACACAAGGGTCTGAGGTGAAGCATGGACCCTTGATGGAGGAAAAATGTGATTAAATAATTCTATTTTCTAAATAAGTTGTATCTACCACCAGTTTGTAAAATCAGACTTTCCAATAGCTCGATTGATTTTGCAAAATCAGACTTCCTGCCTTTGTTTTATCAATGACTGCCTGTCTACAAAGACCAGAACCTCCCCATTTCTGCCGATTTTATCTACCAAGACCAGGTGTTTATCTATGAGACTGACTCCTAGAGACTTTACCTGTTTATTTCAGCCACTACTGCTTGCCTGGCAAAATTATGACAGCAAAAAACCAAAAATTACAAACAAGGGACCATGCTATAAGAAGAAGCTGCAAACTAAAGCTGGACACAGCGTGGAGTGGGCAGTGACCTCTCACATTTCCCCAGGCTGCTTTGTTCTGTCTATATAAAATAAAGCAATCTAAATTTTGCTGGATATCGAGACTTTATGTTTCTCATTTATAACAATCTCACCTTTGGTCACTGCCCCTTTTATGGGCAGTTTCTTGGTGAGTTGTGACATGCCCACTGTGCTGGGGTACAAGTCCAAGCCTGAACATGCTGGCCAGCACTCAAGCAGCAGTGGCCACAAGCCCCCACCAGGTCTGGACAAGGCTTGAACATTCTCAGGTTACACTCCTAGCAAGCAGGTGACAGCAGGGACAAGTCTGTTCCTGTTTGCACAAGCCCACATTTTCCTTATATGTAAAAAGTGGATACAATTCATTATTATACTGGCAACTTAATAAAAAATTACATAAAACCAAAAAGCCAACAATTCACAGCAAAGTGGTTTTAACAAATATAATGAAATCATTATATTTTCCTGTATCTCGTGTCCATGCTTTACTCTGAGTTCAGTATTCTTGTTTATATTGATCCCATGGTGTATTTCTATAATGACACAAACCACTGTTCAACATCTCACACTTTGCCACTGCAGTCCCATGCCTAAAGTGAATTCCACCCCAGGAACAGGAGGCTTTAGATGTGGCTCAAGCTGTGGCTCCGTGGCCTTTTTGGCTTTCAGATTGTGTTGGAAGGAGCCAAGGAGGAGGGGAAGGTCTTTTGCAGTGGATAAAAAAGATTTATTACATTGGGAAATCCATGGGCAAAACACAAAAAGGTGAAGGAGCAACAACTTAAATATGGAGGAGGTTCAAGGGGGAGGTACAAACTCTTAGGAAATTTGAGGAATTCTTGGGTAGGGTTCACAAAGACATTTCCAATGAGGGACACATGGACTAATGAGAGGTGGAGTTTTAGGGAATTTCCAATGGGGAATTCCAAGCAGGGGGTTAGCACAAAATATGATTGACAGGGAATTCAGGATAGATTGACAAGGTGGGATGGCACAACTTGGACTCAACATTAACTTAGGCAATTACAGAACATCCTGTTAACAGGAAGCACACTGCAACACCTGCTGGAGGCTGTGCTGGGTCACGGGGAATGGAGGGATGTTGAGGTGCTTGGAAAAGGGTGACAAGGCTGGGGGAGGGTCTGGAGCACAAACCCTATGAGGAGAGGCTGAGGGAGATGGGGAAGGGGCTCAGGCTGGAGAAAAGGAGGCTGAGGGAGACCTCATCACTCTCCAAAACTCCCTGACAAGAAGGTGCAGCCAGGTGGGGGTCAGGTTCTGCTCCCAGGGAACAAGGGACAGGATGAGAGGACAGAGCATTAAGCTGCTCCAGACAAAGTTTAGGACATTAGGAAAAAGTTCTTCACAGAAAGAGAGATTGGGCATGGAATCATGCCCAGGGAGGTGGCGGAGTCACCATCCCTGGAGGTGTTTAAAAATATGTGTCATGAATGTATCATGGTCTGGTTGACAAGGTGGTGTTAGGTCATAGGTTGGACTCAATCTCAAAGTCTTTTCCAACTTAACTGAACTCACCTAGAGGTGCTCAATCTGTGAGGGAGACAGGGATCTTTCAAGCCAGCAATGCATCCCAAAAAATTACCAGCTCAGGATGGGGGATTTTTGACAATTGAGAAATTCTGCTGCTCATGTTTTCAGGAGCACCAGGAAACTGGAATTAAATCTGTGCCAAGGCTGTTGGCTTGGGTATGTGTCAGGCTTCAGAGCCTCCATCTCAACATTAAACAAAGCCCAAATTAATTTTGCTCATAAGGCAGCAGCCACAGGCAGATAGAGCAATTAGAGGTGGAAAGGACCAATTAAAATAACACCAAATAACTGATCCCCAAATACTCAGCCTGGGTTTCCAGCCTGCATGAATCAGAGCTGGTCCATGACAGACTCCACCTCCCCTGTGGCTTAATTTATCTCTGTGGTTTGAAGTGGCTCTCAGGATGGGACCTCCATGGTTTCCCACAGGACAGAAAACTACAACCTCCAAGCTAATGATCTGAGCGTTTTGGAGGTATTTTTTTCTCCCCTGGCACCTGGCTTGGGAAGGTGAAAAATTCAGAAGTAATGAAAGGAAAGAGGTCTTTTATTTAAAAAAAACCCATCTAACTCATAATTAAGAAAATTCATTCAGGATGCTGTGGGTAGTGAAGGAAGGAGGTGAGCACTTGGTGTGGGACTCAGCCTGGCAAACAGGAACAGGCAGAGCTGGAAAAGCAAATCAAAACAATTCCCACTTCCCTCCTCACACAAAAGCAACAAAACAACAAAGAAAAGGTGGGAAAGAAGCAGAACAGGTTGACCAGAAGGGGCTGGAACAGGGAGATCTCTAAGATCCCTTCCAACTCAGCCAGCTCTAGAACTCTGTGTTTTGGGATAAACTTCCCCTTCCTGGACTTCAGCAGCATGGATGTGATCAGACCATACCAGTGTCCCTGAAAATGAGCTGCTCAGTTTGTGGGTGCACGTGCAGCTCTGGGGGAAAGGAGTCAATTATTCCTGGCCTGGTGGCTGGTGCTTGAAGATGCAGAAGGGAAGGGAGGAGGGAAAGCTCCCCTTGAGATGTGGGGAGCTGTCTGAGGCCTAGGAAAATCCAGCCAGGATTTTTGTCAGGCTGCACAAGCTTTGCTCTCAGGCTGCTCAAGGACAGGAACTCAAAACAAAGATTACGCACCTGCCAGAGTACGTGATGCTACTCATGGAGTGTTTCTAAAGGGGTGGTGCTCCTCTGCCCGATGAACTTTCTCTAATTTGTTTTGCACGATGTAAACCCATGATTTCCTTGAATAAATGCTCTTCCTTGCTCTTGTGAGAAAGTCATCGTGTTACTGTCCCCATCACCACTCTGGAACCGTGTACAGTAACACTGACAGACCCCACAGAGGCTCTGATATTCCTACATGAGCCCTTTCCATGACACAAGGGCTGCTGCAAGGAGGCTGTGAGCCAAAGCAGCCTCAGGGTTGCTTCAGCTGGTGCCATAATCCCTCCTCCTCCAGGAAATTGGAGAATCCCAGAATGGTTTGGCTTGGAAGAGGCCTTAAATCCCATCCAGTCCCATTCCCTGCTATTTGCAGGGACACCTTCCACTATCCCAGGTTGATCCAAGCCCTGTCCAACCTGGCCTTGGACACTTCCAGGGATGGAAATCTGTGCCAGGGCCTCACCACTCTCACAGGGAAGGATTCTTTTTTTGTGTCTAAGTCCCTTCAAACCCAAATCACTCTATATTAGCTGACACTACAGAGGCATAATGGATGCTCCCAGCCAGAATAAGACTCCAGCTTGGCTGTCTGGATAGGATTAAGTCACCTTTGTACCAATCTCTTTCTCTCTCAGGAAATCTCTCTCAAATTGTTGGCAGGGTTGTGGTCATTTACCTTCATCAAAAAAACCTCACTATTTCCTCTCAGACCACATAACCTGTGCCCTCAGCAGGGTAATGCCACTTGGCAGGGTTTTATTCTCCTACCTGAGTTACAATAAATAAAACAAAAAAAAATCTGTTGATATTTTTCCCTGTCTCACAACAAATGCTGACATTTTATCAGCGAGGCAATCACAGGTGTAATGGAAGTGACCCTGGGTCATTCTTTCTTCTTGGTGTATCAAGTTACCTAAGAAATGCCAACAAAGGCTTCCATTGAATATTTGGAAGGGTGTGGGATTAAAAAAGCCTCTGCTGCCAAAAAAAAAATGCATTTAAAAGAGAATTATGAGGCCATTGTGCAGAGGGGTGTGAATCAAAGGTGCTTTTTTTCTCTTACAAACCAGCTTTACATTTTCTGACTTGTTCTTGTTTTCCCTCTTTTTTTGAGGAATCTGTTTGATTTTACCCAAGCTGGAAGGCAAAGCCCTGCAGATAATAAAGATAAGGAACAAAGCCTGACAATGGTTGGCTAAAATCACATGGATGTGGCACCTGGGGACATGGTTTAGTGGTGACAGCGCTGAGTTAAGAGTTGGACTCAATGATGTCTGAGGCCTGTTCCAACCTGAACAATTCTGTGTTTCCATGAGATGGAAAGGAGGAGATGGAGGATGGGATGGGGGCTGTGACTGCCTTGTCTTCCCCAGGGCTGGGGAATTCCTCGGCTGGTGACAGGTCCTGGGGAGGCAGATCTGAGGGGTGACAGCTGGGCAGAGGGTGGAGCACCAAAATTGAGCTGCTCTGCAGGCCATGAACTCTCCCTCCCCACACTCATCCCTGGGGCTTGGCCCGAGATGCAAACCCCCTCTCCTGCATCCATGGAGCTGTCCCATTAAACACTGTTCAAACCCTCCCTGAACCCAGAAATCCTCATTCTCCTTCCCTTTCCCAGAGGCTCTGCCCAAACACTAAAACCATTCCCCCCCATCCCATGCTGAGGACCAAACAATTGCTGGAAAGGATGAGTGATGCCCCTTTAAAAGCAGCACTGTCAGGCCAGCAGAGCTCCACAAAGCTGCCTGGGGATGAATAATGGGATTACAGGGGCCACAGCACGGGAAGCTGTGGTGTTTTGGTTTGCAGAGTTCACCCACAAGGTAATTCCACACTCCAGTTCATCCCTGTGAGGTGGCAGCAGGATCCCACACACGGGTGGGGAGCATCCAGCAGGAGACAGGCTTTGGATTTCCTTTCATCCTCTCATGGCCAGGGCAGGAAGAGCCTTAGGTGTGTCTTGCTGATAAAAACCAGCATGGCTGGGGAATGTTGGAATGCACAGGATGCTGGGTTGAACTTCCCAGCGTGGAAGGGGGAACCAAATTCAGGTCCATCCTGGCAGTGAGGCAACTGCTGAGTTGAAATGCAAAGCTGGACCGCGGCATTTTATGAGCCCAGGGAGGATTTTCTGCTTGGATTGAGCCCCAGAGTCTCCCAGGGATGTTTACTTTGGGTGAGGGAGAGAAAGCTTTGGATGCATCCTTTCCTGTTTTCCAGCCTAGGTGGCTCATCTAAATAGCTACAAGCAGTTGCCTTCAATTTTTTCCTCAACAGACAATAAGAGCAATAATTTCCCCATTTCCAGCAGTCCATCTTTTCCCTGCATTGCTTTTGAGGGATTTTTCAGCAGGCAGCCCCTCAAGGCATGGAGATGAGGAGCTCCTTGAGATTTCCCTCTCTTCCCAAAAGACAAGAGTACCATGGATGAAATCCCAGCCTGGCCCATGGAGCTCAGGGGGATGCTCTGTGGAGAGGCAGCTGCTCCCACAGGGCCAGCCCTTTTTATTTCTGAAAGGTCAGAAGCAACTGAAATGTGAATTGGCACTTTCCTCGGTGCAGCCACTTGGATTCCAGCACAAAGCAGCACAGGCCAATGGTCAGATCCTTGCCAAACCCTTCAGACAAGCCCACATTGTCTGTGTGTTGGTTTGGGGCTTCTTCAAAGGTGCTCAGATGCCACGTCATGGCTAATTTTAGGTGCTCACACCCTTGTGGTGCAACCCACAGCCACACATGTGTTATCCCAGCTCCTTCTGGAACATCTGGGAGTTCTCCACCACCACCAGGAGAGCTGGGCCATGCAAAGCCTGACATGGCTCCCAAATCTCACTCTTCCTCGGTGTTTTTCAGGCTGTGTTGGTTCCCTCTCTCCCCAGAACAGAGTGGCTGCACCCAAACGGACCCCTGGGGATTGTCCTGTTCCATAATAGATCCTAAACTCTTCCCTGGTTTCAGCAATTTAACAGTAGAGGTCACAGAGTTTGGATTGGAAAGAACTTTAAAACTCATCCAATTCCATCCCTGCCATGGCCAGGGACAACTTCTGTTATCCCAGGTTCCTCCAAGCCCCATCCAGCCTGGCCTTGGACACTTCCAGGGATGGGAATTCCACAGCTTCTCTGGGCATTCTGTGCCAGGGGCTCCCCACCCTCACAATGAGAAAATTTGGTGCAGCACCCTTGTTTAAATTTACTCAAGCTCTTGATCAGCCAATATCAGTATCCCAAATGGAAATAAAAGTGCTCAATATCTAATAAAATAAATCTGACCAACAGGACAGAGGTGTTTTATGATTTCCCAGGAGGGACCATCAGACTTTTGTGTTCCTTTTCAAACCTGTCTTGCATTCTGGCTCACACCCCTCAGATTTCAGTGGTGAATTTGAGACAGAAAACTCAATTTTTTCCTAAAAGAACAAAGTCAGAACTGTTCTAAGATGTCCCTGTTCATAGGATTGCACTTTAGCCATACTTAGGAGGGAGTGGATTTTAAGTGCTTAATTTTATAACTTGTAAAACTTGGCAAATTTCAAAATCAAAGAGCAAAGTGTGACCCCTCGAGTCTGTCACCATCCCTGGGCTGGTGATAATTTTGCTCTCAGCACAGAGGAGGAGCTGCCACACCTGACAGTGCAAAGGCAAACACAAGGGCACAGAAGAGGCAGCAGGAGCTGGGGAGGGAAATGCTCCAGCCCTGGGGCAGCTCAGCACAAGCTGAGAGCTGCAATTTGCTCCCACACCTCCACAGAGCCTCTCAGCACAAAAACAAGAGCAGTTTGCGTGTCTGAATAAATCAGCTTCTCGGGGCCAGGCTCTCAGCAGGCCCCAGCTGACGGGGCTGGCTGGGGCTCTGTGGGTTTGTGTCAGTCCCACAGACCCTGGCCAGGCTCTGGGACAGGTCAGGAGAGGTGACAGGCCAAGAAAAGCAGATGGACAAACAAAACCTTGGCTTTGTCTTTTGCTTCACCTCTCAACGTGAGCAGCATGGACCTGGCTGAAGCCAAATCAGAGCATTCTGGAGACACAGAGGAAAATTCCTTGCAGTGTCAGAGGATGACTTTTGTGCAGATTGGAAGTAACAAGAGATAGGGCAAGAGGAAATGGCCTCAAGAGAGGTTTAAATTGGATATTAGGAAAAATTTCTTCAGGAAAATGTTTGCCCAGGGCAGAGGAGGAATCCCCATCCCTCAGGGATCTGAAAGCTGTGTGGATGTGGCTTGGGGACATGGTTTAGTGCTGGCCTGGGGAGTGCTTGGACTCAGTGATCTTAGAAGACTTTCCCAACCTAAACCCTTCTCTGATAGCACCAAATTTATTCTCCTTCCTCTGCTGCTTTTGGCTGGGATAGAGTTAAATCCAGATCTGGGTGGTCCTGTAGCAATTGCCTGTTGGGAGCAGTCCCCAGCAGTTGCAAACTCCTGCAGCTCCAAGCGCTTGGCAGGAAGCTCCCTGGGACAAGCCAGAACCACTCCAGGGTGATGCTGTTGAAAGAACCCAGCCTGAACACGCTGGGAGCTGTGTGAGGGTTGGGTGATGGAGCTGCGCACTCTGCTTTTCATTCTGTAAGGACACGGCTGCTGCTCTTCTTTCCTGCATGGCAAGAACCTCCACATTCACCAGCTGTGCCCCTTCATTGGAGAGGTGAATCCTACAGACCCCAAATAACCATATTGTGGAATCACAGAATTGTGGAATGGATTGGGTTGGAAAGGAAAACGAAGATTTTCTCATCCCAACCTCCACCTTCCACTATCCCAGGTTGATCCAAGCCCTGTCCAATCTGGCCTTGGACACTTCCAGGGATCCAGGGGAGCCACAGCTTCTCTGGGCAGCCTCACCACCAATAATTCCTTCCCAATTTCCCATCTAAGCTGCCCTGTGGCAGTGGGAAGCCATTAACCTTTGTCCAAAATCCATCTCCATCTTTCTTTTAGGTTCACTTCAGGAACTGGAAGACCAAAATTATCTCATCCTGAACTCTTCTCCAGGTTGAACACTCCAAATTCCCTCAGCCTTTTCTCCCAGCAGAGCGGCTCCATTCCTCTGAACCATCCTGCCTCCTCTGGATCTTTTCCAGCAGCTCCAGGTGCTGGAAATCCAGATCTGGGGCAGCTCTGCAGGTGAGGTCTCACCTGAGAGGGGCAGAATTCCCCCTCCCCTGCTGCCCATGCTGAGGGATCATCCCAGGATCTGGTTGTTTCTGGGTTTCATCCTGCTATGGATCCTTCCTGATGATGGCTTTGCTACCACAACATGAGGAAAAGCAAGGAAAAGTCTTGTCTGCATTGGGATGTTTGAAAACTTCTCCTTTTTCTCTTGTTCCTTTATTTGACAAAAAACCCCTGCATTTCACCCTTGAAATGTAATGTGAAATGCACCTTTTGGTTCCAGCACTGTGTGATGGGATGGCCTGGCCGTCCTCCCTCTGCCTGCTGGCAGCTCTTACCCACACTCGTGCCTCCAGCACAGCTATTTCACCCTGTGGTCAGTCAAAAAAAATCGCTCTCTCTTTTGGGGAAATTGCTCTAAATTGCCAGTCACGTCCAGATCCAGCAAAGACCGGTATAATTAAGTGGCTGGGAAATGGAAAGTGAGGAACAATTAGGGTTAGCTTGGCCTTTTCTTGTCTTTCATTTAAACTTGCAGTTTTTGACAGATGGTGGTTTAGATACCACACCCCAGGCTAAGGGGTAGAATCAGACTCTGAGACAATTTGTACTTCCATCGTGGGCAGAGATTGAAAGAAAACCCCAAATCTTTTAAAATCCGGGGTTCTGAGAAGGAAAATCTGCTTCTTACTCTCTTTGATCATCTTGAGATTGGGGGTTTACATCAAGTGTGAATTTAAGATTGCACCCAGATGTGGAGCTGAGGTTTTCCAGAGCACTGAGGGGTTGTAGGGGATCATCTCAAAACTTTTCCTAATATTCCTCAAAGCCACAGTCCTGAGAAACAAATTCACCAAAGTGCAACATCCACCTCTGTAAATAAATCCTCAGGGGACCGGTGGAGTTGTGTGAATGCAGCAACAGAAAGTTAATAAAACAACATATCTGAGGCAAAAGTCACAAAGAAATCTCTAAAACTGTTATTCATTTGTGTCAGAAGTTTTCCTCAAAGATTTCAGTGCTTCTCAAAAAAACAAAGTGCCTGTACCGGGACATTTTCACACGTGTTGGCCACAAGTGATGTCTCAGCCTCTGTTGCAAATATTCCTGCTGGGACTCTCAGGAAAAATTCCAACTGGGCAACAGAAACAAAGTCACATGTCATGAGTCACTTCCAGTGCTTTGGGCCAATTAAGAAAGAGTTTCCATGCCAGTGAGGAGAAGGGAAGGATCCAGAAGGGAAGGATCCCTGGGGAGTGTGCTTTTAGTGTCTGATTGCTTCTGCTCTTGTGAAGAGCACCTGAACTCAGTCTGCAGTGGTCCTGAAGGGACAAATCCATCCTACTGACCTCCAGAAAATCAGAATATCCTGAACTGGAAGGGACCCACAAGGATCATTGAGTCCAACTCCTGGCCCTGCTCTGGACAACCCCAAAATCACTCCACATGCCTGAGAGTGTTTTCCAAACTGTCTTGGCTTGCAATACAGGATGTGATAAAAGGTATCC
>VRYO01001589.1:27752089-27778341 GCA_009812075.1 Sialia sialis | reverse complement strand
GTGATGAAGTGATACCAGGAGGAGCTGTCAGCTGTCTCCTGTGCTCTTCCCCCCCATGCCCAAACTGGCATCAGCTGTCTTGTACTCGGTGAAGAAAGGAGGAAGAACGTGGCCAGAGCCTTTAGGTGAGATCTGAAGCAGAAACAGAACCTCAAATGGAAAGTGAGCGAGGTTACAGCCCCGTAACCCAGCTGATTACAAAAAAAGAAACTTCTCAGGCTCGAACCTGACTGGTGACAAGCTCTCTGAGAGTCAAGTGCATGCAAATAAACAACCCCACCCCTCCTATTGGCCCAGGCTGCTCTGAGCTGTGAATGGGCCAGTTTAGACAACCCCAGACCCACATTTCTCCTCCCATTTTTGCACCAGCTTTATACTCTGAGGCTCCAGGGGATGAATTTCACCTCACCCCAGCCTGAATGAGTGCAATTCAGGGCCCTGTTTGCAGCAGGAGTGGCCTTCTTGCAGCCTGAGGAGCCTTTGTGGTTCTGCTAAGGTAGACCCCATTCTAATATTAGTAGTGTGTGAGTAGTGTGGTCATACTGCCAGCCCTGCACTGCTCTAAGTGTAACAAACCAGCTCCATTTGTCATTCAGCTGCTGGCAACAGGAAACCACCAACAGCAACTCAACACACGACAACAAGAAGAATTAGGGTTTTTTCTGCACGCTCCAAAGTTCGAAACTCATCAAAAGGAGATGATGGTTGCAAGCTGATGATCTGGAAAGGGGTTTTTCAACCCTGGTGGACAGCTGAGGTTGAGTGGGATATGATTTAATCTGAACACAGGACTCTCAAGGTAAGTGCAAACGATTTTCCAGCAGTTTTCCTTCCTTCCTGGTGTTCCACTGGGTGTTCCCTTAGGGGGTTTAAAGATTTGGCTCATCTGTGGATCAGTGATTATGAAGACATTTAGGAACATCCAGTGAGCCAAACTTCTGCTGTGGACCAGGACAGGGGTGTGTGGGACTGATGCTCACACACTGGGTTCTCTCTCAGGCACGGGTGAACCTTTTTTTCTCTTTAAAAATACTGAAAAGTAAATGATAGCCAGGAGTGAACGAGTTTCATCCAACTGAATTTCTTGGAAATGAGAGCGACAGGAGAAAGTGGAATCAGGGACCCAGTTCTGAAGCTGAGGGGAATGTGGAATTTTGGGTGCTCAGCTTCCAACACAGCAACCTTTGGGCGCTGCAGACAGCGTGGAGAAGGGTCCAATCTTTAATTCCCCACTTGTAGAGATGTAGAAAATTGGGATTTTGGGGAGTTTTTGCTTTCTTCCACCCCACAGATGGTTTAAGTGGTCTCGCTGGATGCAATATTTTGTTTTAACCATCTCCTCCACTGAAGCTGGTAAAACCATTGCAAAGTTAATGTTGGTTGCGGACAAAGATTCTGGCAAAGTTGGAAATGTCCAAGAGAGCTGTAGGAAGAGTGAATTTGCTGCTTCTGCCCTGGTCGCTCCCCAGGATCTGCTCTAAGCCTATAACTTTTATTCCTGATTAAAATTTAGATCAGGCTCAAAATTCCAGAGCTCTAAGTTGGAGCATGGATATTTCGGGATACCTGTACTTGCTGTGTTGTGGGGTATTTGCATCTCAGACCTCCTCAGGTGTTTCCTTGGGGCTCTGTGGCTGATGATGCTCCACTGAATGCTCTTCAAAGAGCTTTACTTACTCCACTCGTGATTTGGGGCTTTTTCTTGCCTCTCATGGCAAGATATTTAATCTGATATTTAATTGATTATGGATCTTTAACAGTGCAAAACCAGGACCCTGCCAGCAGTGAGGGCTCCTGCAGAGCACACGCACATAGTCCCGGCTCTGGTACGTGCTGGAGATGGAGGAGGCAGATGGAAATGAGGAATAAAAAAAGGACAGCTGCAGGGCAGCCCAGGAACCCTCATCAGCATGCTCAGTCAGTCATCCTGTCAAGGTTTAAGTCATTTTTATCAGAAGATTTGAGGGCCGCAGAGCTTGTGATTTCTTGTTCATATTCTGCTTTCTTCTGCCAGACCTCCTGCAGCGTTTCCATTGTACTGGTACCCAAAAGTCAGTGAAAAATCCCTCCTGGCCCATTCTTGTTTTGCTGCCCTGTGAGGATGACAAAGTCAAAACCTGAATTTTCTGGTGGTGGAGGAAAGACACAAGGCATATTTAAGTGAAAATTTTGCAAAGGTGCCGTTGATTATTTTTCATCTTCTTTCCCAATGAATTCCCATATTCTGTTTAATCAGTGTGGGATGTTCCGGGATGCTGAGCTTTCAGGTGTGTGCTCCCAGCTCCTCTTAACTAAACCCACAATATCCCAGGATGAGCATCCCATTCCCTTATAATTTGGGCTTTGTGTTCTTTTCAAACACAGCAATCAGCTCCATCATTTCTGCTTTGTGACTTTCTTCTTGACCTTACAACCTTTCATTCTCTGTGGCACCTCGATGGGCACATCAGCATCCAAAAAGGCACATTTTCAGAAACTGCTCAGGTTTTTCTGTCATCTCAAGGTGTGGAAAAGAGGGGGATTCACATGGGTGGATTTCACAAGGATGTGCTGAGCAGGAGCTCCCGGGCACGCTGTTACTTCATCATTATTTGTGTCCTTCCTTCCCCTCATTCTTTCCATTCCATCTGTGTTAAAAAAGGAGTTTCCTCGCTGCTCCTCCACGGTTCACCAGCCTCTGGAGGCAACCAAGCATTGCCTCCATGTGGGTGAGCTCCCTTGCAGGCAATCATTTCCTGCAGGGGTTCTATCACAGGCAAAAAAAAATTCTTTCAGGACACCTGGGGCTAAATCCTCACCAGCCCCAAAGTTTCCATCCATGTCTTAATTGTGCAAGTCAGCTTTTTTCATCAGGCTGACTCCACATTGCAAGATTAGAAGTAGCTGGGGGGGTAAAAAAGGATGAAATTCCTCCATGCAGAGATCTTGGCAATAAATTACAGCCCCAGGGTCTTGATGCTGCTTGTGGATGGAGCAGTTGCACTACTGGACATCACTGGACAAAGCAGGCTATGCAGAATGACAGTTCTTGCTCAAAAATAAATAGGAATGTAAACCAGAATTCTAATATTTCATGCTGGACAAGACACTTGCTTCTCACAGGTCATCCTGTTTTCCATACCAGGTTTAAATCCATCACAATATCCAACCAAAAATATCTCCCCCACCACCAAAAAAACAAACTCAAAGCACAGCAGCTCCTTGTGTTGAAGTAAAAAAATGTGTTTCAATTATAATTTTTTTTCCAAGAAAAAGCTGCAATTGAGCAGGAGAAAAATGGTCCTGTGGTTTAACAGAGCAATTTTGTCTTTGTTAATGCCAGTCAGCTTTAATTTCAAAAACCTTGTGGCCTTGCCTATTCAAACTTCCAAACCCAGTGATAAATGCCTGAAGGAGAGGAACATGGTTGAGCAAAGGTGTGGGGAGTGTGAGCTCTGTGACATTACTGCAAGAAATGATGTTGCCTAATTTGCTGGGGACACAGCAGAGAAGGAGGCAATAAACTTGCTGTCCACCATGGAATGGTTTGTGTTGGAAGGGACCTTAAGGATCAGCTCATTTCAACTCCCTGCCATGGGCAAGAGCACCTGCTGTCCCAGGCTTTTCCAAGCCCTGTCCAACTTGGCCTTGGAGACTTCCAGGGTTGGGACATTGTCCTAGTTTGGAGGACAGATGTCTGCTGAGAAAGGCAGGAGTCTCTCTTTGAAATGGAGAATGTAACCCCCCTCCCTCCAAATTATTATAATTTTAAAATCAGGGGGCTCTCAGGCAAAGATATGGGAATTAGGAATAACAGTTCTTTACTAGGGAAATTAAAATAGAAATACAGCACTACAAAGAAACAAACCCCAAACACTGACAGAGTCAGAATCCAAGCTGACACCCCATCAGTCAGTCAGGGTGTTGGCAGCAGTGCCATTCAATAGTGGCTGCATCCTCCTGCAGTGACAGATGTGCTTCAGTTGGAGCAGTGCTCCTGGACAAGGTGCAGTTTTCCTCCGAAGATCCAGAGATGATGTGGAAAAGTCCAGTTTTACTCTAGAGTCCAGTGGAGAAAGGGCTCCCTTATTTTCCCAAAACCTCTGTTTTCATCTTGATGAGAAATGTTGGGCTCTTCCCCCTGGCTGGAGCATCTCCCAATGGGATGCAGTAATTTTATCAGTCCCACAGTGGGACTCAATGGCCATTAGCAGGAGGTATCTCCTGGAGGAAGGATGGGTTGTGAAAAGATAAAGAACACTGCCCCACCTGGTTTCAATGGATGGCCCATTAGCAGAATATCTCCCACAGAGATCAGGATCACTGCCCCACCTGGTCTCAACAGATGGTGATAGAATTGATACCTTTATCACATCCTGTATTGTAACCCGAGACAGATATCCACCATGGGCAGGACAAGCAATCCTGAGTCTTTCAGTGAAGGATATTAGTGGTGGTCATTAGGAAGCTGATTTAAGGCTAAGGGAATGGAAAAGCTGGGATAAAGTGATGGGAAGCAGTGGGAATTTCCATCACTGAAATCTTTGAAGTACAAATTAGGGGGTCTCTGAGATTAATGACCTTCATGGTGCCAGTCTTACATTTCTGCCACCACATGTGGCTTCTGAACTGAAAGGTGCTTTTCAAAATCATCCCACTGCACTTCCCCCTCTCTATTTATTTACTGACATACTCATAAAATAGTTTTCCAAATTTAACCCGATCTCACTGATGATTTCTGCTCCTCTGGAAGCTGTGGAATGTGTTACTGAATCAGAAAGCAGCGAGCAGCACCCCTGGGGTCCTGTGTGTCAGGCACATAGGAGACACAGCAGAAATAATAAACACATGGCTCACAAATGAATTCTTTGCTACTTTACGAGCAGAGAAGAATGAAAAATCACTCAGTGTCCAGGATGTCTGGTCTGTATTGGTGATGGCAGAATCAGGACTGATTTTGGTGGATGAAGGTTGGCTGGAAAACTCCTTGTCCTTTGCTAAAGGGACCTTGCAGCCAAGACGTAAAAGAGTTGCTTGGCCTCATACCCAGGTCCTCATGATCCCAATTTACTACAGGATGGTGTTTCCTCATTCATGGAAGCTCCCTCTTCTCAGGGAAATCTAGGGTGGGAAAGAAAACCATAACAAAATGCCTGGTGCAGAGGAGCTGCCAGACTTCTCTCAGCCCAGACAGTTCCTGAGCCATGGTGGCATCCAGGGTTCTGTGAACGACTTGGAGCCATGAAATTTGGGGCAGAACATCTCAAAATGTGCATATGGGAGGATGATGCTAGAGAAGTGGGCTTTGAATAGACGTTGTGGAAAAATCAAGGTGTCACCTGCAATGCGTGACTGAAAGAGGGAGAAGTGATTCGTGCTAAGTACGCAGAGAAATTCATAGAAAAGCTTTAAATTGATTTTTATCTCAATTTTTTTCCTGGCTGTTTCTTGCATGTTTGGCCTTGACCATTTTAGAAGTAGGGGAAGAAGAGCACAGCTGCTTGAGACATTAGTGCAGCAAACTTGCAGGATTATTATTCTTACTTTCCAGCTAAAGGTGCCAACATTGGTGGTGTTTCTGTGACAGAACCTTTTGAAAGGTGGTGATTTACCATGGAATGCTTTTTTTCCCCCTGAAAATTACGGTGAAAAAGTTGGAAAAAGCATTCTAAAAGTCACTGAGTGGTCTGCCAAGGAATAATAACTGTGAGTGGAAGGGAATTGTGAATGTGGGACTCTGTACTGGTCTTAACGAGGTGAGAAGGAATCCTGGTTGTTTTAATGCAGTACTGCTGATGCCAGGCAGAGGATGGACACTGGGAAAGCAACAAAATTTAGGAAATAAGATTTCTTCTGGCTCAGAAGCAATAAATTCAGTTCAGACCAAACGTGAGGCGACCTGAGATTGAGTGGATCATTCCCATAATTTCAGTGCCATAAATAATAACTTTCTGTAACAAACCTGGTTGTGAGGTTTAGCTTTGTTCTGCCACATTTCTGTCTCCTTTGAGCACCAAAAAGATGTTTGATATTATTTTAATTCTGAAAATTAAGTTAATCTTCTAAGTTTGGATAAGGGGTTAAAAAGTATTGGGATCCTTCTTTCTTTGTGAGCATCAGAAAGGAAATAATATTGAGACAAGGTCTTGGCTGCTGCAAGCAGCCAGGAATAGCTGTGAGTGTAGGACAAGCCTGGCAGGGAGGACTGGTCTGGGTAGGAGTCATTTTTTCTGTCCAAAAAGGCTTTCCCTCACGGGATCCAGACAAAATCTCTTTGTGGCAATTACTAGCAGAATATGTCCCAGCTGGCATCAAGAAAAACCCTGTATTTTCATCCCATTCCCTGGAGATATCCCTGCAAAACCAGTGGGATTTAATAATAAATAATGGTAGTGAAGTGAGAGGGAGCCCATGCTCACCCCACACTCAGGGTGATCTGGTGCCTGTGTCTGAGTGCCATCCCAAACACAGGGATGGGATCAGGGAGAATCCTCTGTTTTCCTTCAAATCAGCAAAAAAGGGATAACCTGAGATCCAACAGGAGAAATCAGGGTAGACTAAATAAGCAAAATAAACATACATGGGTAAATATAATCCAGGAGCCACCACAGCTTCTGGGGACCACCAGGGTTTTGGATGCAGCCACCAAATATTGAAGAATGGGAAAGGAACACTGATACTGCCTGTTTCAGTGCTCAAAAAGTCCTCAGAGAGCTCCGAAAATGAACTCTCAAAATGGAGTCTGATGGGTTTGCTATAACAGGAGCAACAGGACACTGTCAATATCTGCTAGAGGAGGGGGAAGAGGGAGGTTCTGATGGTAAAGGGGACTACTCATTCCTAAAAGGGAAGAGAAAAGCTTGGCCAGCTCATGAAAACAATGAGGAGGAAATGAGCTGCCCAGGTTTTTTGAAACAGGATGGGGAACAAGTCCTGGGGCAGGAGAGGAGAGGAGAGGAGAGGAGAGGAGAGGAGAGGAGAGGAGAGGAGAGGAGAGGAGAGGAGAGGAGAGGAGAGGAGAGGAACCTTCATCCCTCTTGGAGGGCTCAGAGCAAAGCTGGAATCACCTCTGCAGCAGAAATCCCAACAGGAATGTCTTTGGTTCAGTGTGAAATGGATAAAATTCCATAAAATTCCATGGGAGGCCATGCAGGGGCCACCACTGCAGAAGTCTGGCTGTGGGGTCATCCTGGTGGGCTGTGGGGTCATCTGGAGGGAGATTCCCTCATTTCCCAGGAGTGGCTTCAAGCTGACAGACAGTAGGTTTAGACTGGATATTAGGAAGAAATTCTTCCCTGGGAGGGTGGTGAGGATTCCCAGAGAAGCTGTCCCTGGATCCCTGGAAGTGTCCAAGGCCAGGTTGGATGGGTTTGGAGCAACCTGGGCTAGTGGAAGGTGTCCCTGCCATAGCAGGGGTGGAACAGGATGATCTTTAAGATCCCTTCCAACCTAAACCATTCTGGGATTCTGTAATTCCATGATTTCACACTCGTGCAGAGGGCTGCAAGGACACTGCAGAACATCTGGGGGCTGACGTATGAGAGCAGGGTGGAACCTCCACCAGAGAGACCCTGCCTGGCTGGGTGAGATCCCAGCCTGTGCTTTCAGGTGGGGGGAACAGGGACAGATGGAGCCCATCTGGAGAGACTGGGAGCTGCAAGTCAGAGACTTTCTCCCTTCTTAGTGCCCTTTTTCATGAGCTTTCTCAGGGTTCCTCCTCCAGCTGCTTTCAGAGGACATCCTTGGGCTGAGGAAGCAAATTTGGCTTCTGGACTCCAGAAGCTCCATCTCATGGCCACGAGATCCTCAGGCTGGAGAAAACAGAAGGGGCCCAAGGATGAAGGGATGTGCCCCAGCTGACACCAGGATACCCTGGGATGCAGTGGGCAAACCACACCACATCCAAACATTTTTATTTTTAATTCTTGCTGCCATCTCTGGCAGAGCCTTCGCAGCCGGCGCTGCAGCTGCTGGGTTCCCCTGGGAATGTCTCTCAGATCAGCAGCAGGTTTCTGATTGGAGATTCCACGATGTCACCCTGTTCCCAGGATGACTTGGCAGACTCTACTTCAGTGCTCAGCCTCTGCTGCACCTCGTGGTAGCTCCTCCTTCCCACCCCGGTGGTGGACGAGAGCAGCTTTCTAAAAGAGCAACTTCCCTTTTCATAGGGGTAGGAAGTGAAGCTCATTTAGCAAAGAGAGGGCACCCACCAAATGGTGAGCTCTGTCCTAAATCTCAAAGCATTCCACCTAACCTGACTCTGTCCTCATCTTCCCCAGCCCCAAACCTGAGCAGCTCCCCCTCCATCCCCTGCCCATAGCTGGAGGGGAATTGGGAAGGGAAAATGCGAATTGGCAAGGGGGAAGTTTGGCAAATCTGCAAAGCTTCCTCATTTCTGTGTCTCTAAAGCAGGCACACCTGGGTGTTTGTCCTGATTGTCCTCAGTGTCACCCAGGCTTGCAGGGTGTTAGGGGATGGTGCCAGGCTCTTTTCAGTGCCCAGCCACAGGATGAGCAGAAATGGACATAAAATAAACCTCAATTAGCTCCACTCCAACCACAATGAAGAAATTCTTTATGTTGAGGGTGTCAGAGCACTGAAACAGCTGCCCAGAGAGGGTGTGGAGTTTTTTTCTCTAGAGACATTCCAAACACACCTGGTCATGTTCCTGTGTCACCTGCTCCAGGTGGTCCTGCCTTAGCAGGAGGGTTGGACTGGGTGATCTCCAGAGGTACCTTCCAATCCCAAACTATTCTGGAAATCTGGAATTCTAGAATTCTGGGATTCTACGACTCTAGGATTTTAGGATTCTGGGACTCTGGGATTCTGGGACTCCGGGATTTAGAGATTCTGAGATCCTGTGCTGTCCCTCCAGGGTGATGGACTCAGTGTGACCCCCAAGGACTTGCAGGCCCCTGTGTAAGGCCCAGGCAGCCTTGCAGCCCTCCATGGGGTTGTGTTCCTTTTCCAGGAGCACAGCTGCAGAGCCAAGGCAGATTCCCATGCCATGTTTCCAGATGTTTCATCAGCCACATGCACCCTGGAGCAGCCACCCCCACCTCACACCATCGTGTCCTCAGCCACCCTCTTGCTGTCCTTGTGTGTGTCCTGTGGCTGGTAAAGGTCTTCTGCCATGACCTCAGCTCAGATCTGCCCCGTGGAGCTTTTCCTCCTGTAAACAACATCACCAGCATGGGGTGACCTTTAGCTTGTGCATCACCCCTGGCTGATGCTGGCTCGTGTTTGTCCTGCTCAGTGGGGGCAGCTGAAGTGTAAACGATGTGAGGTCATCCCAGCCTCGAGCTGGCTGAGACCAGGTGTCCTTTTGCCTCCTGCTGTCATTACGACGCACAGATGACGCCACAAATTACCCACAGAGGTGTACTCGGTGGTTTTTTGGGGGCCTAGTGTTTGTAGCAGCTTCAGAAAACACACTGAGAACACCCCAGAGGAGGCAGCTTGTTACACACCCACCATGGGAAGCCTCTGTAGAAACAAATCCTGCTTCTTATACAACATTTATCTCCCAGGACAGAGTTTCAGTCTCTCAATTGAACATGCTGAGGCAAAATGAGAAAGTCACTTCCTCAGAGCCACCCACAAGTCCCTGGCCAGGCCTTAATTCGTTAGACCACGCTGCTATGGTTGAGTAGGTTCATAGAGGGATGGGGCTGGCTGGAACAAGATGCATTTCATCAGTAAAATGTCTTTTTTTAGTCACAGAAAGGAAAGATCATTGCAAAGCCAGTCGGTTGGGTTTTGTGCTAAAACTTGGTGGTTTGCATGGTGGAAGTACAATCCATTCACAGCGATTTTCACTGTTTTCAATGAGAGCTGTTTATAGCTTGTGACATTTTCTGGGGTTTGTGTCTGGATTCTCTTTGTGTTTTTCACCTTCCTCATTGTTATTTTCATTGGCCAGGTTGTCTGGGAAGTGCAATTCCCACCCCCCCTCGCAGGTGATCATTTTTATAATCAAAATAGAGCAAGGAATCCTTAGGGGGGGAGAAAAGAGTCAGTTCTGACACAAAGACCTGATTAAAAAAAGAAATCCCATTAAAAGCCTTTGCAAAACCAGGCTGCTCCCGCGATCCAGGGTGTAAAGCTGTTGGTCTCATGGATGTGGTGGAAGCCAGAGGCCTCTGAAAGAAAAATTTGGGAAGGGCCTTCAGCCCCATGGAGCATCTGTCATGGGTTCGACCAGCGGCTCGTGCGCCCTCGGATCGTGTCCCCAGGAGCAGCAGCGTGGGAAGCAGGCAAGTTGGGAACATCCCACCCCCTCCCACATTCCCTGAGCGAGGGGAGAAGCACGGAGGGTTTTTCTGTCTTCATCCTCTCTCCCATCCCTCCTTGCCCTGTTTCCTCTCCCCACCATCTGTGGGTTAGAGAGGCGAAGAAGGCACTTCCCTGCTCCTGCTGGATGTGGCACAGAGGGATGGTTTGCAGGGATGCTGTTCCCTCAGTCTGCTGCAAAAGGAGGGGAGGACAAAGAAGTGCCAGGTGTGCACATCCTGGCATTCCCATCCTCCCCATTCTCCCAGGGCCTGGAGGGGAAGAGAGGATTAATGTGTGGGGAAGGCTGACAGGAGCTGGACACAGCTGTGATGAGTAGGGAAGTGCGCTGGCATCCCATCTGGAGGTACTCAGGTGGGGGATAGGAGATGACATCCTTCCCTAGAGCCCTTTGCCTCAGCTGAGTGTGGTGCTTGCTCATCATTCCCTCTGAGACCCAGTCCAAGGAAATGAATTCCTGAGCACCAGCCTGCCAGCAGGTTACAGTAATTCCACGCGTATAAGGCGCACCCTTTTGACTAAAATTTTGATCAAAACCTGGAAGTATGCTTTATAGTCCGGTGCACCTTATATATGGACAAAGTTCGGAAATTTGCCAACCCGGAAGTGCGAGCTGTGAGAGCCATGGCAGCCAGCACCGAGGGGCGGGCGGGAGTGCCGGGGCCCTGGGCATGGGGAGGGTGCCTGGGGCTGCGTTTGAAGGCTGCACCAATCTGTGAAAAATGTTTGCAAATTGAGCACCTGCCAGTAAACCCCGCGATTGCGCAATTCCGTTACTAATTCATTACTTTGTTGTGCGCGGATCCTCATTGCAAAAAAAAAGTGAGCCTTATAGTCCAGTGCGCCTTATATGTGGACAAAGTACGGAAATTTGCCGGCAACCCGGAAGTGCGCCTTATAATCCGGTGCGCCTTATACGCGTGAAGTTACTGTAGTTTTTCTTCACATTTTCTTCATGTCCTCTTCCTTGGAAAATCATCCTGTGGGATGCAGGGCCTCTAGAAAGGGCAGAAGTTTGGGTGGCCACATACAAAGGTGTGGCGCCCATTCATTTCCTTATGTTCCCAGGGCTGGGAGGGCCAGGACTTCCCCAAATCCCCACAGATTCCTGTGATGTGTCCTCCAACTGCTGTGCAATGGAGCATCCATCCACATCCATGGAAAATTCCATGTCCCACTTCCACAGGGTTTGGATGTCGCATAGGGTGGCCTGCAGAGGGGATTTCTCCCAGCTCACCCAGGGCTCATCCACAATTTGGCCCACACCAACATTGTGCAGAGAGGTGTTTGAGTTGAAATTTGGGTTGAAATCCTAGGCTCTGCAGGAAGTGCTGTTGGGGACTGCAGTTTCGTCAGAAAACCTGTGACACCTGAGTGGCTGCAGGGACCCAGAGACATGTGCCTCATCCTCCTGGACCCATCCTCCTCCTTCCCACCCCCCTGAATCCTGCAGAGACATTCCCACCTGGGCTGAGCTCATGAGGGAAGCATGAAGGGAGCTGGGATAAGCAGTCTGCCCTGCTTCTTTTCCCCTCTCCAAGACCCTGATCCCTGGCTCTGTTTCCTGGCCAGCAGCCTCCTGCAGCCCAGCCGAGCATCTGCTTCCAGCGGGATGCAAAGCTCAATGTAAGCAGCCATTTTTCCTCCAGACAGATGTTTTGATTAGGGAATGACCACTCTGGCAAAAGGAGGCTGTTTTCTTCTTCTGGAATGAGCAAGAAGCTTTTATTATCTTCTTCTCTTTATTTTTTCTTTTGATTCCCTGTCAAAAAACTTTCTGTGTCTGCTTAAACTCAAGGTTCTGGAATTCTATGTGCTCCCACATCCCCCCCAGTCTCACACAGTCTTTTCCTATAGATTGTCCCTACTCTTCAGAATGGCCTGGAACAGATGGATTTTCTGCTTGGTTTGCTTCCTTGTGCCAGGCTCACCTGCAAATCATGGCCTAAGAAAAATGGTAGCTTTAGGGCAGATATAAATTGTAATAGAAATGGAAATCTGGCTTGGATTGTAGCAGATCCTAAAATAAGCCAGTGGGCTTCAGTCTCTTTCCTGAAATGTGTACCCCTCACTCAGGGATAAATCACAGCTCCACAAAGCTCCTGGATTTGTTGCCCATCTGCCCTGGGCTGCCAGGGAACAGATATTTCCAAGATAAATTGGCTGTGCTGAGACCTGGACTGAGTCCAAGCCAGAGAGGTGGGATGCATTGGAATGGGGAAGGAGGAGGATGGGGCCATGAGAAGGAGGCAGCTACAGCTGCTTTGGGGTTCTTCAGGTGTGTGAGGTTTTAGGATGGGTCAGCCCCAGCATCAGCATCTCACCTCAGTGAGAGAGCCCGGCTGCTCCTGGGGGTTCTTCACCTTCCCTTCAAGGACCTTTGACATGGATCAGAGTGTTTGACAAATCCTCATGGCACAAATGCCACCTGGTATCCATCAAGGATCGGGACTGGAACGGGATCTGAACAATGCCAGTAGGAAATTCCCAGCTCTCCATTGAGGATGCAACATGGAAACACCACATCTGCTTCACTCCCCAGCAAGAGCCACGATGCTTCTTGCTCTGGGCTCTCCAGCTCTTCACGAGGACTTCCTGCAGTGCTGGAATCATGGAATCACAGGATGGCTTGGTTTGGATTGGAAGGGACCTTAAACCCATGGGCAAGGACATTTTCCTCAAGACCAGGTTGTTCCAAGACTCATCCACCCTGGCCTTGAGCATTTCCAGCCAGGTTTTGGCCACCATGTCACAGAGGGTGGCTGTAGCCTCCACCTTGTGCCTCTGAGAAATGCCTTGCTCATGGTTTCAGTGCTCTTTATAGCACAGCACGTTGGTTCACAGTTGTCTTCTTAGCAACAAAGCCCCAGATTATTTCAAAATATGAGCTAAAAAGGACTTGACCGAAACCCAGCAGAAGTAGGAAACAGCCACTGCAAAAACCGCTTTGGTAGCAGATCTTCCTTCTTATGTTAGGAGCTGATCCACCAAGATCTTCAGTAATTCTTCCATTTTGTGTCTTGCAAAGCAATCCGAGGGTGCCAGGTCAGGAAATGTTCTGAAGAGCTGTTTCATTGAGGGAAAAGAGAATTGAATGCATCTGTGATGAGCTGAGAGCTGGAGGATTTTTTTTTACTGAACTTTTTCGCTCCTCACTGATGCAAAAATGCAAATCTGAATACTTGAATTATTGCAACTGAAGTGAATTGATTTCAGCAATTCTTGCAGGGCAGGGGAGGACTTGTAAAGAGAAATTTAGCATTTAAAACCCTTGATAATAGGCTAGATCTACATTTTCAAAGCAATTTTTTAGGGTTTCTGAGTCCATTTCCTTTTAAAAATGTGTTCTTTAAAAGAAAAAAAAAGATACATTCTTAAGTTTTAAAACGAATTTAAATATCTGATCTTGGTGATCTGTTAAGACACTTTGTTGCACCCACTGCAGAATCTGGATGGAAAGGGGGCTCATTTTGTGATTTCAGTAGGCTTAGGGTGGTTTTTTTTGGAGCTGCCCTCAGAGTGAAACTCTATTGGCTTACTTGGGTATCAACCTCTTTTTCCATGGCAGTTTCATGGGGTTGAGGCAAATGGTGAGCCAAAACTTCTGCTTTTCTGCTCGATTGGGTCTTGTTTCCTTTCCTGTAGCCACCCCTGCAATCCCAAGGCTGCCTGTCAGTGTCCTCTGCATCCCTCCTGCAGAAAGTGCTGGATTCTCATCAGAAATTACTTTAGATCCTTTTTTCCCTGGTAGAGGAAAGCAGCCAACAGCAGTAGGTGGTGCAGGGCTGCTCACTGTAAAAATAAAATGGGTAAAACTTTGAAACGACAGAACCCAAAGCAAAGCCCAGAGAGGTTTAGGTTGGATATTATGGAAAAGTTCTTCCCCCAGAGGGTGTTTGAGCACTGGAACAGCTCCCCAGGGAATGGTGACATTGCCAAGGCTTCCAGAGCTCCAGGAGTGTTTGGACAACACTCTCAGGGATGCTCAGGGTGGGATTTTGGGGTGTCCTGGATAGGGCCAGGAGCTGGATCCATGATCTTCGTGGGTTCTTTCCAACTTAGGATATTCCATGATTCCATAATCTTTGAAGAGCTCCCTTTGACTCACTCCTGCAGAAACACTTGAACCTGCATCCACCTCTCTGTAGCCAAAATGCCACCTCACTTCCCCCTGTGAGGGCTGCTAAAATTGCATTCTTTCATTCCCCAACGTGGGCACCCAGCCTGTTGTAGAGGTTCTGCCCATACCTCTGGCCTGAACATCTGTCCCACAAATTCAGGGCTGGTGGCACCACAGAGCTCACTGTTCTGCTGTCTCTTGGCTTATTCAGCTTGGCTCCTCCAGGAACATCTCTGCATCAAATATTTTTTCCTCATCACCTAGCAGCAGCTAAGCTGGACTCATAAAATTGTAGAATATTCTGAGTTGTGAAGGACCCATAAGGATCACTGAGTCCAGCCCATGGACCTGCACAGGACAACCCAAGAATTCCATAATTTTATTTCTAAAGCTGCTTTTTGCTCAATTTTTTATGTATATAGAATCATAAAATCTCAGAATGGTTTGGGTTGGAAGGGACATTAAAGGTCATCTCATTCCAGGGGCAGCCACAGCTTCTCTGGGCACCCTGTGCCAGGGCCTCCCCACCCTCACAGGGAAGAATTTCCTAAATTTTCCCTCTTTCCGTTAAACCTATTACTCCTTATCCTGCCATACTCCTTGTCCCTGATGAAGAGGGATATGGAAAAAAACTCTGTGTTGCCTTAAAACCTTTTTGGTCAGTTAAAAAAAAAAACTAGTTTTATAAATTTGGAGGCTTGAGGAAAAAACGTTTCCACCCTCTTAGTTATTAAATAAAATCAGCATTTTTAGATGTAAAAAAACTATAAATTCACAAAAGGGAATTTCCATGATTTTCTGCGTTATTGCGTTCTCCCTAGCACTCCTTTCCACTGGAAAAAAGAGTGAAAAGAGAGTGGGAGAACTACTCTGAGTGGCTTTTCTCATTTGTGTTTTCTTGTAAAGATAATTTTTAAAAACATTAACCAGAAGCAAAACGCATTGGCATGATGTACACACTCAACTCAGCCGCCTTTATTTGTGAAAATAAAATTACTTTTCAACAATTGAAGGGAAATGGGAACCAGCAGCTCTCTGTATCCAACAAGATTTGTCTGCAGGACTGTTTTGGGTATCAGAGCAGCTGAAAGGAGATTCTTGGCCAGTGGGAGAAGTAGCACACAGTGATGATGTGGGTGATTATGAATTATATCTAATACAAAAAAGATTGCAAACGAATATCTAAATAACAGCTCCACCTTGTATTGCAATGATTATAATGTCACCAGGTCTTAGTTTCTTGTTGGGTCACGAGACCTCCTCACTTTCTAAACTGCTCAAAGGAGTCTAAATGTGCCTCACTCCACTCAGTCTCAGATTTGGTCAACAGTCTGTGACTAAAGCATTGCAATTTAAGCTGGAAATGTGCACATTTTCAGCCTTTGGCCCTGCAGAATTCATATTTGCAAAGCACCTATGGAGCTACTTCAGGATTTATCTCTGTATTTCTGACCAGAACTGAGAGCTTTTACTCACCCACCCAAAAATGAGTGTTCCCCATCTTTGGGCTGGTGTCCCTGCCAGGGTGAGGATCCATCCAGAAGCTCAGTTGGTCAGGAAGATCAGTTGGTCCAGTTGGTCCAATCTCCGACAGCACTTCATTTCCTTTTGCAGGTCCCCAAATCATCACAAATAAATAATATAAATATAAATATAAATATAAATATAAATATAAATATAAATAATAGTACAGTAATTTCACAATTATAAGCCGCACATTCGGGTAGCCCATGGGATTTGTCCATATATAAGCTGCACCCAAATATAAGCCGCTTTTTTTTTTTTTTTTTTTTTTAAAGGAGGATCCATGTGTGACAAAGTAACAAATTAGTAACAGAATCGCACCAGGGCAAGGTTTGGTGTCAGGTGCTCAAGTTGCAACAGTTTTCATAGACCAGCGAAGCCTTTAAAGGCAGCCCCAGGTGCCCTCCCTGGCTGGCTCTCACTTCCAGGTTGGCATTTCACTGGGATTTGTCCATAGATAAGCCGCACCTGATGATTAGCCGCACTACTGGGGTAGGCTGGATTCTTCAATGAAAAAGGTGTGGCTTATAATCGTGAAATTACTGTAATAATTAATAATCATCATAATTATTTATTTATTAATTCATTTACTTATTCATTTATTTATTTGTGATGCCTTCCAAACAATTTTGTGAGCACCTGGTGTTCTTGTGATTGGACGAATCGCGTTGCCCAGGGCGGAAGGGCAGAGGGAGGATGTGTGTGGGAGGAGATATTTGATGCCCCAAATATCTTTCATTGCCATCACACCTCAAGAGCAGCTGAAAACCCTAAAAGAAGCATCCATGATCCCGTAACTGGTCTGTCAGTCCTCTCATGAGTTGTTGTGACACATCTGGCAGTCAAAGCAAATTGCTGACTCGTGCTGTACCTCACATTCCCTAAATCTGCTGAAAATGTGGCAGTTGCTTGAATTATCTCTCATTTGGGAGCAGAGTATATCAAAGATCCCAGGATTTTCCAGTGAGACCGTAACAAGGACAACAAATCAATGTCAAACGTGATTTTGTGTCTTTCACAATTATTAATGAGTGATAGCTAAAATTTCCCCATCATCCAGCCTTGACTTAAATGATACCTTGCTGCTCCCTGCATATAGAGAAAATTCCAGCCACTCTCATGGCAAAACCCCAGGATCCAGAATCGGAAATCCTGGCACAAAGCTGCGAATGGAAGAGCAGGAACAGCTCCCCTAATAAATCATGTGCCATTGCACCACCAGAAGTGCTGGCGACCTGGAGGCTGCCAAAGGAAAATGAAATTTCGGCAGGAACTGCTCTGGTTGATTTAATAGGTGAAACTCCCCCTCTGACCATGCCGTCATGGAGCAGAGCTGAAGCCTGGGGACAGATGGAAGGGCCATCTGTAAACCCAGGTCAAAGGAAATCTCTGAGAGGAAAGAGTTTTGATTGGGGGAAAGTGAGCATCAGGCTGTCCTGAAATATTTCACCAATTCCTTCCATTTTGCACACCTTGTCAGTGATTAAAAAAAATAAAGCAGAAGGGAGACGACAAAAAAAAAAAAAAAACAAACCTTAAAATATTGTGATGGCTCCATTAGAAACCTAATTTCAGAGTCCCAGATTTTGAAATATTAGATCCCTGCTAGAAAGCAAAAAAAAAAGTTGCTTTTACTGGAATATTTTTCCCTGTGAGTCTGGCTTTTCTGAACACACTGGTTAGAGTCTGACTACCAAGACACAGTGCCAGACTGACATTTGCGGGTGTCCCTGGGCCTGAGGTCCCTGATCCTCCATGATCACTGCAGACTTTGAGCTGTTTGGGCAAGAACAGGAGTCAACATGTCTCTGGGTTTGAATTTTTGGGTTTTTTGGGCACTCACCTTCCAAAGCCTTTGGTTCCAGGCAGGGATGGGGCAGACTTTGGCACTAGATTTTGCACTTCAGCAATGCTGGCTTCATCTGCTCCTTCATTTTTTGAGGCTCCAAGCAGAGCTGGGCCATTTTAGCTACCCAGACCCATTATTATCCTTGAATTCCTGACCAGAATGGAATTACATTTCTAGGATGAAAGTCAAACAGTCCTCGAGCCCAAGTTTGGAAACCTTAATGCAGAACAGATGATGATCCATGGAAAGGGTTGGATCCATTTGTGGTGTCCAGGAGGTCTGAGACATCCAGAGGGACACAGGGAAACCTAATCCATGATTTCTGGGAGAAGTACACCTTGTGAGGACCCAGAGCACGTCAAAAAGTCTGTTTTGGTTTTAGTTTGAAACCGGCTGAAAACACTAATTAATGTAGTGGTTTTGGTTTACTAATTTGAAATTTTCCTGTTGTGAGATAGGATTAGGTTTAACTTTAAATGGTACAAAGAGAAACTTTATTACTAGAAATTGTACAAAAAAATAAAAACTCAGAATAAAACTTTAGACCACTTTTCCTCTCTGTACATACTTCTTTTCTTTCACACTGAAAACGTACAGAAAACAACTCAGTTTACTATCTCTAAAATAGTCTTTCACTAATTTACTTGGAAGAGGAGACTTCCTCTTTTTGTTTATGGAGTTTTCTTTACAAGAAACAGTTTTCTTATGGTCTTCATGTCACAGTGATGAGTCGCCTGGGAGAATGGAATTCTGATCACTGTGTAAAAATCTTCCTTCAACTAACAGTTATCCCCATAATTACTATTGAGGACAATGTTTTGTCAGTATACAATTAATGTGTAATTATGTGTCAGTTTTAAAAATCCAACACTGATTAGCTCTTGTCAAGTGCAAAAAAGACTGTCCAGGTCTCGACAGGTAAAAATTTCAATAAATCTTTCCAAACCACCACGTTGTACCAGAATATTGCAGACGGACGAGACAAGCCCTCAGCCTGCCCTTTACAGGCAGGATGGACGCAGGCTGCACCACATCCCTTGAACTTTTTGGGTTGTTCCAAAGGGCCGAAGAGGTGCTGTGGCTTTCTGGAGAAGCCAAGTGTGAGTGTGAGACTTGAGGAGCAGCAGGAGCAGCTCCGTGCGCGGCCACATCCGCGCTGCGTGGGAGGGGAAAAAAAGAAAAAAGAAAGCTCTGAGCAGCCTGAGGTGACTCTTTCTTGGGCCCTGGTGACCCTTCTGAAGCCCTGGTGCAGCTGAGCAGCTCAGCACAGGGATGTTGATAAATCCATCTTCATCCCTCTGGCGTCACCCGAGCATCCCTCTGGCTCTGGAGCAAGTTGAATATCAGATCTCTGAGTTGGAGAGGGGACATAGCCAAAGCAGTCATTTCAGCCTTCTTTTTTTGTTTTTCTGGTGACTTATAGTGTCTGTCTGAACCTCATTTGGAAAGTGTGAAAAAACACCAGAGTTGTGTGGGAACAGAAACCGTGGGGTTCACAAGGTCCAAGGCAGCAGGACTGCAGACAGGATGGTTTTTGACTCCTCTCTTCACTGTCCCATCACCCATTCTGGCCTTCTCCAGCTTGTTCTTCATGAATGCAAAGTCTCTTTGGTCCCTCAGTGCCTGCACCTTTCCCCAAGAGCTGTCTCATTAAAAACGATTTCTGCTCTTTCTTCCAGGATGGGGTTGTTTGGCAGCAAAAATCAGCTGATGGCCAATGAGAAACACACTTCTGGAGGCAACCCGAAAACCAGGGGGAAACCTCCTCCTGCTCCACCCAAGGTAAGCCTGCAGTTTTGTGTCATTTTGGGATCACCCCACAGCTCAGTGATGCAGGCAATATTTAGAATCACAGAATTATTTGGGCTGGAAAGAACCTGAAAGCTCATCCAGTTCCATCCCCGTCCATGGACAGAGACAGTTCCCACTGTCCCAGGTTGCTCCAAGCCCTGTCCAGCCTGGCTTTGGACATTTCCAGGGATCCAGGGGACATTTCCACAGCTTCCCTGGGAATCCTGGTGCTCCCAGCTGTTCCCTTTTGAACAGGGGGTGGCTCTGAGGAACATTTCAACCATATTTAAAACACTGTCTATTGGTACTTTGAAATATCTTCTCATCAGCATTTTGAAACCCAAGCTGATGTTGCTGACTTGCAAGATGGGTCAGATTCAGGCTAAGATTCAGAGCTGCAAACCACAATGGAAACTTCACCACGGCGAGTCCTCAGAGGTTCAGCAAGGAGAGTCTGCAGCCAATCTGTGCTGGGGTGAGCTGAGAATCAGAAATTCTGGGCATCTGCTGCTGCCTCTGCATTCCCTCAGCCTCTGCTGGCATGGACACACAGCAGGAAGGAACTGGGGAAGGGTTTAGGAGACCTCAAATGATAAATTTCTTGTTTAAGCTTTGTCAGTCACTTCACCTCTGTTGCTGTCCAAAGGACATGGAGTTGTTTTGTCTTTCCTTGCCCCTTGCCAGCACAAGAGAAAATCGAGGTGCAACTCATGTGAAAAGCATCTTGAGCCCTGGGAGAGGGGAGGAATTGCCAATCATTGCTCTTTGTGACAGCTGGAGATGTTTTTCACTCCTTCACTTTCATTTCTGAGCTCTCCCATGGCTATTCAGTCCAGCTTTCATGACAGCACATGTCAGATTGACCAAGAAGATGTTATTTTCCTAAATTTCATTCTCTCCAGCTCACTGGAGAGCAGCCACCATCAGTATAAATACAGTATCACTGACCACCTTCTGCCATTCGTTATTTTTTGCCACAGGCAGCACTCAGCTCTCGCATGTCAGGGGAAATTCAAATTTCTTCCACTTAAATGAGAAATGGCAACAGATGAGCAGCTCTCCCACCCCTCACTGCTGCTAAGTTGGGGTCAGAGGGTGGTGCAGGCTGAAAACACGAGGTGTTTTTAGTTCTGTGTCTGAATTTCAGCCCTTTTGCACGTGTATAAAAATACCTGGTGTGGTCAAACAGCCACCACAGGAGCTGTAAGGTTGGTGAAGGCCATTTTCAAACTGTTATCCCCCAAAACAAAGTGGTTCCATGTGGAATGATCGATGGACAATTTGCCACTTCCAGCAGCAGGGCCAAGCCAAACAATGGGACCGAGTCAACATTTTAAAATTGTGCCCAGATGAGTTGCAGTAACTTGTTGCTATTTAATTTCAGTCTACAATGTCCTCCTGAGGGAGGGGCAGCTGCAATCTCTGCTCTCTGGGACCAGTGACAGGGCCCAAGGGAACAGCTGGAGCTGTGTCAGAGGAGGTTCATGATTTTGGGAAAAGGTTCCTCCCCCTGAGGGGAGCACTGGAGCAGCTCCCCAGGGAATGGTGACATTCCCAAAGCTGCCAGAGCTCCAGGAGAGTCTGGACAATGCTCTCAGGGATGGGATTGTTGGGATCTCTGTGCAGAGCCAAGAGCTGGATCAGTGATCCTTGAGGGCCCCTTCCATCTCAGGAATCATAGAATTAATGAATCATAGAATATCCTGAGTGGATATCTCCAAGGACTATCGAATATTCTGTGATTTCTCCAGTTCTCTGATTAATTTGCTGTTACAGTCACTGCCTCTGTTTTTTTGAATGTAATCTTGAGAAAAGGATTTCATGCACCCATGATCCTTGGGACAATTATGGCAGACAATATCTCTGGTTTTCCTCTTCCAGCAATTCTGCAATTGCCATTTCTCAGTTGGACCATTCCTATCTCATCCCTCACTGATCCGAAATCCGGATAACCACTCCAGAGGAGTGGGCAGCAGATTTCTGCTTTAACTCAGAGGGAAGCCAAGGCCTGTTGCAGCTTTCTGTGAACACCTCATGGCAAAATGTGCCAAAGCCATCCCAAGGCGTGGAGCCAGGCACAGGAGCTGCAGTGGTCTCTGGACCAGACTCCCACTCGTCTGTGAAGCTGAAATCAGTTCTTCCTGAAACACAGCAAAGTGATAAATATCTCCTTTTTCCTTTCTGTTTCTATCACAGGGGAGACAAGTTATCAACAGCCCTCATCTAAACCAAGCCTCCGCTCAAGGTAGGGCTCTGTTTTCTTTGCCTCCCCGTGGGATTTGGCAGGGTGGTGGTCCCCAAATGTCAGCTTTGGGGGCGAGCCATCGTGTCACAGACATGTGGTTTCTGTGCAGGGAGTTTATCTGAGTGCTTCAGAAAACTCAGTTTGCATCACCAAGTCCTTGCAGCTGCCAGTTTTCCCCTGCTCATCGAGAAACACAGAGGGAGAAGCATTCCCTCTGCTTTGGTGATCCTTAAGGTCGCCTCCATGATTCCATGATTGGAGGAGCAAAGGGAGATCTGAGCCTGGAGCTGCGTGAGATTTCTCTGCCCTGTCTGCAAGCAGGCTTTATCCAGCCAGCTGAACATTTCAGAGGAAATAGCAGGCATCAGAGGAGCTACAAAGAGGAGGAGAAGAAAGGAAAGAACACAAAATAAGGATGCACAGAGCCCCTGCCTGGAGACGGGCTGCTGGCTTCATCCACCTCTGCAATTATCTGTGGGTCACAGATGGTGTTTGGAGATTATTGTCTTTTAGTAGGGAGCCCTCGGCTCCCTCTGCCCAGCCTCGTGTGCATTTCAATCAAAGGAATTCTGCAGATTAAGGACAGAGAGAAAAGATAATTAGAAGAGGGGGAGAAAATGGAGGAAGCTTGGAAGAGGGCGGTTAGCAACACAGGAAAGTTCTGCAGGTGGATGGAAAGGGATTAAGGGAGATGGTGTGAGGGAAGGGAAAAGAGGGGCGGTGAATAAATGGAATGGGGGGAATGGCAGTGTTAGCTCTTCTCAGGTTTTATGGATGGTGGTGAGAGTCCCTACCATGGGGGAAGCACAGGAACTCCTGCAACATCAAAATATTCTTCAAATTTGGCTTTTGTTATGGAGAACAAATCTGTGGGAAGCAGAGATCCTCAGCCACGTGAGCTGGGGTGTGTTTTCATGGAAATACCATTTGTCCCAGTCACTGCATTTTCTTCTGCAGAACTGTTTTCGTGGCACGTTTACAAGTGGCCGTGCTCTCCTACCTCCCCAGCTGAGCAGGGATTGGCAGTTTTCTGACAGGATTTTTATCACAGAGTTCTTATCACAGGGGTTTTATCGCAGGATTTTTATCACAGGGTTTTTTCCACTCTGGTCAGAGTCATAGCAGAAATTGTGATCAGGGAGGCAGATTTTACTTCTCCTTCATGCCCGAAGGCAGAAGTTGAAAGATGCTAAAAAATGGATTAAGTACAATATTAGCCATTTTCAACTCTCAAAACTAATTTTACTCACTAGATTCAGTTCCAGTTCTGGAGGGATATTCACACTAACAGTCTGGAAAACTTCCTATTTTTCTCTGCCAGTGTCTGAGTTTGCTTGAAATGATGGTACATCTCACTGTGCCCTCGGTGGCAAAATGGGCTGATAAGAACCGTGCAAGATATTTGAGATACCAGAGATCTTCTCCTAAGTGACAGCAGTTCAAGTGAATCGAAAGAGAAAGCACAAAATCCAAGCAATCACATCATATTAAAAAAAAATAAATAAATTCAGAGAGAGGAATTAAATCCTGTGGGAGCATTTTAAATTCAATCAGAGAAAATTACTGGCTATGCAAGTGTGGCATGTAATGTAAAATCAACCTTTTATTTTCAGTGTTTGTTTTTTTTTAAATTTATTTTTGTAGGTCTTTTTTTTTCCTCTCCTTTTGTTTTGAATGACTTTTCTTTGTTTTTTTTCCTGATCTCGAGTTGTTTAAATTATCTCACACTTTCCAGCTTTCACACCCCATCTCAGAAATCATTTACTTATTTTAAACAAAACCCTAATTCCTCCTGACATTATTTATCCTCATGGAAGTAACGCAGAGGCAGAGCTCTGCATTCCGTGTGGTGCATGTGGCATCACCAATCCTTTTTCCACTTGGGGTGATTGTTCTGTGATGTGAGCTTCCCATTCATTTTAACACCATCCAGTGAGCAATCACAAAATTTTTAAGGCTGGTTTTAAGTCTCATTGGAGTCCAAATTTTAATTCTGAACCAAATCTCCCAGCACTGTGAAGTCCATGGTGGGCCCAAAACCCAAAAGTCCCACGGTAGAGCTGCTGTTTGCTTGGGGTGGATAAGACAGAAAAAAGGTAAAATAACCCCTGCCCTTGCCCTGCCAGCTGCTCACAGCTGGATTTAAATCCCACTGATGGTGTTGGGTGCTTGTCCTCAGGTATTTTAATAACCTGTAACAGCACAAGGAGTCGAACTGTGTGTGAGATTATTTCTTCTGGTGAGGAACCACAACTTCTTCCACCTCTTCACTTGCTTCCTGCTGACCAAAATATGAGCAAGGACTGAGTTTTGGGGTGTGGAAGCTTAGCATGCTCTGCAGCTGGAGGTTTAATGCAGCGTCTCGAAGTTAATGCCAAAATTCTTAATTTTTATTTTTGAACTTGCTTTGCGTTTGGAAGGAATGCTGTCAGAAACGTGAGCCTGAGCTGGAGTGGGAAAAGGAAAAGTGGGAAAAGGAAGGGTTGTTTCTACTGGAAAGGCTGAGTTTTCAGTGAGAAATTAAAACTTCTCATCAAAAATGACTATCTTGATCTGGAGTACATCTGAGGAGAAGAGACTGAGGGAGCAAAGGATGCTCAGGGGAGACCTGTGGCTCTGCACAACTCCCTGAAAACAGATTGTGGAGGGGTTGGGCTCTTCTCCCTGGTGAAAAGTGAAAGGACAAGAGGAGATAGCTTTAAGTTGCACCAGGGGAGGGTTAAATTGGGAACTAGGGGGAAAAAATTCACAAAAAGTGTTACCAACCTTCAGATCAGGCTGCCCAGGCAGTGGAATCACCATCCCTGGAGGGATTTAAAAGCCAGCGGAATGTGGCACTTGAGGGCATGGTTCAGGGGTTACCTTGGCAGGACCTTGGAGTTCTTTTCCAAGTTCAGCACTCAGTGATTCCAACCAGCCTGAGCAGAAAGCTGTTCCCATTTCCAGCAGCACTGAGCCATAGCTCAATGCACCCAGCTGACCAACAGGTCCTGCAAGTTGTCACTGTCACCATGACCATCCAAAACCAGGCTCTAAACCAATGGGTGATCAGTCTCAGCCTGGCTTTGTGGCCATGAGGTGCTTGCAAAGACCTTCCAGTGGGAGGGCTGGTTGAATCACTCCTGTTGAGCCCCCAGACTGGCACTCAGCCTCTGCAAACCCGGGGCTATCAGACTTTGCTGACAGCAGCTCTGAGCCAGGATGTGTTTGGCTCCCAATCAAAGTCCTGGCAGCTTTATCTGCAGAGCTCCTCGCAGCCCCAGGCAGCCTCTGGATGGATCAAACTGGCCAAGGCAGGGTTTGCCATGTGTTTCTCGATGGATTCAGGGACAGAAGAGCCCCTTTCATCATGAGATGGCAACTCCTGCTGGCTCGGGCAGAGAGAGCTTTTCTTCTGGCTCATTTCAGTGTGCAGTGTTCTCAGCGCCTGTTTTGGGATAAGAGGTGATAAAACTTTTTTTTTTTCCCAGCACACAAACCCTTTTTGTCCTCGCTGCTTTCCCTCTTTTTAATTTTGTTCATTTTCACTTACATCAGCCGCTGTGAGATCAAAACTCCATTTCCATTTTCTGGACTACACAGCCACTCTGGGCTTGAAGATATTTACACATTTGCTCTTTTTTTTTGGGATCACTGCGTTATTTCCCTCTCAAGAGGACCAGGAGGGTGTGTGTGGATGCAGGAGGAGGCGCATGCCCCAAACCCTTTCATGTCTGAGCAGATGTGTGATAACAACTTTCTCCAGGAGGCAGACACACAGAGTTTGGGTGCATTGCTAATTCGAGCTGCCTCGAGGGGAAGCCCCCAACCGTGCCAGCTATTTTCAGACTTCAAAGCATTCTCCCTTGTGACCGAGCATCCTTTTCCCATCCTGGGAGAGAGGCTCTGCTGGAACCTCTCATGGATCTCCGATTTCCTTCTCAAAAGCCTGAAGGGAGCTCTGCTTTCCAGAGCTGCCTTTCCTCCCACGCTGACCCCTTCTCCTCCCTAACAAATTGCCATCGGAGCAGCAGCCAGCCTTGCAGAGACACGAACCCCAAGCTGCCCCAGAGACACGGTTATCTCGCTGTGACAAAGGGCCAGTCTGGCTCCCTTGCTGGTGGCATTATTTGAAAAGGTCACCCGAAGACAGTGGCTTGACAGGCTGTTTTGAAAAATGCTAATAATAGGCTGTCCATCGCTCTCAGTGCATTAATTAGGCTGAGCACAAGCTGAAGCTTTGCTGCAGCAAGTTCCCATTTTTTCTTTTTCTTTTTCTTTTTCTTTTTCTTTTTCTTTTTCTTTTTCTTTTTCTTTGCTCTTTTTCCTTTTTTAAAAAAAAATATTTTCTTTTTCTTTTTCCTTTAATTTAAAACAAAAATTTTATTCTGTTTTTCTCTTTCTCCTTATTCTCCTCCTTATTCTCCTCCTCCTTCTTCTCCTCCTTCTTCTCCTCCTTCTTCTCCTCCTTC
>VRYO01001589.1:27706754-27751089 GCA_009812075.1 Sialia sialis | reverse complement strand
TGGAAGGTGTCCCTGACCATGGCAGGGAGTGAAACTGGATGATCTTTAAGGTCCCTTCCCACCCAACCCATCCTGTGATTCATTCTATGATCTGCAAGGAAAAATGTTCAAGAGGGAAGGATGACAAGATACTCGATGAGCCCAGAGCACAGGCCAAAGACCATGAGCCCAGGGAGAGCTAACTCCTAGAAACAGCCTCAAATAACAGAAACTGCAACGACTTTATACTTTTTTCAATCAAAAAACCCACATCATTTCGAGTCAAATTCCACAGCCACCATGGGAAGTGTTGCAGTTTTCATTTAGCACTGTGTGAAACTCTGACAGGTTATTTATGACCCTTCTGATTCCACACAAACCCTTTTTTTCTTGTTGATGCTCTGGGTTTTGTGCAGTGTTTTCAAAATCCTCACACAGGAAATGCTTTTTTGAATCAGTATTAATCCCTGAGCTGAGATGAGCAGGAAATCTGGGTGGGTGGGAAGGTTGGATTTGAGGGTGAGAGGGTGACAGAGCCCCGTGTTCAGCAGCTCCACCATACACCCAGGTGTGCTCCAAGCCACTCAAGGAACAGTCTGGATTCAAAGCAGTCCATTCTTCTTTCAGATCAATTGTTTGTGGTTGCACTGTACGATTTTCCTGCCTCGAGTGACCGTGACCTGGAGCTGGTCAAGGGGGAGAAACTTAAGGTCCTCTCCAAGTAAGTGACCTGCTGCCAGGAGGAAATTCAAAAAATTAGCACAGGGAGGCTGGGAAAGGGGGAACCTTGGGGTCAGCCACCACTTTGCAGCTGACCAGAGCTGAGCCTGAGCCTTGGCTTTGCTCCAGAGCGTGGCTGTGGGTCCCCTCTGTTCCCTGCACTGTGGCATTTCTGTGGGTCACAGACACTCTGGGGTTGGGTATTGTCCTGCCTGGGTGGCACTGGGATTCTCCTTGCTGCCAGTGGCTGCAGAAGCAGCATAAATGACAACAGCAAAACCAGCTCCTGTCCTGTGTTTGTGCTGATTCTGCTTCTGCAAAGGATGTGGGTTGGGTGTAGTCAGAGGAAAGGACAGAACTGAGCCAGACACTCGTGAGGTTTCATTTCAACTTCTTCTCAAACTCACCACAGATGAGGCCCAAGTCCATAACAGGGCAGAGGTGGGCTGGGGGCCCGCAGGCCCTGGAGGGCTGCTCCATCCTCGGCTGCTCTGTGGAGTGGCCTCCAGAGGGGACATTTCTCACCCAGATGCCACAGGAAGGGACCTGTGGGACAAGGAGATGGAGAAGCCCCTGCACGGGGATGGCTTTGGGTTGTGGCTGGGGGCTCAGTCAGCAGTGGGGCAGCAAGGTGGGGTGTCTGGAACACAAAGGAAGGAGCAGGAAGGACCCCAATGCTCTGTTCAAGACACAAAATAAACCCCATGAACCAGATGCCACTCCTCTCATTGGAGGTGTGTGACAAAGGTTTGGAAGGAGATTGTTCATGGAAAGAGATTGTCACTTCCACAATGAAACACCAGCAGCCTCCAAACTGGTTTTGGTCCTGGGGAATCCAGAGGGGGCTGCAGAGTGGATTATGGAGTCCCAGTCCATCTGCAGTGCTCAAACCCCACAGTCCACATCCTCACAGCCCCAGCTTGTGACAAAACCTCCTGTGGGCACTCACAGCTTTTCCTCTGCTCCCTTTGCAGCGAGGGGGACTGGTGGCTGGCAAAGTCCCTCAGCACTGGGAGGAAAGGATACATCCCCAGCAACTTCGTGGCACAAGTGGACACTTTGGAAGAAGAAAAGTAAGTGGGAATGCTTCTGAGAGGTCGACAGGGATGCAGTGCCCTAGATCTCAGCAAGATCTTTGTTGATTGAAGATGTCACTGGTGGGAGATCTTCCCTCATCCCAAACAATGCTGCCCAAAAGATCAGGACATGTTTTTAAGCATCATTTTGGTGTGGAAAGGGAGGATGAGGTTGTTATGGGGAAAGTGGGCAAAGGTGCTTGTCCCATTGATTGCACCCACTGTGGAAAACAAGGATTTGGAGGGACAATGGGAAGGTTGTGGTGGCAGTGCCAGGGAGCATCCTCTAGTCCCACCCACACAAATGGTGTTAAACCTCTTCACCTTCCCATTTGTAAACTGGGATGGGGTGCACTGATCCAGATCTTGGATCTGCCAGGGACCACACCAACAACTGAACAAGAAAGAAAAAAGTGCCAGTGCCCAGACCCACAGTACTGTGTGTAAATGAGCCCAGGTGCAGCCTCCCTGCAAGGAAAATCAAATGGAAGACTGGAGTCAAAAGAGTTTATTTTACCTATAATTCAAACAGGAGGAGAATTTTTTTCCATGAGTTCTCCTCCTCTAAATGATCAGTCCTGCTTGCAATCTCTTCTTGGAGGGACCGAACCATCACTGAGTTCAGCAAATATTTAACAGCACACCGAAATGTGGCTGAGATATAAAAGTTCTTTGTATCCAAAACCTGAACTTCTCCTGTGTTTGGGATATTGCACATCCCATCTACTCCCCAAGCTCTCTGAATTTCCAGACTGTGAAACAAACCCAAAATGACCCAAACCTGGTGTTATCTACCCAAAACAATCTATTACTGCCACTTTCCAGTAGATAAAAAACTCCTTTCTGATAAAAACAACCTTCAGTTTCACAGTGTAATGATTAAAAAAAAAATCTAACTGGAAATAATTCCTTTTTTTTTTTAAGAGTTTTTCCTTTTCAAGCCATGATTTTGCCTTTGCTTTTTCTCAGATGGTATTTTAGAACTCTGAGCAGAAAAGATGCTGAACGGCTGCTGTTGTCTCCTGGGAACAAAGTTGGCTCTTTCCTGGTCAGGGAGAGTGAAACCACCAAAGGTGAGATCCGTGCAGCAAAAGTAATTTCTCATTGTTGCCCAGGCTTGGAAAAACTTCAGCAAAGCTCTAGGAGGGAGCTGGGGGTTTGGAGGGCAAAGATTTGCTCAAGAGCTGCTCATTTGTGCAGTTCTGGCTGTGGTGAGAGTAGCTCTTCCACCAGAGTTCATGGCAGAGACACAGACACACAAATAAGCAGATTTTCCAAAATACTTCAGGTTCTTTTCCTTTTCTTACCAAGGAAATCTCTCTCTCTCTCTTTTTTTTTCTTTTCTTTTTTTTTTAAGGTAGTTCTACAAGGTATTCTTGAAGGAATATTTCTCCTGATTGCCACAGAAACTTGTAAAATTTTGAAAAAACAGTCATTTTCCCAGGGGAAACATGTTTTTCCTGATTGTCTGTAGAAAGAATAATTTATACGAACCAGAACTTTTGGAAGGAGAGTGACTGGAGCAGGATAGATGGATTTAATCCACTTTCTTTCCATATGAACATGTCTGATTTTTGAAAAAGTGAGAATGGAAAGCCCAGAGCATTGGGGCCACTCCTCTTCGGTAGTGGATATAGTTATTAATCATAATATATAACCATGTAATTTCAATTTCTTTATTCCATGCTATTAATTCATAGAGTTTGGAAGTTAGTTTAGCTTGTCCCATGGGAATTCCATATTGTTTCTTTCCTGCTTTTTCTCCTTGCTTCCTCTGTCCATCACATGTTTTTATAGCATGATGTTCATGGTGGTCCTGTGGTTCTGCTCTGAAGCAGATCCTTGGAGTACTTCAGAAAAGTGTTTCAGTCTTGCTCTGATTTGGTTCCTTTGCTTTCAAATGGATGCAGGAGTCTTTCCTGAACACATGGAAAAAGGTGCTTTGTATCTTCCCAAGAGAATCAAGGAATTGTTCAGGTTGGAAAACTTCTAGGATCATGGTGTCCAACTGTGACTTGATCAGTAGAGAGCTGGAGCATCCATCAGAAATCTTATGGAACCTCCTTTTCCTTGACTTCTTTCCCAAGTACAGTAATTTCATGACTACATGGCACACCCTTTTGACTAAAATTTTGATCGAAACCCAGAGGTGCGCCTTATAATCCAGTGTGCCTTATATATGGACAAAGTTCAGAAAATTGCCAACCCGGAAGTGCGAGCCGAGCTGTGAAAGCCATGAGAGCCGGTGCTGGGGGTGGGCAGGAGTGCCGGGGCCCTGGGCACGGGGAGGGTGCCTGGGGCTGCGTTTAAAGGCTGTGCCAATCTGTAAAAAAATGTTTGCAAATTGAGCACCTGCCAGTAAACCCCGCGATCGCACGATTCCGTTACTAATTCATTACTTTGTTGTGCGTGGATCCTTGCTGCGAAAAAAAAGCGCTCCTTATAGTCCAGTGCGCCTTATAGTAATGAAAATATTGTACTTCCAAAAGCCCAGGCCAAACAAGAGAGGGAACAGTGGTTCCTCCATCCTACAAATGGCTTCCCTGCTGTAGCATCTCCTTCTTCCTTTCTTGTCTCTTTTTTTCCTCCTATTTGCAAGGGAGGTCTCCATGGCAGTGTCAGGGACTGTGTCAGACTGTAGAATCCTATTTTGAATTTCCCCCACTGCCCCGTGCCTGGATTCACCTCCACACATCCCTGCTGAGCTGATAGCAAGCACGAAGACTGCTGTGTATAAGGATTTTGTAGGGAACATTCAGTTGAGGAAACATTTAAAAGATTTTTTTCTAAGCATTTCACTTTATAAGTCGCTTTTTCTGCTGTTTCTCACTTTCCCTGCTACATTTGTGGCGCTTTTGCAATGATCAGACTTGGACTTCTCACCACGTGCTGCTCTTCTGTTTATCCCATTCCCACTGTCCTTTTGTTTGCTGGGATATTTGAGCAGCTGGTGTGATTGTTCCTTGCACCCAAGAAGGGCACAAAGCAAACACTCGTGTGCTGTGCCTGAAGCTCTGCTGATCCTGGTCTTTGTGGCATCTCTAGGTGCCACACATGCATGAGGTCACACCTTGTTCAGGACAATTGTCCCCAACTTCTGCAGTTATCTGGAATCTGGATGGGTTTTGGTCACACAGGGCTCAAGCAGAGGTGGTGGAGTGGTGAAATCCAAGGAGAAATCACCAGATCCTTCATTAATGGATCTGGCTCTGCTGTCAAGAGGAACGAGGTGTGGGATATTCTGCATGAGCAGATGTGAGCTCCCCTCCATGGAAGCCCCATGTGAGTCCCAAATGCTCAGATGTGTCTCTGCCCTGTGCCTTTTCTGATATTTAGGATAAAACCTGGGTGCTATTCCTTCCAACACCTCATCCTCTGAATCATCCTGTGTGCCCAGCTGCTACCTGAGCACTCTGTGCTTTGGGCTGCCTGAGTGACCACCACAGCTTCCTCCTCCCTAAAGAGAAAGGGAAAAGTCAAAGCCAGGCATCTCCAAATGTGCCATGGAGCTGAATTCCCTGATGCAAAGCATCAAGAGATATCCAGAGCAATGCCGTGGAATTAATTTTGCCATTGCAGCCCCGCCATTTTTTTTCTGTTTTTCTTCCCCTTGATGTGTGTTTTCATTCACTTGGCAACTCACCAGCAAAATTTGACTGTCAGGGACAAGCAAGGGCTGAGCTAACCCCTCTTAATGCCTTAAACTGGGAAGTGTTTATCTCCTACTGGGATGTGCCAGGCACAGCAGGATGGGTTCTGCACCCTGACTAGGAGCAGCAGCGATTCCCAGCCCACACTGAGCAGAACCTCGTTTTCCTCATGGTTTGAGATGCAGAAACCCTGCAAACCTTCCAAGTCAACATTTCTCAGAGTGCACAGAAGGCACATCCGTGGGACAGCGTGGGAAGCAGGCTGGCAGTGAAATCTTTGGTGAAGCTGCTGCAAATAAACCAAGTCCCCCTGAAGTAACAATCATTCCCAAAGCTGCAGGAGCTGTGCTGAGCCACAGGCTCCTGGCTCCCAGCAGAATTCCTGCATCTCTGCTCCTGGCAGGAGGGATCTCACTGAGCTCAGCTCCCGTGCTTCCCGTTGGGAAGGGTTTAAGGGGCTGCTGAGAGCTGTAGGAACAGCAAATGGACTAATCCATGTCCCCAAGTGCCACATCTGTGTGGCTTTTCATCCCTGCCAAGGGTGGGGACTCCATCACTGCCATGGGCAGCTGTGCCAGGGCTGGTCAAGTTTTGGATGAAGAAATTGTTGAAATAAATTTTGTACTCTCGACTCTTTCCCAGCCCGGGATGTGGTGCAGGAGCAAGAACTCCTTTTGTCTGGCCTGGATATCATCAGAGGGAATTAGCAGTCAATGATTTTCATTTTCTGCTCTCACTGGGAGCAGGGACCTGCTCAGATGGAGCTTGGAGCAACCTGGTTTAGTGCAGGTATCTATCCATGGTTTGAGGTGGAACAAGATGAGTTCTAAGGACCCTTCCAACTCAAACCATTCTGTTATTTTGTGAAGGAAGAATTGAATCTTTCCAGCTCCAGCATTGCCTCTGCATGGCAGCTCCCAAGGGAACAGGAACCAGCCATGGAGAATGACAGGGAAGTTGCACCACGCTCCCAGCAGCAAACTAAACTGTGGCTGGGGCTGAGATGCAGTCATTAGCTTAATGACAGGGTAAAAATTAACACTGGCAGCTGAGAGATTGGCCAGATCTCTGTTTGAAAGGTGCAGGAGAGTTTAAAGGGTTGGTGGGGACTGGAAAGGAGAAAATATTTAGGGTACAACTAGCAAACAGGGCAGGTGTTCCCTTCCCTGCTGATGGATTTGTCATCAGCTCCTGGATTTCCTTCTGCAGGATCACTTGGCCTCAGTGCAAATGCCTTCACACCACGTTTGGCTCCTTCTTTGAGCAGGCTTTGCCCTGTAAAAATCCCACACAAACCTAAACCATGGCCCAGGCACACCAAGCACCCTCTGGGTCTTGTGCTGTGTGAACCCAACTCTCTCGGGCTGCAGCCTGGCCTGAGCAGAATTTCAATCTCTTTGAAATTAAAATAACATCCTCACCCTCAACAGCAATAATGGAAGTTAATAATAGTTAATAGTAGTAATAGTACAATAATAGTAATAATATAACACTAGCAATAATATTAATAAAAGTAATAATAATAATAATTTTAAATGGCTGTTACCATCATTGTCAAGCTCTTCTTCACAGAATCACAGAATCATTCAGGTTGAAAAAGGTCTCTTAAGATTATCAAGTTCAGCCTTTGGCTTTGATGTTTATTATCATTGTTTTGGAACTTAGGGCCACAGAGGAGCCAGCAGAGCCATTTCTTTGCCTTCCCCTCGAGGTTTTATTGCCCCATTGGAGATGTTTCAGGGTTGTTTCTCAGTTGTTCAGCTGCAGGAGTAATCAAATCAAAAGGGTTTCTCAATTTGTGTCCTGCCTTCTGTTCCTGGTGAAGGAAAGAGAAACAGAAGAGCTTCCTCTGCTGAGGAGACCACCACATCAAATTTTAGGTTCCCTGGCTCTGCATTTAAACCACCAGGTTTTTCCAGGAATTTTATGTCACCAGATCTGGTCTCTGCAGGAAGGAAGTCCCCTCAAAAGGATTGCTGGCACTTGGAAAAACTTTAGGCTCTTCCAAATTCTGCTTGTAAAGATTTATGATCAGTCCAACAGAGCAAATATCCACAGAGGTGGGGGAGGTTTTGCTGCTTTTTGTAAATGCAAACTGTTTTCAGCCACAGTGTAGGGAAAAGTGCTGGTTCTGGGAGGGAGAAACACCAGCCAGTGAGGATTTTATGTTAATAAACCTTCCCCTCACATGCAGGGTTAGGGTTTTGGAGTTGCTGTGGATGGCCCTGCATGAACAGATACACTTTTAAACATGTACAGCCTTGTCTTTTCATTAAAAAAACATCAACAATGGGCAGTTTATCAGCCCAGGTGACATGTTAGACTTTGAACAGGCCGACAGGTTTGTAAGAACTCACTCCAGAAATACGATCCAGACAAAAGGGAAAAAACCTCAGTGCTCAGCTGCGCTGACTCACACTGACACAGGCTGGAAGTTCTGCTCTGCAGCAACATCTAGTGATGCTTTTGTGCACTAAAACCTGAGCTCCTGGTTTAGATTCTCGTGGAGGGAATGGCAGTGGTGGATGGCTGAGCAGCTCTCCTGAACCCCAAAAGGGACAAGATTCCAGGTGGGAATCTCCAGATCTGGTTTAGCCACAGTCACAAGTTTGTGGCTAAACAAGAGAATTCTCCTGAACCCACCTTCTGTACCCCGCTAGCTGAACCACTGACCTTAGTACAAGGTTTAATAATGTTTAATCCAGAGGAAAATGCCTTTAAATGGCTTTAAATTGGAAGATAACAGGTTTAGATGGGATATTGGGAAGGAATTGTTCCTTGTGAGGGTGGTGAGACCCTGGCACAGGGTGCCCAGAGAAGCTGTGGCTGCCCCTGGATCCCTGGAAGTGTCCAAGGCCAGGTTGGATGGGACTTGGAACAACCTGGGAGAGTGGAAGATGTCCCTGCCCATGGCAGGGAGAGGAAGTGGATGAAATTTAAGATCCTTTCCAACCCAAACCATTCAGGTTTTATGATGCTGAGGCTGGCAGAGCTCAGATGGGAATATGGAGCTGTGGAAAAACCATCCTGACCTGTGGAACATGTGATTGTTCTGCTGGAGAGGTGCTGCTGATCCCCACAGCAGACAGGTTTTACTCCAGGAAGCCTGGACAGGATCAATTAAGCTCTGGTGGATTTTAATCCGGTCCCCTTGCCTTGGAGAGAGGGAAGTTTGCAGCTGTAAATTCTGGGGGTCCTGCCCTGGAAAGGCATCAGCCAGAGCTGGTTTGCAGCTGTCAACAGCCAAGGAAAAGGAGGCAGCTTCCCTGACTGGGGTGTGGTGGGACTTAGAAGTTTGTGACTTTTGAATTTTTTGTATTTTTTTGACACTGACCCCCAGGAGAACACTGCTTTTGACTCGAGGCCTTTAAGAATCTTCCAAATTTGAGTGATGGAGTTAAAGTCACGAGTGTGTGGTTAAATAGAAGTGTGTGATTTCACATGGTGAAGGGTTTTGAAATTTGAGGGTTTTAGAATACAGTAATAGGTATGAGACAAAGCAGGTTCTTGGGTGTTGTCTCTTTCTGTCTTCTTCCTTCTTCTTCATGATTTCAGGTAAGTTTTTGTTGGATAGAAAATCACACAGTGGAGGTCACAGGTGTTTGTTTATTGGGTCAAAAGTAAAAATAATACAGGTATTAATTCTTTGTTGGGCTGTTCAGCTTTAAAAGGCCTTGTAACTAACTAGATTTGTCTCCATTTTGCTCACTTGTAGCTAGAAGTGTTGCAGAACTCTCTGTACTTTAAATAAGATTTAATAAACAACCAAGCCCGAACATGAAAAAAATTCAACTCCTTCTTGTTTTTAATTCTAAGTGAAAACAGAAGAAAATGAAAACAAGCCACTAATTAGGTGGAGCAGTTAACCCATTAGAAGTAGCGAACACGTGTGAGGAAGAAAAACACCTGTTAAGACTCAGAGTCAGGACTTCCCTGGAGAAAAAATTAATAAACTAAGAAGCTGGAAGCTGGAAAAGTCCCCGTGTTTTTAAGTCCTTTGTGTTTTTAATCCTAACTCTAAGAAAAAAAAATTAAAATAATTAAAAAAAAAAAAAACAAACAAAAAACACCGAATAAATAATATAGTGAGCCCATTAGAGGTGCAGTTTGTCCTCACAGCTCCTTGTCTCCCTCTGCAGATGCCTATTCCCTGTCTGTGAGAGACAGCAACTCTGCCCAGGGGGATGTCATCAAACACTACAGGATCCGCTCCCTGGATGGAGGGGGGTACTACATCTCCCCCAGGATGACTTTCTCCAGCCTGCCAGAGCTCATCCAGCATTACAGCCGTGAGTTGGTGGCCTTCCCTCATGGGTTTGTGTCCTGGAAGAGAGGGGGGACAGGTTTGGGAGGCACCACAATTCTCATAGGCCAGCTGTGATCCTACAGCCAGAAGCCGTGTCCTGGTTTGCATCCTAGAAAATTGCAAAGGTGAGCTCTGCCCCCAGCCCTAAAGTCAGGGAGTGTTTCCCATCAGGAAAGGAAAGAGGTGAATGCTGTCAGGGTTTGGAATAACTGGACAGGATGATTTGCTCCCTTTGAGATTTTCCCTTTGATTGGGACCGCTCTGGGAGCCTTGATCCCTGTGGCTGAAATTTTTCATGAAATCATGGAATTGTAAATCAACATCATTACCCTCAACAGCAATAATAGTTAATAATAAAATAGTAATAATAGAAGTAGAAGCAATAGTAATAAAATAGAAGTAATAGTAGTAGAAGTTAATAATAGTTAATAGTAGTAGTAGTAATTACAATAATAATGATAATAATAAATGGCAGTTATCATCATTGTCATAATCTTCTTCACAGAATCATTTAGGTTGAAAAAGATATCTTGAGATAATCAAGTCCAGCCTTTGGCCTTGATGTTCATTATCCTTATTTTGGAACTTAGGGCCATGTGGGTACCACAGAGAAGGTGTATAAATAACAGTTTAAACTCTGAATGTCCAGCAGTTTGCTACAGCTCTGTGCAAAACAAAGGGAATTTGGGCTGTTTGGGAGCTTTCCTGATGGAAGATGCTCAAGTGGACACCCATTCTGGTTCCTCAGATTTTCCTTAGGATGGAGGTATTTCTTAGAGGAAAATCCCTCCAAGACCACTGAATCCCAGTGCTCCCCCTGAACTGCCAAGGCCACCACTAACCCATGTCCCCAAATGCCACATCCACACAGTTTTTAAATCCCTTTAGGGCTGGGAACTTCACCATTTCCCTGTGTGGTTGTGGAGGTTTCCATGGGTTGATTTTTCCTGATGTGTGGATGGAGGAGGAAGTTTTCTGTGTCGTCCTGTTGTCCTGGTTTGGAGGACAGGTGTCTACTGAGAAAGGCAGGAGCCTCTCTTTAAAATGGAGAATGTAAACCCCCTCTCTCCAAATTATTATAATTTTGAAATTAAGGGGCTCTCAGGCAAAGATATGAGAATAGGAATGACAGTTCTTTACTAGGGAAATTAAAATAGAAATACAGTACTGCAAAGAGCAAATCCCAAACCCTGGCAGAGTCAGAATCCAAGCTGACACCCCATCAGTCAGTCAGGGTGTTGGCAGCAGTGCCATTCAATGGTGGCTGCATCCTCCTGCAGTGACAGATGTGCTTCAGTTGGAGCAGTGCTCCTGGACAAGGGGCAGTTTTCCTTTGAAGGTCCAGAGATGATGTGGAGAAGTCCGGTTTCCCACTGAAAATCCAGTAGAAAAAGGGCTCCCCTAGTGTCCCTGAATCTAAGTTTTAATCAATGTAGGAAAGGCTTGGCTCTTCCCCCTGGCTGGAGCATCTCCCAATGGGATGCAGTAATTTTATCAGTCCCACAGTGGGACTCAATGGCCATTAACAGGAGATATCTCCTGCAGGAAGGATGGGTTGTGAAAAGATAAAGAACACTGCCCCACCTGGTTTCAATGGATGGCCCATTAGCAGAATATCTCCCACAGAGATCAGGATCACTGCCCCACCTGGTCTCAACAGATGGTGATAGAATCCAGACTTTTGGTCACATCCTGTATTGCAAGCCAAGACAGCTGTGCTGTGCTTTGTCCTCATGCAGAGAAAGGAGATGGGCTGTGCCAGCGCCTCACAGCCCCCTGTACATCCCTGGTCCCCCAGAGACCCTGGGCCCAGGATGAATGGGAGATCCCTCGGGAGGCCCTGAAGCTGGTGAAGAGGCTGGGCAGTGGGCAGTTTGGGGAAGTGTGGATGGGTAAGTGGAATTCCCTGCATTCTGGGGGGAAAAAAAAAGACATAAAGAGAGGAGACAGAACTCCCTTTTATTCCCCTAAAGCAATAAATGTTCTGGGAGGGGAGACCCTTAAGGATGAACACATATTTATGGGCACACAGACAGAAGTGTGGAGGATTCCTGGGAAGGACTGGACAGCTCTTTTTTGCACAGATCAGTGGTTGAGCAAGGGTTTCAGAGGGGATGGGTGTTGAAGTCACTATTTATTAATCTCTTGGGATATCCTACATCCTGGGAATCCTGGGTACAGCTGTGATCATGCCAGTGATACTAAGTCACACCCAGTAGGATACCTGGGTGGCATTTTCCCACTTTTTCTTCCCTCTGTTCCACTTTTTACCCCAGATGTCCATCCCTGATGCCTTCCTGCCTACTGCTAATCAGTAGGAGAGGAAGTGGGGGAAGCTCAGCTTCCTTTGCCACCCTCTTTGTGGTTGCTGGTTGCCCTGGAAATTGAGATTGTGGACAGGACCAGGCTGAGTTCGTGTGCTGACTGCACAGTCCTATCTTTTTGGATGGCATTTGGATGATTTGAGAGCCCAGCTGGTGGGAGGCCCCCGGGGTTTCACCCAGAAAGGGTCTGGGAGGGTTGTGTGAGTATGGGCTCACTGCAGGGACAATCCCTGATACACACTCAAGGATTGACAGCTGTGACATGAGCGTCCCTTCTCCTCTCACACCTGCTGGCGCTGGGATTTACCATGTGTTCCTTCATGAGGAATTCAAGCTGTTCCTGTGGTTTTCTGCCCCATTTCTGCTCCATTCTGCTTCCATTTCCACTCTTCCCCTTCTTACACAACCCCACAGAGCCTGCAGAGAGCCCCAAACTCCTCTACACACCATAATCTCTCCGCAGGCTACTACAAGAACAACGTCAAGGTGGCAGTGAAGACCATGAAGGAGGGCAGCATGGATCCTGACGCCTTCCTGGCAGAGGCAAACCTGATGAAGAAGCTGCAGCACAACAAACTGGTGCGCTTGTATGCCGTGGTGACCAAGCAGCCCATCTACATTGTGACAGAGTACATGGCCAATGGTAAAAACCCTCCTGCAGAACCAGTTTGGTGATCTGGCCAGGGCAGAGTGAGGGTGGGCAGGAGGGGCTGTACCAAATCTGCAAGAAGGTGACCCAAAAGTTTGATTCTAACACAGGAAGCATTCTGGGTGATGAAACAATTACAGTGATGCTCCATTTGAAGAGTAGAGTAATTTCACAACTACAAGGTGCACAGGATTATAAGGCACACTCCTGGGTTGTAGCAAATTTCCGAACTTTGTCCATATATAAGGCGCACTGGACTATAAGGCGCACATTTTTTTTGCAGCGAGGATCTGCATGCAACAAAGTAACGAATTAGTAACAGAATCGTGTGATCGCGGGGTTTACTGGCAGGTGCTCAATTTGCAAACATTTTTCACGGATCGGTGCAGCCTTTAAATGCAGCCCCAGGCGCCCTCCCCATGCCACGGGCCCTGGCACTCCCGCCTGCCCCTGGCACTGGCTGGCACAGCTCTAACAGCTCGCACTTCTGGGTTGGCAAATTTCCAAACTTTGTCCATATATAAGGCGCACTTCTGGGTTTCAATCAAAATTTAAGTCAAAAAGGTGCGCCTTATAGTCATGAAATTACTCTATTTAATGTTCTCCCCCCCCACTGTTCTGGAAGTTTGTTTCAGGTTCTTACTCCCCTCACGGTGAAATCGTCCTTTCTTTTGCCTCTCTTGTTTATAACATTTAAATTATGAATGCCCAGCAGTTTGCTACAGATCTGTGCAAAACAGAGGGGAATTTGGGCTGTTTGGGAGCTTTCCTGATGGAAGATGCTCCAGTGGACACCCATTCTGGTTCCTCAGATTTCCCTTAGGATGGAGGCAGATTTGTTGCATATATTCAGAGAAGCACCAGGGAAAACAAAAGTACAGATGATTCAGAAGAGTTACAGCAGTCCCTCCTCTCCTGCAGGGTGTTTGCTGGATTTCCTGAAGACAGAAGAAGGAAGCCAGCTGAATCTCCCCAAACTCATTGATATCTCTGCTCAGGTCAGTGAACAGTCTCTGGGAAAAGGATCCAAGGTTTGTTATTGCCTCAGAGGAATTGCTGCAGGTCTGAAGTCGGGCGGAGCAAAGATTTCCTGGAGGAAAACAGCTCCTCCTGGTGTGTTCTCTGAGGAATTCTCCTCATCCCTCTTGTGTCCATGTGCAATTCTGTCCTTAGGGCAACCCTCTCATAGCTTAGTGCAGGGCTAGAGATCTGGAGTTTGAGCTTCTTTTGGGGGGTGGTTGAGTTTATTTTGGTCTGATTTTATTTATTATACTTTTCTGCCTTTCTCAGCAGGAAAAAAAGTTTCTTTTTACCAAAAAAAGAAGGCAAAGCATAACGAAAGAGATTCCCAAAGCAGACCAGCAGTTCTCTTCTGGTGATGAGGCATAAAGGATGTCCTGAGCCTCAAATCTGGGAATATTGCTCTTTAGGAAAACAAATTCTAACTTTTCAGCATCCCCAGGCTGCAAATCTTAATAGTTGCAGCTGCACTGTAATATTTTTGTCCAGAAGTGCCTCTGAACACAAATAGGGCAAAATTAGGGAAACCACATGAAGAATGAGAATGGCAAAATCCCTGCACTTTGGTCCCAGCCAGCTGTTGACAGAATTTGGCTCACCCAGAGCATAGTTAGGCTAATTAGGAAATACTGGGGAAAAAAACCCTGAAGCATCAGGCTGAATAAAGGTCTTGGATTTATCCATAAAATCACTCAGCTTCTCATGTCAAAGCAGACTTGAGGAAACATGCAAAGTTTGCTGGTTCCAGCCCTCATATTGAGTTATTTTTGAATGAATTAACAACTGGAGAATCTTAATATTTGAGGAAATGTTTTATGAGAGTGAAAGACTTCCCTTCTTGCTTTGAGTAGGATGAAAAGATTTAAATTCTTTGAAGCAGTGCCACTTCTGTAATTTTTACTTTCAATCGTTCATAGGGGTGCAGAGGAATATCTTTCTGTTCCTTCCCTCTCCACTACTGATAAATTTTCCATATCTGCAGCTTCATCATTGTTGTCTGTGCAATGTTATGGGGACAAATTCACCCTCCCTGTTTAGGGTATTTGACTTAATTACTTCCCTCTTTCCCTCCTCTCCTGAAATTCCCTCCCTCCATCTTTCATTGTTCCGTTCCCTCTCTTGAAAATTATAGCCTGTGGTTTGTTTTAAATTCCTGAGGGTAAAGAAAATGATCCCAATTAATCCATATTACAGAGCCCTTGGGTTTAGTGGGAGCATTTCCCAGAAATTGGCAAGATGCATTTCTGTGCAGGGGGGAATCGCTGCAGCCACAGCAATCTCTGGGTGACTCAGAACAAACATTTTGACCAGAGTTACAGAATCATGGAATGGGTTGGGTTGGAAGGAGCTGAAAAATCATCTCATTCCAACTTTCTGCCATGGGCAGGGACAACTTCCACTATTCCAGGTTGCTCCAAGTCCCATCCAACCTGGCCTTGGACACTTCCAGGAGCAGCCACAGCTTCTCTGGGCAAACTGCACCACCCAGCAGGACCAGGATAACTGAACACAAACCAAACCCCAGTGATGCAAAACCCACCTCCAGCATGGGGTAGGAAGGATTTTATCCATCCCCGAGGCATTGGCATCAACTGGAAGAACAATTTTCATCCTTCCCTCTCCCACCCCAGCATCACCTCCCCAGGGCAGGGGCTCAAACATTGCCTGGGTATGTCTGGGAGGAGGAAAGGGCAGTCTACTGAGCTATTTTGCAATCTGTTTGTCGGTGGTGTTGGGGTCATATCACAGCTTAGCAGGCACCCAACCCTCCTGAGCACAGCTTTTGATCTGATGACATCTGTGGGAGTTAAAATTAGAACAGCCTGGGCTGAGGCACTCGATGCTGTGGTCAGTCTTGAGGGTAAAAACTTCAAAACACTTTGGGCTGGAACAGGCCGAGCACCAGGTCCTATCTCATTAACATCAGGACAGGAAATTACATCAATTCTTCCATTTTCCACTGCAGAAACCAGCCCTTGCACTAGAGGGGTGTTGACACAGGTTAGAAATGCAGCTTTGGAAAGTATGTGTGAGTATCCTGTTTGAAACCACATGTGACTTCTGAGGCTCATGTGAATCTGCATGGAGTGGAAAATTGCTCTGCCCTCACCCACAGGCACACAAAAGCTTTGATAGGTGCTACCCCTGGATGGCAGGGGCTGCACAGACACACTCACCTGCCCAATAAACACCCAATCCAAATCTGAGACTCAACCTGGCAATCTCTGTCTTCTCTCAGTCTCCCCTTTCAGCCTCCAGCACTCATCAGTTAAATATTGCTGCTGTCATTGATGGAGGCTCATTGCACACCAGGTACTTTAATCAGATTTTAGGAAGAAATTGTTTCCTGGTACAGGGTGCCCAGAGAAGCTTGGCTGCCCCTGGATACCTGGAAGTGTCCAAGACCAGGATGGGCAGGGTTTGGAGCAATCTGGGGTAGTGAAAAATGTCCCTGCCCATGACAGGAGTTTGGAATGAGAGGATCTTTAAGGTCCTGAGGTCTTTCCAACCATTCTATGATTCGCCAGTTTGCTTTTTTGTGGGATTTTTTTTTCCTTTTCTTAATTCACATATTTAACCTGGAACGTTTATGACTAAAATCGCCACTGGAGAGGAGAGACTTGTGGCAGAAACTGGGAATCCAGTGATGTGGTTTCAGCTCTTGCTGCAGACACAGCTCAGGGCTGTGACCCCTGAACGAAACAGAGAGTGGTGCCTCTATTCTGCTTCAGAACAGCTCAGGCTGGTAAAGCTGAATATCTGCACCTGTCCTAGGGCAGTATTTATTTATTTACCTGTCTGCTGATCCACCTGTCCACCCATCCATCCGTGGGGAATGCAAGCACATCCATGATCACAGAGAGGTAAAAGCAGCCCTGCCAAAATGAAAATGTGGGTGAAAAGATAAAAGCCACGATAAAAATTACTAAAAATGTAAAAGCCAAGATAAAATGGTGATGCTGATGAAGACAGGCTCTTCCTCCCCTCCCAGGTGGCAGAGGGCATGGCCTACATCGAGCGCATGAACTTCATCCACCGCGACCTGAGGGCTGCCAACATCCTCGTCTCGGAGACGCTCTGCTGCAAAATCGCTGATTTTGGCCTGGCCAGGCTCATTGAGAATGAGTACCTGGCTCAGGAAGGTGGGTGTCCTTCCCTTACCTCCCCACCCTCCTGCCCCCAGGAATGCCAGGTGCCAGTTTGTACCAGAGGCAGAGAAATAGAAACGCCCAAAAATCCAGTTCTGGGAGAGGCAGCAGTGCTTGGGGATTATAAAACCAACTGAAAACCGCAGAGGGAAATGGGGAAAAAACTCTTTTGGTTCTGTTTGGGGCTCCAGTTGTTTTCTGGAGAAATTTGACCTTGGCTAAATGAAAACCTGTGGCCAGGTTTTCACAGGGATTCAGTCCAGAGGGAAGGAAATAACAGAGCTGGAGGCACAAATCTGGATCCAGCAGCAGCTTCCAGGGGTGCCAGGCAAGCCAAGCCCTGAGCACATCAGGTCCCTTCCACAGAAACAAGAAATGGTGGAATCATTTAGTTTGGAAAAGACTTCCGAGATCGTGTCTGTATTGAGCTCTGACTCTGAGCTCAGGTGTGAGATCAAATCATTCCCATTGCAAAGGGACTCCACAGAGCATCAGGGAAAGCAGCAGAAGGGACTGAAAAAAAAACAATTAAGTCCGGCAAAAGTGGCATTTACCAGAAGGTTTTCGAATTTTGGAAATCTGTCCTCTCCTAGAGTTGGGATGAGATAAAATTTCCCTTAAAATATACTCTGAACAAAGGAAATGTAATAGTTTTTTTGGCTTTTTTAATAAAATAGGAAACATTCCTTTTAATTTCCTGTCCCCAAAATACCTTTTGATACAAATTTTACTCACTTCAATAAGCAAAACTGTTTCAGAGTAGTAAAAGATCCCAAAAGCAATACAGAAACTGCCATGAAGGAGAATTTTGACATTGCTGCAAATTTTTAAGGCAGTTTTACCCTTAAGAAAAGCTTTGATGTAATCAATATAATTCTGTTCATAAGCAAAGGAGCTGCTTTTCCAGCAGAAAGCAGCTCCCATCAGCATTTTCCCAGCTAGCTTTGCTCTGGAGTAACAGCTCACCTCTCTCTGCTCTGAACAATTCTCACTTCATAGATTGCATTTCCCAGCCTTGTCACTCAGAGCGCGATGTGCAGCACCCAAGGTGCTGATTTCACACCCTGCAGTTGGATTTCCAGTCCTGCAAGGATGTGTATAAATAAAAATGTGGTTTCCTCTGCAGTGTAACATGATCAGTTCCCATTTACCAATCTGGTTTTGCTGTTGGTTGGTTGTTGTCTTTTTTGATTTTTCTCCTAGCTAAAATGAAATTGCAACCTTATGGTCATTGCTGTCCACAGTGGGTTAAGCAAGAACTTGATGCACAAAATAAAATGGGGCTAATTTTGGTTTTAATATCAATATGCAGCTTTAAGGACTGGGGAAATGATATTTGCTGTAATATTTATGCACTTTTGCTAAAACCAACCCCCTTCTAATAAGTGATTTCACAGAATCACGGACTACCAGGTTGAAAGGAGACCTCGAGGATCATCGGACCAAATTTTTCATCTGAAAGCCAAAAAATTTTATACAGAATAAAATCCTAGTGTTGTTGTCCCATAACAAATCTGCCAAATTGGTTTTTAGTATTCCATCCAGCTCTGGGATGGAGCAGGTCCTGAGGAGGTTGTGCAGAAAATCAAAGGGCTGGAGCTCCTCTCCTGGGAACAATTACAGAACCTTATCCAACAGCCCAAAGGAACCAGGGATCAGTTTTGGGGAATTCTTGTGCCTTGTGACAGGTGAGGGAGATGCTCTCACTCCAGGACTTATTTCTCTCTGTTTCCTTTGGGACAGGTGCCAAATTTCCCATCAAGTGGACAGCTCCAGAGGCCATTAACTATGGGGTTTTCACCATCAAATCTGACGTGTGGTCATTTGGGATCCTCCTGACAGAGATCATCACCTACGGCAGGATCCCATATCCAGGTACGGGAACCCTTATCCAGGTACAGGGTTATTTATCCAGGTACAAGATCCCTTATTTGGGTACAGGATTCCTTTATCCAATTACAGGGTCTCTTATCTGGGTGCAGGATCCCTTTTCCATGTACTGGATCCCTTATCCAGCTACAGGATTCTTTATCCAGGTGCAGGATTCCTTATCCAGGTACAGGAGCCCTTATCCATGTACAGGATTCTTTATTTGGGTACAGGATCCCTTATCCAAGTACAGGATCCATTGTCTGGGTACAGGATTCCTTTATCCAATTACAGGGTCCTTTATCTGGGTACAGAATCCCATATCCAGGAACAGGATCCCTTATTTGGGTACAGGATGACTTATTTGGGTACAGATTCCTTATCCAGCTACAGGATTCTTTATCTGGGTACAGGATCCCTTATCCAGGTACAGGACCCCTTATCCAAATACAGTATCCCTTATCCAGGTACAGGATCCCTTATTTGGGTACAGGATCCCATATCTGGGTACAGGACCCCTTATCCAGGTACAGGATCCCTTAGAGAGGTATAGGATTCCTTATCCAGGTACAGGGTTATTTATCCAGGTACAGGATCCCTTATTTGGGTACAGGATTCCTTATCCAGGAACAGAATCCCTTATCTGGGTGCAAGATCCTTTATCTGGGTACAGGATCCTTTATTTGGGAACAGGATCCCTTATCCAGGCACAGGATCCTTTATCTGGGTACAGGATCCCTTATGGAGGTATAGGATTCCTTATCCACATACAGGATCCCTTATCCAGGTACACAGTCCCTTATCTGGGTGCAGGATCCCATACCCAGGTACAGGATCCCTTACCCAGGTACAGAGTGCTGGGGATCCAGGAAGAATGTCCCAGCAGTTTCAGGGATCCGGTGTTTCTCTAGGCTTGGAATGCCTCACTGCAGTGTGCCCAGACACACACGCTGTCTCTTGGAATCACAGAATCCTTTAAGTGGCAAAAGGCCTCTAAGTTGAATTAACCCAGCACTGCCCAGGCCACTGCTGATCCTTGTCCCCAAGTGCCACATTTACACATTTCCTAAATCCCTCCCGGGATGGAGAATCCAGCACTGCCTTGGGCAGCTGTGTCAGGGATGGACAATCCTTCCCATGAAGAAATTGTTTTTAATATCTGATGAAAATGTCCCTTGGTACAACCTGAGGCCACTTCCTCGTGTTACCTGAGAGGAGCTAAACCAGCTGTCCTTCCTGTCAGGGAGTTGTCAGAGCCACAAGGTCCCCCCTGAGCCTCCTTTTCTCCAGGCTGAGCCCCTTTCCCAGCTCCCTCAGCCTCTCCTGGTGCTCCAGCCCCTTCCCCAGCTCTGTTCCCTTCCCTGGACACGCTCCAGCCCCTCTTGTCACAAGAGATCCTCCAAGCTGGCTTTCCTTCCCTCACTTACACCTGTGCAAAAGCAAACTTGGCAGAATCAGGGAGGGGACGGAGGGACGGAGTGGAATCACCACCCTGAGGAAAGGATGATTCCAAACTCAGGAACCACCGCAGCCCCTCCAGCCCTGCTGGGTGTGATCTGCTGGGATTACCCACCTTCCCCCCCTCTCTGCGTGCTGAAAAACTCCATCTGGGCTGCGTTCCCCTGCAGGGATGACCAACCCCGAGGTGATTCGCAACCTGGAGCGCGGTTACCGCATGCCCTGCCCGGAGATGTGTCCCGGCGAGCTCTACAGCATCATCCTCAAGTGCTGGCGCACCAACCCCGAGGAGCGCCCCACCTTCGAGTACCTGCAGTCGGTGCTCGAGGACTTCTACACCTCCACGGAGAAGCAGTACGAGCCCGAGCCGCAGCAGTGAAGCCACAGCCCCGCCAGCTCCTGGGGACAGCGCTGCGGGACAGCGGGGGACATCGCCACCACCCTCCGGCGCCTCGGAGCGGGCGCTCCCCTTCCTCCCGGAGTGTGGGGATGGGGAATGAGGAGGGACATGAGCCAGGAGGATGCTGTGCTTGTGGCAGAGGCTGAAGAGGTGGCTGAGAGGGCTGTGCCCACCTGGAAGGAAACTCCAGGTGACCCACCTGGATAAGAGAGAAGCCGCTCAGCTCCGCGGCTGCGGCTCCAGGGAGAGGGTGGTGCGCGGGTGACGGATCTCTGCCCCGCTCTGGTGGCACTGCTGGCGATGCCACATCCCCTCCGGGCAGCGCTGGCATCTCCCGGGACACGCCAGCTCCGGGGCGTTCCTGCCGGCCGATGCCCCCGCTCTGCCTCAAGCCGGGAATAAAAAACTGGATACGAGGATTTCCCATTTGTTTATTGAGGTGTCAGGGTGTGAGTGAGCCCCTGTCCCTCCCGTGGAGAAAGGAGAGGCCGGGGGTGATGCGGGGGTGGTACCCAGGGAGGGAATTTGGGGATGCCCGAGGAGCTGGAGGAAAGTTCGTGGTGTGGCCACGAGATGTCCCTCCTTCCCAGCGAATCTGGACGGCTCGCGGGAAGTAAAAAAACTCCTGTAAAAAAAAAATTAGTTCGGAAATAAAACCCTTCCTCGCTTGGCTGAGCCGTGGCTGCACAAGCTCCCCGTGCAGCAGCACGGCAGCTCCGCACCCAGGAGGGTTCAAACGCCTTTTCCCTGCTTTCTGGTGGATCTTCCCTGGTTTCTGGTGGATCTCCAGTCCGGGGCAATGCCCACAAGAGGCTTCAGCTGGTCTGCAGTCAGGAGTTTCACTGGGCTGAGTGGAGGGCACAGAAAAGGGCACAGGTGGCACAAGGGAGGAGTGTGAGGAGCACGGGAGTGAGCTGGGGGAACACTCCAGAACCATCCCCAAAGGTGTTCCATCTGCTGCTTTCTTCTCCAGGAAGCAGATTTTGAGTCCAGCTGTAGAGGGTGCATTTCACAGTGGGAAAGGGATGCTATGGGAAAGAGACAGCAGAGGTGGAAAGAGAAATCTCTGGTACACCTTAAAATATTGACATGGGGTTTGTAAGAATGGTGGGGACAGAGTTTTTACCAGGATCTGTTGTGATGGAACAGGAAGTGGTTTTTTTAAAAATAAGGTAGATTTAGATCAGGTATAAGGAAGATTTTTTTTAAGAATGAAGGTGTAAAACAGGGTGCCCAGAGAAGCTGTGGCTGCCCCTGGATCCCTGGAAGTGTCCAAGGCCAGGTTGGATGGGGCTTGGAGCAACTTGGATAGTGGAAGGTGTCCTTGCTCATGGCAGGGATGAGAGATCATAGAATGAGGTGATCCTTCAGATCTCTTCCAGCCTAAACCATTCCATGATTCTATTTTTCTGTGTATCAGAAAAAACACCCAGCCAAGCCCAAGTCATGGCACAGAATTACCTGTTCCTGCCACTCCTGCACAAGAGCCTGGCAGAAAAAAGAGATGTCCCCCTGAGGGGGAAAGGAGGATTTAATGACAATAAATGATCTCCCAGACTGAGAAAGAAGGGATGTGGCTGAGATGACCCAATCTCAGAAATGCAAATGCAGGAACACTAAGGTGTCTGGGATTTTTCCATGGGGAGATCCATGGGAGGGCTGCACCCTTCTAGGACTGCACTGTGGATGGGAAACCTTGGGATGTGGAAAAGATCTCCACAACATGAACCCTGTGAACTCTAGGCTAGCAAGTCCTAGAAATAATTTAAGATTAATCAGGCTCCTTCGTGGTTCCCAAGGGACAAGTTACATGTGCTATAATTACACAAAGCCCATTTTAAACCACAGGGGAAAAGCCAATATTTATTCAATAACTTCACTGGAGTTGAAGGAAAAGTCTTTTCCCTTGCTTGAACTCCAGCTTGGTGTCTCCCAGATCCCAGGAACTCCATGCAGGAGCAGCAGATTCCTGTTAATGAGACGATAGTAAGGAAATAAATACAGATGAAAGCTATTTGACTCCTCGGCTGTTAATATTTTATGGAAGTGAAAACTGGATTATTTGTGCTGGAGCAAAGCAGGAAGAAGGGCTGCAGGGTGTCTGCTGAGCACTTGTACATTGCATTATCACCCAAGGCCAAAGTGTCAAGTGTTGTAGCTCAAATTAGAAAGGAAATGGATATTTTTATGGTGAGTTACAGCACGTGGCCAAGCCCGGGGTGAACATAACAAGAGGCTGTGAGCTGAGCTTCCTCTGCACTGGCCACCACAGTCCTTTTTGTTCCTGCTGAACAAACATTAAATTTGTTCCCTGGGGCAGGCCTGGCTCCATAACCTCCTCCGTGAAGCCACTGGAAACTCTTCCCTTGCTTTGGGGAGCAGGCTGGGGCTGTGCCACCAAGCTGAGCCCATCCAGGGGATGGAGAGGGAGTGCGAGCTCCACGAGCAACCACGGTTTTACAAAACATCCACAGTTTTACAAAGCACCCACCAGAACCACTGGGAAATGAGCTCTGAAGTTCCTCCAGCCTGGCTGGACAGAAAAGGACCTGCCCTCCTGAGCATGGACATCAGGGATTGCAGACACAGTCCCAGGTGAGGAGTGGGTGCTGTTCCCTCTGACCTCCAGCCCAGGATGTCTCCAATGCCATCAGAAAGTTCTGCAAAAATCCCTTTACCCCATACCAACCTGGCAGTCCCTTCACTTGGGTGAGCTCCAGAGGCTCACAGGGGAGTCTTGGAGCAGGAGAAAAGTGATAAAAGTGATCCAGGCTCTCTGGTTCAACCTACCCAACCTCCTTGTTGGGCTGGGCAAAGGTTTTTTACAAGATGTGAATAAATTCCTGCCACAGACAGAGCATGAACTCCTGAGTGGCCCAGACAAGGATTAAAAATATTATCAAGTGATGTTTATCCTGCATAATATCCAAGATAATCCTTTCATTTCTTCCCTGGGTGCCACCGGAATGTTCTTTCCTATTCTCACACTGAAAGATTCAGCTCTCCATTATTGGTCTTTGCTTTCCCATGCAGCCTTGCTCCTGTTACTCATCTTCTGTCTCCATCCCCATCTTCAGTCTGAAATTTCATCTCTGTGGGTAGTGTCTGGTCGTGTGCTGAGTTCATTGTCAGTAACACCCTGTTTACAAGTGGTTTGAGGCTTTGGAGAGAAGGTTTTTGTGGTATTTCTCAGTTCTTCACCTTGCAGATGTAGAAATAGATGTAGAAATGTAGAAATAGTGGCTGCAATGTGAGATGGATGTGCACTGTGACTTCTTGGCAAGGTGGGAAGTGCATCTGGAAACTTGGAGCCAGGGCCACAGGGGGAGACAGGCATGGAAAAATCAGCAGGTGCTGAGGGGAGAGAGGTGTGAGAGGGAAGGAAAGAGAAAGAAAAGCAGAGAGAGGGCAGGGCTGTGGGGAGCTGCAGCACTGGCTGGTTTTGTTCTGCTGTCTGTCTCACAAGGTGTGAGCTCCAGCTCTCCTCAGAACCCAGGCACTCCCAGCAGAGTGGATTTTCTCATGTCTGATGAAAGATTCAGCACAGCACACACTCCATCTACAGCTGGACTCTGGAGCTGAGAGATGGGCTTGGTCAGCCTGGGTAAAACAAGAGCAAAGCAGCACAAAGTCACAGAACCATGGAATCACAGAATGCTTTGGGATAGAAGAACCTTAAAGTTAATTTTGATCCAACCCCCTGCCATGGCAGGGACACCTTCCACTGTCCCAGGTTGCTCCAAGCCCCATCCAACCTGGCCTTGGACACTTCCAGGGGCAGCCACAGCTTCTTCACAGACAAGAATTTCCTCCTAATACCTAATCTGAATCTACCCTCCTTCATTGTCCCACGTCCTTGGAAATGGGATTTTATTTCCATGCCATCCCACGCTGGGCTCTTGTTTGCTGCAGGAACAGCTCACCCACATGCACGCTGCCACATTCCAGGAGCTCGGGCTCACTCCCAAGGGGATAAAGGGAGGATCCAAGTGTCTCCACCTGCTCTGTGCAGGACAGGCTGCCTGGATCCTGCCTTGCTGGCGCTGCAAATCGGGGCTGCTGGGGCAGGGAGGTGCTGAGGAGCCCTCACCCTGCTCTGTTTTACCTCCACCCACACACAGCGGGGTAAATATTCCCTGGCAAACACAGCAGAGCAAACAGAGCATCGATGCCCTGCCAGGCTGAGCTCTGCTCTCTGAGCTGCCCCACCAAAGGCAGCAATGAACACTTTTTCCAGGAGGGTCCCTCCCTGGCCCAGTGCCAAGGGAGAACTCACTGAGTCTCGGTTCAGAGCATCCCCAAGGGTGGTGACACTCCAAGCTGGCTCTAAGAAGAATCTGTGGCCATTCCTGAGCACCTCCAGCCAAGGAGAAGCTGGGTCTGTGTGTCACAGCCAGGCTGTGAGCGTGGCAGAGAGCACAGGAGTGCGAAGCAGAGACAGAACCTGCAACAAATCTGCCCAAGCAAAGCCATCTTCATCTCTAAGAGCGACATTCCATCTCTGCCAGCGGCCAGGAGAAGCTACAGGGATAACAGGTCTCCAGGGATGTGTTTTCCTTTGTCACACAGGGCCCACAGCTGCCCCAAAAGATGTTTGTGTTGGGCTGCAGGACGGGGCTGGGGCTGTTTCTGGAGGATCCCTCCATCCCTGGCTTGGAAAATCTCTGGATCACTGATTTCCTTGTTCTGCTCTGCCAGGGCTGGTGCTGCACCCATGACATTTGGGATTGCCCACCGCTGCAGACAGGCTGTGACCTGCCACGGGCTCTCCTTTCCCAGGCCGCTTCCCTTTCCCCAGAGTTTCCTCAGTCTGTCCAAGGTCACTCCCAGCTAAAATTAGCACTTTATTCAGCTCATTGGAGCTGCTCTGTCCTGCTCATGATCCTGGGAGCTGGCAACAGGAGATCCAGCTCTGGCTCCCCTTGGAGATGAGGATGGCATTGCCACCTTCGTGGTCACAAGGATCTACAGCCAGCTTGTCCTCTCACCTTAAACCTGAGCTATAGATCTCTGCCAGCAAAGCAGGAGGAAGGGACATCTCCCTGGAGCCACCAATCCCTGCCACCACCCTCCAAATGCCAGATGTCACCGTGACTGAACCAGAGCCAGATGTTTTAGTGGCCACCATGGTCTCTGTGATAGCAGCAGATTCCCCTCAGCCTTTCAAATGTGTATTTAACTCATCCTCACCTGAACCTTCTTTCTGACCTTACCTTTCCTCTTTTCTGCTAAGGGTGGGCTGAAGCCATGGGGTGAGACTGAAAAGGCAGCTGTGGCAGGGTGGGGGGAGTTTTCTGTGCTGGAGGTGCTCGGGATCATGGTCAGAAATGGGAGTTAAAACCATTCTGATGCCTGGGAATGAGGTAGCAGCCTGGCCAGGCTGAATCACCATCCCTGGAGGGATGAAAAGATGTGTGCATGTGGCACTTGGGGACACAGGTGAAGAGTGGCCTTGGCAGTGCTGAGGGATGACACCAGAGGGCTTTTCCAGCCTAAATGATTCCATAACCACAGGGATCCTCCAAGCCACAGGGAAAAGCCTTGACTGGGGACTGTGCCCTGGCACAGCTGCTCTGAACAGGTAAATGTGAGGCTTTAAGTTTTCTTAACCAGATCAAACCTCCAGAACAGCTGGCCTGTCTTATCCAGGAGATAAGAAATTAATATCACACCTTGCCACTCCCAAAATCACAGAATCACAGAACGTTTGGGGTTGGATGACATCTTAAAGATCATCCAGTTCCAGCCTCCCTGGACAGGAACATTTTCACTAGACTTTGTCATCTTCAAACAAAGACCTCAGGGCCTTCCTGTGGCAGGACAAACACTGCCAGGGCTGCTCTGCCTGGTGTTGAGTCTCCAGTTCCTTAAACTTTTGCACCTACTCACTACAGCTGTGCTGGTAAATAAAGAGATACCAGCTCTTTCCCCTGGTCCTGAGGCCAGTTGTTCTGCCCTGGCCATGTCCAAGCTGCTAAAATCTCTCAGCCTCCCAAACAGTGTGGGCAGATCCAAAATATATTTTGGGAGTTGTTCTTGATGTGTGCCGTCTCCAGGCCGGTGCCCAGTGATTGTTTGGATTTTTAATAATTTCTGGGAGGAACAGATTAAGAGTTTAGCAGATGACCAGATTCCTGTCTGTGCTGAATTTAATGCTACAGATACATCCAATAAATACAAATTCGCCTGAAATCACCAGCACTGGTTTTCATCTGGTGCACAGAGCCGCCTCTCTCCATGGGCCAACACCACAGAGGGCATCAATCCACCCAACTGGTCAGACTGGAAAACGTCACCTCTGCCTTCCATGGGCTGGCAAATGTTTATCCCAGGTGTTTGGGTGCTCCTAGAGGTTCCCAGCCATGGGAGCCCTCTGTATCTCCACATCTCCTCCGCTTGGGCTGTGCAGCATCTCCCCACAGCTCCCCTCTCACCGTAGGTGGTCTCCAGCCCCACCGCATGGTCGCTTCCCCCTGATAACTCCAGGGGCTCAGAGGTCACCCCAAGGGCAGCAGGGGGACATGTATCAAGCAGCCCCGACACGCTGCACTCCAGGAGTAGCTGTGTTTAGAGGCAGCCACTCTCTGATCTTCAATAACCTGGCAGCAGCTTGTAAACAGTGCGTTTGACATGATAGCATCCTCCGTGAGCCATTTACGCCCTGCCCCCAGCCCCTGCCTTCTCCTCGCTCCCACTCTGGCTGCTCCCAGCCAAAACTGCTGGGACAGGCTCAGCCCGTGGCTGAGTGCTGGATGCAGAGGGCTGGGGAGTTGGGGAGGGCTGCAGGGGTGGCAGCACTGGTTTGTGTTGCTAAAATATTGCCTTCGTCTCTTGGGGGTTTGACCTAAAAAGAGTGGGATAGTGGGACACTGCAAAGCCTTTGGAATGGGCCAGCAACATCCCAGCCCCGAGGTGTGACATGAAAATGTCAAGACATCTGTTGGGAATAAAGCAACACCCACCAGGTGGGTGATCTAAATTCAGTTTCACAGAATACTTGAGTGCTTTGGGTAGAAAGGGACCATAAAAATCGACTGTTCCACTATCCCAGGTTGCTCCAAACCCCATCCAATCTGGCCTTGGACAATTCCAGGGATCTAGGGGCAGCCACAGCTTCTCTGGGAATTCTATTCCAGGGCCTCCCTACCCTCACAGGGAATAATTCCTTCCCAATATCCCATCCATTCCTGCCCCTGTGTCCTGTCCCTCCATCCCTTATCCCCAGTCCCTCTCCAGCTTCCCACCTTTTACCCAAGCAAGGAAGGCCTGAGTCCTGGGGATGGGCTGTGTTTTACTCAGAGGAATTCTCTTGCTCTTGTCCCACTTGAATGCAAAAGGAAGGAACATCAGGATAATTCATTGCAGGGGAAATGTCCAACCAATATGTGCTCTGAAGCAGGAGGAGCTCAAAAAATGGATGGAGGGAAAGGGGTTGACCTCGTTGCTCTGTCTCTTTTAGGAATGTGGAAAAATCCCTTTGAAGCTCCATCTCCAAACTCTCCATCCTGCTAAGTCTGGCAGAGATCTGGCTTGGTGGATCCAGGTGAGTCCCAGGCATAGTCTGGGTGTTTTTATGAGCCAGACACCATTCCCAAATCCACAATAATCATTGTGAGCCTGGCCATCCTTTTCTCAAGGTGAAGAGAGCTTAATAGGATGGACCCAACCCATGCTGCAGCACCAGAGAGTCCTTCCATCTGGGGGACAAAACAAAACATGAAAGCAGGAGAAACCCAAGAGCTCTGCAGCCACATCTCCTCTTTCCTTTTTCCCCGGGCAAAGCAGCAGGTGAAGGCCATGGGACAGAGCCCAGCTGTGCTGGTTCTTCCAAGGCAATCTCCCACGAAATCCCTGCTGTCCTCCCCACTCCTCCTCCTCCTCCTGCCTGGAGCAGGGAGGCAAAACAACCCTGCTGGATCCCTGCTGGCTCTGGAGCTGCTCAAGGTGACTGTCCACGCTCATCTGTGCCCTGTCCCCACGGCCACCCTCGCCTCCCCTGGGGAATGTTCTGTCCTGGGAGCGTCACGGGGGAGCCGCCTGCGTCAGGCCCCGCTGCCACAGGGACCTTGACTCCTGCCTGGGAACAGCAAGGACAGGGCTGTGCTGGCAGGCTGGAAACGCTGCCTTGGCCTGCAGGATGCTCCAGTCCAGCATCCCTCAGCTGGTGGATCCAGGGTGGTGCTTCAACAGAAAGTGCCAGGTACCCCCAGCAGCAGGCTGAGCAGCTCCCATGGGATATTTTTTATATCCCATCCTCTCCCTCCCCTCAGACATAGGGTTTGTGCTCCTAACAAAGCCCTGGTGTGTTATTTAAAGTCTTGCTGGTGTAAAATTGGGTTTTCTTTCTATCCATATAAGCATTCACACTGTTTTCATGTGGATCATAAATCCACCAAGATTTTGACCAGGATTTTCCCTGGCCCACAGGCCCAATCAGCTGTTAGTGCTAACCCAAATGAGGACAAGGAAACATCAAATCCCTGGAATCCCTGGAGATGAGATGCAGAACTGCACTGAGGCCTGCACCCACCATGCACAGGGAAGACTGTTTCAGCCTTTACTGCAGTCCTGGAGCCCACCAGTATGGAAATTTTTCCATCTTAAATATAAATATATTCTTAGCCAGAGAATGTCTCTCCTTCCCTGGTCATCCACTGAGCACAGCCAACCCAGAGGAGGTCAGGTCTCCTTGTGCCTTTCCTCCTTTAACCTTTTCTCTGAGGTGCAGCATCTGCAAGGTCCTGAGTGCCCAGCAAGATGGGATCAATTCCACCCTCCTCCCCACCTGAACAGGGATTTGGAGCTGCTGGAAGCTCAGCCACCCATGAGCAGGGCAGCCCCTTTGCCCCACGTCCCTGAGGAAAAAACTGTGCACCAGGAGGTGCCACAAGATCTCAAAGATAAGGTGATGCCATTTTGGTTTTTACTTGTTTTTTCTTTCATGTATTCTCTGCATTCTTTACACTTATATTTTTAATGTGGCAGGAACTTGGTGGCCACCAAGACAAATCTGAGCCCCCCCAAACCCCTCAATGCCCAGCAGAGGAAAGGTCCAAACCCACCTACAAACACACCACAACTGCCAGCCAGCTGGCAGAATTTGGGTGAAATGCAGAGTCCAGTCTGCCCAGAAATATTTCTTCCTGCTCCTTCACCTCCTCCTTTTGTTTCAGAAGACATCTCCATATCTGTCTGGTTTGTAGCTGCCTTTTCTCAGCACAAGCCAAGAGCAGGAGATTTGGGTAGGCAAGGAGCTGTTTGGCACCAGGGCTGACATGAACAGCTCAGGCTATTTAAAAAGAGTGATTTAATCAGCAGAGGTATTTCTGCCCAGCTCCCTGCACTGCACATTTGGCATTTTGCTGGAATCAGACCAAGGTGTTTTATCAGGAGCAGCGAGGAAGGGAAGGAAAGGGCAAAGCAGATGTGGGTGCAGATGAAGAGAAAAAGAGAGGCTTCCAAGGCTCTTCCATAAAGAAAAGCAAGGAAGAGAAAACAGAGTTAAAAATAATATCATGGCATGTTCTGGGCAGAGATACCAGCATCTAGGAAAAATATACGCCTTTATTTTTTGCCAAGAGGGAAATAAAAGGGAGGATGAGGGAGGATGCTGAGGCTGTTCTTTGATTTGAAAATAAAACAAGGCCAAACAGAAGAGACAGTCAGTGGCATTTTTCAACAGAATCTGCATTTTACTGCTAAAGCTAAAGCAAACTGGGCTTGAAAGATGCCAAGTGCCGGAATTTGCTCAGAGGAGGAAGGGTCAGATCCAATCCTGTGCCACCAAATGTTGCTCTCACAGTCCTGTAGGGAAATCTGTGCAAATCCTTGATGGGGTGAATGGAATTAGTGTGAACTCTGCTTTTTGCTGTTAGTAGTTGACAGTTCAGTCCCTTCTGCTGTCAAGAACAACCATCTCCATCTGAGCACGAAGGGCCAAAGCCATCCAAGAATTAAGTAGTGACTCTCCATCATTTGAGAGGGAGTTAGGTACATTCATTCCTTTAAGGAGCTAACCATAAAGGCTTGTCTGGAAAGACTTGTGCACCATTTTAACTTTATCTCTTCAAGACAGCTCTGGGTTTTGTCTCAGCTGGCTGAAATTTTTCATGACCATCATTAATTCAGTCAAAAAATGCAGGTTTTGGCAGATCAAGTCTCCTTGCAAGTTCAGGCCAAATTTGGCAAGTTCAACCAAAAAAAAAAAAAAAAAAAAAAAGAGAGAAAACCCAAACAATGAAAACCCAAAATGGAGAAAACTTGGATGCATTTTGCCCTGAGTTTCAAAATGACTGAACAATGCCAATTACCTCAGCCTTTCCTCTGATGATTTTCACGGCTTCCCATCTCTTTCCCACTGCAATGGGGGGAATCATTGCAGCTAAAACTCCAGCTCTGTACCCACTGCCATGTACACAACAGGGAACACCAGAGCATTTCTCTCTCTGGTTTGGCAGCTCTTTGGAAGAGAGGTCCCAGTTTCTGATCGTTTCCCAGACTGAACTTGCTCTTTATGGCTTTGTAAATGAGGAGCAAGTGCAGGCATGGACTGAATAGCACAGCTTGGAGGAGCTGAAGGTCTCTGAAAATCTAGGAGAAATGAGCAGAGCAGGTTTGGCCCAGATAAAGAAATAAAGGATGTGGCTGCACCACAAGGAAAGACAACCTTTGTACATCCCTTCAGGAGAAGTTGTAACAAATATTTCTTTCCCTGGTGGATTGGATCACTCAGCTCAGTTCACTGATATAACATTGTCTCCCACTGTAAAATCCCAGGGAAATGCCAACCCACTGGAGTCTGCAGAAACTACTGGAAATTAGCAAAAAGCCATTAAAGGTCGTTCCATAGGGATTCCTCATTCATTTCAGCCAACAACAGCTGTATTGGACATCCCCACATCAGCTCTTTGGTCCATAAATGTTGATTCTGGTCCATTTTCAAGCATCCTGTGCTGCTGAGACACAAAAGCTGCCAAGCCAGTTCATGGATCTATAGGAATTTTCAGTTCTCCCCCAGAAGATGCACAGAAGACAGGCTAGGTCACATGGATGGGCTTTGTTGGACAGCACAAATATCACTGCTCATCCCCTCCTCCCAGATAAATGTCACCACTCAGCCTCAGAGCCAAAGGATCCAAAGAAATTATAAAAAACGTTTTTAGGCATCTGAATTCATTGTAGTTCCACAGTCAGTGATGCCTGGAGAGCAATTCATGGATGGAGGTGTCTGCTTTAACATGAGCTGAATCTCTCCAGGGTCTGCTGAGTGACACCTCCAGTGACCACCACAGGACACATTCGACAGCTGCCGTGAGCAAAGAGGAGCTGAAAAAACACTTTGATGAGATATTTTCCTTGCAAAAGCAATAAATTATTTCAGTAATTTCACCACTATAAGGCGCACCGGACTGTTTTTTTTTTGCAGTGAGGATCCGTGCGCAACAAAGTAACAAATTAGTAATGGAATCGCGCGATCGTGGGGTTTACTGGCAGGTGCTCAATTTGCAAACATTTTTCAGGGATCAGCGTAGCCTTTAAACGCAGCCCTAGGTGCCCTCCCCGTGCCGTGGACCCCGGCACTCCTGCCCGCCCCCGGCACCGGCTGGTGCAGCTCTCACGGCTCACGCTTCTAGGTTGGCAAATTTCTAAACTTTGTCCATATGTAAGGTGCACCGGATTATATGGCACACTTCTGGGTTTCGATCAAAATTTTAGTCAAAAGGGTGCGCCTTATAGTCACGAAATTAGTGTAAATCTTATCCTTTGCCTGGAGTCTGCTCTGGAGGAGGTGTTGAGATGTGTGGGAGCCTTGAGATTTGAGAGAATCCTTTGCAGCACTGGCTTTCACTTGGATGAAATGGAAAATCCTGGTGGAAGTTTCTGTGCTCATTACGCATTTGTGGCATAGAACAGCTTGTGGCCACACAGCGACAAAAATCCCTGCTGAAATCTTCACCTCCACCCAGTAAAAAGTGTGTTTCCAATTGCCACAGGTGCTCTGGGAGAATTCCTTGCTTTGGGTGGATTTCTGTGTTCCAGGAGGGTTAAATCAGCTCTTGGTTTGCTCTGGAGGAACAACGTCCATTGCAATCAACCCTCGGTCACAAGACACAGGAAGAGCAGTGAACGCTGGGGCAAATGAGGAAAATTTGGATGTTAAAAATGCAGAGGGACTGCCAGGAAACACTGGGAGGACATCTGAAAGACAGCAGGGGAAATGAGATGGAAGCGAGGTCTAATTTAGGAATAAACTCTCCAATTTGTATTTGTTATCCTCATCCCCCTCCCTGCCTTTGCTTTGGCCATTTTTAGATCCAGAACCTTTTTTTTAGGCTCCTAGATATTCAGGATTGCTTTCATATTTACTGCAGCCATGCAGAGGTGAATGATCCTGTGAGATTTGCTCCATGTTCAATCATCAGAGGTAAATGAAATCTGCACAACAGATACATACACAGCTACATTGCTTCCAAATCCATGTCTGGTGACTTCCTCCAGCTGAGGGAAAGCTGACTTTCCCCTGACATTTCAGATCTTCTCCCTGGATCAAGTTCCCAAAGACAGGGGATCTGCAAAGCACACAGTAGAGCCCCAAAAAAGTTTTTTCAAGATGTTCCTTTGGGTCAGGATTTGCTAATCATAATCACCTTGCTAGAGTGGTGATAAAATTGTAGTAGGGCCTGTTGTGACATAGAGTGATGATTTTAAACTGAAAGAGGCTGTACTTTGAATAGATATAAAGAAGAAATTTTAACAGTGAAGGTGAGGAGGCCCTGGCACAGGGTGCCCAGAGAAGCTGTGGCTGCCCCTGGATCCCTGGAATTGTCCAAGGCCAGGCTGGTCGGGGCTTGGAGCAACTTGGGAGAGTGGAAGGTGTCCCATTTTACTGGACTAGTTGAACATTAAATGTCCCTTCCGACCCAACCTTTTCCACAATTCTTTGTGCAAATCCCAGAAGATCACAAGAGAGGGAGTCTGTGTCTATAAATCAGACTCCAGCTCCATCCCCACCGTGTCACTGCATCAAGAAAAAAGCAAAGACGGCACAGCCACCTGTGCAGGGGAGCATCCTGAAGATGAAAGGCACAGCCTCCCCTCCCCTCCGTTACCTTCACGCTCTGCAGGTCGCTTATTTTTTGTTACAGACTCAGCCACCTTCAGCAAGAGGGCTGAAGAGAAGGTCATGGCTCCTTTCTGTGAACCAGATGATTTCAGTTTTGTTTTCCTGAGCCTGAGAGAAACTGTGAACTGAAATTTCTTCCACACTGGGATATGGTGGGGATGGGGACCCAAACCTGTCTCATTAGGAAATCCCTCAGTTGCCTTTCTACAAGGAATGTGTCCACTTGCAACCAAACCAATTTTTCAGCCTTCCCTTGTGGTGATAATAATTTCTATTGCAAAAGAAAGCATAAGAAGGAACACCACAAAAAAGTATCAAGCAGAAAAGCATTAAGAGGAGAACTAAATTCTCAGTACTGCATCCCCTTTTCCCTTTCCAACACATTTCACGTGAATAATTTCTGAGTGCTGCCACTGCAGTGGCATGGGCAGAGTGAATAGAAGCAGCTGAGTCCGTGCATACACAGTGCATGCAGGATTCCAGCTGGGAAGAACCACTGGGCACTGAGTCCCAGATCCCTGATCACTCATCAGCAGGCCCTGAAAAGAGATGCAAGTCACTGCAAAGCGTCTCACTGGTTTGGGGGCAGGGGATGGGGCTAAATCAGTGTTTTCTCATAAATCTGGACAACGTGTATATCACTCTAATTGATGTCAAACTTTCAGCCTGACATGCTTTATAAACCCTGGGCAGCTTTGATCTCCTTGTCTTTGCCTATAAATGCAAGGATTACAAAAACATTCCGAAAAACGTCACCAAAAAATGTCTTTCACCGAGGTACTTTGCTCCAGCAGATAAGGCTAATAAGCAAAGAAACCCCAGGTATTAGGAAATGAGGCTTTTCAGGAACATACTGCGGGGTGGAGAGAGAAGGGGGAGAAGCAGCTGAAGGATATTGATGCTTATGCTCGCCCTGTCATTATTTCAGGATATTGTTTATATCCCTGGGATGTGGATAAAGGTAGCTGTCACTTCTGGCACCGCTCTCCCCCCCGGGAGATTACAGCGAACTGTGGCTGACACTGCCCAACGTCGCCGTGACTGACAGCCCCCGTGGCATGGTTACTGTCACAGCCCTCCCGGGCCTGGGGGTGCCATGGAAAAGGGAAGGGGGGTTTCCATGAAGAAACGGGCTCGGCTCAGCCTCCAGCACATCCCCAGGCTGGAGGAGACAGCTCCTCTCCAGGCAGAGCTCAGCGGTAGGGGAGCTGAGGGAAGGTGTTTTACCGTCCCTTCCCTCTGCACAAGGCTCAAATCCCAAGTGTTGGGGTCTCTCTCGGGTGTTTCATCCCAGGGGATGATCAGGGATGGAGAGGGAAGGGGTCCTGCAATGCCCCCATGGAGCAGGGAAAGGGGAGCCTTTACACGGGGAAAAGTGATGGGAATGGAGAATGGAGATGGGAAACAGCAAGGGAGGCTGTGAGACTTGGCCAAATCAGCACTCAGTTGTGGAATAAGTCTAATAAATTTCCCCAGGTCAGTGTCTCTGCATGATCTGGTGTCTAATATCCCTTTATATTCCCTTTATTGCCTTCATATTCTCTTTATTCCCTTCATACCCTTAGATAGGATTCAGTTGGCTGAACAGAGGCGCTGGGAAAGTCTGAAAGCACCTGAGATGTCAACAAAAGACTAAATGGCAACAGGACCTCCAAATAAAATTAACTTAGACACCCCTGTGGCAACCAAATCCCACCCCAGTATTGATGGAGCCACCACAGCTCCTCGCTCTCCAAGAGCCTGAGGCTTGGCCAGGTGGATGTGGACACCAAAATGTGGGATCTGCCTTGCCCAGTCTCCTTTCATAATGGGAACTCCTCTTCCCAACCCCTGGGAAGGGTCTGAGCCATTGGGAAGCTCCGTGGAGTCATAGCGTTATCTTTGAAGTCAGCTCTGGAGATATCTCCTTGGTGCTGGGAAGGTCTCAGCTGGAGAGCTGGGCCCCCATCCAGGCTTCAAGGGAAAGAGGGGTCAGACTGGGGACAGCCCAAAAAAATGCCAAGAGGATGACTAAAGGAGCAGGAAAGTCAGATTAAGGAGGGAGCAGTGAAATTGGTTAGTCTGCAGAGACACTTGAGGAGTGACATTCATTCATGAGAGGTAAAAGAAGGGAGGGAAGGGGCTTTTCATGGCAAGGACAGGGAGATGGGGAAGGAGAAACTGCCAGGAAAACTCAGCATTGTTCAGAGCAGCCCTGGATGGGTAAGCAGGGAGGTGCTGACTGCCTTGGGGCAGGAGGAGATGCCCTCAAGGAGCTCCTTCACTCCTGGGATTCTTTGAGCCTTGGATGGGGCTGTGGCAGCTGCCACGGGATGGGACTTTCCCCAGGCATCTTGGGACTTTAGGAACAAAATCCATTTCTGGGAGCACCCACAGAAGTGTTTGGCTGCAGGGTCACCCCCTCTGTGCCTGCATCTGTCAAAGGAGCTGATTAAAACTTCAGGGAAAAGCAAAACCCGGGGGATGGGACTGGTTTGTGATGGTGTTACTTGGGTCTGAACTCCAGGAGATTCCATCAATGAAAAAGGGAGCAGGGATTTCCAGCCTCGGCAAACACAGCCCTGGCTGTACCATTCCAACCCTGGATATATTTCTCCAGGACATTTTTTTCTTTCTCAATTTGTAGGCTTTTATTTGTACAAACAACCTCCCTACGAGGTAGATTTCCTTTCCACAAGGCTAAGGACTGCAACTAAACTGCCCACATGATGGGTTTTGATGGCAATATGCATTCTGAAAAAAAAAAAAAAAAAAAAAAAAAGAAAAAGAAAAGAATCAGGCATTTCTATGAATTAAATGACACTGTTAATTAACATGATTTAGGATGGCAGAACATGTAGAGCACACATTAACTCTCCTGCTTTGGGGTTGAAAGCAAGCTCCACTTTTTACAAGTCCAGATAAGTCTTCTTTGAGAAATGGGAATTTGGCTCCTAAATCAATTAGGCCTGGCAGCTCTACAAAGGGAAATTTACAACGGAGCACAGAATTAACCCTTGAACCTTGCAAATTGTCAGTCAGAGCTGCTGGGCTCTGCCTCTCGCCTCTTCCCCTGCTGAAGTCCCACGGCCCAGAGAGAGAAATCACTTTGCAGTAATGCTGTCAGAGACCAAAGCAAATCTGATGCTCCCAGACATGTGGAGGGCACAGGCCTTGACCTGGGGCTGCAACCATCTGAAGGAAAAGGATTCACCCCTCTGAGCATGGGAGGAAGCCAAAGCGTGCAGCATCACTGCTTTTCTGCGGGATGCCTCCTGGCTGGACCTCAGATGGGTGTGAGGAGCCCTGGAAAAGTGCAGGGATTTTCTAAGCACTGTCCTGAACTCGGCTCCATACACATAAAATCACAGAATGGTTTGGGCTGGAAGGGATTTTAAAGCTCATCTTGCTCCAACCCTTCCACCATCCCAGGTTTGTCGAAGCCCCATGGACCAGCCTGGCCCACATCATCCATCTTCATGAAAGGTACAGTTGGGACCCTTCAAGGAAGTGAGTTTTACCACTCTGTCTGTCAGACATCACGACCACAAAGACTGATGAAGGTGGAGTTCAGGCCTAAACAATCTTGTAAATAGGCCTTTGAGTTTGTTTTAAAGGATTTGGTGATCTCTCTTTTACAACAAACAGGTCACTCAGCAGAAATCCTGGATGGCCAGTCAATCTGACCCCAAGCCTGGCTTTGGTGCCACTTCTTAACCTGGTCTAGTGGAAGGTGTCCCTGCTTGTGGCAGGGAAGTTGCAATGGATGATTTTTAAGGTTCCATCAAACCCAGATCATTCTATGATTCCTTGATTCTTCACAACTCTGTATGCAAGACATGATCAACATCCAGAGCTCGAGACATCCACTGTGACTTTATTGGATTGATCCATTTCCCATTGACATCAAGTGCCATTTTAGATTATCCTTGAATAGTCCTCATCCTCCAGCTGCTCTCCAAGATCTGCACAGGCCTCCCAACAGATCTGTTGTCACATCTGTGTGACACTGGATAAATGTAAACATCCTGAGAAAAAACGCCTTGGGGTTGGAACGAGATGGTTTTTAAGGTCTCCTCCATCCCAACCCATTCTGTGATTCTATGACTCCAACTCAAACCATTCTAGTCTCACTTTCCAATCACTCCAGACCTGAATTATTTGACCTCTTTCAGATCCTGCCTTGGTCTGGCTCAATTGTCCCTCAAGTGTGTGTTTCTCTTCACTGACTACAAAGTGAGCTTGGGGTGACTAGCTCAGCTCTGGATGTTTACAGTGCACACAGCAAAATTTGACCAGCAGACTCTCACCCTCAGGCCTTTGCTGTTCTGGGTCCCAGTGTCCCTTCCAAAGCTGAGCTTCCCCCAGAAAAAGGGAAGAAAGAGAGCCGAAGAGGCCCTCCCACTCTGACTGTGCTTACATCGTCCTTACACTAAATGGAGAGGATCCTAATAGGATATTTAGAAGAGGTTAACTCTTCAGAAGCCTCCCTGCCCTGCCCTACATCCTGGATGCCTGCCAGAGCAAAGCCAAGGATAACAAACCAGCTTTCGTTCAAGTATTCTGAGCCAATTAAAAAAGACAAATTAGTTTGGCCTTATCTCTCCCTCCTCCTCCCCCTTCCCACCCGAGAGACAAGAGGGGATTCGTGGAGGAATGTTTCTCCTCTGTGATGGCTCTGCCTCGCTGAACTCTTCAAGGTCTGTGATGGATGAAAGCTCTCTCTTCCATTACGCTTCCGACAGCCTGCTGGGTCCTAATGGGACGGGGGGCAGGGGCAGGGCTGGGGGGAACGGAGTGGCAAAGTGGGGGGAAAGATTTACATGGAAAATCAAAAAGATGGAGCTAATGGATATCTCCTCCCTATCCAAGCTCAGCCTGAGGATCTCTGCAACCTTGCAAGCCCCAGTGCAAGATAAACAAGAATTGCCCTGTGCAATCTGCTCTTTTCTTTTGTAGTTCTTTATTCCTTGCAATTTTTTTCTTGACGTGCAACTGCTGCACTTTCCATGTGCTGCAAGCAGGAACTCTGGCATGACCTGAGTGTGGCAGGAATGGGGAAAAAAAATGGCAAAGAAGGCTTTTGAGTAGAGCTATCTGGTTCAGCTCTGGGCTTTTTAAAGATATCCCATGCTGGTTTGACCTCTGCCATGGTCTACACTCATCTGCATGAAAAGCTGGACAAAAACATCTGAGCAGCCGCACGGAGTCAGAGCAGAGCCCTATCTGCTCATGGGCTCTCTCCCACCCCTGGCCACTTGCAAATGTTTATGTAAAGGGTCTAAGAAGCAGCACAAGAGGAGTGATGCATCAACAGGCTCAGCTGTGCTTGGCCACATGCTCCTTGCACCCACAGGGGGTTCAGACAGGGCAGCCCAAAAGACTGGATGCTCCAGCAGGGTTTTGGCTGGGTGAGGCAGCATCCCTGTGCTCTTCCTTGTGAAGATTTAGGCTGGCAGCAGCTGGCTGGGGCCAAAACTGTGCCAAGCACCACGTCAATGACAGAGACAATCAAGTTCCAGTGGCTGTGTTTGGCACTGTTTTATTTATTAGTGGAGCTGTGTCCTGTGACGGAAAAGATCATCTCATCCCCAAGATTAGAAACCTACTTGTTCTTGTGATAACGCAGAGCTCTCTTCATCCCACCCTTGCACTGCCTCTGTCTCACAGCTGGGGAGAAGCACCATGGGACACTCAAGGAGAAGAGTTTAAATCCCATCTCACTTCCCAGACCAGTGGATAACTAAATCTGTCTCACACACTCTGGACAACCCTCAGATACTCTGTCCCCACTTCATGGACCTTGGGATGAGGAAAGCCAAAACATCCAAGCAATTCAGAAGAGCAAGACTCTTCAATTTCCATCCAGTCTCAGCCCCCCAGAGTCTCCAGGGATTTTGCAACATCCTGCTTTTGCAATCTAAGAGAAACACTCCAGGATGACTTCACAGAAACACCATGTCCTTGCAGAAGGAGTAGGAAGGACTTTATAGAAAGGCCAATCCCCCTTGTGAAATATCTGTTGGGAAGGAGTGTGTGTCCAATGGTTGGGAATGTGGAGAAACAGCAGCAGGCTGGGATGCATGGGGACAACCAGAGGATGGGCTCCCAGAGACAGAAACAGAATGGAAACCACAGCTCCATCAGAATGGAAATCCCAGGTCCACAGACAGAAGATGATGCTCATTCGTGCTTTGATGTTTCCATGTGATTTAGGCTGAAAGTTGGGTTCCAAAGGCTGGGAAAGCAGCATGAAGTGATGCCCTCCCTTCTCCCTGTTTAATCCTCCTGAACAGACATTGCTGCCAACTACCAGGATACCAAAAAGGCCCAGATTTCCCACAGCACAAGCACCTCTCAGACACCAAAAGTGCAGCATCTCTCTTCTCACCACATCCCTTGCCTCTTCTCCACCAGCACTACTGCTCTGGCAGGAGATCATAGCAGGGAGGGTGGCTCCTGATCTGCATCCTTACATCTGCATCCTAACATCCAGTGAGGAAAAGAGCTCCTGGATTCTTTAAGAAGAGGTAGGAATAGAGCTCCTGGAAACAGATGTGCACAACTGGGCAGTTCACACTACAGAGAACTACAAAAATCATTTAAGTTGGAAAAGCTCTCTAAGATCGAGTCCAATCATGAACTCAGCACTGCCAAGCCCAGCACTAAACCATGTCTCTAAGCCATAAATGTGAATTTTTTTCAGGACCTGGTCTCTGAATAGGATCTGCAGCAGCAGGGACTTTGCAGAGACACAGGCCAGCCCCAGGACAGCCCTCCCAGGGCAGAGCTGTGACTGCACCCCATGGGCAAAGCGCCAGGAGGGTTTTCTAGGAACCACTTAAAGGATCTGCAGGGCTTGAGGTCAACGCTGCAGCACTTTCACACCAGTCCTGGGGATGCAGGGTGTAAAAGAGGCACAGGAACAGCCCCTCAGAGGGGCTCTGGCCAGGCTATAAAAGGAGCTGGTCTCTCCTGAATTCCACAGGGAGGGAACACACTGTAATTGCACTGGTGCTGTCTCGATCGGCAGTGGCACAAACCAGAACCTTCCAGTTCTGCGGTGAACAACAGCCGGAAAAATGCCGGGTGCCCTTGAGAGAGAGGCAGCGTGCAAATTAAAGTTTAGTCTGAAGCTTCACTCCTCTGCAAGCTCAGCCCTGGCCTTGGGAAGGGAGTGTGCATGTGGGCTGCTGGGAGAGAGAAACAGCGGGAGAAAAAGCAGGAAAGGGAGAGGTGGAGGGGGAGACACGAAAAGGAGAAAAGAAAGATTTAGGATAAACATATCCCAGCTGATAAGCAATCAGGGTCAAGATGGGAGGGGCTGGAAAACCTGCTCAGAATGAATGGAAAGGGGTTTTTTTTCCTCTCCTGCCATGCAATGAAAGGTGTAGGGCCTCTCTCCATGTAGGGGCTGCAGGCCCTTCCTGCCAGGACAAGGGCACGAAATCCTTGATGTCCCAGGGGGTTGGGAGCCCATCTCCACCTCATAGAGATGGGACTGGTCTGACCTCCAAAAGGTCTGTATCAGCACCAGTTCTGTGGCAGTGTGGGAAATTCCACAAGAAGTATTCCCACAGTATTGCCATATTGGTGTAAAAACTCCTGGAAGCAGAATGTTTGTAAGAGTGATCTCCATGAACAAAATTTTGTGGGGAAAAGGTGGATTTAAGGAAGAGATGCAATAGGATGGGATTGATGGTGATCAACCACAGGAGCAGAAGAGGATCTGTATTGCAGATCAGAGGCTGAGCATCAATCAGCTGGAGAAAAGGGCTTTTATTCCAGAATGAGATGCAAAAACTGGTCCAAAACCTGGGATCAAGGAGGTCCAGCACAGGATCCAGCTTGGGCACCACGTGGAGTTACAGGGGGAAGTGAGGGAAATGCAGGAAACAGCGACAAGGATGAGGAGAAGAGTGAAAACCACAGACAGTGAGGAGCAGCTGAAGGACATGGAGTGTTCATTTCTAGATAAGGCATGAGGTAAATGTGATATGTCCCTCCATTCCCTGTCTAGGGAGACAGGAAGAACAGTGTCTCCATCACCAGTTTACAAGGACAGGCTGCACAAGGAGGAAAAGTTAGGGAGGTTTGATCCAGTTTTTGGACTGAGTTTTTCAAGGTCCTCTACCTGTCACAACAGTCTTCAGTTCTGTTCACTTTTCATTCTTCCACTGTTGAAGATTCGCTCAAAATTCACTGAAGTTGCCCTCTCGATGCTCACACCTTGCAGCCTGTGGTCTAAATGGGATTTTTAGACCCTTTTTACCTGCTGGTGGCTCTCCCCAACAGAGATTCTTGCTCAGAATGGCAGGCAGAGCTCAGGAAAAGAATTTTTAAAGCAACATATTTGTAGAAAGTCTCTCCTGTAAATCCTGCCCAGTGAGAAAATCATTGATAATGAAGCAGCTGGGAGTGAAATATGTCTTCAAAAAGAAAAACTAGTAACCAAAAGAAGGAAGAGCAGGTTGACAATTAAAGAAAGGACAATTCCATTTTGAAGAGGTGAAGTACTAAATCCAACAGCCTCACTGTTTGCTTATGACCTGCACATCCAGAAGGTTAAAGAGTGTGAAAACACCAGCAGAAAAACACAAAAAAACATAGAGTGAGAGAATTATTTGTGTGGGGAAGGACCTTCCATGTCACCTCACTCCAACCCTCTGCCATGGGTTTCACTGTCCCAGGTTGCTCCAAGCCCCATCCAGCCTGGCCTTGGACACTTCCAGAGATCCAGGGGCAGCCACAGCTTCTCTGGACACCCTGTGCCAGGGTCTCACAGGAAAGGATTCCAAAATCCCATCCATCCCTGTCCTCTGGCAGTGGAAGCCATTCCCTGTGTCCTGTCCCTCCATCCCTTGTCCCCAGTCCCTCTCCAGCTCTCCCGGAGCCCCTTTAGGCTCTGCAAGGGGCTCTGAGCTCTCCCTGGATCTTCTCTTCTCGAGGTGAACACCCCCAGCTGTCTTCACAAGCAGAAACATTTCCTGGACTCATCCAAGTTTTCCCAGTGGAAATTCTAATTGGACCAGATTGAAAGTCTCTTCCAACCCTCTGTGATTCTCACTCTGGTTTCCCCACCACCTTGATTTGCTGAGCCACTTCCTTACCTCAGTCACAAGCTCTGAGACAGGAAAAAGGGCTGTGTCCTCAAACCAGGAAGAAATCTCATAACTCTTGTAAATCAATAAGCAAAGAGGTGCCAAATCTCCCTCTGCAGTCCTTCCAGAAGCAAATCCAGCTGGAATCTCCTCCCATCAGAGCTCTTCCCATCTCATTCCAGCACTGTGAGTGGGATACTCAGCAGCTTGCACCTGACTGAAACATAGCTTCCAGGAATGCAGCTGCTCCCAATTTAAAGACATCCAAGGATGAAGAACCTGGGTTAACCAAGTGATTCGTTTTTCATGGCAGCAACCACAAGCCTGGGTGGTTTGGCTCTGCTTTGCCAATTTTTTTGATAGATTCAAGACACTTCTTTCATCAGTCATTTTTCTCCCCGAGGAGTTCTTCTCCAGTCACTTCTCCATCTCATTTCCAGATAAGCCAACCAGACCAAGCTTTCTGAGCCTGCCATGCCAAGGTTTCCTCTTCACTCTTCAGATAATGTCTGTAGCCCTTTTTTCACACCCTTTCTCAGTTTTCAGGATCTTCTCTGAAGCACCAATGTGGCTTTCTCAGTGTCCAACCACAAGCTAATTATTCCAGCATCCACTGAGAAATGATCCTCCTGGTTCCAGCCATGTGGCCTGGTTAGAAATGACAGGAAAAGAGTCAGGCTGCTCTATAAAGGTAAAGAAATAAAGATGTTTTCATCTTTCCTTTCTGCATTCTGAGATTCAGCCTCTCCTCCCAGGGAACAAGAGACAGGACAAGGGGAAGTGACCTCAAGCTATGCCAGATGTTCAGGTTGGTTATCAGGAAATATGTTTTTGCTGAAAGAGAGGTTAAACATTGGAACAGGCTGCCCAGGGAAGTGGTGGAGTCACCATCTCTGGAAATGTTCAAAAAACAAGCAGAAGTAGCATTTCATGACATGATTCAGTGGGCAAAGTGTGGTGGTTGAACGGTTGAACTTGGTGATGTTGGAGGTGTTTTCCAACCTTAATTATGATTTGTTCCTTTGTATTTACAGTGAAAACTGATAATAAAAAATTAGTGCAGTGAAGAAACTCGTCTCTCTGGGGTGTGTGGGTGTGTCTTGTTTTCCACCTTCATTTTCTGAAAAGAGTGGGAACGTTTCGGAACTGGGATTACCCCCTGCAGATTCCTGTCTTTCCCCCAGTCTTGGGAACGGGGCCAGGAACACCCATTGGCACTGACCCACACCAATGACATCAAATTTTTTGCTATTTCCCTTTGCCCTTGGCCAACCTGCAGATGAGCTCCTCAAAAAGCAGCTGAGCTTCCAAAGAAAGACCTGACTCCTACCTGGAGCAGAAGTAACCAAGCCCACAGAGTGCTGACCCTGGACTGCAGGATCTCTGAAGATCAGGCTCCCAAGAAAAGCTGGCTAATTAACAGCAGAGCCAAAGAGCAGCATTGTTGGGTGGTGGGGAGAGGGCAAGGAGAGGGAGGGTTTGCTTAGGGGGACAGGTGTGGGTGTTTTAGCGCAGCTTTCTTTACAGGTCCT
>VRYO01001589.1:27669527-27705754 GCA_009812075.1 Sialia sialis | reverse complement strand
GGATGCTGAGCCCAAAACAAACAGGAGGGAAAAGGCAGAAATTGGCCCGTGTGAAAAATGAGAGGGGGAAATAAGGGGCGAAGCGAGAAGGGAAACGTCTGATTCATTATGCGCTCGTTTGGCTTTTGTCTTCTCCAAGGAGGAAGAGGATGGAGCGCCGTCGAAGACAGAGACAGAAGGATGTTTCCTGGCCCGGCCTGGGAGAGGATCAGATAGTGGGCAGATAACAATAGAAATGATGACTGAGACGAAACCGTGGTGCAGAGAGAGCAGCCAGCCCACCTCAGGCAGGGGAGGCTGAGGAGGAAGAGGCAAGAGCAAAACAGCTTCAGTGCATGGGATGGCTGGTCCAGGTAGGAGCTCTGCAAGCTCAGGCCCTCCAGGGTTTGTTAACCCCATTGCACGAGCCCTTCCACACGTTTATGTGAGGTCAGAGGATGCAGCAGTCTCACAATTGTGGCTGGGGATGGGCAGTGAGCATTTACCACGACTCTGCACAACACAGTTTGTGTTTCTGCCACCCAAGAACTCTGGACTCTTCAAAGCCCCCATCATGTGGGATTGTCACAATGTGTTGGGTGCAGAGGAGAAGGAGCAGTAAATGAAGGAGCAAGAAATGAAATTAGCTCTGAAGGTCTTCTCACAAAGGCGTGTTTTAGTTTCTCTGCTGCAAGAAAAACATGTTGTGGTCCTCACTCACCTCCAGGGCTCAACATGCAAACAGTCACCCAGAGTATGCAAACACAGATGCAAAAGTGCTGGTAGGCAAATGCCAAAGGCCAGGCTGAAGCTTGTTTGGGATGGATGAAAAGCCCAATTGTTCCCCCAACACTGCCAGGGCCACCTCTAACACATGTCCCCAAGTGCCACATCCACAGGGCTTTCAGATGCCCCCAGGAATGTGACTCCAGCACTGTCCAGGTGCCACCCACCCTTCCTCTGGGGACAGCAGTGTGTGGACAGTGGCAGAGGGTGAAGCTCACATGTGTGCACAGGATTTTCCTGGGGCTGTCATTTGCAGTTGGCTGTGAATTCCTTTGGTCTCAAGGATTTTGAAGAGGTGGCTCCTGAGTAGCTTTTTGGAGCTCCATGGACTCCAGAAAAGCCTGAAGTCTGATTGTTGCTATTAAACAGGAATGTAGGGGGCTATAGCAAGACGTGTGATTGCTGATTCTTCCCCATCAAACAAACCTGCTGAGCTGACCAGAGCTACCACGCCACTGGGGTGATGGGTTTGCAGCAGACACCAGTCTAGAGCCAAATTACAGCACCTCACCCACAGTGAGTCACCCAGCAGTGAACCCAAAGCCCAAAATCAATGTTATCCTCTGCTTGGCCACCCTGTGAGCTGGGCACCAGTAAAACAGCAAATTAAGAGTCAAGCTGGGTTGTTGTTAATGACACAGTGGCAAAGAGGAGGCTCTAGGGAGACCTTTAAGGGGTTTATAAAAAGGAGAAAGAGTGACTTTTCCTATGGGTAGATAGTGATGGGCCAAGGGAGAAGCGGTTTATCTGAGAAAGGACAGGTTTGGATTAGAAGTCAGGAAGAAATTTTTTACTCAGAGGGTGGAGAAGCCCTGGCACAGGTTTCCCAAAGAAGCTGTGGCTGCCCGATCCCTGGAAGTGTCCAAGGCCAAGTTGGATGGGCTTGGAGCAGCCTGGGAGAGTGGAAGGATCCCTGCCCATGCCCATGGGATTGGATCTTTAAGGCTGCTTCCAACCCAAATGATTTTATGATTCTTATTCATGGATGGCTTCTGCAAGTGGCTCTAGGTACTTTATGAAGGGTTATCCTGGCAGCAGCATCTTTACCAGGCCACTGGACTTGAGTGAAGCAGAATAGGAAATTAATAACTTCATTAGAAGAAGAGGAAACCTGAAAACATCCTCTGGTCCTACCTTCACACACAGAGCCAAGAGGAAAGGACAAGCATGAAACCCCACCAAGGAAGGAGCAGAGAGTACCTGATGAGCTCCACCCTGCACACCAGAGACTGCTCCACGAGGGAGTCACACTAGGCTTAAAAATACTGATTTTGGTCAGTATTTTTGCTGCTGACTTTGGCCAAAGCATGGCTGCCATGTGGGCTGGGGGAGCTGAGTGAAACCAGGACATGGATGATGCTCAGGTATGGCTCCAGATGTTCTGTGCCCTGCCTTGACAACCTCACTGCTACTCTTTCTGTGCTGGATAAGCCAAATCTGACATGTTTGATCCTACCTGGCCATAAACCTGATGTTGCTACAGTGACAGAACTCCAGGGTGCTCCTCTCTTCCTCCGTAACAGCTGAAGTGACTCTGTCCCTGCTGCTGTCAGAGGTGAGTTCTGAAGGTTTAAACTTAAAATATCCTGAGCTGGAAGGGACCCACAAGGATCAGCAGGAAGCAAAGCTGATCAGACCACATCATTACATTATTACTTCATGCATGAGGATTAATTTGTCCTTTCTGTTTAACCCCAGATTTTTTTAAAGCTATTTTAAGGATGCTCAGTTGCCGGCAGGATTTTGAAAATAGGTGTTCAGAGGTGTAAAAATCTGGAGGGGAAAAAAAAACCCTGAGTGTAACAGGCAGTGAAAATCTGCTATTAGGGATGACCCATACTGCAGGACATGACACCAGCAGAAAGCCAGGTCTGCACTTCTGGGACTTGCAGAAGGACCCAGAGAGGAGATTTATTCTGATGAGTGAGCACCCCGATTCAAAATATTGTCTATATGGGAGGAGTGGGAATTATCCTCTTAAAAAAATAAATAAATAAAAAAAAAAAAAAAAAGTCTGCTCAGTTTGGGCTGGTAGCCCCCCCTTCACCAGCCAGCCAGCCCTCCCTCCCTGCTCCGTGCAGGAGAAGGGCTCCTATCTCCTGAGAATCCCGATAAACCCTCCTCTCGCACCCTCCCCTTCCCCCCCGAAATAAAAGTGAGCTGTCTTAGTGCTAGGATGCAGAAACCACTTCCAAGCCAGCATTACATCAACATTGCAGCTGATAAAGGGATGCACAATGGAGTGTTAGACTAATAGAAAAACACAGCTCAGATAAGGCAGGCTCCTGATAGCCTGGGCTGATGTAAAATGCCATTGTCTCCCTTTCTGTCAGCTGAGTCACTGCAGCGATAGGGAATTCCAGTGGCAACGGGCAAGTCAGGGGTCAGAAACCACAAAGCCTGGGCAAGGCAAATCCTCTGCTGTGGGCACTGCTGGGCAGATGGAGCTGGGCTGGGAGGACGTGGCTGGGCGTGTAGTTTGGAGGGATGGGGAGGAGGATGAAGGATGGGAAGGGTCTGGCCTGCCGGACTGTTCCAGGCCCTGTGTGCAGCAGAAATCCATCAGCTCTCCACCCCTGGCATGGGAGCCACAGCTTCCCATGCTTCTCCTTGCTGCTTCACCTCCCTCCCACTGCCTCATCCCTCCCTGAGTGTTTCTGAAGTCAGGGGAGGGTGGGAAATCAGCTGGAGGATGCACTGGTGGCACAGCAGTCTCACAGGTTCTTTAAGGCCCAGAACATCCCTTCCACTGGACTTCGGCAGGCACAGGAGGAGCTGAATCTTGTCTCCAGCTGCTGTCCCACACCAGTCTGGAAGATAAAGTGGGAGAGGCAGGGAGAAGGACACGCTGCTCACACCCAGCCGGTGCCAGGGGCCAGAGGATGTCTGTCTCCATCCCTCTGTGCACGGGAACTCCCAGAGCCTGCTGAGGGCTGGGATAGTGCCCTGCCTCATGGGTGAGGGTGTTTTTCCCTCCCTGGGCTCCTCTCTCTTTTTCCTGTGCTGCCCTTTGATGTGCTCTCACACAAGAGGCTGCCCCAGAGGAGCAACTCCAGATTACGGGACAGGGTTATGTCATTTTTCCAGCGGACGTGCTGGCCTGGCTGGCAGCGGAGAGGGCTTTTTTTAGTTGGTTTTAGGTGGTTTTTGACACTCTTTGGGAAGGCAGGTTCTGAAGCAAGTGTGGAGTGGGGAGACTGCAAAGGTTTGGTGTTGCAAGGAAAATCTGAGCACAGGCTCAGGAGCCAGCCATGGTCTTTCTGTGCTTGCTCACACCTCGGTGGGAGTATGAAAACTTAAGAGCATGCCACAAGGCAGTAGCTACAAGATCAACCCTGGCTGAAAACTCTGTAAAAGCAGAAAATGGGTTTAGTTGGGAAATGGGTGATGCTTTTACACAAATCCTTAGAGGTGGAGTAGATCTATGAGGACATTGCACATCACAGGGCTAGAAAGCACAAAACTCCACTGATGGAGGATGAAATCTGGCTGAAAAGCTTCAAAGACAGCCCTTATGCTTCATCAGACGTAGAGACTTGCAAACAAAGAAAATAAAAATAAAGTATTTTTTTCTACAATGCTTTCTTACATGCTTTTCTTCTGAAAAATTTGAGTAAGACCTTTCTCTTTTTCCCAAACTGGGACCTTTCTCTTTTACCCATCTGGTCAATTTGGGGACCATTTCCTCATTATCCAAAGATAGAAGCAAACCCCAAAGTGTTGAATAGTGCCAAAAAAAAAGGGTGGAAGCCCATTTATGTTTGTGAAGAAGCCAAGATGCCCAGGGAAAGCTGCTGAAGGTGAAAGATCATGGAGGAGACCCTGTCACGTAAGAAGTTCTGACTCTTGCATCTCCACCTCTACTCTCTTTGCTTCAATAAACTGATGCTGACCAAAAATACCCCATGAAAATCCCAATGTACTTCTTGAGTGTGGAAGGAGATCCAGTCTGGATCTGGTTTCTGATGCCAGCTAAATGGCTGGAGTGGAAATTCTTGTCGTAATGCCCTGAGGTAGAGCAGGGAGGAGAGAAGATCCTCTCTGTTCAGAACAAGGGAGGGATGAAAGCTCAACCCCCAGTGCTCATCAAGACTTCTGGGGGTACAGTTTGTGTTTTCATTGGTTTCTAGAGGTCTCTGGATCATAGAATGATGGAAAAGTTCAGGTTGGAAGAGACCTTAAAAATCATCTCATTGCAACCCTCTGATATGGACAGAGACTTTCCACTCCAAGCTCCAAGCCCCATCCAACCTGGCCTTGAGGCAATCAGTATTTCAGAGGTTGACCTCTGTTTTCTCAAAACCCAATATCCTGCTGGAAATCCCCATTTGGGAACTGCCTGAGGCAGACATGGGCCACACTCTGCACACGTGGGCATGGGTGAGGGATTGCAGCCTGCACTCATCACCTCCAGGACAGAGCAGGAGAAGCTGGCTTTGTATGGAAACTCCAGGGAGGAATTCATCATCTGCTCTGGAGCACCAATGAACACCTCTGTTGCCATGTGAAATCTTTAATGATCACAGATGGTGGAATTTTCCAAGGAGAAAACACAATTCCACACAATGAAATGCATCACCCCTTCAGGAAAGAAAGAATCCCTGGAAAAGTCGCTCTCTTCCAGAAGAATCCATGATCCCTTTGACTCAAGACTACTTGAAGGGCTCTGTAGCCCACAATCGGAGGGTGATCAAAGCTGCTCAAGGCTTAAAAAATATATTTTAAAAATCCAGTTTATACAACCACAGTGCTGCCCCATTTCCCTCCCCTGACCTCGCTGGTTCTTAGTTCTGTCTCTGAAAGGTGGAATTTGTTTTGTGTTAACTGGAGGAGGGGTTAGGGGCTTCAGAAATGCAGGGAGAAGGGATTTGTGGGGTGGATTTGGGATTTCAGGGAAGGGAACAGCCTGGGAGTGGTCTCAAATTCCTGCAGGTTGTCTTTTTTTCATGGAAACACAGAATCAGTAAGGTTTGGAAAAGACTTCCAAGGTCATCACGTCCCACCTTCCATTTTGGAAATGTTCTGGTGGGAAACACAAGAGTCTCCAGAAAGACTTTCTGACACCAGTGGGATTTCCTAATTGATGTGGCTGTGGGGATGTTGGGATCCTCATGAAACACCCTTTACCTCCCACAAAACCCCTGGGGAGGTCTTTATCTGCAGGGAAATGCCCACTGTTTGTCCTGCTGGGTCTCTCATCCTAAAATATTGGGATGGGATCCAACTGAAAGTTCCAGGAACCTAAATTCAGGTTTGAAGGTGGTTTTCCTCACTGAAGATGAACCAGAGCAGCCAAGATGCCCTCGTGGGGCTGGAAGGCAACGGGAACTCAGGTAATTTACACTTCTCTGTCCAGCAAGCAGAGACTGGGTGGAATTTGGACTCAATGATCTGTTCCAACACAGGATATTCCTTGATTTTATGATATTCCCAGGCTGGAACATGTTTTGGGAGAGGAGCTATGAGGATAAACCCTGGAGAGGGCAGCTGGGCTGGTGCAGACAGATGTGGAGAGGTAGAATCCCACCCTTATGGGATCCTCACCTTTTTCAGGAGAGACAGAGACTGCTGAGTTTCTGCTGGGGAAGAAAAATCCAGTCTGGCACTGAACCCTTGAAAGGTTTCCGGCCCTTGGATTAGATGACCTCAGAATGCCTTTTCCATATCTGCTACCACAGATATAAGGCTTCCTTGAGTCTGCTGGGAGTTCTTGGACAGAACTACTCTTTTTTTCTATTTATTTTTAATAGGGAAAACCTAATTATTTAGTTGTTATTGTTATTATTCTTATTATGGTTGTTACTCTTTTATATGGAAACGTACTCATTGCAGTGAATCCTGTAAAAATTATCAGTGCTAAATGGAATTTCTGCTCAAATTTAACGTGTTTCTCACCCAACACTTTTGAGGATGTTTACAGTCCCAATCAAGCATTTAATTCTCCATTTCTCAGTACAAAATGAGTTTTGACTCTTTGCACATCTCATTTTGCTGTTTCTCCATGACAATCTGGGGTTAGGCACAAGGCTTGTTGCTTGTGACCAAATGTTCAGTTGTCATCTCCCCTCTCCAAACCCCTTGCAGGTCGATGGTCCTGGCATCCTGTGCAGCCCCTGAAGGAGATGTGGGAAAGGAGGAGAGCTGTGGTTTGGATCTGGTGTGATCCCAGCTTCCCCCCTCAGTGATTCAAAAGATTCAGACAGGAATCAGTTTCCTTCAGAGCGAAAGTGTTGTCACTTGCAGCTGGTGCCTTTCCATCACCTCTCCCTGAGTAAGTGTGAACACAGATCTGTTGTGATGCTCTGTAATGCCAGGTTTCCACAATATTTATTATGAAATCTGGAACTGGATTCTGCATGGGAAACAGGCTGGCTTAGGCAGCTGACTTTGTTTTGGAAGTGATCAGCTTGGCCTGCCTTGAAAACATCTTGTTTTCACACAGCACCAAACACGTTCATGGAACTGTGGAACCAAAGAATGGTTTGGGATGGAAGGAAACCTAAAGCTGACCCCACTCCACCTCTGCCATGGGTAGGGATGAATTCCACTATCCCAGGTTGCTCAAAGCCCCATCCAACCTGGACACTTTCAGGGATCCAGGGGCAGCCACAGCTTCTCTTGGCAACCTGTGCCAGGGCCTCATCACCCTCATCATAAAAATTTCTTTTTTACATGTAACCTAAATCAATCCTCCTTTAGTTCAAAACCATTAACCCTGGTCCTGCCTCCTGCTCTGAGACTGGAAAATTGCAAATTACGAAGTGGCCTGGAGTCCAATCTTCCCAAAACCATTACTGTATATCTCAGCCCACCTCAAAAACTGATTTTCCTGAAGGAGACACCTCCTGTTCTGATCATTGCCACCACCACCCTCCTGAGAGCAGCTGTGGGGTTAGAAGAGATGTCAGCAACCAGAAATTTACTTTTTGCTCCAAATTGTGGCATGGAGAAATCCTTCATGCAGCAATCACTGCCATTAAAAATACACCCTTGTGAAAGCAGGTGTGCCAGGATGCCAATGTTCTAGCTGAACAAATTGAAAGGTACAGGCTGTGATTTAGTTTGTTTTGCTTTTCAGGGAAGGGAAAAGGGTTTTGTTTTCAATCTCTGTCTTGGTGCCAAAGTTTGGAGTTGTAAAGACAACTTGTGGCTTGAATCAGTTTGCAGCTGAGGTGAAAGGAAATTTTGCACCCAAAGAAATTCTGAATCAGGTGTGAAAATGTGTGTTGAAGAAAAGCAATAACTCTCAGAGCGTGTTGAGGGTTTATATGCTCTTGGGAAATATTACTGCTGAATTCCCATTTTTTGTCCCAAAAATCCCATCTCCACTGCAGAAAAAAAACAGGGAGGACACAGGATGGGACAACTAGAGCATCCCTTTGGGTTGTTCCATCACCCTAATGGGAAAATCATCCTCCTGGCATGGAAGGAGACCAGGGAAAGGACTCAGAAGGAGTGGGGATGAGGCTGGAGGGGCAGAAGGAGGGGGGATGAGGATGAAAAGGGCAAGGGGAGAGGTGAGCTGTATCGATTGGTGTGTGAAAGGCTTCCCGGGAGCCCCGTTGCTGAGAGACAGCCCAGGGAGATGCGAGGCTGGAATTAATAACTGCTCCACTGGGGCCCTGTTTGCTCTCCTTGCCCAGAGCCGGAGGACTTTGGTCGCAGCTTATCGCCCCGCAGAAAGCCCCAGGAATGCAGTCACAGGCAAATGTGCTCGTTCACACATCTATTAATCAAAGGGCTCCCCCACCCTTTAACCCTTCGCAGCTCAGGGAGGGGGAGGAGGAGAGCATGGCTCTGCTTTGTCTAAAATCAGGGTCCCAGGAGTCTCTTCAGAGCAACCAGGGGTAGGGATAAATTACTCTAGATTTTATCCGCTTATTCTGCATCCAGGGTTTTCCTGAATTCTTATGGAATTAGTTTTGCTACTTGCACCTGAAGGCATCCTATTCCAGTTAGGGGCCAAGCATCTAATCACTCCAAAAAGCCTTGAAAGCCCCAAATATTGGCACTGAAAAGCCATCACAGCCTCTTCTTCTTCTCCTTCTCCTTCTCCTTCTCCTTCTCCTTCTCCTTCTCCTTCTCCTTCTCCTTCTCCTTCTCCTTCTCCTTCTCCTTCTCCTTCTTCCTCCTCCCTCTGTATCACGTTTGAGGTGCTGCTTGCTCTCACACCACGGTGTTTCTGCAGCTGCACACATCTGGAATGGGATCCCGTCTCTGGACAGCACAGAGCCCATCAGACACACCCTGGGGACACAGAACACCACAGAAAAATGTCTCTGTTGCTGCTTGGAGCAGATAGGATCTACCCCAACTTCACAGGTGGAACTTGGCATCTCCATGGCAGAATTATGGAATCATGGAATCATTAAGGTTGGAGAAGATCTCTAAGATAATCGAGTCCAACCATTAACCCAGCAAGTCCTGCAGTGCCATGTCCCTTTTGTCTTGCTGCCAGATGTTTTAGTCTCTGAAATGTTCAGAGAAGTGTGGTCCTGGCTTCAGACACGAGGCTGAGGAAGATTTTTTCAGGCTCTTGACCTGTAAGCGGTTGTTTAGTCAGTTTAATTAACCAGAGAGGCTCTGTAGGCTCTCCATGGTGAGGGGAGAGACAGTGGCACCTCCTGAGGAGAATTTAGTGCCCCAAAATTAGGCTGTAACATCCCCTGGAATTCATCACCTGCTGAATTAAGTGTTGTAAACTGCTGCATTGGTTACCCTGGGATGTCACCTCACCCTGAAATCCTGGGCTTGGATCAACAAGTCAATCAAAAATATCCTTCAGGAAGGGAGCAGGGATGCTCCATGCTGTGGGAATGCCACTTGGGCATTAGGAGATGGCTCCTGCAGAGGGTCTGGAACAACATCCCAGAAGAAGCAGCTGGGACAAGAATCCCACCATCCCAGGAACGGGTGAGCAGCCCAATGAGCAGCCTCTGGTGTGGTGGCCCGGAGTGGAGGCCGATGCTGCTCCTCCCTGTCCTCTGTCCCTTGTTCCTGGACAAACAGTGCCCAGAGATAAGGTGACCATTTGTGAAAGGGGTGGGGACTCAGCAGCCTCAACAAGCGTGGTCAGTTCTCCATCACCCCAAGTTTTCCACCCTGCTGGCATCTCCTCGTCCAGTGCCACCCCAGGAGCCTGCTGGGTGACAGGGTGAGGCTCTGGCCTTTGCCCCATGCTGGAGGATGGCGTGGGTGACTTTTCACCTTCTCACACTAGGAAGGAAAGATGGATTTTCGTGCGTCACGTCCTGAGAAGTTTTTAGCTCTGGGTCCTGTCTTGTTGGCCTTGTGTCAGGAAGGAGGAGCATGAGCTGAAGGATTTTGAGGGAAGGCAGAAGGCACCATGCCAGAGGTGGGAACTGGGGCATTTTTACCTGTTTTGGGGCTCTTTGACTAATTAATGAAACCTCACAGGGTGAAGGTGCAAGGATCACAGCTCCCTTCTTGCCAGAGCAGGTTACACCTGTTCATGACAGTGAGGAAAAAAAGACATTTTTATTATCTGGCATTTTAGGCAAGCAAAGTTTGGGGATTTTTTTCTAGCTGCCAAAGAATGAAGCACATCTTCTGGGATTGAACCAGTTCATTTCTGAAGCATCACCACATTCCAACCTCTGTTTCCAGCCTTCAACATTTCCCCCTCCAGATCCAACTGTACCTAAAATCACAGATTTATTTTGGATGAAATCAACCCAAAAGATGCAGTACAGCTTCCCATGGGTCTGTTTTCCATGGGATCAGAGTAAACCCCTTCTGAACCATCTGCAGTGAGGACATCACGTGCTCAAGGCCAATATTTTGGCTGCTTTGTCCTACTCCTACAACTCTCCTGCTCCTTTTCCACAAGTTATTGAGTAGGATTTGCCACATGTCTTTGAATCAAAGAGACATGGCAATGAATGAAAGACAAGCACTGATCAGAACTGATTCCTCATCCCATTCCTTATTCCTGATGGCTCAGTGAACAGAGGAAAAGAAATATAAGGAGGAAAAATAAAAGTATTACAAATTCTGCAGCTCAAACAACTTCCAGCAAACCAGGTGTTGAGAGGGAAGAGAGAGAAGAAATAACCCACAAAGCAATTTGACACTTTTACCTGTAAATAATTATTCCTCCAAACTCCAGTGATAAGGACATGACACTCTCCAAGCAGATTAGGATCTCACTGGAGTAGAAAACCCTTCTTGCTTCCCCTCTTCCCATGTTGTTCCCAAAGAGTTAACAGAAATGCAGGTCTACAATTACCCAGGAAAAATGGGGTGTGATTGGGGCACTAAAGAGATGGAATTGATTTTTAATTTTTTTTTTTTCCAAGCTTTCAGCTCTAGAAGCCCCTCCCTGACTTCCTGGTAACTCATGACCAGCAGGGTCAATAGAGCAGAAATCCTTCTAAAGGGCCAATCTGTATTTGAATTATTTAAACAATGTAGTACAGCCAAGTTAAATGGGGCTTATCAAACGCTACACCTCTCCAGGCACAATTGGAGACAGAAGGATATTAACTGCTGAACACTCCAGAGATGGCATGGAGAGAGCTGGAAAAAAGGGGGAAAAAAGGGGGGCCACAGCAGGCTGATTTGGACAAGGAGAAAAGCAGGTGCCTGCCCAGAAATTTATTTTTTTTTTATTTGGAAACACTCCATTCTGATTCTGGATATTTGCTTTACCATCCTAACAAACCCCCCAATTTAGGGGAATTTAACTCCTTAATCTGCATCATCTCTGCCTCTTAGGATGAGAGCACCTGGAGGGATCTGGAGGATACAGGGTTTTTTTTCTGGCAAGGAAAATAAGGAAGGAGCTGTTTCCATGTCACACAGGCTGGGGTTTATTGTCCCCACGTGTGCACTTTGCACAGGGGGGGCTGGGACATGGAGCTGCCTGCAGGGCACAGTGGAAAAAGAAACAGGAAAATAGTAATAGTGAGAGTAATAATAGTAATAATAATGGTGATAGTAATAATATTAATAATAAATTATATACTATTATTATTATTATCATTATCATCATTATCGTTATCATTATTGCTATTACTATTATTATATTTTTCTTCAAATTTGACAGCCAGACAACAAATTTTAATCAGCTGAGAGAGGTTAAGGACCTTGCCACCAGCCCCAAAATGTGGCTGAGAGTATTTTTTTCCCACAAATCATTGTTTGCTTAGGTTTGGGAGCTGACAATACATCCAAGAAAGCAGTTCTTGATTTTCTTATGGATGTGGAAGTCAACAAGAATCCACCTGGGTGTTTTCCTGGCCATTTTTCCTGCTTCACCCAAAAAGTTTCTTGGTGTTTTGGATGTGTATTGGGAAGCTCAGGGGGTCCCAGGGGGGATGCAGGGGGTAAATAGTTCACAGGTAATTCATGCCCTGACATTTTCACATGATTTATTTGACCTGGAGAGAAAACAAATGTGTTTGCAAGTAAGAAACAAACCTCAAACAGACCCCAAAGGAGCCTAAATTCGCTAGATGATGTATGGATGGGTGAGAAATAATTCACCCACATCCAGCTCTGCTGTAAGGATAGAGGGGAAAAGGATTTGTAAGGATTCATGGATCAAAAAATGTATAAATATTGGTTAAGCGAGCCACAAATGTTTCAGCAAAAAGCCTCAAGTTTAAATCAAATGTGAAAAGAGGGGGAAAAAAAGATTAATAACACTGGCTTAAGGACACACATCCTTCACTTGCACAGCTACTGTGCTGCCTCTGAGTTAATTAACCCTGTTAATTAATGGGGGTTCAGCTATCCACCCCCTGAGAGGTGATTTTTGTGCCCTCCCTGATGTGCCCAGGCTGGATCTTCAGCTGGAACAGCCAGAGCCAGCCAGGAAAACTCAGAGGGAAACATTTCCTGCTGGGAAAGGCTCTCCCATCCAAACTGGAACATTTCAGGAGACGTTGCTGATTTCACTGAGGTTGGTTTTTTTTTTCTTTTTTTCAACAAAAATAATGAGGGGAAGGAGAGGAAAGTTTTCCTGACTCTGTTCCATCCTTTTTATCAGAAGTTAGGACTATAAGAAGGTGCCTTGCGGCTCAAATCCAGCCCGGTGCTATCTCAGTATTTGACATTATTTGTCATTTGGGGAAGAATTTCAAAATGTTTAGATTTCGTTAGGGTTCAAAATGAAGCCCCAAACTCAACCTTTCCTCCCCCTCCTCACCAAGCAGCATTTGCCACCCTTCCCCAGACGCGTTTTCAGGGACTGCAAATCCCCAAACGAGTTTTTTTGGGGACAACGTCCGCAACACAACCAGGCTCCGGGCCCAGCAGCCTCATCCTCCCCTCCACGGGGGAGTTCTGTCCCTGTCACATCTCCAGCGGGTTCTTCCCCCCTGGATGTTTTGGTGAAGGTCACCGAACGTGACCGGGCCATGCTGGGAGGGGACGGGACGGTCACAATATTGGGAAAGCTCGGCCCAAGCGAGCGCGGCGTTTATAAACTCCTGGCCTACCCTGCGGGCTGCAAGGTCGCCCCTTATCTGAGTTTGCAGAGGGTTTGCAAAGTGCTGGCGGCCCTCCAAATATGTTTGGGAGTTTTTTACTCGAACCTAAGGCTGCCGGACTCCCACGTTTGACATTTTCCAAGCGCCGCGGGACAGCCAGGGAACAAAGTGTGATTGTGGCGGGCGGCTGGGATGGGGACAGCGCTGGCTGAGGCTTTCCAAGAGCCACGGCAAGTGTGAAAGCTCAGCAGCCCTGCAGGATCCACCCTGGGAGCCTTTAAATCGCAGATGGAATGATAAAGTTTTGCAAAGTGAAATTATCTCTCTGTTTCTCTGCTTTGCTTGCACCGTTGTTTTGTGAGACCCTGCAAGACCCCGCGTGCTGCTCAGCCTAATCTCGCAGAGAAATTGGACAAAAAGTTGCCACATGGATGATTTGGAGTCCTAAAGGAGCTGGTGGATTTGAACCAGAGTTTATCCAGCTCTGCATTAACCCCTGCATTGGTTCTACTTCCCTTTCATGCCTTAAATAATCCATCAGCAACAAGGGCTCACCATAATTCACTTATGGGTGCGCTCAATATTGCACAATAATTTAAATGAGTTGAGGCGCCCTAATTGTCAGCTGGGAATATTTCCATTATTTGAGGGGGAAAAGGGAAGAGAGGAAAATTGCACTGAAGACAGATAAAAATACAAACTCACTCGTTGTTTTATTTCTCCTTTTTCTTCCCTTTATCTCACTGGAAAACTGAGTGTGCAGGACAGGGAGTAAAGGAAAACAAAAGAAAAAGGAAGGAAAACCAAAACACAAAAGTGAGTGTTTCTCCTTCTTTCTCAAAAAAACAAGTCCAGTAAATTTCTTCCAAAACTGTTTTTCACCCAACAGCTGCCTGCTCTTAAAAATAAAAATTTTTGGGAGGAGGAATGAAAGGAGAGGAATGGCTGGGGTGAAAGGGGGTGTGCTTAAATACAAATTGTGCTGGAAGTGCAAAGGGAGTGATTAGTCAGACAGGGAGGATTATTTCACATCTCCACAACCATTATTTCACCTCCACAACCACGCGTGCAAGCGCCTGCATGAAATGTTGCCTTAATCATCCTGGTCAAAGTCCTTTGGCTACAAGCAAGGCCTTGTTGTACTGGGGATTAACAGCAGGGAAAAATAATAAGGGATTCTATATATACAATTTTCTGGCTTTGGTCGGAAACCCCAGGGTCAGAGCAAAGCTCTGATTTCAAACAACTGCATTTTGAGTGATCCTGTTTATCCCAAGTGTCTGCTGAGGCTTTGACTCCGAGCTATTAATACAAAATAAATAATTTTCGCACGAGCTGTTTTTACCTCCCTTGCCAGAAAAACGAAGCAGAAGCGACACGGGCGAGCAGCACGGAGGGAGCGAGGTGGGGCCGTGGGCTCCTGAGGATTTTTTTGGCTGCTGGATGACACATGGAGCACCGCTGGCTGAGGAGGATGAAGAAGACCATTAATTAAAGATGCTTCTGAGCACATATGGGATGGTGGGGGGTTCCCAAGGTGTGCTGGACCATGGGATTTGTGCATTTTAACTGCTGCTGTTTGAGAGAGGGTCTGCAGTGTGTGAGCCCAGATGATGCAGATGTGCTGCTACAGAACCCTGGGGTGTTGCAGATGCATCCAGAGGATTGTCCTTCTGTGGGGCTCTGTGAAAATGTGGTTTTTTGGCAAGCAGCATCCCCTCCACGGGGATCCCTCAAAGAGTCTCGCTCCCTGTGACTGGAATGCACTTGGACCCAGAGCATGGGACTCAGGGCAGGGAGCAAGAGGTCAGGAGATAAAGGCAGCGAGTCCCTGCTCAGCTGTGCTCCCAGCAGATGCCAGGGATGAGCTGTATTTGCACACCTGAGGCTGAGCCCCCTCCCCACGCCCACAGTTGTGCATCCCAATCACATCCCACTTCCCTTCTCCAGCAGCTGCTCCCCTGTTTCGCAGTTGATGTCTTGAGCTCACCAGATCTTTGCAGCTGAGTGCAGGATTTCAGGTCGAGTGATGGAGTGAAATGGGAGGGATTATTTCCTCAGGGACAGAATAAAATCCTGCAAAGCCTCTGCAGAGGCCACTTGGCACACTGGGGTGTACCTGAAGGGCAGTCTCCTGCTGTTGTTCTCCAAAAAGCACTTTAAAGTCTTTGCCACTTGTTGTGCACCTCGTAATGAAGGGGCTTCACGAGGGTTTAGGGGTTCAGAAATGGGGGTGGGCTTGGGGGCAGCTGGTGAAGGTGCCAAACCATTGCTTCTCAAAATCCCAGCTCTCAGGAAGGAATTCTTCCCTGTGAGGGTGGGGAGGCCCTGGCACAGGGTCCCCAGAGAAGCTGTGGCTGCCCCTGGATCCCTGGAAGTGTCCAAGACCAGGTCTGAGTAACCTGGGATAGTGGAAGGTGTCCCTGCCCATGGCAGGGGGTGAAACTGGATGAACTGTGACGTCCCTTCCAACCCAAACCATTGTGTGATTCTGTGATTAACCTGTGTCCGTGTCAGGAATTCAAATCAGCCTGGGAAAAGAGGGAATCCCTGCTCCCACCGCGGCCCCTCCATCCAAACAAGCACCAGAGCTCTCCCATCTCTGCTGGATGTGCATCAGGGAGGGATGCACCTGACCCTGGGGTGTTTTCCACGCTCAGACTCACACAGGTACAAGGAAGGACCTTCAAAGCTGCTGGGCCAAGGACCTGGTGTCCAAGGCTCCCTGCAGAGCAGGGGAGGGAATTGGCTGCTGCAGAGATGGGGGAGGCTCTGGCTGGAGTCTGGGAGTCTGCAGGGAGAGCAGGCAGCTGGAAAACTGCCTGGCATTCATGTCCTGTCCCTTTGGTGCTGGGTTTGAAGGATCTGTTGGACTGTGTACTGATCAACAGAGAAAACTACCTTAAATTAGCAGGTTATGGAAAAAAAATATTTTTTTTTTAAGATGTAAGGTCTCCAAGACAGCACTGCATCCCACAGGGTGTAAAATCTCTGTTAAAATACTGGGATGCAGAAGCAGACAAGGCTTTAGGTATCCAGGGGTTAGTTAAGTGAAAAAAAAGAAACATTAAGATAAAGATTCAAACACATATCAATTGTGGTTCAGGATACACATCGCTAATAACTTTTTATAGGCAGGGGAAGTTCAGCAGGGGAAAATCACTTCAAGATCAACTCTGTCTCTTCTCTTTCCACCAATATCTCTTTTCAGTTTGGAGGAAGGAAGTATGAGCACAGTTCATCACTGTCACAAGTTACACATTTCAGTTTCCCATGTTTGGCAAAGCCAGGGCTCGGCTTAACCCCAGTGCAAAGCACCAGCCTGATTTCATTGTCACCCTTGGAGATTCCAGCTGTCATGTTAATAAGGCCTGGATCTCAAACACAGCACCTGGACACACAATAATGTAACTAAATACCAATAAAATCCTGCCCATCATTCCTGACACAGCTAAGGATCTCCAGTGCTCCAAAGGAAATTTAGGAATAACCCAAATCTGGGGGTCCCACCAGCACCCAGGCAGGAGAGCAGAGAGGCCAGCTGGCTTCTCATGAGCCAGAGGCATCTATTAAAAACCAGATTTTGGGCTCCTCTGAGTGTGCTCAGGCTGTCTTGGTTTTATTGGCATCCCCCATCTCCCAGTAAATGTGATAAGAGAGGCTGATTAGCCATGGCCATCAGACTGGGCTCAGAACAAGTCTCCAGCAGGGCTGTCTGAAGGCTCCTGGCCACATGTGCTTCCCATGCCACACTTCCAGCCCAGGAGGCTCTAATGAAGATTGTCCCTGGACCTCACTGTTTACTTTTAGGCCAGCATCAGAATTAAGATCAATTTAGCTGCCCCTTCTTTCCCTTTGGTTTTTTCTCCTGGCTCAGTCTAAACATGCATCTCGAGAAAGAGACTTTTTTATTGCCAAGACAACACGTGATAAGGAAAGATCATCTGTCTGCAGGAAAATGACTTCTGTGGGGTTCAGCAAGTGGTCCCAAGGGGCTGATTCCAGCACAGCAACAGCCCCTGGGGAACATCAAGGAATTATAACCCTCCCGATAAGGCACTTTTCTTTTATAGTTTTTTATTTCATAGCAATAGTCACAGCTTAAAGATAAGGGCAACATACATTTTGTTTAACCAGGCTCTTGTTCCTTGGTGTGGGGCTCACAGGGAGCTGGCATCCATCAAACCCTTTTGTGATTTACATGAATACCTGATTCTTCTGATAAGGGAAAGTGTAAGTCAACACAGTTCTGTTGTAATTGGGTGTTACCTGTTTAGATACTGAGCTGCTATCTTGGCATCAGCTCACAGCCAGCTCCACTTTACCTTTCCTTGCTAGGTGCACAGAGAATGTCTCCCGCTTCTGCACTGGCCCCAGGTGTTGCAAGAAGCTGCCTGGGTGTTTTCAGTCTCCTGGAGGTGTCCACAGGGTGCTGAGGATGCTAAAAGTTCCATGAGCATTCAAAGAGTGACCAGAAAAAATGGCAGAATTAAAATCCCCATTCAAACCCCAAATCCCCACTTCTGGTCCAGCACAACCCTCGGCACCTCTCTATGTGTTCTACCAAAGATGTGCTACCACATTCTTATTCTTTCTGATAGAATTGTTTACCTTAGTGAGCAATGTTTCATGTTTATAGTATAAAATAAATATTCCCAAAGTTTGTATGACTGCAGCAATCTCTGCCCTTCAGCAGTAGAAGACAGGGATTCTAAGACAACTCAAAGCTTGAGAAGTTTGGAGCCTAAAATCAAACCAGAAACAAATCTCAATAAAGGAATTGATGAATTCCACAGCCCAGGATTTCTCAGAGGAAAGACTGTAGCTCCTGCTCTCTTTAATTAGATGTTAGTGCCCCAGGAGAAAACTGCTTTACTTCTAAGAGTACTTGGACTTCCACAACAAACATAACTTGAAAAAAACAAGGTAGGGAAGACCACAAACAGCCTGACTCTCCTACCTAAAGCCTCTGAGGGCCAGAGGACTGAATAAATTAAATGTATATCACTAATTAAACCCACTCATTTTGGATAAGGAATGACCCAGAGGCTGCCCAGGGTTTTCTTTCTTCCTGACACCTTCAGGAGAGCTGAGCTCAGGAGCCTGAAATGGAGGAGCAGTGTGTAAATTGGCCAGGTTTTAATCCCAGCCTGGCATAATTCTGATCTCCCTGGCCTAAGTGACACAATGCCCAAAGCTGCAGGGCCCTCTCAGCAGCTGCTGGTGGAGAGGTCAGCAGAGCACATCCCGGTGAGATGCAGGCTGGAAAGACCCCAAGGGCTGTGAATGGATATTTGGATGCACCTCCCACCCCAAATCCCAAAATGAATCAGAGTGATTTGCCAGCCCCCAGCTGGGATGATACAGAAACACCCAAAAGGTCTTTTATTAAACCAAATTACAGTAATTTCAGGACTATAAGGTGCAGCCTTTTGACTAAAATTTTAATCAGAACCCGGAGGTGCGCCTTATAATCCAGTGTGCCTTATATACGGACAAAGTTTGGGGATTTGCCAGCCTGGAAGTGTGAGCTGTGAGAGCTGGCAGCCCCACCAGCCGGTGCTAGGGGCAGGCAGGAGTGCCGGGGCCCACGGCACGGGGAGGGCGCCTGGGGCTGCATTTAAAGGCTGTGCCGATCCGTGAAAAATGTTTGCAAATTGAGCACCTGCCAGTAAACCCTACGATCCTGCGATTCCGTTACTAATCCGTTACTTTGTTGCGCACAGATCCTCACTGGAAAAAAAAGTGCGCCTTATAGTCCGGTGCGCCTTATGTATGGACAAAGTTCGGAAACTCCGCAGCAACCTGGAAGTGCGCCTTATAATCCAGTCCACCTTATAGTTGTGAAATAACTGTATCCTCCGGGTGTAGCATCACCTCCTCCATGAATGGGCTGCTCATGGCAGATATCCCCAAACCCCAGTGAGAGTCCAGGTGTTGATTCTTCATGGCAGATGTCCCCAAACCCCAGTGATACCCCTGTGCTTATCCTACACATGGCAGCGATGTTATTTTCTGCCAGCAAACACCCAGGGCTGGATGAATGAGAGGAGAGGCAGAGCAGATGCAGATTCCTTCCCTGGCGTGGGATCCAGGTCTCCAACAAGAGTCAGACTCAAAGCCTGACCCCGAGTCAGCCTCCCCAAAAGCTCCTGCTCAATGCAAAGCCTTAATGAAGCCTCTCATTTGGGGAATTCATCACCAAAACACCACTGTGGCCACACCTGGGGTTGAGTGGGCACCTCTTGGCAAGGGGACATCCTGGCTCTGCTGCCTTCAGGTGTCCTTGGAGGCTGGGAATGTTTGACCCTGGTGAAATGCTCCAGCCCATGCAGCTGAAAAGATTGTATGGCTTGGGTTTATGAGTTTGAAAGAATTTCTCGGCCACTTTGCTAAGAGCAGGATTTTATGGTGGTACTGAGAAGGCAGATGTGTAGATATGTATTTATATAAAATGCTGACTGTACCAGCACAGGAGAGCTCAGGTTTAAGAGGCAATTTCCTGGCTTAGTCTAATTCTCCTATTAGATGTTTTCCTTCACACTAAGTGAAATTCTGACTGAATTAAAGACCCACTATTCCTCTTATCTGCTGCTGCTCTTATCTAACTCCGAGGAAAGGCTGGGAGCAGAGACAGCCTGGGCTTGCCATTTTACAGCTCTCCTTCCCACTTTTCCCCTGGGCTCACATCAAATGCTTGGAAGATTTGTTAAAAACCAGCCTGTTACGCTCAACACAACCGTACAAAGGGAACAGCAATGGAAAAGCCACAAAGTAGATCCATTTCCTGAATGTCTTTTTTTTGTTTGTTTGGCTTGGTGTTTTGTTGGTTTTTTTCCTAGGGGGATCTCCCAAAATTTACAAACCCCAATGAAATTGTCTCCCTGGAGCAGGGACCATTCTTTCCATTAAAAGAACCAGGTCTATTTACTCGTGTGAGTCTCCAAGGGCATCATGAAAAGAGAAAGAGTAAAAAACCCAACCCTGCTCATTATTTGTTGATGCTGCTCCTGGCTGGGTCCTGAGCCAGCTCAGTACAACCAGCAGGAGCCAAGACACCTCAGTGCCCTCCCCGACTCCCCCACTGACTCACTGCTGAGCCCTGGGCAAGTCTCTTCACTAATTTTCATAAAATCATAAAATAATGTGGGTTGGAAGGGACCTTTGAAAGGTTTTACCTCTTTCTCAGCAAAGTCAGTCTGGATTATAGAGTCTGTCAGTTTTAGGGGAATGGGATTTGTTGGTCCAGCACCAAACACAACTCATCACAACTCCAGCTCTTCACGCCATGGTGAAGCAATGCTTGTGCTTAATTAGGGTAGTCCTTAATGAAGAACCATTTTTATCCTTGGGTTTTTCACCAGAGTGAAAAGTCTTGTCCCAGTGTTATTCAGTTTAATCCAGTTTTTCTCTAAGCTCTCCCTTGTCCCAAGCCTCTGCCACCCTCTGTGCTGGAGTGTCCCAGACTTTGCAGTGAGCTTGGCTCTGCCAAGAGCTGCACTTCTCACCCAGCGTTATCAGGGCTGCATTTCCACCCTGTGACGTCTCTGTTCCCAAAATTCCCGACACAATTCCAGGCACAGCGGCGTTCCAAGCCCTTGAAACCAAATCAGCCACTCTCCATTCTGCTCTGCAGGTTTTTTATATTTATTTTAATATTTATTTTATATTTATAACTCGAGGCTCTGGCAGCCCAACTCCCTGTAGCACACTGCTGTCAAACAAAATATTATTTGTCAAACAAAATACACCCCCAAAATGGTTTATTCCCCACTGGATCTGGACATCCAGCTCCATGGCCAGCTGGGAATTGCAGCAATTTTTAGAAGAGAAGGATCCAGGGAGAGCTCAGAGCCCCTTGCAGAGCTGGAGAGGTGCTGGGGACAAGGGATGGAGGGACAGGACACACGGAATGATTTCCACTGCAGAGGGCTGAGAGTGATTGGATATTCTGCTTTCCCTCTCAGCTCTTCTCTCACCCCCTGAGTGAGGAAATTTTAGGGAAGTATCCAGCTTTGATTCCACCTCCACCTATAAAACACAAAAGAAATCTGCTTCCTCTGAGACTGTAGTGAAAAGGGATGTACAGCATGAAATGGTGGCTCCTGGATGGACACGCCTCTTCCCACTTGGAACAGATACAGATCTGGCCCAAAAATTCCACAAAAAAAAAAAATCTGAATATCTTTAATGCACTGATCTGATTTAAAAAGAAACAGAAACCTGGAGTCAAAAAGCAGGTGGGTTTTATCACCTCTTTCATTATTTAATTTGTCTGGAATGTCCTTTTCTTTTAAGATGAATGAACCTTCTTGCTGACAGCAACTCCCTTACTTTTTACTTACAAACTAAAATTGACGGGATTTTAGGGGATTTTCTGCTAGGAAAAAAAAATAAAACATCTTCCTTATTAGAAAGTGTGTTCACCTGTGGTCATGAAAAGCTCTGGAAAACCAGAATACCCTTCTGGAGAAGTTATACCATGCAGAGAAGAATCATGGAATGGGTTGGGCTGGAAAAGAGCTTGAAGTTCATCTTGTCCTAAAATGTCCTTGAATGCTTCCAGGGATGGGGCAGCCATAGCCCAGGACATTCCTGGTGTCTCCTGCTCCAGGTTTGGATAACAAATCATCCATTGTTCATATAAATTGGGCCATGGCAAGGACAGTTTTAGGGCTCCTGGCATCAGGTGAGCGTCCCTGCAGCTACATCGGGGCTTGGACCTCTTTAAAGTTCTGAAGGATCAGATTTTGGGCACTTTGGTCAGTGCCACCCGCATGCATGATCATCACAAACATCACCTCAGTGACAGCTGAGCAGGGAGAAATCTCTGGATTCCTGGTATTTGCTCAGTAAAATTCTTTTTTAAGCAGGAAATTTGTGGTTTAATCTCTGCACAAATATCTGTCCAAGAACAGGGGTGAGGGCTCAAAATCCAGCACAGCATAAGCTGGAGACCTTCAGAGCTTTCCTGAACAACCTTGGATATTTTTATTAGAAGATAAAATTTGCATTTCTTCTAGCTTCATCACACAGGCCTGAATAAAAAAAATACAGAAGCCAGCCATATATTTTCTTTACACGAGGCTTATCCCACACAACTGGAGCCTGGATTTTGCTTCCTCCCATCCTGTGGATTATGAAGGTTTTTTTTCATGCTCCAGCAATAGCCTGTGCTTTCTGGAAGCCACTTCTGCATTTCATGGGCTCTGCCAAACCGACAGGAAACTGATGAAGTTTAAATGAAGAGCTGCTCCCTCTTCCAGCCCTCTGATCCTTTCTTTTGATTCAGTAAAACCCTGGCAGAGAATCCTGATCTAATCACAGGAGCTTGCACTTGGTGATCCAATCACTGCCAAGTTTCTGGAAGCTGGTTTCTCCTCTGATGAAAACATTTAAAGGTGTGAACTCTTCAGGGGCTGTCTGGGCTCTGGGATCTCATCTGGGAGAGGCAGGAATGAAATGCTGTGATTTTCTACAGATTTGAGCTGTCTTCAGCCGGTCTGGTAGCCTGTGCTTGTTTCTGCTCTTACCCAAAGGTCTCCACCCCTCTGCCAAGCCTGGCTGCAAGGAATCAGTCAATGAAAATGTCACCTGGAGGGAGGTGCAGCCAGATTAACCCAGATCATTTTTAAAAGACAGATAACACCGAGATTCTCCAACACCTTCCCCAGCCCAGATGTGCACACGTTTACAAGAAGCAGTGGCCATGAACTAAAACACAAACTCCACCTCAACATGAGGAAATTCTTCATGTGGAGGGTGGGAGAGCACAGAAAGAGCTGCCCGGGGAGGGTGTGGAGTCTCCCTGGACACGTTCCTGTGTCACCTGCAGGTGACCCTGCCCTGGCTGGTGTTGGACTAATAATCCCCAGAGGTCCTTCCAACCCTAAAAATTCCGTGATTCTGCGGAAGTTGTGCTGAGAGCTGATGATTTCACCTCATGGGAGAGTGCAGGCCTGCTCTGCCCACTGGTTTTCCAGCACTGTCACCCTGTACCCTCAGTCTTTCATGTCCCATGGCTGTCACCCATCCCACCCTGCAGGGGAAGAGGCTCCCAGGACCTGCCCTGTGAGATAACATCATCCCAGAGACTCCCAGAGCCTTCTTGAGGTGCCCCAGTGTTTGCACATGTCCTGCCATTGTCCCCAGCCCTGATAACTCCTCTGGGCCAGGCTATCAGCTCATCAGCACAGGGACATCAGCCCCCAGTTCGGCAGGGACACCAAACCCCAGCCCTGATAGACTTATCCCTAATCCCATTCATGTTTTGATCAGTGGATAAATCTCTGTTTGTGTGGCCAAATCCCTCCTGCCTTGTCTGGGTGTGGGGATGAATGTCCTCAGAGCCCCCTGGGCTCGTGCCATCCCAGATCCTGAGGATGTGGAGAGCACATCCCAGCCAGAGATTAACCCCACGGGGCTTCAGCACCTTTATTTGGGCAGCTGAGCTCCCAAAAAGAGTCCACGGCCTCTGCAGAATCCCAGGACAATTTAAAATTGAGCTGGGAATCCCCAAACCTTAAGGACACCCTTCTCTTCCAACAGCACTGCGCCAGCTCAGGGTGTTTCCGTGCTGAACACAGAAGCCTTGGCCAGAGACAATTTTCCATCTAAATTCCCAATATCTTTTTGAAGACGTGACCATTTGCTAAGCTTTATTTGCCCAGCAACCCTCTCCCAGTCAATGGGGAGGAGATAAGGACATGCAGAGATCTTGATCACATCAGGACAGCACAACAATGGGGTGGAGAAGAAGAAAGAACTAAAAGTAAGAATAAAAGCTCTTGATGATGCAGGCTCCAAGAGAGGCCAAATCTGAAGGGAAGAGTTCTCCCCTAAAAAAATTCTCTTTCACAAATGTCAGTATAAGGCATTTGGGCTCCAGCATCAAAACAGCAGCAGAGAGAAAAAAATTAGAGAAGAGGGAAAGAGAAATCAGAAAAAAAGAGAGAAAAATAGGAAAAAAAACCCCAAACAACTCTACATATTTACCTTACTTTTTTTTTCCCCCAACATGAAGAATATTAAATTAGCCCAGAATTACAAAAAATTAAAATCCCATCACCAACAGAAGATGTTTTCACCACATGGTCAATATTGGTGGTCAACTACAAGGGAAGGACACGAAGAGCATTTCCCTAAAGTTCTGCCCTGGAATCCCTGCTGGATCCTCTTCAGATGCTTCCCAGAGGTGTCCAAATTACTGTCAGTGACTGGTGGAGAGGGACAATCCCTGGAGGTGTCCAGGGAATGACTGGAAGTGGCACTCAGAGCTCTGGGTGGTGACAAGAGGGGGATCAGTCACAGATTGGACTCGATGAGCTCAGAGGTCTTTTCTAACCTCAGTGATTCTGTGATTCCATGATTCTCTGATGTGAACTCGTGGCATCTCACATCAGCTCTGATCTGGTGATGAAATCCCAAGGACAGGCAAGAGGCAGGAACTGAGGCCCAAAGATGTTCTTCACACAGCCAGCCACTGGGAAACGGGAGATTCTGGGGTGTCATCAAAAAACTACTGGGATTTAATCCAAATGGGATATGAAACGTGGAAATCAAAGGAGCACAGCACCATGAAATCATAGAATGGTTTGGTTTGGAAGGGACATCAAAGATCATCCAGTCCCACCCCCTGAATTGATCAGGGACACATTCCACTATCCCAGGTTGCTCCAAATCCCATCCAGCCTGGCCTTGGACACTTCCAGGGAGCAAATCCTCTGTTATTTCCAAAAGTTTTTTGCCTACAACCTCAAGGACAGAATCAATGTCACCCCCCTGTGATGCTGAGATTTGCTCAAGAAGAGCCAAGTACAAGAAACATCAGCAAGGGGTGAAGCAAGGGGTGATGGTAGAAAATTCCAAATAAAAAATTAAAAAAGCTTTGGAGGCTTCTTACATATCCAGGTATTTGGGGTGGAGATCTGTTGTTCTGATATTTTTAATTTTCCATGTAAGAGGAAAAATGAGAAATAAAGAGTTAAACACAAACAGCCCTGATGTTTCTTGGCTTTTTTTCCTTTTTTTTTTCCCTTTGTGTGTTTTGTTTTTGTTTGCAATTATATAAAAGGTAACAACTTTTGCCCCTTCTGTTGTTTTCCCACTGAGCACTGTCAACAGTCAAGGCTTTTTTACTGCAGTAGGAAGGCTGAATTCTGAAAATGCTCTTTATACGAGACACTCTCTCCCAAAACAAGAAGAAAAATAATTCAGATTTTTACATCTATAATTAGCAAAATTGTTAGAAACATTTTAACTTCTTGCTTAGAGCAGTTCAAGCCCAGCTTTTCTTTCTATTGAGTTAAAACTGCAATTCATCCAGAAAGGGCTTAGAATTTTGTTAAAGCAAGCAAACCAAACAAAACCAAACCAAAAAGCCCACAGTGAAAGCAAAATTCAATTAAATTAATAAGAAAACTGAAAAACAAAACAGCTATTAAACAGAAACGACAAATATTGAACCTCCCATTCTACTGTTTTTGTATTTCCACTGCTTCCAGATGGAGCACAAATGACATTTTTCTTGATTTTTAGAGGATTTTCTATTGAAAAATAAAAAAAATTCTTAATGAGTTCTACTTCTTTCCTGTGTGTTTTCCTGGAGGGAACATCGGACATACAGTTTTACCACAGATTGGATGGAAAGGTGCTAAAAATGAACCTTTATTCATTGTCTGAAAAAAAAAGGTTAATCTAGAGCAGGTATTTTGGGAAGGAGCCCTCTGAGGGGTGCCTACAACAATTTCTCCACCCTGGTTTAGGTAACTTTGGATGTTAACAGCTGGAATATGCTGGAATTGCAGTGAGATTTCACAGCTGCTCGGCCAAAAATCCATAATCCTGTGAAAAGGCACAGGACTAAGTGCTCTGGGAGAGAAGGGTCCTGTCCTGCATCTGCTGTACCCCTGAAGATTTTAATCCCCCTTCCCCTTGCCCTCCCAGATAATAAATTCCACCTACTCTGCAGTGCTGTTTAATCTTTATAAAGTGCCATGGGATCTTTTGGAAAATGGAAAACAAAAAGAAAAAAAATTAAAATGTAACTTCCAGCCTGATTCTGGTGGCCAAGGACTGACTTCCAGGGAGTCACAGATGATCTGTAAGTTCCCTTCCAACCAAGCTATCCTGTGATTCCGTGATTTTGTGACAAAGAGCAGCCCAGGATCAGCTGTGTCTGTCTGAGATTTCACTGCAGAGCCCAGCAGCCTTGTGCTCCTTTCTGCCACGAGGGTGACACTGCTGGGACATTTTTCCAGCCCACGGAAAGACCTGTCTGTCCCTCTGAGATGTCTTTGCCTTTCTGTACTGAATAAAATCTGATTTGTCCACCCTGTCCCTGGTGAGCAGGACAAGATGGGGCTGACTCCAAGCTGCTCTGTCCTACAAGTCAAAAGCCAATTTCTGGAGAAGAGAATTCTCTGGGGAGATGTTAGAACACCTTGCAGTGCCTAAAGGGGCTCCAGGAGAGCTGGAGACAGATTTGGGACAGGGGATGGAGGGACAGGACACAGGGAATGGCTGCCAAAGGGCAGGGATGAGTGGGATTTGGGAAGGAATTGCTCCCTGGGAGGGTGGGGAGGAATAGAATTCCCAGAGAAGCTGTGGCTGCCCCTGGATCCCTGGAAGTGTCCAAGGCCAGGTTGGACAATCTGGGACAGTGGAAGGTGTCCCTGCCCATGAAATTGGATGATCTTTAAGGTCCCTCCCAAGCCAAACCTCTCCATGATTCCCTGATTCTGTACAACAGCCAGAACTACACATTCAAGTATCCAGGATTCTCCTTGTCTGGTTTGGTGGGATTTCTGTTCATTTCAGCTAAAAACCCTCCAAAACTCAAACCATTGTCCAGGGTTCTCCTTGTCTGGTTCGGTGGAATTTCTGTTTATTACAACTAGAAACCCTCCAAAACTCAAACCATTGTCCAGGACTCTCCTCTCTCTGGTTTGGTGAGATTTCTGTTCATTATAACTGAAAACCCTCCAAAACTCAAACCATTGTCCAGGATTCCACCTCTCTCCTGCCACACTGCGAGTCTTGGGAATCAAATCATTCCTGACTTGTCCAGTGCATGAAAACTCAGAGGTGCATCAGCTGCAGATACCACAGTTTATTAATAACATCAACACTGCAATAATGATCTAAGAACGAGGGCTAATTACACATAAATTTGGCAACATACCTGAGTATTCTTTCCCCTGATGATAACAATATCATTTCCTGATAAAAGGAACTTTCATGTCGTCGTGCTTTTCACAATTACAGCCTGTGGTGTGTTTTCCTGCTTCTCCCCGTGGATGACAAAATGCCACCTTCACCCAGGGTGTCCCATCCTGGCCAGCATTCCTAAGTGGTGTGGAGCTGCAGGAGCCAAAGGCAGACTGGGTCTCAGCAGATTTAAGGTAACACTGATACATCAAATTATTACATCAGTCATATTTTTCTTTACAAACTCAAAAGAGGAGAAGAAGGAGCAGGATAATCCTGATGGTAGAAGGAAACTGGGATATTTATTTGGGCAGCCCTAAGAATCTCAGTGTCACAGTCAGAATTCCTGCTGCCCTGAGTGATGCTGGGGAAGGATGCAATGCTCATTTGGCTGGAGAGCAGCAGTGCAAGGGGGATTTGGGGGGGATATTTCCGGAAAACTGGGTGGATTTTAATTAGGAAATGCAAAAAATCCCATGTGGCTGCCTCAGCTCTATGGATTGTTGTGTAGATGACATGGAAATTAAATATAATCCAAAGGAATTCTGGCAGCACTTTATAGAATCATGGAATTGTTTAGGAAAAGTCCTCTAATATCACTGAGTCCAACCATTCCCTCAAAACTGAACTCTGTCCCAAAATTCCACACCCACACAGCTTTTAAACCCCTCCAGGGATGGGGATGCCACCACTGTCCTGGGCAGCTGTGCCAGGGCTGGACAATCCTTTGGATTCTCCTTTCCTTGGCAAAGTTGAGGCCAGGAGATCTGGGAGAGTGCCTGAAGTTCAGGGAATTCATCTTTTCAGGGAATTCAACCATTTGCAAGTCTAGTTGAAGAGAGGAAGATTCCCAGAAATTCCCATCTGGAGGACACTGCCAACCTCAGATCAAAAATTCACCCTTCACCAGTGAGCTTTTTTCCTTTTTTGAAAAGACCAGACATCTTTTCACCTTTTTATTTTCAAGTTTTCCTTTTAAAAAATGTCAATATCTTTTTGATTGGCATCTTGTCCAAGGTCAAACCACCCTCCTGCATTACCACTCAGTCCCACCAGCATCACCTGCTCATGAAACCCTACTTGTCCTTCGATCATGTGAGTGCATTTCACGTGGATTTGGGCTTGGAAATTCAGTGCTTGAAATCTTTTGGTGCAGGAAAATTTATTTAGGCTTCATGACTTTACTTTTATGTGAAATTTACCTCTTATCTTTTTGGCTTTCCTCTCAGGGATAACGGGATTAATTCAACCACGGATACATCAGTGTAGAGATGAGAGATGATTTTTTCAGCCCAAAAAGAGCTCAGCCACAAAATTCTGTTCTGACACAGCATCTGGCACCCAGGGGTGGAGTATTTGGGTCAAGATTTGTCACTGCAGTGCCACTGATAAGTGGTTTATTATTCGTTTTGTCTGGTTTTTCTTAGTGCTGGGATTAACAGAAACACGATTGAGACAGTTTTGCTGTGTTCAGGCTTGGTTGTTTATTGTTACTTATTAGAAAATACAGAAAGTTTGACAGTACTTCCAGCTCCTCATGAGAAGTGGAGGAAAATGGCCCTTACTGTAACTACTTCAAGGTCTTTTAAAGCTAAACAGTCTAACAGAGAATTAACACTTATATAATTTACACTTTTAATTTAATAATTAGATTCTCATGACCCTTAGAGTGACACTAACTACAGACTACTACTTGAAATCATGAAGAAGAAGGAAGAAAAAGAAAAATGAACAAAGAAAGACACACTACCCAAAATTCCATATTTTGTCTCATACCTGTTACTATATCATAGAAACTTTAAATTTAAAACTCATCACTGTGATTTTACTCATCATGTGATTTTTAGCTTATTATTTAGATCTAAAAGCCTTCTCCAGGGTTTCAAGTTCAAAGCAGTGTTTTTTAGGGGGTCTGTGCTTGGAAGCACAAGCTCCAAGTTTCTGGGATACAATAAGAATTGTTGGGTTTATTTTTTATTTTTTCCAGCAGCACATCCAAGCTCGGCGCGGCACCTCCCCGCACCCGGTGCGCGATGCTCGGGGAGCGCAGGGGCATCGCCTCGGGCTCCGGTGCGCAGCCCTTCCCTTCCCTTCCTTTCCCTTCCCGGCTCCGGCGGGGCTGCCCGGGGCACTGACCCCAGCGCCGGGGAGTCTGGAGCGGAGCCGGGGCCGCCGCTCGCCGCCGTCAGCCCACACCTCATCAATAGGGGCTGACAGCCCCGGCCCCGCCGCCCCGACGGCACCGCGGCCGGCACGGCACGGCTTGGCACGGGCTGCGAGCGGGGACAGCCCCGAGCTGGGCTGCAGGCAGCGTCAGTCATCCATCCATCCATCCATCATCCATCATCCATCCATCATCCATCCATAATCCATCCATCATCCATCCATCATCCATCCCTAATCCATCCATCATCCATCCGTAATCCATCCATCATCCATCCATAATCCATCCACCCATCCATCATCCATCATCCACCCATCCATAATCCATCCATCATCCATCCACCCATCCATCCATCCGGGAGGGGTTTGGGCTCGGGGTGCAGGAACCCCGCAGGGATGCAGGGATGGCGGCATTCCCGAAGGAACGGCTCCGTGGGTCTGGGATGGACGCAGCGTCATTGCGGGGTTGTGGGGGTGTAGGGATCCCAGGACACACAGGGAGAGGTGCAGGAGAGCGGGAGGGTGAGAGAGCTTGGTGAGAGAGGTGCAGACACGAGGGTGAATGTACGGAGAAATACATGGATATTCTGGAAAAGTAGATTGGCGTGAAAAGGAAATAAGACACGGGAATGAGAGGGAGTTACAGAGATGTAGGGACGTAGGGATATAGGGATATAGGGATATAGGGATAGAAGGATAGAGGGATAGAGAGATAGAGGGATAGAGGGGTAGAGGGACACAGGGATATAGGAATATAGGAATATAGGGAAAGAGGGATATAGGGATATAAGGATAGAGGGATAGAGGGATATAGGGATAGAGGGATAGAGGGATAGAGGGATAAAGGGATATAGAGATACAGGAATACAGGGAGAGAGGGATATAGGGATATAAGGAGAGAGGGATATAGGGATATAGGAATCTAGGGAGAGGGATGGGGGGGATATAGGGATAGAAGTGGATAAATGGATGTATGGATAGATGATAGATAAATGGATACATGGATAGATGGTGGATAAATGGATACATGGATAGATGGTGGATACATGGATACATGGATAGATACGGATAAATGGATGTATGGATAGAAATGGATAAATGGATATATGGATAAGTGGATACGTGGATAGATGGTGGATAAATGGATACATGGATAAATGATGGATGATGTATGGGTACATGGATAGATGATGGATGTATGGATACACGGATAAATTATGGATGTATGGATACATGGATAAAGGATGTGTAGTGATACTGACTGAGGTTCCACATTCCCAGGGCTCCAGCCCCGGCATTTCCAGGCAGAGCAGCCTCCCCGCCTGATGCGCGAGGCTTTCCCAGCCTCTCCGAGCCTGGCGAGGGGTTTTCCATCTCCGGTCAGTCCCCGACAGCCGGGATGTCACAGCAGGCGTGTTCCACTCGGGGGGTTTCCCTGTCACTGCGCCCCAGGGCGGTGACAATGACGACAGCAGAGCCACACGTGTGCAGGGCGCTGCTGACGCACCCGCTTGGTCCCCACCGCAGGTGATGCTCGCCCACTCGCCCCGTGCTGGTGGCCCCGGGGATCCCCCATCCGCGCGTGACGTGTGGCCACAGAAGCCACGCAGACATCGGTCACACCGCCGTGGCACAGCCCCTGTCCTCTCCGAGCTGGGCTTTCAGTCTCCCCAGCAATGAACCCCAGCAATTCAGAGCCCAGAATTTTAGGCTCGACTCACTCGATTTTGGCAGTGAGGCTGGCAGGAGTGCAGCGCACTGATCCACGCTCTATTTTCAGTGCTCTCAGACACATCTGTCCCCACCACGCACACACAGTGACACAGACACGCAGAGCATCGCATGCCCTGTGCTTCCCGTTCCCTAGAGATCCCGTTTCCTAAAAATCCCCGTCCCAGGTGCGTTTTGGGTTTTGCCTGTGCCCAGATTTCCCCGGCACTGAGCCTCACTTCTCAGCTTCTCCCTTCCTGCTGCATCAGAGCACGGATCGCTGCTCTGCATCCCATGGATTTATCCCTGAGGAAGTCACCTGTACTTATTACCAAAAAAAAAAAAAAAGGAAAAAAAGCAGTGGGGAGGGAGAAAACAGGAAAAAGCAGTAATATATTTGGGGGTAGAGGGGGTGCTCAGAAAGGATTTAGAAATTCCCCTGAAGCTCCGCTGAGCCGGGATGCTCCTTGGCCACCCTTCTGCCCTTGGGACGGGGGTGGAGGGCGGGGAGCTGGTGGCATTTTAGGACCGCTGCCGTCCTGTAAACAGATGTGAGGTTTGTTTGGGAAAGCGCCTCTGAAAGGCGTGACCAGGGCCTTTGGTTGAGCCGGGGCGGGGGTGGCAGCCACAGCAGGGTCCCCCGAGAGCGGCTCACGGTCCCTCTGTGCCGCTGTGGAGGTGGCTGTCCCACTGTCCCCACTGTCCCCACTGTCCTCAGGGCTCTCCACAGTGTCCCGCGGGTTTTCCTTGCGCTGAGACGTGTCTGTGGGTACGGGGGTCCCAGAGCGGGGAGGAGAATCCAGGATCTGTCCCCCAGGAGTGGGAAGGGGGGTTCATCCCTCCCCCCACACAGCTCCAGCTGGATTTCCAACTCGGGATTTCCCCCCTTTCGCTGGATCAGGAGCGGGCTGGAGGGCACAGCACCCCCCTGTCCATCCCCAGAAAGGTGGGGAGGGGGCGGGAGGAGGCGATGCCGTCCCCAGATCTCTCCTGGCTCGCAGGGAGCCTCGTCCCCAAATTCCCGGCCATCCCTCACTGCCAAACCAGCCCCAAAAAACCGGGGGTGCAGCCCGACTGAGAACCTCCCCAGTGCACCGACACAAGCCAGGGGCAGCCGAGAGGTACCCACAGACAGATACCTATAGATAGAAACCTATAGACAAACACCTATAGATAGATACCTATATATAAATACCTATAGATAAACACCTATAGATAGATACCTATAGCTGATCCATACCGCCCGCAGTGCCACCCAGCCCAAGGCACCGGATTTTTTGGAGCCGATTTCTCCCCTCTCCGCTGTCCCGGGGTCGGTAATTCTCAGATTCCCCCCAGTCCTCTCCTCCAGACCCCTCTCAGCAACAGCCAAAGCGAGGAATAAAAAAAAAAAAAATTAACACAATACAAATAAAAACCTCAAATAGTCCCAAATGGCCAATACATTCATCCCTTTTGCTCTGCTAAAACCACATTTCCCCGCTGATTTGTCCCTCTGTTTTAAATAATTTTTCTTCATGATTCACGATTTTTTAAAAATTCTAATTATAGCGCAGATAAAAATTTAAATTAACTTTTTCCTTTCTTCCTCTGCCTCCCCCATAACAATTCCTAAAGTGTTTTCTAGTGAATTTTTTGTTGTTGTTTTTTTGGGGGAGAAAGATTTGTTGTTTTGTTTTTGGTTTTTTTTTTTTCCTATATGCATCAACACCCGGAGCTTTAACTCTAAAACCACCGCGGAGCTAAGTCTGATACAGGGGGGTAAAAAAACCAAAACAAAACACTTCTAAAAAACAGACATAATATCTATTATTTTTCCTGCCTGGGGCAGAACTGGAGGCTGAAAAGGAGAGAGGCAAGGCCAGAGTTTATTCTCCGGGGTTAATTTCACACAAATTTCGTTAATCGCAAGTTAAAAAAAATGCTTCACCGTGTGCAGAACAGAGTTTTGGGTTCGGTTTGGGGTTTTTTTGGTTGTCGCTGCGCTTTGCTGCGTCCCATCTGCTTATTCCAGGAGGAATTGTGTCCTAAATCCATCCTCGCCCTGACGGCTGCTCCTCACCTCTTGGATTTTCGGGATGCGCGTTCCCGGCTCCACCGACCGATCATTCCCGGCAGAAAGAGGCTGGATCCGGCCGCGCTCACGCCAAACAATCCACGGGAATTGCTTTTGGATCTTTTTTCCTGGATGCGCAAAGCCAAAACAGGTCCATGAAATCTTCCCTGCTCCTGGCATTGATGCTTGGGCGGGTGTAATCAGTTTAAATTGTTTTTGGTTTTGTGTTTTAAACGGAAGAGCTGCTTTTCTGTAGGAATTCAACGAATCTTTAGGAAATCGCTGCTTTGGGAGAGAAAAGCGTCAGGAATTTTGCAAAGGAAGGAAAGATGAGTGTCCTGAACCCGGCACATCTGGATAGGCAGCTGCTTCGGAGAAGGGATGTAAAAACAGACATCGATATATTTAATTCTCCTTTCTTCCCCTGTGTTTCTAGCCCCGTGTTCATCAGAGTATTTTTATATATACATGTATTCACACATATTTTAATATATGCATTTATATGTTTAGATATTAGATATGAATTATTAAACATTGTACTTTATATGCTACATGTCTATTTTTCCATATTTAATAATTTACATATCTATAAAAAACAATATCACAGGGCGCTACAAATTTTAAACAATAATTATTTCGGTATGACAGCACATCTATGTTTGCACATAACACACATTCCTGTGAATTATAACACGCATTAAGTCCCGTCTATACTTGATTTTTGTGTCGATCTGTATAAAATGACACGCTTTTTATTAATTAATTTATTAATTTTATTAAGTAATTGTGCTGGAAACACAAACACTCACAGTGACGCCGTTGCTGGTGTTTATTTGTTACGTATTTCTGTGCCTATTATTTTATTTCTATACCAGGCTATAATTATTTTCTTCCCGATATTTGGGGTTATCTCCAACTGCGTTTTCCCACTTTTTGGGGTGTCCCTGTTCCCCCCTGGGTATTCCAGGGCAGAGGATGAGGGGATCCCACATCCCTGGGATCATTCCCAACCCCCCAAGTGTTCTCCTCACCTTCCATCCCCCTTCCATAAATTGCTTCCCCCAACGCCTCTTCCCCATCCCGTTCTCTTTCACAAGGAGATTTGGAATTTTAATTCCATATTTTTATTTCCAAGCACCAAAATCCGCTGACATCTCCCCGCCAGACTCAGGGTAGGAACCCCAAATTTTCACGGGAAATTCCAGAATGTGGGAAATATTAATGGTGAGAGAGTTATTCCCGGGAAACAGTGCAGTGGGAGAGACCCCAGGGTGAAATGAGCCCCTGGGAGAGGGGGGGCTGTGGATGGGGGGGTGAACCCCACCTGGCATTGGGACCCCAAATTGCAGAGAGGTGCAGCACTTCATTACCCTCTAAATGGGACAAGAAATGGGGCAGCACCCCCAAACTGGCTGGGACAGAGAGCAGAGCAGCTGCCACCTCCTCTCTTTGTAATTTGGGACCCGATTTGCGGCACGGAAAATCTCCCCAACGAAAGGGGTTTACTCCAGCGGAGTTTGGGGACTGGGAGGTGTCTGCACGTCTCACAAAATCCCCCCGATTTTTTCAGCCATCCCCGGGGTGCGCAGCGACGCGAGGCTGCCCCAGCTGGTGAGGGCTGGCTCCATTTTATTATTTCATTTTATTCTTTTTTTTTTTTTTTTTTCCCCTCCTCTTCTCCACAACCACGAAACCTGGCGCCCGGCTGATGGTGCAACACATCCCGGCCCTTCTCCCCCGCTTCCCTCCCATCGCCGCCCATTTCCACGTGACGTGGGAAAACCAGTCAGCGAGTGGGACTGGGCAGCCTGGCCATACTGGGGAGCCAGCAGGGGGGCAGCGCTGCCCCTCATCCCCCCCAGGGAAGCAGGAGCCGGGCATCTCCTTCTCCTCTGCCTTCCCCAGAGCCAGGGGGGAGGTTCCAGCCCCACGGCCTCGCCCCCTCACCCCCGTGCCCCCCAGCACTGAAGGTGGGTAGCGCTTCTCTGTCCCCTCGCTCCTCTTCCTCGCTGTCACGCCGGGACCCCCAGCGAGGCCTCCCCGAAAGCTTCCTCCTATTGTCTCCTCGAAAAGTCACTCTATTTTAACTTTTATTTTTATTTTTTAAAATTATTGTTGTTATTATTATCGTTACTATTTGAAGGGCGAGAGGGGAGCTCGCTCCTTGTTCTCCTTGTTGCTCCTCTTTGGGGAATCCCGCTCCGTCCTAGGCCGGTTACACACCAACCATTCCCGGGGATCGTGGGGGACACAGATCTCCCTTAAAGCTCTTTATTCCCGGCTCGATTCCATCCTTACCCCTTCCCGGCGCTGCCTCCGGCTTCTCTCCCCTTCCTCGGCCGCCTCCCCGTCTCCCGCTGTCCTCCCAGGGTATCAGCCCTTATCTGCTGGTTATCTCTTCTGCTGCTAAATTCAGCCCGGCGGAGGGGTTCAGCCGGGGGAATCTGCTGGTTAAACCCAGAGCAGTCCCAAGAGTTATCTCTCCGGCCATAATTCCCCCCCCTCCCCGCCCCGCGCCCCATCCAGCCCTTCTCCCGCTGCGAGGTTGGTTTTCATGGAATCCTACAATTCCACAACGGTTCGGGTTGGGAAAGGCCTGGAAGTTCACCGAGTTCCGACCCCCCTGCCGCGGGCAGGGACACCTTCCACCAGACCAGGTTGTTCCAAGCCCTGCCCAAGAGGCTCCCTCCATGATTTGCAGGGAAAACAGCGCCTCAACTCATCTCACCCCCTTCCCGGACATTCCTTGGGAAAGGGATTTCATCCTGATCCCCTGCCACAAGTAGGATTTGGGATCTTGTCATTACACATCACTTGCAAGGCCCCGATGGCATCCCAAGGCCCAAAACCACTCCAAATTCCCCCAAATT
>VRYO01001589.1:27629485-27660924 GCA_009812075.1 Sialia sialis | reverse complement strand
CCAGAAGCTCCTTGTTGCAGCATTCCCCGCACTCTCGCACCTTTTTAAACGCTCGCGGCGCTCGGCGGCGATTTCTTTTTCAATACGATAAGCTCGGGTTGGATTTTCTCATCCCCCCCCCACAAAAAAAAAAGAACTGGCGGGTGCTGGGTCTGCTCCAAAAGAAGAGCTAGGCAGAGATTTTTCCAAGCTGGATGCAGATCTGACCCTGCCACTAGCGCTGAAATGTTTCAGCTTCGGAGTTTTGGCAAGACCTGGATTTTAAAGCCAAATTTGGGGCAGCGTCAACTGGAGGAGAAAATAATTTTTTCTTTTCCAAGAAGTGCCCAGTGATTAATTTTTTTTATCAATTATTTGCTGGCACAGAGTGGTTTTTTTGCTTAATGACGTGGATTCTACCTAATTGTAGAATGAGTCTTTGCTCAAGGGAACAAATTGGATAATTCCAATGTCTTTTTGCTTTCTTTGTATTTCTAAGGCCGAACTTGCTCAGGTTTTTAGGATCAGCCATCCCTTAAAAAACAGATTCTGTATGGACTGAGAAAAAGGAAAAAACAACTTCAAAAATACCTATTTTCTGTGCTCAGAGCTGAAGCTATCCTGATTTAAGTTCACTGGGAGCTGGTGCAGGATCAGGCCCATGCAAATAAGATTCCATAGCGGAGAAACTCAGCTCAGAGCAAATTACATGGGAATTTACATGTGTTCTCAGGGAGGTGAAACCCAAAATCCACTGGGACCTTCCTTTTTTTTCCTGAGAAGTGAACACTTTGTCCATATGCTGCAGCATGAAGGAATTAATGATTTTTTAAAATTACTTTTAGTCACCCCTAAAGCTTGTGAGATCTTCAGCAGAGCCAGCTGGGCTGGAAGCGCTCACACCAGCCTTGGGAGAGACTCGAAAATTAATTTTGTTTGTGAAAGAGGAAAAGAAAGAACTCCTGGAAAGCTAAGAAATGGCTAATTTTTGCAGCAGAGGTGGGGTGAGGGCAGCCGGATGAGGGATCCCACAGGGCTGATCTGTCTCCACCAGGGACTGGTACTGGATTGTTTCTGAATCCGGGATAACGACATCGCTGCCTGGAAATGCTTCCTCCTAATCCCTGGGAATTAAGTTGGTGTCTGCTGGGGGAGCATTTCAGGAGAGGTCCCGTGCTGGGACATCACTCCCTGCTCCTGCTCTCCTCCCCAGAGCTCAGCCCTTTTCCGCTCCCAGCACGGGGGATTTGCAGGGAGCTGCCATGGGGCTGGGTTCCCATTGCCACCAACTCCCCCAAAAGGTTTAAAACCCGAATTTGGGGGGCAGAGATGAAGCAGGGAGGGAGAAGGAGACCACGCCAGTCCCTCCAAGCAAGGTTTTGCCAATTCTTCCCCGGTTTTTCCACATGGAGCTCCCTGTTTCCGTAATATTTAAGCAAATTCCAGGCTGCCCTCTGACCTCGAGGGCCTCCTTTGGCTCTGCAAACACCTCCAGGCAGTTCAGGAGACATCTCCCTCTTGCTGGATTCCCAGCTTCCACCCCTGGCTGTTGCCAGCCCTCGTGCTTTGGTGCACCTCAATTTTCCTTCAAGCTCCAGCTTCCGGAGTTCTGTTATCTTCTGACAGGCTCTGCTCCTTCACAAATGGAAAGAACACTTTTCCTGGACAAGGGAGAGGCTGGAAAACGCTGATTCCTTCATGCTGAAATGCTAGATGAGGCAGAGAAAAATCTAATATTTATTATTTAAACTGAGTTTCCAAGCCAGGCTCTCGGATTTGCAAGCCAGGGAGCCACCATTATTCAACATCCAGGGCTAGCAGCGCTGGAGCTGTAAAAAAAAAAAAAAAAAAAATCAGTGAGGCCCTGAGCCCCAGACATCAGGACTCCTCCAAATGACGTGTGGTCCCAGATGTCTGAGATTATTTTGGGAAGGGAGTGCTGGCCCCAGGGGCTGCCTGCCCGGGGGACTGGCTGCTGGGAAGGACTCTGGGTTGGGACAGGCCTGGCTGGTGTGGAGCATGAGCTGCTTTGGGGAATGGGGGATGTCTCTTCCTCACACTCCTCTGGGCTGGGATGATGCTCTGCATCCTGGGCATGACTTTTCCCATGTTCCATTACTTTTCTAGGACGCATGAGGGATGCTGTAATTCATCCTGCCCCTCTGGACAGGAAGATCTGGGATTGAGGGGCTTTTCACTTCCCAAAATAAGTAGGACCACGAGCAGGAGGGTGAAATCCCCCTCACATCCCCTTTCCCTTTGCCTCCAGCCAGGGAAGGGTCTCTTGCCTGCTTTCCCCAAGCATTTCTCTTCCCAAACCCACATCCCAGTCAGGCTCTGCCTCCTCCCTCCACACAAATCAATAACAACGGGTGAGCAGGTTAATTATAATCACAGAATAAACGCCGCGGTCTCAAAGTTCACCCAACTTCAGCAGCGTTTCAAAACGAGCTGGACGGCGCCAAGAAACTTTCATTGATTCCTCCGGGGCAGGTGTGGGAGTTTGAACCTGTCCCCAGGCTGATCTTGATTCCAGGCCTACTCAATTTTCCTCCTTATCTCGACTTTCGCCTATCTTATAATGCCTGTTATTTTAGATAAAAAGTCCAATCAATTGAGTTAGAAAAACTGCAAGTTATATGCGGCCCTGATAAGTGGGGTACCTGCCGGTTTTATTGGCCTGGGCCGCGAAGTGACCTTTGCAGATGCTTTATCATCCCCTCCTCCCGCCCTGCTCGGGGGCTGAGTTGACTTAACGTGCAGAATAACTAATAAAAGAGGAAAAGAGAAGGGCCAGGGGTTAGACAAACTCACTGTCCCCTCTAACGTGATGAGCCGTAGTAAACACCTTTTTGTTTGTGCCTGGCTGGAGTCCCGCTGGGAGGCTGGGATCCGGCCTGGCTTGTGCTGGTGCAGCTCCTCTGAGTGGGATTTATCAGTGGAGCAGCTCCTGTGTCTAAATCACTGAAATTAGAACAAAACCGGGACAGGGGTTTGGATGTGTCAGTATCGGTCAGTGATGTGCTCAGGGAGGGATTGAACATAGTCCACATATTCCACATATTCCATATATTCCATTTATTCCATATATTCCTACCCATGGTATAGACATTTTATATTTCTAAAGTGAGGGGTTTAACATATCATAATTTTTTTTACACATGAGAATTTTTAAAAATATGTATCTGTGCGCATTTGTGCACATATGTATAAATATATATGCATACACCAGTCTCTACAGCTAAGTTCTATATAGTCACAGAACAATATAATATAATAATAATGATATAATATAATACAATATAATAATAATTTTAATAGCAAAACCAGGAAGAATTAATTGGAGATGATTCCTAACTTCCTAACTGGCATTCTCAAAGACATCCCAGGCATTTCTGGAAGAGGGTCTGGAACTAAATGATTTTTAAGATGCTTTCCAACCCAAACTATTCTGTGATTCTAGGACATGCTATGTATATATACACAAATATATATGTTTATATATATGTATACCACATGCACACAAATATAATAACAACAATACAACTGATTGTATTCCAAGAAGGATTTTGCCCATTTGCTTTGGAAAAATGTCTGCCTTCTGATCCGGGGAGAAAACCCACCCCAAACTCCGAGTTTCTGGAGTTGTAGGATTGTAGAAATGCACATTTTAAGATCCCTAGCAGGACAACCACCTCAGCAGTGACTGAGGGCGTGTGGATGAGCCTTTGGAATGCCCAAGGATGGACATTCCTCCATCTCCTAACAAAAACCCAACAGACCATGCTCTTCAGTCACTGCTGAAGGATCACCTTGGGCTTGTCCTGTGCAGAGGCATGGGGTCAATGATCCTTGTGGATCCCTTCTAGCCCAGGATTTTGTGTGATTCTGTGAGAACTGCCAGCCCCTGGCGTGCTCCAAGCACAGACCACCTCATCCTGAGCCCAGCACCTCCTGGTGCAGAAGTTTGGGTGGGATTGGGGTCTCAGAACATTTGAACATGGCCAGGCTCTGCTGGCTGGGCTTAGGGTCAGGCTTCGCCTCGTCCCCAGTGACTGGCCCAGGTTCAGCCGTTCCCCCACAGCCATAAGGCCGATTCCCATGGCTCAGGCACACCACAGCAGCTTGGCAAGGGCTCCACAGCACACCTGCCTGTGGTCCCCTGTGGGGGAACAGCTGCACATGATCCCCTACCTGTTCCCAACTCAGAAACAGCTGCTCAGGAGAGATCGTGGCACTGCAAATCCCAAGCTTTTCTGATCTTCTTCATTTTTTCCCCACTGTCCCTTCCCTGAGGCCATCAAGAGTCTCATCCACTTGGAGATAGGCCAGTTTTCAAGGAGGGCAAGGCTGTGGCTCTTTTTCCTTTGTCAAAAGAGAGAAAAACCATTTCCAGGTGCCTCCTGCCGAGCAGACCCCAGGCTGTGGCTGACCCCATCTTGCCCATTCCCTGGGCTCTCCATGCTAATCTGAGATTTGTTAAAAAATATTTGGACAGTCGATAAGCGGAGGAATCTCCTGTTTATCAGAAGAGCCTGGGATATTTACAAGTGTAAGAACCGCAAGGAGGAGTAAGGAAGGGGAGGCCACCTTGGTGGGTGGGAGTTCCCTCAGGCACAGCTTGACAGTCAGCAGAAGCTGCTCTTGGACACCTGGCTGACAAAGAGGTGACCAACAAGCTCCCACCAAGGGATGCCTGCACTCCTGTCTCCTTCAGAGCAGGCTGTGCACCTTTGGGATGTGGGGCATGGTCTCTCAGTGTGAGCGTGGGCTGCACTCAGCTCTGGGACAGCCCTGGGTGGATGGTCTGGGCTCTGCTGTGCTGGAGAGCTGTCTGTGCTTTTCCAAGCAGCCAGGCTGGCCATTCCCCCAGCTCCTGCCCCTTCCCAAAACACTCTTTAGATCTGATTTAGAGGAAACCAGTTTCCACCCATTAATTTCTTGTCTCCAGCTGTAGCTTTTGAAAGTTGTCACCCCCCCAGTGTCACTCCTTGCCATGGGGACAGCGTCACCACGAGATGAAAAGCCTTGCTCAAGGGCATCCTACTGCAAGACTGAACTCCAAGCCAGGCCTAGAATTTGCCCAACCTTCCCATGGTGGCCCTCCTGCACACGATCTCAGCTGGTCCTTTGGCTGCTCCCACCTCCACCATCCTTCAAAGCATGGAAAACACATCCACGAAGGAAAGGAGTATTCCAGGCTGCTGGCAGTGGCGTGTGCCACAGACCTTGGCTTGCTGCAGGCAGAGCAGGGAGTGCTGCAGGGGAGGGACACAGTGTTCCCTTTGCCTTGACGTGAAACATTTGGCCCGGGAAGGGCTTCACGGGAAATGTCTCGCCGTGGCGTTCCGCAAAGCCAGGGGAAAAAGCAGATTTCTTTGCCTTCTGGAAAGCCAGACTGTAGGGTGAATGTTTGCTCAGCAATAAGTAGGGTCTTTATGTTTTCAGAGGGAAAATTGTTTGGCCCGGGCAGCTAACTGGGTACACAGCCATTTTCTCCACCATAGATGTGTCAGATAAACCCTAAAACTTTCTGGGATGGCACCAAGCCATTTCTGCAAGGCTGCACAATGATGCTTTCTGCTTGAAACCGTGTTTCTGGCTAAGTGTGGGGAATTTTCCTGGTGCCCCACACCCTGCAGATCCTCAATCACACGAGTGATGCCTTCTGTTCATCCAGAGGGGAGAGCAGGGAGCCACATTCCCACAGCACCCAGCCCAGTGATGGCACTGCTCACACAGGCACCGTCTGCTCTCTGTGTTTAGATCCAACAATCTCTAAAACCCTGGGTGAATTTTCCCCAAATTCTGTCCGAGAGGAAACAGGAAGAGAAGAGGGAACAGAGGGGGAAAAGCCAACGAGTAAAACCTGTTTTTTACAGAAACATCCTTGGCTCCATCAGCTCCATCTTCACTTTCTGATCCCAGCCTGTGTGCCAAGCTGGAGATGTCCCCATGGACAAAGGAAAGGCTCACGACAGCTTTCATTTGGCTACAGAGATCCTCTATAAATTTGGGCTTTTAAAATTTGCAGTCACTCCCTGCCCATTCCTCTTTAGTCTCTCCTTTATTTTTCCTTCTCTGCCACAATCCTGGACCAACCAGCACTTGTAACTGGGCTGTTAGCTGACCAGAAACCTTTTGGTGGATTTTTCCCTTGAAACATCAGCTTCTGGAATCGTGCAATTCATGGAAACACCTCAACACAGTCCAAAGAAATAGAAGATGTGACTTTCAGCTCCTCTAGGTGCAGCAAAATGCTGGTTTGAAGGACCCCAAAAAGCTTGGGAGGGTAGGAAGGATTTCCAAACTGCCATTTTTTAATGGGAACAGATTTGGGATTTGGGACAAAGTGGCTGGAATGGTAAATCCTTTTTCCCTGCCATGCTGTTGTGGCTGTGCCCTGAAGCAGAAGGTGTCCTGGGTGGGATTCCAAGGTGTCCATGTCCTTTGCTCAGCTGCGAGTGCCCCTGAGAGTCCATTTGGGGTTTGTGTATACACAGGATCGTGGCTCTCACCTCTTATCATAACAAATTGTTTTAGGAAACTGCTTCTCTGCTGGGAAAACTGCTCTCAGGCTGTGTTTAGAGCCTCTAAGTGGCCTGGCTGTGCTTGAAGGACAGTTCCCCCTTTGCTGAGTTGCTTCGTTGGGTTGAGAAGACACTTCTGCAGGGGGAACTGTTGATATCAAATATCCCTCCAGCTGTAAACAAAACTCCAGTGCTATATTAATGGAAGGCTCTTTCCATCCAGAGAGGGTGGAGGCAGGAGGGGCTGGAGGGAAGTAGAAGACAACCTCGTTGTTCCTCATGCAGGAGGGTCTGACCCAAACCAGGGTAGCGAGGGCTCTTTGTCCCCTTCCATAGGATGGTTTGGGAAGAGAAATTCATAAATTGGATGCTTGCTCTGAACTGAAGGATTCAAAATCCTTCCTTTTTCTGTTATCATTCCTTAGAGTCCTGATCCATCAGGTTTATGCATTCAAGATGATCTCTCCTATGCAGATTTAATCACAGAATCACAGAATGGTTTGGGTTGGAAGGGACCTCAAAGCTCAGGCCCTGCCATGGGCAGGGACTCCTTCCACTGTCCCAGGTTGCTCCAAGCCCCATCCAGCCTGGCCTTGGACACTTCCAGGGATGGGTTGCTAAAGAAAAGCCCAAAGGTCTGGACTTAGAAATGGATGTAGTGCCAGACTGGCAGAGTTGGGGTTTGCAGAGATGATGGAAGAAATCACCTCAAGGCACTCTCCAGGCTCAAGCCTTGGGGTGAGCTGCAGCTGGCTATCTGATTCTCCTGTCTGGAAAGGCAAAATTCCTCAGGTTTTGGTGAGCCAGAGGTGCTGGAGGTGTGGGCTGGCAGGACAAGCTCCAATCTGCTTTTCCAATGACCTCAGCATTGTCCGTACAGGTCGAGCTCAGTGGACGTGAAGAACCCCTCCCAGTGGCCAAGAGTCACGAAGGGCCACATCCAAGAATTCTTTTTTTCCCTACCAGACCCCTGTGTCCCACTCAGGAGTCACTCCTGGCTCCCTGGGGACTGGATGTCCCATTGTGGAAACTATTTCTGACATGAGCAGTACTCAAGGCCTCACCCAAGATTAGGAGGCTGTTGTGCAACACACAAGTGACATTTCCTGCCCTGGGGACCTTTGCAGTGCTCATAAACAGTAGATGTGTGGGGGGGAAAAAAAAAATCTCATTTTACGCAGCAAGTTGATGACCAGGATAGGGCTGGGACACGATCCATCCTCTCCACTGGTCATTGAGTGAGATTTCACCATCTGAAAAGCTCCTTCATTGACTAAAGACAGGGTTTTATGAAGAATTAAGTAGAAGGCCATCGGGATTAGCCAACAGCAGGGACCCAGCCCATAAAAAGGACTGAATGATCCCAAGATAGAAGATAAGGGCTTGGCAAAGGCACGTGGGGAAGCTGCAAAGAGGAAGATGAGGCCGGTCAGCACACACGAGGCTCCCCCAGCCGTGGCCCGACATCCTCCCCAGCCCGATCAGCAAATCCTTCCCTCAACCCTGTCCCCGTGCTGCCTGTACCTGCCTTCGGGAGAGGGAGTAAATCTTCCCAGCACAGAGGCCATTACAGAGGTCACCGGATGGACCCATAAATCTCCATTATCAGGCAGCGGCTCCTGTGCCACAGAACGGAAATTATTGCCCTGAGTGCGACTGGGGGAGCCTTTCCTTCCCCCCTCATTGTTCAGGGCCCTGCGGGAGCCGCTCGGGCCATTTGCTGCCTGAATAAACGTTTCCTTTCCCGGCTGCAAAGTGCGAGGAGTAAGTGTCAGGGGATCTCATAATGCCAGGATTTAGAGCTCCAGCCCCGAGCCAGAAGCCAAGGAAACACTTTGCTGTTTTGTTTTTTTTTTCTTGGGGAGTCTCCTTAATGCCCCGTTATTAATAACAGTGACAAATTAAACAATTAGTGCATTTGGAGCCCGGTGACCTCCGTGCCCAGTTTAGTCAGGTGGTGGTGGATCCCAGGTCCTGGGAACATTTTGGTTTCCTGGGTCCTGGACACCCATCCACATCAAACTGCAGGTGATGCTTTCTCATTATTTTATAGATCTTCAGGTTTTTTGGAGCAGGGGGGATGTGTGGCTTGAAGGGCAGCTCAGAAAGTTCCCCTCACCAACTTCATCCTGGAGTTCAGTGATGCGGTGAAATTATATATATATATAATTGTATATATACACAAAAAATAATTATGAAAATACCATTTATTCTAGAAAGAGATCCAGCCCCTTGTTTCCCACTTCCTTAGGGCCCAAACACCCTTTGTTCAATAAATGAGCAAGCCCATATCATCATCTCTAAACCAACATCCAGCAGTGTCCAAGACAACTCCAGTGCCATCCCAAAGCATTCTGTGGAGCAGGTGAGGAGATCTCTCCTCCAGGTGGCACCTCCTGAGGTCAGAGAGCTCTCCCTGCTCCGTTAGGAATGCTTTTAATGAGGTTGCACTCTGTGGGTGTCATCTGACTCAGCACTGGGTGGTGCCCAGAGGGGACACACCCATCTGATAGGGGATGTGATTAGAGAAAAGCACCCATTGCGTGTCCCCTGGGAACAAAGTCTGTCCCTTCCCACCTCCAACACCAATGATTCCTGTTTATGGAGCTTCACAAGCCTCACCTTTGCCTGCAGCTGGGAGGGGAAAGTCTCACAAATGTTATTGCCACGGAAGCAGGGGAGAGAACTTTTGGGAACCTCAAGCAGTGAAAGTTTGGATGGGGCTTGGAGCAACCTGGGGTAGTTTGAGGTGTCCCTGCTCATGGCAGGGTTGGAATGAGATGGGCTTTAAGGTCTCTTCCTACACAAACTTCTGGGATTCTATGGAGGTCCCTTGAGAGAGAAGCTCCAGTCCAAATCCCATGGAAGCTGGGAAATAAAAAAAGCCAAAACCCAACCCAAAGGCACCAGAGAAATAGGGAATGTCAGTCAAATGCAGATGCCACTGGTCTTTTGGATGTTGATGAGACAACACTGAAAATAACGTGGCACTGGAGCTGGGAAATAACACTCAGCATTTGGCAACAAATTATTTATTGCCAGAAGATAGGAGATTTACATTCTTCTAAAACCAGAAATATATCCATACTTGACTTTTTTGTTTTTTGAGGGACCTTCTTATTCAAGAACTAGTCCAATTCTGAACATTTCTGAGGGACTGTTAGGAATTTTCTCCTTTGTCTTTGATTTAAAACTTTCATATTTTGGTTTCCTGGTGGAAAAACCTCCAAGAAAGACTGTATTTTGTAATTAGTAACAGCAACAACTCAAATCATTCAAGTTTTAACTGTTAACTTTTGATTACCTCTGCTCTGCTGAATTCTCCCTGGATTATGTCTGCACTGAATTATTTTTGAAGAAGATAATTTTAATAGGAAAAAAAATATTGCAAAAATACTTTGGCTTTTTCTTTGGAAAATTATAATCAAAAACCTCAACAACTTCTAAGAAGGAAAAAAAAGTGAAATGTTTTCCTTTCTTGAGATTTTTCAAGGAAATGAGTGCTTTCCTGAGCAGCTGCTCCAATCCCTTCTCTTTTCAAAGGAAGTTTATTTGATTCAGATTTTGGCTGTGACTCAATTTGTCATTTTAAGGGGGAAAGTGAGGGTTGTGGTATCACTGAATCCATGTGGACAAAGATCGCCTGAGGGGATTCCCTTCTTTTTGAAACCACCAGAATTGCTCCAGGGTAATGAGATTTTCCTAAAATGCTGAGCAGATACAGGATTCCTGCTTTTCTGGCTCCAGAGCTGCTTGGGTACAATAAATTACTGCTCTCCATCATTTCCTCATGGGCACACGTGTAATCTCCTGCCATTTTTAGCCAGATCTTCTAGACAGAATTAAGCTCACGTGAACATTTGTCTCTGTTAACTGGCGCCACTTCATTAATTTTTTTTGTCCTTTGGCCGCTTCATGGTTATGCAGTTTCCTGCAGGTTTTCCAAAAATAGTCTGGGGAAAAGAGAAAATAAGGCCATGTCTGAACATAACCCTTGCTAGACACCAGAGAACCCACATGGGATTGAGGCAAACTCAGCAAGAAGCCAAATTTTGGTTTGCTCCTTGGGGAGCAATTGTCTTCCAGCAGGAAGCTGAGATTTTTTGTGCAAAAAGCAGGTGGACAAGCAAAAAACACGGTGAAGTTCTTGGTGTCTGGAAGGGTTTGTATGGAACAGGGAGTGAGCTGTGTGTTTCCAGAGGATGATGCAGCTGAGCTGTGTTGTGCTGATCTTTGAACCTCCTGGTCCTTGTCACAGTCACAGGGACTGGCCTGGCCCAGCCCAGGGCGGTTCCGAGAGTGACACAATGGTTTGGGTTGGAAAGGACATTAGAGGTCATCTCATTGGGGAAAAACTTTACACCTTCCCAGGTTGCTCCAAGCCCCATCCAGCCTGGCCTTGGACACTTCCAGGGATCCAGGGGCAGCCACAGCTTCTCTGGGCACCTTGTGCTGGTGCCTCACCATCCTCACAGGGAACAATTCCTTCCTAAAATCTGATCTAACCTTGCCCTCTGTCAGTTTAAATGCATTCCCCCTTTTCCTATCACTCCATGTCCAGCTGCAGCTGAGCCCCAGTACCAGGAAGGCAGTGGGAATCCCTGGGGTGTGGCATCAAGCACAACACATATTTCCATCAAAACCTGAGCCTCTAACACACACAAATTCCCAACAATCCCTGTTAGCTGGCAGCCTGAGCTGAGGTTTGGATCCTACAACCACGGAATGGTTTGGATTGGAAGGGTCCTTGAGGACCATCCAATTTCCAACCCCCTTCCACGGGCAGGGACCCTTCATGCCGTACATGTGGATTGTGTCACTCAGGAGATGTGTTCTGCGCAGAGAAAGGGGTAAGGCACACAAACCTCCCCTTGGCTCTCTGCAGCAGACAGGAATGGGTGAGGAGCATTCCCATGGGGAGCAGGGCACCTGGAATGGTTTTCCCTGCCCAGCTGACCTCTCTGCTCTGTGGGGTTTGTGTTCATCTCTGGTCTCTGCCTTGATTGTAACCAGGGTGGTTCTGCTTGCCCTGGCTATGGCCAATCTCAAAAATTGGATAATGTCAGAGCAGAAGGGAAAGGTTTCTATTTCTGTCTCCTGGTATCCCTGTCCCAGCACATCCCTGCAGCCATAGCAGGGAAAGGAGTCCCTCTTCCCAATAATTCTGGGAGGGTCTTGCTTGGGGAAGTAACAGCTGTTTCTAGCAACCTATAAAATCTGAATATTTATCATTTCTTGAAATATCCCTTCTGGACCAAACTGAGAAGCAGAGCAGCAATTGAAGGTTCAGCCACCTAATTAACTGAATCTTTTCCCTTCTCTCCCATCCTGGCAGCAGAATTCTTTGATGATTATTCCGAGGGGCGAGAATGTGTCAACTGTGGGGCCATGTCCACCCCGCTGTGGAGGAGGGACGGCACAGGGCACTACCTCTGCAACGCCTGCGGGCTCTACCACAAGATGAACGGCATCAACCGGCCCCTGTTCAAGCCCCAGAGGAGGCTGGTAAGTCCAGATCACACCGTGGGGCCAGGAGGAGCCAAAGGAATCCCGGCCAGCTGGAGATGCCGGGGTGTTTCAACTCCATCTGCCCAGCTGAAGTCCAGACTTTCAAAACAAGCCTGATTTTCTGATGCTGGGGACACTCCAAGACTTTGTACTGCCCAGAGCAGTTCTCCAGACAGCCAGGCAGTGGAAGGGGTTGTAGGACATAGGGTGATTTTGGGATTTGTGGTGTCGGTTCAGCAAAAGCCAGTCTTTAGAATCCTTTAGTATCCAGGCTTTAGTATCACTGCAGGTGTATTTGGAGGAATGGCAACTCCTTCCAGTTCCAGCAGAATGCCAGCTCATCTTCTCTTATCCACAGGGGTCCCTGGTCACTGCTGGGTGAGCCCCTCACTTCACGGAGACTTTTCTGGATATTGTTTTTGGATCCTCTGCTCCCAGATCCGTGGGGTGAGGTGAAGCCCCCATTGTAGGGCAGGTCAGGGCATCCCAGAGCCTGTGGAGTCAGGGTGAGGTATGCACAAGGAACCTGGAGAATGGGAACAGCAATGTTCAGCCTGGAAAAGAGAAGATTTTGGGTTGACCTAATTGCAGCATTCCTGAAGGAAGCCTACAGGAAAGATGGAGACATTATTTACAAGGATGACAGGACAAGGGGGAATGGCTTCTCACTGACAGAGCAGGTTTAGATGGGATATTAGGAAGAAATTCTTCCCGTGAGGGTGCTGAGAGTGCTGCACAGGTTGCTTAGAGAAGCTGTGGCTGTCCCTGGACCCCTAGAAATGTCCAAGGCCAGGCTGGATGGGACATGGAGCAACCTGGGATAGTGGAAGGTGTCCCTGCCATGGCAGGGAGTGGAACTGGATCATTTTTAAGGTCCCTCCCAACCCAAACCATTCCATAATTCCGTGAGCTCGATGTTGATAATCTGCTGCTCCCTGCATGCTTTGCTGAGGGGTTTTGGGAAGGTCGCAGTGTCCCCAATGACATGAGTCCATCACAACAGGCTGAGAAATTTGGGATTGTTCATGCTGGAGAAGAGAAGGTCCTGTGGAGACCTCTCCAGTATCTGCAGGGTCCTACAGGGAAGGACTCTTCATCAGGAACTGGAGTGACAGGAAAAGAGTGATGGGTACAACTTTGAAGAAGGGAAATTTAGATTAGATACTAGGAAGGATTTTTTCTGTGAGGGTGGTGAGACTCTGGAGAGAGGCTGTGGATGCTCCAACCCTGAGAGTGTTCAAAGCCAGGCTCAAAAAAGCCTTGAGCAACCTGGTCTAGTGAAGGTGTCCCTGCCCATGGCAGGGGAGTGGGGACGAGATGAGCTTTAAGATCCTTTCTAACCTCTTAAAATTCGATGATCTTACAACATTCTATGAGTCCATACCATTCTAGGATCATGAACCCAAGCTAAAAGCAGCCACCTGAAAGCCACGTTTCCACATTCCTTGTTTTCCACGAGGCTCCATCCCCACTCTGCCCTCTCTTGGCATGGCTCAGCCCTCTCTGTGCCCAGAGCCAGCCGTCCCCTGCGAGTGACAGGAGTGACACGGGCAGCCACGGGCTCCGAGCGCCCTCTTGTGAAACGCCTTTGCAGCCGGGATCCAGGCAGGATCTCACCCTGCTCCCAGCACCTTCCCTCTCTCATTTTCTGGCCTCAGGGCTGAGCTTTGATGGATGATGGGAAGAGTCAGGTGTGGAGGATGTGGCTTTTCCTTCCTCCGCCTCCCACTCTGCTTCCCAGCTCAAAACTTGTATTTTATACAGCTTCAAGCCCGTTGCTTTCTCCTCTTGCCTTCTGAGCCTCACTAAACCAGTTCACCCAGAAAAGGAACTTTGGTCTGCTCCCTGCACTAATTAATTAGTGGGACTTCCTATTAATTATCCCTCTTTATCAAGAGGAGGAAAATGCTGCTGGAGGCATCTCTTTTTTAAATTTATCTTCCCCTTGAGCTCTACGAGCAGCAAAGCACAAAGCCAGCCAGGAATAATGTAACATTTATGGTGTTGTTAACATTTTCTTGGGATAGTCATGATGCCTGGAAGGGCTTGGGAGCTGGAAAAGGCAGGATGGTCTGAGATCCAGACACCTTAGTGTAGGTGTGTACATGTGCAGGGGGTCTCTAAGCTGCTGGAGATGTGGGGCTCCGTTCAGGTGGTGTGGGATTCTGGAGAAAAGGAGGCTCAGGGGGGACCTTGTGGCTCTGCACAACTCCCTGACAAGAGGGGACAGCCAGGGGGGTCAGGATCGAGGACAGAACCTCAGGCTGTGCCAGGAGAGGTTCACATTGGACATCAAGAATTTCTTCATGGAAAGGGTGGCCAGACATTGGAAGGGGCTGCCAGGGAGGTTTGGAGTCTCCATGCCTGGAGGTGTCCAAGGAATGACTGGATGTGGCACTCAGAACTCTGGTGTGGTTAACGAGGTGGGGATTGGTCTTGATGATCTTGGAGGTCTTTTCCAAAATTAATAATTCTATTTCACGTGTCTGGTGCCATCTGAGATGGCCCCAGAGAGCTGAGACTTCCTGCAGTCAGAGGGGCAGAAAGAGACAGCTGGACAACTACAAAGGGGCGAAAAGAGAAAAAAACAGAGAAATAAGAGAGGCAAGAGGAGAGGGAGGTGGTGGAGCGAGCTGGTTGGCATGTGGTGAGGGCATTGTTAACAGTGTTTCCTTGCTGTGCTGTCCCCACAGTCAGCATCCCGCCGTGTTGGACTCTCCTGTGCCAACTGCCACACGACGACCACCACGCTCTGGCGCAGGAACGCCGAGGGAGAGCCCGTCTGCAATGCCTGCGGGCTCTACATGAAGCTCCACGGGGTAAGTACAGTAATGTCACAACTATAAGGCACACCGGACTATAAGGCGCACTTTTTCTTTTCAGCGAGGATCCGCGCGCAACAAAGTAATGAATTAGAAACAGAATGGCGCGATCATGGGGTTTACTGGCAGGTGCTCAATTTGCAAACATTTTTCACGGATCGGCGCAGCCTTTAAACGCAGCCCCAGGTGCCCTCCCCGTGCCGTGGGCCCCGGCACTCCCACCCACCCTCGGCACCGGCTGCCACAGCTCTTGCAGCGCGTGGCTCGGCTCGTGGCTCGCACTTCCGGGTTGGCAAATTTCCAAACTTTGTCCATATATAAGGCGCACCGGATTATAAGGTGCACTTCCAGGTTTTGATCAAAATCATACTCAAAAGGGTGCACCGTATAGGCGTGAAATTACTGCAATTTATCTGGGAGGGTGTTCATGGCACCAGGCTGGCCACTGGGTTCTTTACATAGCTCTGCGCTCTCCTGGAGCTGTTTTTCCTGCTGTCCTTTCAGGTTTAGTCACCCTCAAGGTTGTGTCATGTTTATACCTGCAGGGGGGTGTGCGTGCTGGGTATTTCTCACTTATTAATTAGGTGCCCTTTGCACATAAATCTTAAAACCTAATAAAACCAGGCTCAGATTCTTCCCACATAAATTCAGGCCCTTGAGTAAAAAAGCCGAGTCAGAAGTACAAAGAGATGAGCCCTAAAACACTCAATACCATAGTGTGATCTGCCTTTTATTCCCATTTGGATGCACATCTTGATCAGGGAATTTGGGCTCCATTTTTTGTTGTTTTCAATTAAACCAGCTTGATCACGAGTTAGAATTGGAATCATGCTCTCTTAGATGACCTTAAGGACATTCAGAAACCAATGGGCTTTTCTATTTGGATCCACAGGTCCCAAGGCCTTTAGCCATGAGAAAAGAGGGAATTCAGACGAGGAAACGCAAGCCTAAGAACCTTAACAAAACAAAGGCACCAGCAGGTAAGTGTTGAATAAAAGAATTTATTTTATTCTGTGTATTTGTGTGTGCAGTTGTGTTTCTGATCACTGTGCCCTCAAATTAGAGATCCAATGACGAAACAAGCTAATTTTTAAAAAATGTGGGATGTCTAAATACCCAAATACTCTTCCAACAATTTTAAAATTTATTTTTACTGCACTAACTTCTGAGTGAGTGGGCCCAGCTCTGTGCTGAAAGGTCTTTGGGAAGAGCCTGTTTCACCCTCTGGTTTCTCCCAGGCCCATCCAGCAGCGAGAGTCTCACCCCGACCACCAGCTCCACCAGCAGCAGCAGCAGCACCACAACCACCGAGGAAATGCGCCCCATCAAAACAGAACCCGGGCTCTCATCTCACTATGGGCACCCCAGCCCTGTTTCTCAGGTATGGAGGGGAGGTGCTGGCAAGGGGGGGGAAAAAAAAAGGGAAATAAGATGGTAGACATGGGGAGAAGATCTTCAAAACTTTGCTTAGGTACTTAAAGACAAGCACCTGAAGATGGAGAGACATTATTTGCAAGGGTCTGGTGTGATAGGACAAAGGGGAATGGCTTCAAACTGAAAGAGAGCAGGTTTAGATTGGAATTTGGGAAGAAATTCTTCCTTGTGAGGATGAGGAGGCCTTGCACAGGGTGCCCAGAGAAGCTGTGGCTGCCCCTGGATTCCTGGAAGTGTCCAAGGCCAGGCTGGATGGGGCTTGGAGCAACCTGGGATAGAGGAAGGTGTCCCTGCCCATGGCAGGGGGTGGGAATGAGCTGATCTTTAAGGTTTCTTCAAACCCAAATCATTCTGTGTTTCTAGAGTTAGAAGGAAAGGGAAAGAGGAAGAAAGAGCCTGCCCAAAGCATCCCACATAGGCTGCAATCTCCAGCCCTGCAGCAAATCCAGACACATTTTTACACCAGGGATTCACGTGGTCCTCTAAGGTTTGAAGCTTTTTTTTTCACAGCATCCTCCTTTTCCCACAGGCATTCTCAGTCTCTGCCATGTCCGGACATGGATCATCCACTCACCCTGCAATCTCAGCTCTGAAGCTTTCCCCCCAGGCTTACCAGTCAGCCATGGGCCAGTCTCCCCAAACCAGCTCCAAACAGGACTCCTGGAACAGCCTGGTGCTGGCTGAGAACCACGGGGACATCATAACTGCATAACCTGGCCCTTTCCCTAGAAACTCCAGGCTGATCCGCTTGAGAGATGAAGAAGATGCCTCGTAATCGTCAAGTCAATGTTGTCTCCGCCTCCCCTGCTCTCCTGCCTTCTCTCCCCTTGTGAGATGTTCCAGCAAAGAGGTAAAGAGAACTTATCCGAGGTGTAGGGGAGCTCTTATGAAATGAACAGAGAAGACTCAAATCTCAGAGTAACTCAAGGATTTGAAGCCTTTTTTTCACCACTTTAAATGAGCCTCTCTATTTGACTGTCACCTCTTACTATGAAACAGCCAGAAACACAGAGATGGACACAGTTCTTGAGTTTTATTTAACAATATCTGGCATTTTAAGACTCAGACAATGGTGGAGCAGAAACACTTCTTCTGTCACCACCCATTCTATTCCCAAACAAGAAGAAAATGCCTTTGTCTTCTCAGAACCCAAATTCGGTGATCTTCCACCAAATGGAGCCAGTTCCAGGACAGTTTGCTGAACAGACTTCACTAGAAAATTCTTTAGTGCCTTTAGTGGATTTGATATGATGTAGAGCAAAGAAAAAAAGAGACATCCCCCTCCTCCTCAGCTCACACACGTAGAGCATTGCCTTCATTTTCCTAGATTTTCCTTTCCTGGAAAGTTCATGAATGTCCGTATTTAATAGTAACTCCTTTCCTATTTATCATTATAAAATTGTGGGACTGTGTTTCCAGAAGGTTGTTGGCTGAGCCTGGAGTAGGCCTGTTCAAAGTCAAAGGGAGATTTTGGAGGAAGGAACCTTCTGGAAGAAGGTAGATGAGATCCATGCTGGTCATCAAATCCTGGAGGAAATGGCTGGGCTATTCCCTGATGGATAGCAACAAGCCAGGCTTAAAGATGATTCAAGAGCACAGCAAGTGAAAGATGCTCTTCTAATGCTGCTGTGCCATTGCTTTTCAGACAGATAATTTAATTATTTTGCCTATTTCTATGTTGGTTTGGATGAAAGCTGACTGTCACTTATTTTTGGCTCTACTGTGAGTGCCCACTTTCCCCCTAACAGCTGGCCCATGACCATTTCCCACATCTAATCCTCTAGGATTTCACTTTTTGCAACCAGCAGTGGCTTCAGCCCCTACTGGAGGTGGCAGGGGCTGTTTTCTTCATCAAGCTTGTGAACAGACTTGCTTGCCTGAAAGAGAAGCACAACTCCATGAAACAAGACTCGACTGCTTGCTTGCCCGTAAGGCTCCCAGGGAATCCTGGCAAATGGAGTTGGAAAAGATGCCAAGAGCCCAGTGACTCATTCCCTTTTCCCAGAGGGATCAGTCCTGCCTAATCCAGCCCTCATTGCTCTGGTTTAACAAACTCAAACTCCAGCACAGCAGATGCCACAGCTCCCCTGGGCAGACCAAGTGCTTCAGCAGATGCTTCCCATGACGTTTGCATCAACATTTCCAAGGAAGGACAGCTTTGCCTGTCCACACAGAGAGTTCCAGGGAGACCTCATCCTGCAAGATTCTTCACTCTGATTTCTGTCTGCCCCCAAGCTCTGTTACCCTTTCTCACCTTCCCAGCTCCTCTCTTTTCCTCCCCGCATCCAGGACTCGAGTATAGAAGTGACAAATCTCTTCAGGGGGATTGTGCAACGCTTCCCAACCCTCTGTGTCCCGCTGTTTAACACTCCCACAAGGAGTGTTCTTCCACAGGAACTAAGGCTTGGTGAAGAGGAGAGCCACGGACAGGTTTGAAGCAAAAGAATGGCATTCTGTTGTCTTTGTTTGAACTCCCCTTTTTCTTCCCAATGGTGTAAAAGCTTCTCTAAGGAGAAGGATTCAACTGGACTGGTGATGACTGGAGAGTCCTGGACCCTCCTGCATTCCCCATTCTCCCCGTAGCTCAGATTTGCAGGGTTTTGGAGGGCTGACAGAAGCCTCCACGCTCCCTAGAGTAAAACACCATGGCAGTGATGCCATGGGAACAGCTGGCTGGTGTTTGCACCAGTTCCCACTCTGTCTTGCAGAGCTAAGGCAGTGTTCGGCCTCATTAGTGCTAACTACAAACGAGGGAAAGACATTCATGAAACATGAATAAAAAGAAATGAAATTCTGTGATTTTGTTCAGACTTGCTAGGCTTTAGAGGCCAGAAATAGCACTGAAAAATATGATTTTGAGGTGAAAACACAAAGGTGTTTCTCCATTGGCAGGAAGATCTTGAGCCAAACTCCTTTAAATAAATCAGTTTTTAAATGGCAGTTGAGCTCTCCTGGGATCTGCCTGTGAATTCCTGGCATTAACACAGCATCACAAAATGCCACATGGCTCATGCCAACTTTTGAGATGCCCAGAACTACCCTGGAAAGTCCAAGAGGGAGTGGAACCTCCTGGAGAGGATTAAAAATCCAGATTAACCAAATCCCATTTCTCCTCCCATCTGGAGGCTCACACTGGTTCTATCTTCCTTTCCCTATTGCTGTGCTCCTCCTCTTTCCCTCAAAGCCAAATTCCCCCGTGGAATTTTTATCCTGCCCTTAAAACCCACTCAGAGAAGAACTCTGCTTATAATGCCAGAAAGAAAAATCCCTGCAGAACACATCTCGTCCCCTTGGTAGAGATTTATAAACTGGATTTTAGCCTTCCTGAAAAACAATTCTTGAAGCAGAGTGATGAGCATTTACAAGCCCCTGCTCACAGAACAAGACATCTGCCTGCAAAAGGGGAAGCTCTGGGAGCTGTGAGGACAGCTTTAGGGGTAGAAAGTAGGTTTTTTGTCCCCCTTTCTGCACCAGAAGTTTGGATACACCAAGTTCTGTGGCTCTTTTCAATCACCCAAAATAATTGCAAAGCTGCTGTTGGCCCAAGAGATTTTGTCTTTTTCAGGCCAATGCTGATATGAGGATGGTGAGAGACTGACCTCAGATGCACATCACCATTTCAGGTGGGGTACAAACACACCATCATCGATGGGCTCCCTCCTTCAGAGCTTCTAATGAGCAAATTACAGAATAATTTAACTCAGAAGGGATGAGATCAGGTCTCTCAAGGCCCTATACAAGCAATATTCAAGCAATATTGAATTTTCCCAAGGGTAGCAATCCCACCACCTCTCCAGTGTTTGACTACCCTCGTGCTGGAAATGTTTTTCCAAGAATCACTGGGCAAATTAATTGCTCCCATTTGGGGATTCCCATGTAAGGAGTCCTTGTGGGAGGCTGAACGTGGTCTCCAAGCCCAGGAATCACTCAGAGCCACATCTTCCAGGTAGGAGCTGGGGTGGCCAATGCAGGATGGCAAACCAAAGAAGTGACAGACCAAGGGACGCTCACAGGACAAGAGGATTAAAGTGCCTCCACTTTCAGCTCCTTCCAGCAAGAGGTGACAATTACAAAACTCCAGGTTCCACCTGAGCTCTGCTTTCCTGCCTGTGATGGGGGAGCCTGCTTAGGGAATGAATTAGATATAATTATTAGGGACCCATCAAGGCAAAGTAATTATTGGTTTTATTATTGTTTTTATTGCTGGAGAAGCTAGTGAGATCCATACCAGGTCCTGCAGAAATACAGGAGTGAGAACTATCCCTTCCCTGAGGAGCAGGAGGGAAGGTCCACCCTTGCAAAACACCTCAGCACATTTAAAAAGGCATTTGTGGGATTTGTTGCTCATTAGATCATCCCTAATGAGGAAAATTTTAATGCAGAAGGGTTTGCAGCACAAGGTTTGATTGTATCAAACCAGACCTTGGCACTGGCCCAGTGGCCACCAAAGTGAGATGGGCAGATGAGAATCAGGACAGGGAGCCAAGAAAGGTCTTTTAACCACTTCTAAATGTGGAAGTGCAGAATCTCGATTCACTTCAGTTATCCTTTGTAAATTGATGAGACAAGATGCACAGATCTCTTGCAATCTTACGGGCTTGGATGGAGGGGGTGCAATCAGGAGGAGCTCAGGAATATTGCAAGGGAGCTTTAAAACCAATCAGCAACTCTCGATGTAACATTGAAGCTGTGACTATGTCAGGGGTGGTGTTTTGTTTTGCCCTTTTTTTCCCTCCCCGTGTGTAAAGTTTGAAATTTCCCAGGTGATCTGGGAAGGTCTCATGGAAACAGACACTTCCTTGTAAGGGGGAGAGGGAAACCAACCAACTGAACAAGCTGTAATTATTTAAAGATGTAAAAAAATATCTATTATGAAGTAGTATGGCTACCAATCCACGTAACTTCTACACCTTTAGAACTAATGGAAATAAAACAATGATAATAAAACCAGAAGGTTTCTGCTTGATTCTGTCTGCCCTTGTAGGCATCCTGGACAGGGTGGGAGGTCAATGATGAAATACTGAAAACATGAAATGCACCTGGAGGAGAAATGGTGAAGTGGGTCCTGTCCCAGAGAGCTCACAAGGAAAGGATTACGGGGAATTTTAATTTCAGGAAAGATGAGATCAGGTTTCTCAAGAGCCCTGTTCAGTCAAATTTTGAACACAGCCCAAAATGGAAATCCCACCACCTCTCCGAGTTCCTGTCCAGGGTCTGACCAACCTCATGATGAAAATGTTTATCCAAATCATAGAAAACTGTTAAGGGGTTGAAAGGGACCTTAAAGCTCCCTTCCACTAGAGCAGGCTGCTCAAGGCCTTACTGAACCTGGCCTTTGACACTTCCAGGACAGCCACAACCACATTGGGCAACCTGTTCCAGTGTCTCAACACCCTCAGAGTTAATAATTTCTTCCTAATATCTAATCTAAATTTTGCCTCCTTCACCTTGCACCCATTACTCCTTGTCCTACATAAATTTCCTATATAATAAATATTAGATTATTAATGAGGACCAAAATCTTTGGTAAATTAATTGCCTGGACCTGGCAAGTCCCAAGCAATGAGTCATTGCAGAAGAATCAGTGTTGCCTCCGAGCCACACAGAGCCCCCTCCTACACATGGGATTTAGGATGGCAACACAAGATGAAAAACTCAGACTTAGCTTGGAGCAGCTCAGAGCCAGGCTGGACAGGGCTTGGAACGGCCTGGTCTAGCAGAAGGTGTCCCTGCCCATGGCAGAGAGGTGGAACTGGGTGATGTCTCAGGTCCTTTCCAACCCAAACCAGGCTGTGAAAACAATTTTAATATAATGAGGAAAAGCCCCAGCACTGGAAGCACCCCGAACAGAGAAGGGGAAAGCCCTTGGGGGGGAATTAAAAACCATCATGACTTAGGTTTTACTCAGTAAGCCTTGCTCAGCCTGAATGCTTCCAGCTGAGCTCAGAGGGAACACCCTGGAGCCGGAATCAGGCTCTGTGCTCGGCCACCTCCCACTCTGCAGGGACACAGCCCTCCTGCCAGCACCCAGTCACCCTGCCAGGCACTGCCCAGCTACCTGCCCAGTCCAACCAGTTTGGAGAGCGGCGCAGCTGGTGCGGTGAGTGAGGACGGCACCTGGAACCTGCCCATCCCTGCCCTGGCAGCCAACTGGGGAGCTCCCCTGCGATTTTGGGGGAGGATCTTCCTCCCTTAAGAAAGGAAGGGGGTTTGGGTGGAAGAGGTTCTGTGGATGGTGGCAGAGAAGGGGCTGTGAAGTGCAGAGAGGAGGTAATTAAAAAAAAAAACAAGAAGTTAGAGGGGGAAGCTGCCCAGCTTGCTCCCCAAATGGATTTACAGGATGGGCCTGGGGAGAGCAGTGGATGGAGCTGCACACAGGAATGTGGGGTTTTGGGGAAAAGCAGCGAGTGCCTTCACTGCTCTGGGGTGATATGAGTGAGAATGGGGTGGGAACTCAGTGCCTGTCTTCTTAGCCTGGCTGCAAATTGATGTTTGGCTGAATGTGAGAAGATGGAGAGCTCTGCACCCCTGACTGCATGGGGAGGGTCAGAGCTGTGCTTTGGACTCCCTGCAGGAGCCTAGCCAAGGGGTGTAAGGTCACAGAGAGCCTTCCTGCAATCCCTGGCTGCAGGCAGAGCTGTGTGGGCCTTGTTCTTGCTGAAATAAATGGGCCAGGACACCAGCTCCTTTTTAATGCTGTTATTAAAAATCAGCTCTGGGTAGGGAAGCTGGAGGGGTTGCACATGCTGCTATAGTTCCCAACGAACAAGCCACAAAATGAGAAATGCAATCTTGCAAGCAGACCTGAGGTTTCTTTTCTCATTATAGTTCCCAGAGAACCCAAACTTTTACATTGTCAGTGAACATCCAGGTGGTCAGATGCTGCCATTGTGGCAACAGGACAAAGCATCTCCAGGTAGTAAATTAGTTCTCTCCACTATTCCCTTGGCCTGAGAACACTATTCTCAGTTCCAGATGTCATTTGGGCTCGTTGGTTTAGGGGGTTTTAATTGTGAATGGTGCCCCAGCATCCTTTGCGCCCCATCTCATTTGCATACAGTTCACTGATGTCACACTCCTCCCTGTCACAGGTGCCATTTTAGGGGAGCAATAGAGGCATTACCCAACAGAAGGGAAAGGGCATATGGGTAAGACAATTGGGGACCGAAACAGTGAGGCAAATAATTTAACATTGAGAATTAACATTAATTAGGAACCAGAACAGAGTAAGGCTTGAAATTTTAACAATTAACGTGGAAACCGAACTTAGGAGCTTGTTCCTAACACTTGCTCTGTTCTGCTGTGGGCAGAAACCACAGGCTTTTGTCGGGGCACAAGGACTGGGAATGAGTCCATACAGGGGGAGGATGTTTCCTGGAGGCCTGGTCCCTGCCCCAGACCTGCAGAAGTGCCAGCTCTGGTGGTCATGCTCATGGTGAGATGCCCTCAGAGGGCTGGGAGTGGTTTTCCTCCTCTTCCTCCTTGAAGGGAGGAAGTGCTTTGGATGGAACTGAAGTGGATCTAGAGTAAAAATGTGAAATAAGGAGGTACATGGAGGAAAGGAAATGAGGTGTATGGGATAAGGGTGGCAGATGCTGGTGGCTCTGATGTGCTGGGGAACAGGACAGTCTTCCCTCTTGAGGAGGAGTGCTCCTTTGCTGTTAGGCTGGAGCACTGTGAACATAAATATCTTGCAGAGCTCCCAGCACTTCCAGTCTCTCACAGTGAACGTGTGGAGAACTGATGTAGCAGCAGTCAGAGCTCTGCAGGTGATGAACTTCCCTGGAATGTGAGCTCTGGGCTGCATGAGCTGTCCTGCCTGACATGAAGCCAGTGCCTGGTAATCAGGGCAGGCTCCTTGGATGACCTGTGCTCTTTCTGGGGATCCAAACTGCTGCTGGTGCCTTTGGCAGCAAGAGCATCTCTTTAGCTGTCTCTTGATCAGCATAACATGCAGATTTTTTGGATAAAACTGGAACAGGCCTGTGAATAATCATCGCATGCCCTTGGAAGTAGAGGACTAAAGTTGAGTCTTTTACCCTTCCTAAATCTAGTTTTGATGGCCACTTAACATCTGTACCTGGATCTAAGACATTAAATTAATGTTCCCTAACGGGTTTTCCTCCTTAGCCCTTCCAAAAGGGATTTGGTTTGTGCTGCGGCACAGGAATGGCTGGCAGGAGGTGGGAATGGCTCCTCTGGTGGAGGACTGCAGGGCTGTTGTTGATTTTCTCATCAAACTCTCTCAGAGCTGTGCCAGGTGCTGTGGAGCTCAAAGCTGAGCCTCTGATCAGTGCTGGTCTCTGGGATTAGTCTGCAGGGAGAACTGGTGCTGTGGGATGAAAGCCAAACTGAGCTGTCCTTGTACACCCACAGCCAGCAGAAATCCTCAGAAGAGCTCCAAGTGTCTGGGGCTTCATGCCAGGAATAACTCCTTACGTGTTGGTGTGACTTCCTGGCAGGAGCTGCAAGATGTTGCTGCTTCATCTCACCCTCATCCAGAGCTTTCTGCTCCAGATGCTGTTAGCAGAGTGTAGGAATGCTCCCCAACTGGTTCCATGCCATGGCAGTGGGGTGGAGATGTTCTAATTCCAGGGCTGATCTTTCCATGTGAGCAGCACTTCCCAGGGGGTGTTGGGGAAAAAGATGAGTCTCAGGCCTGTGCTGATTCTGGGTCGCTAATCCTAAAATCACAGAATGGAGTGGGTTGAAGGGACTTTAAAGTCACCTACTTCAAACCCCCCCCCCCGATGTGGGCAGGGAAACCTTCCACTGCCTTAGGAAAAAAGGACTTTGGGAGATTCCTTAGGCCAAATTGCTGCTTGTAGTGTGAAAACTGCCATTGGAGTTTGTTGTTCAGGGCTGTGTGGGATTAAATTATATGTATCCACTAGGATGGAAACTCCTCTACCTCCCTGATCCTGGTCCTATTTATCTTCACAGACTTTGCCACAGGAACTTAAAGAGGAAAATTGGGAGAATGTTTTGTGTATTTCTGAGTTGCAGCTTCCCTTCAAGTCTAGGGCAGAGTGTGACAAAGACCTGCTAATCCCTCTGCAGCTGCTGGAGATGCCAGAGGGCCCCTCAGTGAGGAAGTTCCAGCTGCTGACCTCCCCTTTTGTGGGACAAGTGGTGGTCAAGGTGGGGGGAAGCAGCCAGAAGCTCAATGTCAATGACCTGAATGCCCTGAGGCTCCAGGACTCCCAGGTGAGCCGCGCTGCACTTGAATTTACAGATCCATGACAAGTCTGAGGGAAGTCACCGTTGTCAGGCACCTGGGTGACAGAAGGTGAATGTTTCCCTGAGGGTTTCACCTGGCTGAATTGAGGTGTCTGTGCTGTGGGTACTTGTCAGAAGTCACACTGGGTCAGTCCTGCTGGGGCTTCACCGGCCTGACACCCCCAGATGATGATTTGGACCTGTCTGGTGCAGCCTCACCTCTCATTAAAGGTGGGGAGCAAAATGAAAAGCACAAAATGCACCCAGGACAAAGTAGGAAGATGAATCAGAATGATGATGATGAATTTCAAACCCCTGAGTGTGTGTATCCTGGTGGGCCTGATGGGAGCCCCTGGGTGGATTCAGAATTGAGTGGCATCTCAATACCTTGCACTTCAGGCAGGCAAAGAGAGGAATCTGCAAGGGTGACCCCAGCTCTGATGGGAATGGCTTGGATGCTGATGAATCCCATGTTCAGGATGGACTGATGTTTCCTGTAATAGAGGTTGTAGAAAATAAGTCACTTGTATGGAAACAGACAGAGGTTTTCTCCCTGGAAATGTTCAAAGTCAGGTTGGATGAGGGCTGAGCAACCTGGTCTAGTGAAGTTTGTCCTTGCCCATGGCTGGGGAGGCTTGGAATGAGATGAGCTTGAAGGTCCATTGTAACCCAGGTGGATCACCAGCACATCCCACCTCTTTTCTCAGGTTCATGGCAAGAATTTGTACCTGGCATTTGTGGCAGCTGAAGGTCCCTCTGGACCAAGTGCAGAAGAGAGAGCGCAGCAAAGAGAGGCTGCTGGTGGGGCACACTGTCCTGCCCGGGGACAGGAAGGACAGGCTGGTGCTCCACAACCCCATTCCCAGGATGAGGAGCTGCAGGAACCCCAGCACTCAAGATCTGAAGGCCCAGAGGCAGCAGAGGGTCGGGGCAATTGGCTGCGCTTCCACTTCGGAATGTTCGGCAGCGTCCGGGCAAACGAGTTCTCCAGGGCAAACAGAGCCAACAAAAGAGGGGACTGGAAGGATCCTGTGCCCAGGTATTTCCTCTTCTCTTTTCTCCCAACCCAAATCTGTGTGGCAATGCTCCTAGCCTTGATTTTCTCGGATAGTTTTTAAGGCCTGAGTGAGTGTGGGATGTGTTCAATCAGAGAATCCACAGTGGAACTGCAGGATGCAATTGCCTCAGCTCTGCTGAAATTTTTTATCTTGAAGAGGGAAGTTTTAGGATTCCAGGCTGAATCATGCCCTAAAAATGCCAGTTTCTCCCAATTATGTGTTTTTTAAAAAGCTCTGGGTAAATAGCAAATGTCTAATACACCTAGAATTACAGGCTGCAGTGATGCTGTTGAAGGCAGCAGTGAATTTAAAACATGGCTCTGGTTTGTGTCCTGTATCCCACTGGAATTGTACAGAGCAATGGGGAACAGCTTCCCAGAGAAGCTGTGGCTGCCCCTGGATCCCTGGAAGTGTCCAAAGCCAGGTTGGGCAGGGCTTGGAGCATCCTGGGCTAGGGAAAGGGGTCCCTGCCCATGGCAGAGGGTGGCTCAAGATGATCTTTGGGTTCTCTTCCAATCCAAACCATTCTATGATTTTTTTTTTAAGATGACTTTATTTCTATACAAGTATTTTTAGACACAGTTTTTTGTGCTGCTTTGAATATTTACTTCTCTAATTTGTGGGCTGTCCTGCTGGGGGCTTGGTCATTCAGGGTCACAGGGCAGCAAAAGGAAAAACTCCCCACCAGTTTGTGGGTTCCCCACCAAGCTTCATTTCTGCAGTCATTAAAGATGCCACCTTGAGACAGTGGCCAGCTGCAGAGTATAACAAGTAATTCAGAGATGTTTCTGATGAGAAACTCCCAACTTCCCTGCTTCCCCCAGGCTGGTTCTGCACTTTGAGAATGGAGGCTTCCTTGTTTTCTACAACTGCCGGATGCTCTGGTGCTCCTCTCCGAGGGCTGACCCTGCTTCTGACATCCTGTCCGTGGAATTCCACCGTGGCCGGGCGCTGCGTGCCCTCTCTGCACCCGACCCCATCTGCTACACCCTCCTAGACCAAAGATCTTTTTCAGGGCTGGGTGAGTTCCAGGGAATAGGGGCAGAAGGAGAAATGGAGGGAAGTGGGTGGGATATCTACAGAGGCAGAAGTGCATGTGTGGGCAGTTTTCTCTTTAGTCTGAGAGCTTCTCGTGGATCCAGCTGAGGGAACATGGTCATCTTTAAGGTCTGTAACAATGGTAGAGGGAAGAGAACCTCTTCCAGTCCAATCCCAGCTCCAAGTCTACTCTTTGGATGCCACCTCTGGTACAGGGAATGGCGTTGCTGGCTGTGATCCTCGAGGCAGAAATCAGAGATTGGAGCCAGCAGCCTGCATTCCCTCAGTGAGACATATCCTTACTGTCTCCTTGTTTCTGGCCCCTTGCAGGGAACATCATTAAGAACGAGATCTTGTATCTGGCCAGGATCCACCCATTAACGCCAGGCTCCCTCTTGGCTCCCTCAGATCTGGAGCATCTGCTGGACTGTGCCATTCAGTTCAGCTCTGAGTGGCTGCACAACAAACTGCGGGGCCAAGGGCTGCACCCCCAGGTGTACCAGAAGGAGCAGTGTCCCCTGGGGCATCCCCTGATGAAGGACACTTTTGGACCCTCAGGTGGCTTCAAGAGACTGACGTGGTGGTGCCCTCAGTGCCAGCCTGCAGTGCTGCCAGGGGATGGGGACCCTTCCCCAGTCACTGAGTGACCTAGGAGGTCTCTGTGGTTTGGTTTTTTTTTGGGTTTTTTTTTTGAGGCTGTTAAGTTTGGGCCTTAGGGAGTTTGGCAGAGTTAAGCACTCAGTGGAGGTCCCCTGGGTGGCTGCAGAAAGGAAACAGTGGATTTCCACTTTTTTTTTCCTTTTTTTTTTTTTTTTTTTTTTTTTTCCAGCAGTGTAAAGAGTTTGACCAGCTCTGAGGTGTTTTGGTTTTGGATGGGAAGTGTGAAGGGTTGAGCGGAGGATTGCTGTGGTCTGAAGTGACCCTGTCCCTTGACCTTGGAGGAGTCAGCCTAACAGAGGATATCCCTCTGCCTAAACAGCTTGATTAATTAGGAATTAAATAATCCTGCCTCTGTCTGGAGCTGAATGCCTGTGTGCTGAGCTGTGACTGGGTGTGGTTAAACATGTTCCCTGTGTCAGATCTGAGAGGAACATCTCCCTCCTTCCATGTCAACATACACAAAATATACCTCAGCAATGCTTGGTGGAGCTCATCTCTGCATCCACAGGCTTCAGCTTTGTGGCAAACTGCCAGATCTCACTGTAAAAATAAAAAAAATAGTGTGTGACAGTGTTGCAAAAACTCAGGATCTCCAAGGAAACCTGAAAGCAGAAAGGTTTGGAAATAGAGCTGTGTCTCTGTACACTAGGTGGGAACTGCTGCTGTCCTCTCTCCCTGGATTTGAGTTTATTTTCTAATAAGTTGTTGACTTGAGCAAGAAAATAAAAGCTGGAATTAGAATTGGTGATGTTCATCTCAAGCGTGTCCTTTCTGGCAGTTTCTTGGTTAAAAACTGGGGTGTACATGGAAATTCCAGTTACCTGGAATTGTTACCATCTACATCTTTGGTGCTGCCTGAGGGATGGTACCAGTGACTTTCCTTAGCTGTGGAAGTGTTCTCATTAATGAGAGCTAGATTTAAAGGTGGATTGCTAATCAGCTGGGAATGCTGGAGGTAAACACCTTGGCTGTACACAGCTGCTTCCCAGGCAACACCTGCACATCCTCTCCCCTGTGAACTGCAGTGCATTTGAGTGGTTGCAGGTTATGGGACTGCTGTATAAACTAATTAATGGGATTATGGGGCCAAAGAAGGTGGTTAATGTCCCTTCTCCAGGGTGTTGGCAAAGTGCCCTTCCAAAATAAAGAATCATAGAATATCCTGGGTTGGAAGGGATGGTCAAAGCCCAACTGCTGGAAGAAATCCACATGCAAAAAAGAAGCCCAAAAGCTGAATCTTGCACTGTGGAGGATGAGGATAGAGCTGGGTCTGTGCTGGGTTCTCAGCCCAGGAAGGATGTGGACTGCTGAAGCAAGGCCAGAGGAGGCCGTGGAGATGCTCTGAGGGCTGGAGCACCTCTGCTATGGAGACAGGCTCAGAGCCGGGGCTGTTCACCTGGAGAAGGATCCAGGGAGAGCTCAGAGACCCTTCAGGGCCTAAAGGGGCTCCAGGAGAGCTGGAGAGGGACTTGGGCTAAGAGATGGAAGGACAGGAATGGTGTCCTACTGCCAGCGTTAAATGGGATATTGGGAAGGAATTTTTTTCCTGTGAGGTGGGGCTGGAATGCCCAGAGACGCTGTGGCTTCTCCATCCCTGCAGCTGTCCAAGGCCTGGTGGAACAGGGCTTGGAGCAACCTGCTCTAGTGGAAGCTGTCCCTCCTCATGACAAGGGCTTAGAACTGGAAGGTCTTCAAGCTCCTTTCCCACCCCAACCCTCCCGTGCCTCCATGGCAGCGTCGCTCCCCTCACGCTCGCAAGAGGGGATTCGGGGCTGCCGACTCCTTCCCGCTCCGCCTGTGCCGACGCGCGCCTCCGCCAATCAGCGCCCGCCTCCGGCCGTCACACCAGCCGCGCCGCCTTCCTACTGGTTGGCGCTGCCCTGGTGCGAGCGCGCCTTGGCCAATCGGCGCCGCGCCCGCCCCACCGAGCGATGTGGCGAGAGCTGTGATTGGTTGAGGGGCGGGGCTGGCGCGGCCCCGCCCGTGCCCGGTTAAGCGGGGGGTGGGGGGGCGGCGGGAGCGCGCGGCGGCGGCGGTGGGGACTGAGCGCGGCCCCCATGGAGCTTCTACGGAAATGGCTGGGCCACCCCGAGGACATCTACAACCTGCTGCGCTTCAAAATGGGCGGCTACCGCGCCGTCATGCCGCGGATGGACACGGTGAGCGGCGAGGGATGCGCGGGCGGTGGGATGCCCTTCGCTGTCACTGGTGCTCGGTGCTCCCGGTGGGGAGCGGGGCACGGGAGGAGGAGGAGGTGGGGGGCACTGACACATCCGGGCGCGGGTACGGTGTTGCCATGGGTGACCATCCAGCGTGTCTAGGACATGCCTGGCTTTGTGCGCCTTGTGTGTACCTCGGTGCTTCCCGGTTCCACCGGCGCTGGGCGTTCTATTGCATTGCTCGGTGCCGGTACCCGCGAGCATCCCACCGGCTCCGGGCATTCCACCGCCTCCGGGCATCCTGTGCATTGGTACATCCCACCGTCTCCAAGCATCCCTTGCATTGCCCGGTGCCGGTACCCGCGAGCATCCCACCGGCCCCGGGCATCCCTTGCATTGCTCGGTGCCGCTATCCCACTAGCTCCGAGCATCCCACCGGCTTCACTCTTCCCATGCGCTGCTCGGTGCCCGCACCTCCATGCATCCCAGCAGCTCCGAGCATCCCCGGGCATCGCTGTCCGTACATGGCAGCATCTCCGGCGGCGGAGCCGGGACGGGGCGGGTTAAGGGGCGGGTTTGGGGCCGGGGGCGGAGCGGAGCGGAGCGGCCGCAGCCCCCCGCCGCCCCCATGGCGGCCGGCTCCCGCGCCGCGTCCGTGCTGCGGCGGACACTGACCGTGTCCCCGCCGCGGAACCCGCCCCGGGCGGCGGGCAGGCGGCGGGGACAGCAGCGACAGCACCAGCAGTGCCAGTCCCAGCAGTGCCAGTCCCAGCAGTGCCAGTACCAGCAGTGCCAGTCCCAGCAGTGCCAGTCCCAGCAGCGGCGCGCAGCCCCCGGCGCGCTCCCGCCGCCCGCCGCCCCCCGGCTCCAAGCCCGCTGTGCCCCGCTCTGCCCGCAGGACTCGCTGGGATGTGGCCTCCGCACCTGCTACCGCTACCTCAACCAGACCAGCCGCAGCTTCGCCGCCGTCATCCAGGCTCTGGACGGAGAGCTGCGGTGAGCAGGGGGTCCGGGAAGGGGGTGTTGGGGACC
>VRYO01001589.1:27613428-27628485 GCA_009812075.1 Sialia sialis | reverse complement strand
ACTGTGCCACTGTGCCCTGTGTGCCACCCTGGGAATGTGTCCTGGCAGTGCCAAGGCTGGCGCTGGACAAAGGCTGGAGGGAGGAGGTGTGGAAAAACCTGGGGCTGACCAAGGATCTGGGTCTGGGAGGTGCTTTTGGAAGCAGCTGTCCCCGAACCTGCTCAGTTGTCACAGAGGGTTTGTTGCACACTCGTTTTTCGCTGTGCAGATTTTGCTGCCCTATGCAGGAAAGCTTTAGATAACAGAGGATGTAAAGCTCAGCTGTCCAGGGGGCTCATGCATGTAATTATTCTCCATATAATTCCTTATATTTATCTGACAATTACTGATTTCAGATTTTAAATCCCCAGTTAATCCCAAGATAGCTCCATTATCAAATTTAGGGGTTCTGGAAGTTGTTCCAGACACATCAGATGGCTCTGCTGAGCAGTTGCAGGCACCACCCCAGACACTGGGTGATCTGTGGGGTTTGTGAGCCCTGGTTTGGCATTTTGGATGGTGCCCCATAGCTGTGTCCAGTGTTTATGGAATGGTGTTTGCAGCCTGGTTGACAGGAAAGGCGGAGATGTTCAGTGGTTTGGCTGGAACTGCACGGAAAAATATGAGTGGGGCCAAGAATTAAACTTTTTATTTTCCATGCTTTTTCTGTGCAGGAATTAGAAAAAAATTAAGAAAACACTATGAAACCTGTAAGCAATGTGTCTACCCTGTGCTTGCCTCAATCTTCCTGAGTTTTCTTTGTTTGTCTTTTTTGTCCCTTAATCCTTGCCCTGCAGCCTGCTGGGATCAGGATCACCCTTCAGGCTACAGAAACTTCTGCCTGGCATCCTAAAAATGCTCTTGCCTGATCTTTGCGACCCACAGTTGGGCAGGACTGGTGGTTGGATTACAGCTGGCTCAGCAGTGCATCAGGAGAGACTCATTTTCAAAAACCAGGAGCTCCACTGGGAAATACAGGGACAAACAAGGGAAATACAAAATAGGGAGGACAGAGAAATCGGCAGAGCAGGAGCCTTGCAGAAGGAATCAATTTTGCTGGACCAAAAAAGTGCTTGTATTGATGTTGGCCCCATCAGGGAGTTCAGCTGAGCCCCTTTGGTTGCAGACAAACCTCCCAGAAGGGCTGCTGGAAAATGGGGAATTTCTGGAGGAGTGCATGGAGCAATGCTTCCCTGGCCGGACAGGGTATTGGTAGTGGAGCTGAAATGTCTGATTCCTCTTTTCTTGGTTTTTTTTTTGACCCCATAAACCACCTGTTTTGCTGGCCAGAGCCCTGTCCAGCTCATTGCTCCATGGTTAGGGTGTTTTCTGGGAAGGTGGGAGGCTCAAAACTGCAGTTTCATGCACGGCTGAACCCACAGCATCATAACTCCTGGTGGTGGAAATGAGATCTGAGCTCAGAGCTGCTCTCCTGGTGATGGAGAGGACAAGAGGGATGCTCCTGGCTCTCTGCTGCCGGTTCCATGGTCCTGCCTGTCTCTGGAATTCTGGAACACGCAGAGGCTGCGTGTCCTGGCAAGGAGAAGGGAGACCTCTGCACCCAGGACAGGGCTGGAGCTTGAGCTCTGCAAGATCCAGACTTGTTCTTTGGAAGTGGTTGCTTCCATTTGTGCCCTGTCCAGCCTGACCTTGGATGTTTGCAGAGAAACATCCACCACCTCTCTGGACAACCCGTGCCACAGCCAAGAATTTCTCACAGCAAAGAATTTCTTGCTTTGCATTGCCAAAATTGACAAGGTTCTAAATTCAGTGTGTGACAGAAGTTAGGCAGGTAAGGTCTGGATGCAGAATTGAGTTAAATAAGAGTTTTAACTGTGCTGGTCTCTGGAATTACTGCTGGCTCTTCCCTGGGATGGCATTCCAGGATCTGCTTTCTGGGTGGCTCCTGGAAGCGGGTTGGAGCCGTGGGCACTTGCATCCTGTTGGATGAACGTTTGCAGCCCGGCTGGAATGGAAAAAATCAGTCATGCAAAGGAGCAGGAGCACGAGAGAGCTGCTCACGTGCTGTGACAGGGGTGTTAAATGCCCTTCTAACCAAGGAAAAAAAGCCACATTTAACAGTGTTGGCTCTGAGAGCAAGTCAGTTTTCCCTGGATCCTTAATCACTGCTTGCAAGTTGTCATTCCAGGAGTACGCCTGGTAATTAGCATTTGAGCAGACCAAGCTACTTTCCATTTGTTAAACAATTAGTAAATGCCTCATCTCCTTGGCATATATCCAATGGAGGTCTAGGATTATTTTATATAAATCCTCATGTTGCAAACAGCATTTCTTGCCATCATGATTTGGTTTGGTTTTGTTTTTTTTTTTTGCTTCAGCTGCAGAAATGTGGAGGCAGGGATGGCAGAGGCAGGGATAGGGAATGCAGGGGTGGTGGGAGCAGGAGGGGACGTGGCTCTCCAGAAGCTTCCTGGGCTGCTTCCAATGTCTTGCTCTTGGAGATACAAAATACAGGGTGATTTTGGCTCTTCCTGCCATTCCTAATATTCCTGTTGCACAGTGTGACCCCTGTATTCTCCCCCTACAGGATAAAAGGTGTGCATACAAGAGGAAATAATTTTTTCCCCTATTTTACATTTGCTTTTCCCAATAACCTGACTGCAGGCTCTGTCCTCTGGCTCCAGGTGAGCACTGGCCTCGCTTGCAGAGCTGGATCTTCCCTGCTCAAGGAGCTCACAGAGCCTGATACACATCTCAGAAAGCCCCAAATCATTCTGTAATTCTACCTTCATGAGGGAAAATTTCAGATTTCCTTACCTGGCTGGTGTCTTCCAAAGGCACCAAGCACCTGGCAGTGCCAGTGTGTGACATGTTGAGCTCAGACTGCCTCTGCTGAAAGCTCTGGGCTTAATCTCAAGCTCTTTTTCTCCCCTCCCAGCCATGCAGTGTGTATATTCTACCTGGTTCTGCGTGCCCTGGACACTGTAGAGGATGACATGAGCATCCCCTTGGATGTCAAGGTGCCCATGCTCCACGAGTTCCACTCCCACCTCTACCAGCCGGACTGGAAGTACACCGAGAGCAAGGAGAAGGACCGGCAGGTGCTGGAAGATTTCCCCACGGTAAGGCAGCCTCCTCCTGGCTCCTTGTGGCACCTCTGGGTGCCTGGTCGTGTCCACATGGTGCCTTGTTGAGTCCCACAGCTTTTCCCACAGCTGCCTGTGGGGCTGGGTGCCAGGCTGGGGTGAGAATCCCAAACATTGTGCAGCGCCGTGAGCCACAGGGGATCTGGCTGTGGGGAAGCGCCAGCTCTGGAAAGTGGCTTTTTGCCTCCTCTGCTGGAAGAGCAGGTGACCATTGTCTTGTGGAGAGAGGTTTGGGGTTTGTTATCCAAAACAGTGTGCACGTGGCAGAGGGTGGAATGGGATCAGCTGTAAGGTCCCTTCCCAACCAAACCATTCCATAATTCCGTGATATAAGACAAAAAAGCACCCTCACTGTTTCTAGTAGCAATATTTAATTGATTTTTTTTTTTATTATTGAGTTTTTTAGGGTTTTTTTTCTTTGCTCTGTTTAAGAAAAAAGATAATAGTTCTGGTGAGGAGCATCTCATTTTGTGAGGATGTTCTGTTGTTACCCAACACAGTGTGCACAGTGCCCATGGCAGAGGGTGGAATGGGATCAGCTTTAAGGTCCCTTCCCACCCAAACCATTCCATAATTTCATAAGACAAAAAACACCCTCACTGTTACTAGTAACAATATTTCATTGATTTTTTTTTTATTATTGCGTTGATTTTTTAGGGTATTTTCTTTGCTCTCTTTAAGAAAAAAGATAATAGTTCTGATGAGGAGGATCTCATTTTGTGAGGATGTTCTGTTTTGTTCAAGTTTTTACCTGAACAAAAATTTTTAACTTAAATTTTCAGTTTATTCTAGCCTTTTCAGGCTTTCCCTACAGTGGGAACGGGGTGGTTGTTTGGAGAGCTGAGGTGTGTTGTGAGTTTGGATGCTCAGGTTTGGAGTGACTGTGGCTGTGTTGTAGGGGGTGTCTGTGCTGGGATTCTGGGTGTGTACATTAAATATGTCAGTGGCTTGGCTTTAGAGGAGCTTCTGACAAGGTGTTTGTGGCACTTTGCTGTTCTCTCTTGGTGTATATATTATTTATTTGAAGCAATCCATGCTCAGGTCTGATTTTAATAATCACAGAGTTGCAGAACCATGGTATTGTTGGGCTGGGAGGGATCATAAAGCTCATCCCATTCCATCCCCTGCCATCACCTTCCCCTAGATCAAGTTGCTCCAAGCCCCATCCAACCTGACCCTGAATTTTTTGGGGGGCACTCACAGCATCTCTGGCCATCCTCTGCCAGTGCCTCACCCTCCTTATAGTAAAAAAAACCTAATAATAATATTTTCTAGAGGTGCATTTGCAGGCTGTGCCCCTCTGTGCGGGGGGCTGAAGGCACAGAGACAGAAGCAGAGTGGATACATTGATTTTAGAGACAAGCCCTGGGCTGGCTGCAGTCACTCACTGATGAAGAATTAAAACTTAGCACACTAAAACATGATGCTCCACAGTTTTGAGAAAAGGAGGATGCACTTTTAATTTTTTATTTTCAATTTGAGAGTGATGGAGACACTGCAAGTGTCCCTACCCATGGCAGGGGGGTTGGAATTGGAAGATCTTCAGGGTCCCTTCCAACCCAACCCACTCTGTGATTCCCTGATCACATTACTGGACAAGCAGTAGAAGGATTTCACACTTCCCTTGCTGCTTGATGCTTTTCCAGTTGTGCCAGATGTGCCTGTGAAGCCAGAGCTGGAGAGGGCTGGGGAGAACAGAGCCCCAGAAACCTCCCATGGATCTTTTCCCGTGGCTGGTGTGATGGAATGCTCTCAAATTACAGACGAAAAATCTCTGTGTACCAAGTGCAGTCAGTTTTGTCCTGCAGCTCCCAGATGATACCAGTCCAAGGCCACAGAGCCTTCCCAAAGATTTTGCTGTGTCTGATCTCCTGCCAGAGACCATCCAGTTTAGACTGGGAGCAGGCTGAGCCTGAGCTCCAAGGACCTTGAAACAGCTCAGGTTGGGGGAGTTGTCCCAGATCTCCAGCCAGGACAGGATTAGAGCCTGGTAAACAGTGTTTTTCTGATTTTTTAAAATAAATGTTGAGCTCTGCTGCTTTTTTTTTTCTTCCTGAACACACTCTTTCTGTTTTTACCCATGCTACAGATCTCTATGGAGTTCAGAAACCTGTCCAAGGTCTACCAGGATGTGATTTCAGATATTTGCCACAAGATGGGTGTTGGGATGGCAGAGTTCTTGGAGAAAAAGGTGGATTCTCAGCACGAGTGGGATAAGGTGAGTCAGGCCAGACAGAGGAATGGAGTTAAAGTTGGAAAAGCCCTCTAAAATCAAATCCAACCATTCCACCAGCATGCTGTGGCCACCACAGAACCTTGTCCCCAAGTGCCACATCCACAGGTTTTTTAAACACTTCCAAGTAGGGGTCCACCTTGTCTCTGTGGAAAGAGGAGACAGAGCATCCTGGTTGGGAAAAGGTGTTTGAGACATTCCAGGGAGGGCCATGAGAATTCACATCCAGTGAACTGTCGATTGCTTTGTGTAAAACTGTGACAAACAGGCAGCTCTTTGTAACTGCTCCTATTATCTTGGTTTTTTTCCCCACCTTGGCACCTCCTTGGCAGTACTGTCACTACGTTGCTGGCCTGGTGGGGATTGGCCTTTCCCGTCTCTTCTCTGCATCAGAGCTGGAAGATTCCATCGTGGGGCAGGACACAGATCTGGCAAACTCCATGGGCCTCTTCTTGCAGAAAACCAACATCATCCGTGACTATCTGGAGGACCAGCTGGAGGGAAGGGAGTTCTGGCCCAGAGAGGTGAGGGAAAACCTCAGAAAATTGCTGCTGTTGGCTGTAGATGTTCTTGGTAATCACAGTTGTGATGACAGCTGGCTGACATCTGTCTGCAGCTCTCTGGGTACAGATGTGGGGACAAGGTGATGTCACCACACACTGCCAAAAATTACTTAGGCAGCTTTTTCTCCTCTCTGCTGGGTTTTCTCTAGGAATGAGGGAGGATGAGACTGGCTGAGATCCCAGGAGTGTACCTGGTCTGCTCCCAGAAGCAGGATCAGCTCTGTCTGTGCCTGACAGAAATTTTTCTCCCACTTCTCCACGTGGCTCAGTGTCTCACAGGGCATTTCTCCACGTGTGAATCCCTTTTTCCTTGCCCTCCTTAGGAAAGATGAGCTGGACCCTCCTCCTTTACCATCTCTTTGTGTCCACCAAGGCCACTGTCACATCTCCAGAGCCTGCCCTTCCTGCTTTTCTGTATCCCAGTGATGCTGGTGTGGGGGTTTTTTGGTGGTTCTTGTGGCTCTCCCAGACCTGGTGTCTCTCTGGTGACATCAGTGCACCCTCCAGCTCACAAGCACCTCTCTTGGTTGTTTAGGTTTGGAGCAGATACGCCAAGAAGCTCTCGGACCTTGCCAAGCCGGAGAACATGGAGGTGGCCGTGCAGTGCCTCAATGAGCTCATCACCAACGCCCTCCACCACGTCCCCGACGTCCTCACCTACCTGTCCCGCCTCAAAAACCAAAGTGTCTTCAACTTCTGTGCTATCCCCCAGGTGAGCTGAGCTGCCAGGTGCTCCCTCATCCTCTGCAGCCCAGCTGCTGAGGAGTTGGAGCTTTTGGGTTGTTTTTTTTTAGCTTATTTCTTGGTTCTGCCACTTCTGCTGTTGTTGAGATGTCGCTGTGGACAGGGTGATCCCTTGGCAAGCCCCTAAAGGCTCACAGTCCTGTCTCTGCTCAGGTGATGGCCATAGCCACGCTGGCTGCCTGCTACAACAACCAGCAGGTGTTCAGGGGGGTGGTGAAGATCCGCAAGGGCCAGGCCGTCACCCTCATGATGGATGCCACCAACATACAAGCTGTCAAAGCCATCATGTACCAGTATGTGGAAGAGGTAGGCTCAGCAGTTGGCTTGGAGTCATTTCTGGCTGTTCCTGTGCCTGTTTTTGGGGTGGAATTGGGAAGACACAGTGGTCTGTTTGTTTTATCCTGGGCTTGGGGGTGGGGAATGGTGACCCTGATGTGGTTTGGGCCTGGACCAAGCTGTGCTTGATGTGTTGCCTTGAATGTGCCCTTGGTTTGTGTCTGTGTTGAGAAGCAGGGGTGGAGCCAGTGGCATCCTGGCCTGGAGCAGCAGTGTGTCCAGCAGGACCAGGGCAGTGCCTGTCCCCTTGTCCCAGTTCTGGGCCACTCGGAACACCAGACACTGAGGGGCTGGAGTGTGTCCAGAGAAGGGAATGGAGCTGGGGAAGGGCCTGGAGCACCAGGAGAGGCTGAGGGAGCTGGCGAGAGGTGCAAAGGAGCCTCAGGGGGAACCTTATGATTTCCTCCTGACTTCAGGGTCCTGTGGAGATTAAAAGTTCATGTGGACAGTTAACTGGTGGGTGGTTTCATGGGGGAAAAAAAACACTCCCCTCCTCAACACCCATATCAGTGAGGGCCATTAAATAAAAAAACTTCAGTTCTGCAGCAGGGAGACCCCAAACCATGGGGTATTAGAGCTGCCCTTGTGAACTGGCTGATCCCATGGCAAGGGACAGTGACACTGCAGGGCTTTAACCCAGGAGAGGGTCTCTGCTTGTGCCCACCTTGCTCAGACTCCTGAGAGGAGTATCTCAGAGGCCACAAAAAGAAAACCCCAAATGCCACAGAACGTGGCTGTTTGCAGGCAGGAATGTTCCCACTGGTTTGAGCTGGGCAGTGCAGCAGTGAGTGAGGATTGCAGGGTGAGAAGTCCTGATCCCAGTTACACCACTGATCCCAGTAACACCACTGGGGGCTGAGGATCGTGTCCAAGGCCCTGTGGTCCATGTCCCATCAGGGGGTGCCCTCAAGAGGCAGCTTGGCTTAGTGCACTTCCCGGGGGAGATGACCCCTGAACCCACCACCAGGGTCCCTCTTGGCCCTTAAAACTTCCACCTCCTCCCATTTTCCTCCTCAACTTCCTCGTGGCCGCCCCTAACTCCTCCTCCCTCCTCCTTCAGATCTACCAGAAGATCCCCAGCACGGACCCCTCGTCCAACAAGACGCAGCAGGTGATCTCCTCCATCCGTGCCCTGAGCCTGCCCGGCAGCCCCATGGCCTCGCGCCACCACTACTCGCCCATCTACCTGTCCTGTGCCATGCTGCTGGCAGCCCTGAGCTGGCAGTACCTCAGCACCCTCTCCAAGGCCACCGAGGAGTACGTGCAGGCAGGGGACAACTGAAGGGCACGGCCTGGGTGGGGGGACACGTGGTGGCAGATGGGCAGCGGGGACAGGAGGCTCCTGGTGCCCTCGCCGTGGGGGTGGCCCGGCGCTGGCATGGTGACAAGGATGGGACACCGGGGAGCTGCAGCTCTGGTGTGACAGTGTGGCACTGCTGGACTCCATCCTCACCACCTTTGCTGGCTGCAAATGCTGATTGGAGTCTTTAGTGTTAGGGGGTTGAGTATTTTTATTTTTCTTCCCCTTCTTTACTGGTTACCTGAATATTTTTGGTGGTTTTTGTTTTGGTTTGGTTTGTTGTTTTTTTGGGTTTTTTTTCGTTAGGATGGTTTGAAATAGAAACTCAAGTTGTTTCTTTTCTTCCTTGAGATTTGAGGCATCTTTCCAGCTCAGAGCTGAGCAAAACTTTGAGGTTTTGCCTCCCTTTCTTAGGCAGCCTCTTGTCCCTCACCTCTGTGCCTGCTCCGTGCTGGAAGGATGCTGCTTCAGCTGGGAGAGGAACGTGCTTCCCTCTCCAGGGAAAAATCTCTGGCCACTTTCTGGCCCTCAGTGATTGTCATCCTGCAGCCTGGAAAGCGGCAGAGGCCATCATCACATTTCTGTTGTGCTGGAGGATGCTGAAACGAGCCCTTTTAATGTTCAGTATTGGGGAGGTGAGGAACTCTGTCCACCTGAACGTGCCCCCAGCTGAAGGGCAGCTGTGCAGCCCCCTGCCCAGGGACACAGCTCTTGTTCAGCAGTGGCCAGGTGGTGAAAGTGAGAAGGGAGCTGCCAGCACAGCCCTGGGCTCATAACCCGACCTGACCCCAGTGCAGGCCCTGGGCTGTGCTCTGCCTCAGCCCCAGGGGATGAGGGTGGCAGAGCAAGGCAGGGCAGGGAGAGCTGGCACCCTGCTGTCCCTCGTGGGATGCTGGAACGCAGGAGTGATCCCTGCCACCAGCTGGGAAGGCTGGAGCCACCCAGGGGTGACCAGGGCGGGTTTCCCTGGCCCACTTGGCTCTGTGAGCTGCAGGAGGTTTCCACTGCTGTCTTCAAACACAGCAGGCTGGACTTAGAGGAGGAAACAACACTCTAAAAGCAAATCCTGTTCTCCTGGGGTGGATTGTTATTTTCAAGGTCCCTACCCACCCCCTTCAAATGCTGCTTTGCTGTCCTGAAGGGAAGGAGAGCCCTGGTGCAGGACAGAGCCACCAGGAGCAGGGTGGTGGCCTTGGCAAGGCCAAGCCCTTGTGGCCAGGCTGTTACTCAGAAGGAGAAGCCCTACTCCACATTTCCTGGTGTAGATAGTTCTATCTAAGCTGTTGTTCTAAAGAAACTCGAGGTAGCTCTCTTTGTGCAGCTTCCTGTCTTGTTGAAATTAAAAGTTTTCTTTGGGAAAAAAAAAAGAAAAATGCTGGATCATTTTTTGGGTTTGTTTTTTTTCAACTGTCATTTCTTTTACACCAGTGATTACCCCCACAAGTTACAACCCCTCAGCTCATGAAATTCCAGTGCTCCCTTGGTGCCAACTCTGGGTGTCAGAGTACAGCCCTGTGTGCCAGACATGGAAAAAGAATTTTAACCAGAGGGACAGCTGAAGGTCCATAAATTCACTTTGAAAGGAGTGGTGGCACTTCCCTGGGCTGCAGGGATGCTGGTGCATCCTCAGGGATGCTGGGGACAAGTCCTGGCTGCTCTCTGCTCCCATCACCAGCAGGGCCCCAGGCCAGGGCTGGCAGTGACCACACCTGCACAAGGGAGTGGATTCTGCCCTGCTCAGGTGAGACCTCACCTGGAGAACTGCTGGAGAGTCCAGAGGAGGCAACAGAGATATTCCAAGGGCTGGAGCCCTCTGCTCTGGAGCTGGGGGTGCTCACCTGGAGAAGAGAAGGATCCAGGGAGAGCTAAGAGCCCCTTGCAGAGCCTAAAGGGGCTCCAGGAGAGCTGGAGAGGGACTGGGGACAAGGGATGGAGGGACAGGACACAGGGAATGGCTTCCACTGCCAGAGGGCAGGGATGGATGGGATATTGGGAAGGAATTGTTCCCTGGGAGGGTGGGGAGGCCCTGGAATAGAATTCCCAGAGAAGATGTGGCTGCCCCTGGATCTCTGAAGTGTCCAAGGCCATGGATGGGGTTTGGATCAACCTAGGACAGCGGAAGGTGTCCCTGCCCATGGCAGGGGTGGCACTGGATGAGCTTTAAGGTCTTTTCCAAACCATTCTCTGAAGACAGAAGGGTCTCACTCAGCTTCCACGCCACACAAACATCTGAGGTGGCAGAAGCCAAGCAGAAGCAACCAAGAGCCAGGAGCCAAGACACTGGAGAAATCCTTTATTGGCACAGGTGTTCCAGCCAAATACAGCACAGCTCTGCCTCACTGGTGCCTGAGCAAGCAGGTAGGGGGCTATTGTACAGGAAAGCCTGCTTCACATGTTTCAGACCCATAGCCTCAGCTCAGTAATTAATTTTGTGCTTCGAAATTAAAAAAAAAAAGCTCTTTTCTACTATTAGTGTTGGCAAATCACATGATTCCTCCTATACACAACAATTACACCTCCCCCCAGTAACAAAAATAAGGTTTTTTACCTTCCTTAACGCCTGTGGCTCAAGTTAAAAAAAAGCTTTAATTGTGTCCAAGTTAGTGAGACACCTCCAAGCATCTGCTTGAGCTCCCTGCACAGACTTGGGAACCATCCCTCAGTTCAGCATTCAGCGCCTGCAGCCCCAGAGCACCCCAAATTTGGGTGCTGCACACACCAAGCTGTGGAAAAGAAGGACTTTGCTCTTTCCAGCTCCCTCCCAGATGCTTGCAGGATGTTTGATCAAAGGCTCGTGGAGCCAGGCCCTTCCCCAGCAGCAATAACCCCAGAGTACAGCAGAGAAAAAAGCCAGTGAACAGTTGAGGAAAAAGTGGTTTAAAAAGCCAGGATGGAGCAGAGCAGGCAATGCACGAGGGGCTTGGTGCAGGCAGCTCTGGCCACAGCCACCCCCACTTCAAGTTCATCAGTATTTTGTCCTTATTAGGTCTAAATTTAGCCAGTTCAAGGCACACACTCACAGGAGATCCTTCCCTGCTTGTTTTGGGTGCTAACAGTCAGACCAACCCATCTGGGGGTGCACGAATCCCCCCTGGCCATGGCTTTCCAGCAGCATCCTCCTCTGCTGCCCCACCAAGTCACCAATCCCAGCATGAAACTGCAGCTTCCTGCCCTCCCAGCAGCAAAGTGGGCTGGAAGGGTCCAGGCCACCCAAATTCCAAGAGGCCAGCGAGCTCTCCAGCAGTCCTCTGAGCAGGGAATGCCCCAATGTCCTGCTGTGACCCACCAGAAGCAGGAGTTTGGCAGAGAGCACTTCCACCTCCAGCTCCACCGTACAGTTTAAAAAACAAAACCAAACCCAAAAATTTAAAACAAACCAAAAACATTGACCAAAAGTTGGAAAAAAAAAAAAAAAAGAAAAGATAAAAAGCTTTAATAAAGTAACCTGAACTAGGAGTCTCTTTTAGAAGGGGGGGGTCTCTGTACCCAACCCACTATCAGTTAAAAGCATCAGGGACTCAGGATTATTTGTGGGTTGATCAGAGTTACATCCTCTTCCAGTACTGCTCCGTCCTGGGGATGCCAGCCACAACCTCGGACTCGATGCCACAGTGGTCCTCTCCTCGCAGGATTTTGAAGAAGCCTGGAGTCAAAAAAATAAAACCAAAAACACAAAGTCACCCTCTCCATCCACAGGAGGGGAAATGGGGAGGGGATTGCTGGTGCTCTCACCGTTCTCCCCCCAGTCAGTGTTCCAGGAGTTGGCCACCAGCCAGTAGGGAGTGTCATTCTCCACGCCCCAGCCCAGGATGCGGATGGCGTGGCCTCCCACCTGCTCCCCAGACACGTGCTGGTAGACTCCTACAAAGGAAAAAAAAAAAAAAAATAGAAAAAATAAAAATAAAAACAAACCCAAAATGTCAGCAGGCGCTGCTTGTTCACACCACAGAGCGCTCACAGCCTGGGTATCACACCCCCCCGAGCAGCTGAGGAAGGGTTTGTGGTTAAATGTGAAACTGAAACCCAGTGCAGAGTCTGGAGGGAGGAGACAGCAACAGGACAGAGGGGAGGGTGTTAAACTGAAAGGTGGGAGATTTAGTTGGGTGTTAGGAGGAAATTGTTCCCTGGGAGAGTGGGGAATGCCCAGAGAAGCTGTGGCTGCCTCTGGATCCCTGGAAGTGTCCAAGGCCAGGCTGGATGGGCTTTGGAACAACCTGGGATAGTGGAAGGTGTGATTGGAATGAGACAATTTTTAAATCATTATCTTCCCACCCAAACCATTCCATGATCCTGTCGCATGCCCAGCAGCAGCTGGACACCCAGAGACATTCCCAGAGGGGCTCAAAGGCAGTTTTTTGAGGTCCTAAAATGTGAGCCGTTGCTGTCAGCTGGAATTTGGGCTGGTTCCCATTCCCTAGTGCATTCCCACTAAATAATCATCACCCTTGCTGTGGATACAGGAGATAGCATCTCCCCTGTCCTTGCCACACCAACCTCAAGGGTGAGGCTGAGATCTCCAGGACTGGAGAAGACAGACCACCAAAGAGGAACCCTGTGGATGAAGCAGGGAGCAGGGCTGCTGCTCACCAGATTTGTACATCAGGAAATCCTCGTAGACAATGAAGGCTCCCTCCACGGGGCCGTTCTTGTAGATCTCGGCCATGATTTCCTTCTCACTGCGAGGCACTCCATAGGATGTGATGCCTAAAAGGAAAAGGATTCCCACCATTAGGATGGCGCTGCCAGGCCACACAATCCTGCTCAGTGTCACCCTGCAGGAGGCCTCTTCACTTAAATCCAGGTTAAATCAAACCCAGCAGCTCCAGAGGGACTGGCACAGCCAGGCAGGAGAAGTGGGCTCCAACCACCCCTCTTCCAGAGGGAATTACTTAATCTGAGTCCTATTCTGTACCCAAAAGTCCTATTCCAGACAGCTTTAGTGGGAAGGGACATTTTCCTCTTGTACATTCTCCTCTTTAAAACCCACAAGAGCCAAGGTGCAGACAAATCTCCAAGAAACAGCCGGATTATCCTGAATGTACAGGGCTGGCTGCTGCCAAGGACACTTGGAGGTGGCTTTGACACCAGATGGGGCTCAGCACCACACTCCTCAAGCCAGCCACCATGAGGACTCAAACCAGTTCCACCAGCTCCCCCTCCCCAGAAAACACAAACTGAGCATCTGTCACACTCAGCTTTGCTCCGGGGACAGGGCACAGGAAAAAAAAAAAAAGAGACCAGAAATGGGTTCAACCCCTCCAACCCCTCCCAGCTGCCACGAGGAGCAGTTCTGGAGGTCACCCCCCTCACCATAGTGCTTGTCCTCCTTGTATGAGGGTGAGTAGCCAGGCTCACAGTGCCTGCTGCACCTGGGGGTGCCCCCTCCCTCGCCGGTGCAGGGGGGCCGGGTGCCATTGACGTGGTGCTCGCAGGGGGGGATGGAGTAGGGCCGGCAGCCTGTGCAGGACAGAGTGACATCAGCTGGCTGGCCCCCAAAGATCCCAGCAGCAGAAGCCCCAGCAAAGAGGCTTTCTGCCCCAGGAACCCCACAAATCAGAGGGGTGGGGTGAAGGAGGTCTTCTCCTGCCAGATGGGTAATCCCTCCATGAGCAATTTCCCACCAGAGCTGCTTCCCACCACCTCCCGCTCCTAAAGGGGATGGGAAAGGTGGAAACATGAACCAACTGGTGGTCATGACAGGGGGAGGAATGGTGGTCATGACAAGGGGAGGCAGAGGGTTCCAGGCTGGGAGTTGTTTTCTGAAGGGGGAACATGTCAGGAAGACTCCTGACCTCATCCAAAGTGGAGCGAACTGGTTCAAAACCAGCAACAACACAAAATGCACAGCCTGAGTCACTCCTGCTATGGAAACAGGAGCCCTGGGGGCGTGTTGAGGGCTCCTGGCTCCCTTCCCAGATGGGCCTCCTGCCTCTGGGTGCTGCTCAGGGACCCTTGTCCCAAAGGAGTGACAGAAGGAGCCGTGGGGACAGAGACAGCCAGCTGGGACTGCAGAGGAGGGAGCAGCCACAAGGACACACACACCAGGAGAGAAAAGCATCCCAAAAAAGGAGCCTGAACAAAGCACAGATGCTCCTCCTTGCTTTCCCAGGGGCACCTGGCAGGACTTACCCACGTGGGAATCGTAGAGACCCCCGGACACAAGGCCCCTCTCTGTCCAGTACCTCCATGCACCAGAGGGGTAACCACCATTGCACCTGGGGGAAGAGGCACCAGCTCCAGCCCCAGCCATCCCAGCTGGGGACAGCCAGGGGGATGGAGCCAGCCTGGCATGGCTGGAGGGAAGCTCTGGGCACATTAAACCTTTTTAAAATCTGTCTTTGCAAGGATTTGCCTTGAGACATCAAGGCTTCAGGTAAGGAGGTGAGAACACCCATGGCTGCAAATCCCAAAGTGCCTCCTCACCAGGTCCCTGATCAGCTTCTGCTGCCAGGAGCAACAGGACTTGGACACTCAACTGGGAAAGTCACAGGCAAAAGCCTTGTGCCTGAAAACCAAGGATCTGGGACTTTGAAAAGTTCTTTGCTTTGGCAGCTGCCAGCTCTGTGTGGGAGAGCATCACCATCACCATCCCCTGTGCTGGGGACAGGATGTGTCCCAGTCCTTGGAATCACCTTTATGTTCCCACCTCACTCCCACAAACCCCTCCCAGGTGCACAGGGACCAGGAGCTGCTCACCCCATGCCACACTCAAAGCCACAGCACGACAGCAGGTCCTCAGCAGAGACCTCCACGCTGACCTTGGCGTTGGTGTGGACACAGATCCGGTCTGAAATC